>BLBF01000016.1:43916876-43927399 GCA_015471245.1 Laticauda colubrina
TATATATATATAGAGAGAGAGAGAGAGAGAGAGAGAGAGAGAGAGAGAGAGATATTCATTCTTTCAAATAACGATATCGCGCATGGCATTGAAAATAAGTAAGCATAAGGGAAAATTGCTATGTAGGTGGATAAATATTCTGGGATAAGACTTTCCAACTCCTTGGCATGTTAACTTTCCCTGTATTAATTACATTTGCATATACATTCTCCCCCCCCCCCCCCAAAAAAAAAAAAAAAAGAAATAAAGGGCAGTATAGGACAAAAGTCATTTTTATCAGGCATGAATGTAGCTTTTGGGTACATCCTAGTATTTATGTGAGTTAATTGAATTTATTTTGTAAAAACAGGGACATTAAATGAAGCTCATTAAGTTCATTCCTGAAATTATGTTGACGGAAATCATATATAAAATGGTTCTTTCCTTCCTCTTCCTTTCTTTCATACTGCCTAGATTGCTCAAATTCTTAGTGATATTCTCAGAATTGTTTTTGAAGTATCAAATAACATTCCACCTTGGGTTACTTAGAAAGGTGGGATAAAACTAAAAAAAAAAATCATATTGCAATTTAGAGCTAACTATAATGATGCAGTATCAGAAACAGCAATATAAATATACAAAGACCAAAACAAGATATTGAAATATGGAATTTTAAAGAAGTTTCATCAGGAACCAAAGTGACATGAAAGAAGCTGCTAAGAGAGCATACTTTAATTTGGGGACTACCATGGAGTAAACATCACTTAGTAATTAATTACTACAATAATTATTTTTCCTAGGATTAATTTGTGGTGCTTAAGAAGCTTTATAATAGGATATGTTTGTTTCTTCTCTATAGCCCACAAACTCTGGCTCAGAATTAGTTCTGACTAGATTGTGTAGGAAGTTGAAAGACCATCACTGTACACTGTGAAGTTACATCTAACCAGGAAGGGGTTGGGATTGGGTTGCCTTGTGTTGAGCTGAAAAAAAGACTCAGATTATTTTTAAAAAATTAAGAACTTTAGTCATAAAATTCTTGTTTACAATGGCACTTTTAAAAATACATTATCTGAAGTAACGTATTGTATGCATGTGTTTATATAATTCTGTACTATCATGCTTCATTGTGGGTGTACAATTAATATAATAATGAATAATGTATCAATGTAAAACTATTACAATTGTGTAAGTTCTATATCAAACCATAGAATTGAATAATCATATAACTAATATACATGTACATTCTAATGTAAATAATACCTTTTGAATATCTTTCTAAATGTTTTTATTTTCAAGGTCTTTCTAAAATTTAGGCATAATGGTACCACCCAGATTTCCAGTAGAAACATACTCCAAGAAGGTGGATGTAGTAATAGAAAAACACTTTTCTATTGCTCTCTCCTGACTCTCTTGGAAATAAGAAGTCTACACTATGCTCATTCAGCATGAGTCCACTATATGAGTAGGATCGGTTTAAAATAAACAGTCTCACAGGCAGCTAGGTACCAAGTCATACAGAACTTTGGCAATCAAAACTAGTTAATTAAATAACAGCTTTGCAGAACAATCTACAATGTGGTTATTCAGAAGATGATGGATTTAATAACATTAAGGCCAATGTTTCAAAAGAAATGTTGTAGATTCTGTTTTAATGTAATATCCTGGTTTTGAGGGAATTTTTGTTTAATTTAAGTTTAAATATGATAAATTTTTAAAAAGTTTCATTCTTGAATTGTGTTTTAAGTGCCCTAAGACATGAATCATAAGTAATAATTTACCTGACATTGGCTAGATTTTTGTCTAGGTACACACTGAAATTTCTGAAACCCCTGTCACACTGCACCAACGGATGCAAAGAGGATGTAAAACAGAGAAAAAAGCTTCCCATCCGTTGGTTAACGCGATCTACTCACTGCCTCCATTTTGCTTCCTCTCTGTCCGTCCAGCATCTGTTTATGGACGTTTCATCCGCTCAGAAAGTTTTGAGCTGCTCAAAACTTTTTTGCGGAAAATGTATCCAATTCGTCCATTCTGCATCCGCTAGGCATCCGCTAGGCATCCGCTATGCATCCGTTCTGCATCTGTTATGCATCTGCTATATCCGCTAGGCATCCGCTACGCATCCGCGCAACTCGCATCCGCTCGGACGCAGGGAGGAAGCAGAACAGACACAGAACGGATGCAGAACAGATGCCTAGTGGATGCAGCATGGAAACAAAGCATGTAAAAAGGAAAAAATGTTCGCAGAGGGGACCTATCTCAGATATTAAGGATGTCTAGAAGATGCCTAGAGGATGCAAAGGGACACCTATACTGCCTATAAAAAGGGGGAGCAACACATCTGGATCTCACTTTCAGAACAGCAGCCCACCTGTGCAGACCTCTGCAGCCTTCATCTGACTCTTCCTCTTCCACAGCATCCAGTCATGTCCACCATGGATCGTAACAAAGTCCTTTTGGCAGCCACCATCGTTCTGCAACAGTGCGAAGCCATCTACAGGCTCTTTCAACTGTTCTACGGGAAGAAAAGGAGGCGGCCAAGAAGCCTCTGGGTACGAAGATGGTTTGCCAGAAGAGCAGAGGACGGACAGTACAACAAGCTGATGGTGGAGCTCAGGAACGAAGATACTTGTGCATTCCAGAACTTCATGAGGATGCCTCCAGCCATGTTTGACGAAGTTGTGCAGCGGCTGACACCCAGGTTGACCAAGGCAAACACCAACTTCCGGCCCAGCCTGGACCCTGGGCTCAAGGTGGCACTCACTCTGCGCCACCTGGCCTCAGGGACCACCTATAGCAGCATGCAGTACGGATGGAGGGTGCCACACAACACCATCAGCATTGTGGTCAGAGAAGTGGTACAGGCCATCATCGAAGAATACAAGGAGGAGCTCCTCCAGTGCCCCTCCACTGAAGAAGGATGGAAGAAAGTTGCAGAGCAGTGGTATCAGAGGTGGAACTTCCCCCACACCGTTGGAGCCATCGATGGCAAGCACGTGGCCTGCAAAGCACTAGCCAACTCAGGGTCCACTTATTTCAACTACAAGGGCTTCTTCAGCATCATCCTCTTCGCCATGGTCGATGCTGACTACAGGTTCATGTACATCGATGCTTCAGGCAATGGGTCAGCTTCAGATGCCCAGGTATACAACGCAAGTGACCTCAAGGGTAGGCTGGAACGCAACCTCATCATGGGCTTCCCAGATCCAGAACCCCTGCCCAACGACACGCAAGATGTGCCCTACTTCATTGTGGGGGATGACGCCTTCTCCCTCACAACCTCCTCCTGAAGCCCTACACCTCCAGACTCCTCACCCGTGAAGAGAGGATCTTCAACTACAGGCTTTCCAGGGCAAGGCAGGTGGTGGAGAATGCCTTTGGCATCCTGGCCAACAGGTTCCAGGTACTTCTCACCACCAGGCAGCATCGCCCAGAGACCGTGAGGAGGATCATGGAAGCTTGCTGCATCCTGCACAATCTCATGCACACCCGCTACCCAGTCTTTCAGAACATGCTCGTGGACCTCCAACAAGGCAATGGGGACATGGAGCCTGGTGAATGGAGGCAAGGGCGAAACCTGATAGACACTCAGGATGTGCAAGGCCCCAACAGAGCCTCACCATTTCTAAAATTTTCTACCAAGACTTTATTAAAAAAAAGAAATGAAGCAAGTGTATGAATCAAAAATAGATTTTATTAACAAGAAGCTATAAAACAAAAATGAGTCTCTGGCACTCCTCTTGGTCGCTCAGTCTCATGGGTGAAGGATCCAGGTGCTGTGGAGGTGTCTGGTGCTGGAGTGCTTGTCATCAGCTCCTCCAGCAGCAGAAGCAGCAGAAGCCCCAGCCCCAGAAGAGCGAGCCCGTGCTGCAGAAGCCCCAGCAGAACCAGAGTGAGGGCCAGGGGGCGGGATGGTAGCCCTGTCCCTCTTGTCAGGGCTGGCAGCAGATGGCTGAGGCTTGCTGTGCTTCCGCATGGTTGTGGGGTTGCTGGCTGGCAGAGAGGATGGCAGGAACCAAGGCTGGCAGGAAGACTGGCAGGGAGGCAGGCACCAAGGCTGGCAGGAAGGCTGGCAGGCAGGCATGCAGGCAGGCAGGCACCAAGGCTGGCAGGAAGGCTGGCACCAAGGCTGGCAGGCAGGCTGGCAGGGAGGCAGGCATCAAGACTGGCAGGAAGGCTGGCAGGCAGGCAGGCACCAAGGCTGTCAGGCAGGCATGAACCAAGGCTGTCAGGCAGGCATGCACCAAGCCTGGCAGGCAGACTGGCTGGCAGCAAGGCTGGCAGACAGCAAGGCTGTCAGGGAGGCTGGCAGCAAGGCTTGCAGGCAGAATGCAGGCAGGGAAGGCAAGGCAGTCAATCCGTCCGGCAGCAGGTCTTTCCTCTGGCGACCTGCTTCTGAGCTGCTTCCGTTATATCCGTGGGGCTGACGCAATGCATCCTCCCCGCATGCGCAATTAACGCTCGGCATCCGCTAGGCTTCCGCTATGCATCCGCTAGGCTTCCGCTGTGCATCCGCTTCATCCGTTCGGCGTCCGCTCTGCATCCACTGTATCCGTTCCGCGTCCGCTTTGCTGAGGTCCCCCGGAAGCCTAGCGGATGTGCCATCCACTCCCATCTGCTTCCATCCGCTAGGCTTCCGTTCCGCATCCGCTTTCCATCCACCCTGCGTCCTCCCCCGTCCGTGTTATCCGCTCCGGTTATGCAAATTTTTGCCCCTTCTGAGAGCGGATAACAACGGGTGTAACATTTTTCTCGTCCGTTGTTAATGTTTTGCATCCATTGGGCAGTGTGACAGGGCCTTGAGGTATTCAATATCTTATATTAGTTGTCAACATAATTTATGTTGTAACATAAATTAACAGGGTAAAACATCAGTGTGATTTCTTAAAGTATCATGTGGGGTCTCATTGGAATGTCACCTATTTGGGAAGTTTCTGGCCTGGAATTTACATTCTTATAGAAATTGAGTAATTTTTTTTCTCTTTTCTCTCTACTCTTCATTTTTTAAAGCAGAAGGACCTATTTGGACGCACACTGACAAAATGGAGAAGCGTTTACATGCTGTTCCAGCAGCTAACACAGTCAAATTCCGTTGTCCAGCTGCAGGAAATCCCCTACCAACCATGAGATGGTTAAAAAATGGGAAGGAATTTAAGCAAGAGCACCGGATTGGTGGATATAAGGTAAGAGGTTTGTTTATGACAGTAGTTTTGAAGACACTTTTCATAGCTATAGAAGAGAATAATAAGAATATGATGGCCAGGAAATTTTTATTGTATCCTTTTGTGTTGGCTTTGTGTAATTTCCATAATTCACCACTGAAATGGCTCATCATATATATGCAAATCCTAAATTTTGGGTCTGCCTTTAAGTCTGTCTGATGAAGCCCTGGCAATTTTGGGTGTTCTCGAGGGGGATTTTCAACTGTTATGTCTCATGAAAGACTTGCTATATATGAAGTGAAATATTGATGCATAAAACATTGCAGTTTGATGGAAACTCAAATTCCATACCATGTAACCTGATCAAATGTTATTATTTTATGTTCTGCATACCTATTGATTGATTGGTTGTTGTTGTTGGTTGTGAATTCGTGTCTGACATATAGCGACCCCATGGACAACATTCCTCCAGGCCTTCCTCTCCTCTACCATCTTTTGGAGTCCATTTAAGCTCATGCCTACTGCTTCAGTGACTCCATCCAGCCTCATTCTCTATCGTCTCCTTCTTCTATTCCCCTTAGTCTTTCCCAGCATTAGGCTCTTCTCCAGTGAGTCCTTCCTTCTCATTTGGTGGCCAAAGTATTTGAGTTCCAAGTTCAGGATCTGGCTTTCTAAAGAGCAGTCAGGGTTGACTCTGTGTGTTTCAAAGAAATTATCTATGGTACACCCATTGGTATTTAGCTATCCTTGAAAGAAGGGCAATATCCAGTGATCACATACATACTTTGTATGTATGCTCTGTATTGTCCTAGTACATGGCATCTCCACTTTTGGGGGCATGTTGGAATATCGAGAGCCTATTATGAGTATTCACAAAATGGTTGCTATAATTCTTCTGGCCAATCATAGAACCACATATGAGAAGCCAAACAATGCACTGGTTGCAGCCATCAATCACTTTACTTTTAATGACTATGTCTGGGATCTCTGTGAGGCTCAGATAAATTTGTTGGAAATTCAGCTTGTCCTTGGAGTAGATAATTTGTTTTGCAGATGGTTATCTGGAAATAGGACAGAGCATCTGGTAGAAGACAAGGAATATATTGGCTGGTATATTGTCTCTCCTGTGTTATTCACATAGAATCTGTTGTATCTTATGCCAGTGTGTGCATGTGCGTGTGCATGTGCCTGCATGCATGCGCACATCTGCACATATGCACATGTGTATATGTATTGATTTCTGATCATGTGTAACCCCTCCAGAGCCTCTGGGGATTGAGCAGCATATTTAATAAATACTAATGTACCTGCTAATATTAATCCTGGTAGCAGGAATAGGAATGACCAATTTTAAAATATAAGAGTTGTTGCCAGTGCAGGCAATTAGATGGACCATAATTTTGATTCAGTAAATGGCTGAATTCAGTCACTGTATTTCTTTTTGTTGTGCTTGTAATTGAACTCAGATCTCACATTTCATTGTTGACTAGTCTCTCTTGGCTGTTAATGTAGTTACATTTATAGTTACATTTTGGGGAGTTGTCATTTATATAACAGATATTGTGTGCCTTCACCTGGAGTGTTGTTCTTGTTTTCTGTTTACAGGTTTTGTAAAGCCAAATTATCAAAATTCTAAATCGATTGTAACTAGTGACTTTCTGTTTTTTAAGAGTTTAGTGATAAAGCAAAAAAGAAATAAAATAGAACTTGGCAGCAGCATTCAAGAAAGTGTTAACAGTTTGTACTTTTTAATATGGCAACCAGGAATATTTCAATTTGGAGTAGAGCTAAAAAATCTCTAAAATGTAGAGTTTGGTGATTATAGCACACAATAAAAGAGCAGGAAAACTATTTTAATGAATTTTATGGTCTGTGAAATAGATGAGGGAAACAAAGTTTTTAAGGGAAAGTAATCACAATTACTTAAAATACTTGCCTGAAATTTTCATACCATCAGATTAGTCGTCTCTCTTTAATTTCTGAGTTACTGATTAGAAAAATTAGCTGCACTGTCAAGAAAATGCAGGGTTAAACTCAGGTCAGGATTTTTAAAAAGTATTTAGTGAAATTGCTTTTCTTCCACTACTTTCATATTGCCTGCATAAAGGAAAAAAAAAAGCAAAGAATTTGCCTAGAAATCTTTTTTAGTTACACAGGCTGTGCATGGGATCAAGAAGGAGGCAAAGGATGAAAACAGCTTTGTATTATTTCAACGGAAGCCCAAACCTCTTGTATGCATGTTGTGATACTATACATACCTATGAAATGATTGAAAATGATTGAAAATGAAACAATTGCTTCCTTGCTAACTAATCAATGCTCAGGAGAACTAACTACCAAACTGACTCAATACTATGCGTCTTGGCTGGCTGATGTTGGCTGTATGTTTGCAGGACAGTTTCATGTGATACCTGCTGAAATTAGTCTGTTGGCTGCTTCTGCAGAGGAACGGAATTGTGAACAGAGCCTGAAACTGATTTGGAAGCTCTTTTGTTTTTCTGATATTAGAAGAAATGTCTGGTTCCTGTAAATGGCTTGATGGAGTCTTAGGCAATGAACTGTTATTGGAAAGGGTAAGGATGAGGCATGCTATATCTTAGAAGAAGCCCTATTTGGGGGTGATAACTGGGTCTGTTCGTGAGCTGAAATTCGGGTTGGACTTGAGAATTTAGTTGAACCTGTAGGTGTGGAAAAGTTGCTAACTTAGTTTACTCCTCTGCCTGGATCTTTTGTGCTTGGAATGATATAAAATTATATGGTTTGGAATGGACCTTACAGGTCTTTTAGTCCAAGCGTCTATATTGCTATTATGCTCATGTTTCTCTTCTCTGTGCTAAAATAAACATACCTAGATCTGAAGAAGCTTCTTGGTTGAGAAGTGAAACATCTTCAAAATAAAACAAGAAAATCCAGTTGCCTCTTGAAAAAGCTCCTTTGGGACAACTATGACCTGGATGACTGAGAATTTCCATAGATATACCTAGTTCCTTTCATTGTTCATCATGTGATTTAGACTCCATACCTCTTATCATCTTTGCTGCTCTTCTCTGCCCTCTTTCTAAGAGCTCACCACCTTTTTCCTGTTGTGGTGACAGAACTGGATCCAAAACTCCATTTGCGGCCTCACCAGTATGAGAAAGTATGGTACTATCACTTCCCTTGATCTTGATACTATCCCTATGATGATGCAACACAGGTTTGTGTTGGCTTTTTTGGCAGTTGCACCACACTGCTGATTCACATTTAAGTGGTGGTCCATAAGGACACATAGATGTCTTGAAACTTTAAGGTTATGTTTATCACAGGATATGTGGATTGTGACAGTGAAGAGAGGAAGGCAGCTGAATCTGGACCACATATAAGTTCTTCATCTATGCTGGCGATAGGGCAACTATGTCAGAAGTTTGAAAGGGAATTGGACAAAGTCTACTGTTTGGTCTGTGGCCAAAACTAGCAAGAAATAAATAACTAGTCATTAATGACATATGCTCTCTAAGGCATATGTTTACCTGACTTATACCAAGACAAATAATCTAATTTCAGTTTAGCTTGCTTCCTAAGATATACATATCAGCTTTTTGTTCGATTCTGTATACCAGGGACTGGTTTTTGGAGAGAGATTTTTCTGCAGACTGAAGGGGGAATGGTTTTGTGTGCTGCCTGCATTCCACGAATGGTGCATCACATGTTTGCACAGTCCAGTTTCTAGCATGCGGCAAAGCAGTTCTGGTCCAAGGACCAGGGGTTCAGGACCCCTGTACTAAACTACTAAGTTACACCATTTAGCCTTTTCCTTGAGTATGGTTTCATTGCTCTCATGCTTGTCCTTTTAATTTGCCTTGTCCTGAAGCTTGGTTTCTTTTGGTTAACTGCCAAGAAATCTCTACCTTTTTTTTCTGCATTGTCAGGGTATAATTATTTCCTTATCCTCTCACATGCAGATATTAATAAAAGCAGAAGTTGTGAAAATCCATAGTTCTGATAAAGGATTTTTGAAACTCAACTGCTTAAGGATTCTCATTATATGCCAAGTACATAAATATATTGTATCAGCTGATAAACTTACAATAGCTAGTCATTTCAGTTATTTAGTGACTTCCATGGTTTCCATATTAAAGCATAGGCTCCTACAATATATGAAGAAACTCTCAAATTTGCCAGTTGCAAATGTAAAAGAAGATAGGCTTAGCCATCCTCCCTCCCCCATAGCCAGATTTTCTACAGCTTTTCCAAGGTGTGCAAATGTTCCACATGAATGTGAATTAATGAAATATAAATTTCTGTATTTACATTTCCTTACATCATAAAGTGTGAGAGGGCACCTGGCAACAGCTTCTGTGTTTTCAAAGCATAAATGAATTGTTTACCATTCATTGTTAGCCACTTGTCTTGGAGATAACAGGCTAAATGCAAACAATTAAGGAGTTAAACTTATTGATCCTTACTTCTCATGAATGTTTCATTTTTAAGAAAGAAAATTGAACAGATGTTTTTCTTCAAGAAGAGGGATGCAATGATATACAATATATACTGAATGTGCCCCTTGATTGATTCTTATCAGCAAAAGTTGATTATAGTCATATATATTGCTTTCAAATGGATATTAATTTTCTTAAACTTTAGAAGATAACATTCTTCTGAACAATGTGGAAACATCATACTATGTTTTAGCTATATGCATTTTATTTTTAACTTATAAATTGCCTCAATTCTTAGGAGCTGTATATTATACAAAATTTAGCTATATATGCTTATATACATTTCCATATGTATAAGCATGTAAAGAATGAACAATATTTTTCTGGGGCATAGTCAACAAAACAAGGAATTATGGAAAGAAAAGGCAATGAATACTCCATGTTTTATAGGTGTGTGACTTTTCCAGGAAATGTATTTATAAACCATATAAACCATGTATTTATAATGCCTATAAAAAGATACAGTGCACCTGAAGTTACAATTATTTATTGATATTACAATCTACTTACTCTTGTGTTTACTACTTCATTATTTCCCCTTATTCTTCTCTTGCATATTCAGCTTTTTGTTTTGTCAAATAAGCTATAGGAAAACTTTCTTATAATTCCCTTGTTTGGTTTAGTTGTCCCTCTAAATTTAGAGTTGTTCCTCTAAAAGGCACCATCCTTTACAATACTGTGGCCTCATAACGATATGTTTTTTATTTGGTTTTTTTGTTTGTTGTTTGTTTGATGACTTTGCTATTTCAGAATGAAAAGTATAAATGACTGCTACAGGGAAGTATTAATTTTTCTGCAGAGAGTGACTGCATGTTCTTTAAACATTTGGAAACTCTTAAGCTTTCCAAGAATTCATGCTGAGGTCGTATTTCAAAGGAATTGAACTGTTGCTTTCTTTTTT
>BLBF01000016.1:43927409-43994748 GCA_015471245.1 Laticauda colubrina
TCCCATCCACAACAATTTCCTAAAATGTCTAGCTTTTCTCTTGCCTCCATTTTTTTCCTAGGCTGCCGGTGTTAATACCACGGACAAAGAAATTGAGGTTCTCTATATACGGAATGTAACTTTTGAGGATGCTGGGGAATATACATGCTTGGCGGGTAATTCTATTGGGATATCCTTTCATTCTGCATGGTTGACCGTCCTGCCAGGTATATACTGCTATCTTCCCATGGTTTTCTTTCTTTTCCTGCTTCATTGTTGATTGCTACTAAATGACACTGCTTCTGTCTCAACAAGGGCTTTTCAAAAACAATACCTTTCCAAAAACAATTAAAATAAAATAAAATAAAATTCAATGACTGTCCAAAATTATGGACTGGGGTGCTTTTTGAATTTATTTCAACAATTCTAACTATTTTATTCCACTTCCCATTAAAAAAAGGATGAATACTTTATGGACAATCATAAATGTTTCTAGTTTATGGTTCTTTGGGAAGTTTAGATTTTAAAAGCAAGTCAGAGGGGAAATTTGAAGGACCACTTTTGAAAATCAGTTAATGCCAATGATATGTATCCATGAGAATTTGCTGTACTGGAGAGCGAACACAGAAGCGGTGTTTTTATAACTTTACAATCGATTTGGTGTACTGTTGAAATGCTGCATCCTCTAAGCAAATGGGCTACTACAGGTAGTCCTCAATTTAAGATCACAATAGAGGCCCAAAATGTATGCCGTTAAGTGAAAAATTTGTTAAGTGAATTTGTTCCATTTATTTTTCTTGCCATATTTGTTAAGTGAATCATTACAGTTGTTAAATTAGTAGCGTGATTGTTAAGGGAATCTTATTGCAATTGAATACCATTGGCTTTGCTTGTTCAGAAGGTCGTAAAATGACTCCTGAACACTGAAACCATCATAAATATCAGTCAATTGTAAAGCATCTAAATGTAAATGACATAACTATTGGGGTGCTACAGTGGTCATAAGTGTGAAAAATGGTCATAAGTCACTTCAGTGCCATTGTAACTTTGAACAGTCACTAAATGAACTGTTTTAAGTCGAGGACTATCTGTAATTTGCTTGTTTGAAAAATGTGTCTTGTCTTGCTTGCAATGATGTTGTTTCTGTTTTGAACAGAAGTGCACAGTAATTTGCTTTTCTAGCTGAAAATGTCCATTAGAAAATAATGGACATTTAGATGAATAAAAACTGCTTGCTTTGTAACCCTTTAACCTATTTCCTTATTTTGTTATTATTCCAGAACCATATATTAAATTGTTGAAACTTGCAGTTTATAATTTGCTGCTCTGTGTATTTGTGTGCGTTTTTGTTTAAAGTTTTATAAAAAGATATCTGCTTGCATGCATTGCTAAAGCATATAGTTTACACTTGTACTGTACATAGCTGTAAATTTTTCTCAAGATTTCCATATTCTTTATCTCCTCTTAATGTAAGAAAAGCCCACATTGCTATATTTTTAACTTATTATCTTTTGAAGCTCCAAGCTGCATCCATTACGAAACAGGTGGTTATGATTTAAAGTGGCTGTTGCTTCTGTTTGCCAGATTACTTCCCTATTTGCAACTACTCAAGAACAACTTGATCAATTTATATGAAGGGACATTAACATAAGATGATATGGAAAATTACCTTCTAATATGCATTGCTTTTATACTGATCAGTTGTACTTGCAGTTACCACTGTTTACTGAAAAAGAGATTAGGTACATATAACATAAACTGATGCTCCTAATAGTGTTTTTTTCACAGACACAAATAAAAAGTGGGGAAAAAATATCCAAAAAGTTATAAACTCAAAAGTCACTGCATTCTGAGGAATTTATTTATTTTTCATCTTGCATAATTTATTTTAATCACATAGATATCAGCAAATCATTATTGTATCCAAAACAATTGGATATAAAATTGGTTATCCCCTGGAAGTGTAGCCAGTGATAGCTGGGAATATTGAAAGTTGCTATTAAACATATCACAAATATACCTGTTTGGAAAAGTTTGATCTGCAAAATAAACATTGGTAAATGGTAACTATAAACTAGAATTGTAATTGTCCAGTAATATGAGCACAATCTCCCCTTGATATACTTACTTATATACTTGCCTACCTAGATATGTATATTTATGCTGAATCTATATATCTATGCATAATTTAAAGATTATGAGCTAATTGGAGACAAGTGCTGAAATCATTTTTTGAAATTGTCAATCTTTACAAATTTAAAAGCTTTAAATTTGCTTCATTTGTTACTCAGGCAAATATATCCAACTATGTTCACGGTATACTCTTATAATTATTCAGATGGGACAATAGATAGTATTTGTAAAAATTATAGAAAACAGAAGCTTCGGGGATAAAAGATATGTTTTTTAAAAAATAATTATTAAAATAATAATTTGTTCTGCTGGTTCTGTTGGCCTTATGTTTGATTTCATGAGTTGCTCTGCCAAAATGTTTGAATACAATACTGAATTTTAGGTGCTGTTAACATTCTCTTAAATGCCACTAAAGCGAATAACTTTATTGGATTTTCATGGCAATGCTTTAATAGCTATAGTTTTCAAAGGATCTAAAAATTGTATGCTCTGTTCCTTCTGACATGCTATGATCCTATGTTTATCTCTTAGGGATATATATCACCTTGTTAACTGGACTTACTCCCATGTGAGATGCATAGGAAGATAAAATTGATGAATGTTTGGTATTGAACACAATTTGGCAGTATTCCTGAATGAGAAAAACTTAATTCAAAATACTTGATATACAATTCCTGCCAACTGTATAGAAGTATAGAAGTCCAAGCTAGTTGATTCCTAATCTTTGTTATGCTTTGTTCTTTCATAAGCCTTGCTTTTCCACTAGCTTTCAGTCCTTGTTTGGCTTTCATTGTGTGTTCAGGTGGCCCACAGAGTTAACTACAATGTTCCTTAAAATTATTTTACTAAACCTGTCCTTTGCTGCAGGCCAAATACTGGGAGATTGGATAAATGTTGATTCATCTGGAATGAATTATGTGCTTGCTTGCCTTTAATAGAGTAAGAAGAAAAGGTGATCACACACATAATTCCAATAATATGTAGTCTTAATTTCAAAGATAAATAGGCTGGCTATTAACCCCGACAGTGATCATATTCACAAGTTATCTTGAAATGGTCATTTAATAAAGAAAAATCAGCTTCAGTCACATTGCAAAATATTAGATGTCCTAAGCCCTGAAATGTTAAAATATCCTCTCCTTTAAGTTGGGTCCACACTGTGGAAGTATTAGGCATTTGGTGTCTTATAAACTTGGTGCAGTAGTACAGGTAGTTCTCGACTTACAACTGCAATTGAGCCCAAAATTTCTGTTGTTAAGTGAGACATTTGTTAAGTGTGTTTTGCCATATTTTATGACCTTTCTTACCTCAGTTGTTAAGCAAACCACTTCAACTGTTAAGTTAGTAACCCGGTTGTTAAATGAATCTGATTTCCCCATTGATTTTGCTTCTCAGAAGGCCACAAAGATGATCACATGACTTTAGGACATAGCATTAAATATGAACCAGTTCATTAAATATGAACCAGTTGCCAAGCATCTGAACGTTGATCACGTGACCATGGGGATCTGCCAAAGGTTGTAGCTCTGAAAAATGGTCATCAATCACTTTTTCCAGGGCTGTTGTAGCTTTGAACAGTCACTAAATGAATCATTGTAAGTCGAGGACAACCTGTACTTGAGGTCCATCTTTGTAAATGCTCATTTTGACTTCAGCTTGACCTTTTGCTGCCTCCTAATTTGTTATCCTACCTGTTCCCCCTTCACACTTGCACTGTAGCTTCAGTCACAAACAGACCCTATCCAACATACCCAGACTACGTGGAGATATCCATCTACTGCTCAGGAGTCTTCATCATTGTCTGTATGGTGGTGGTCGTCGTTGTGTGCCGCATGAGATCGACAACCAAGAAATCAGACTTCAGCAGTCAACCCGCAGTGCACAAACTGACAAAGCGCATTCCTTTGCGCAGACAGGTAACAGAAAGTAGATAAAGAGTTATGAAAACCTATTTCCCTTCCCTTAAGCCAGCAGATTGTTTGGCGTCAAAAGAATTCCAATTCTGGAAGTATTTAATGGCTAAAAATCCAGTAGTTCTACAAATTCAAAGTTTCTGGGGAAGTCACAGCAAAGTCTGATTCCAAACATTTAAATCATGTTTAAATCACAAAAATGTAGTCGTGATTTAGGATAATAGGTCAGTTCTTTGCATAAGCTCTGAGACAGGGTTCATTCAGGATATAAACATAAAGGAAAGTTGTTTTGTTTAAAACTTGGAACCAAGGAATTTACATTCAGGAAGTAAATTTTCAGAAACCCATTTTGAGTCCATAAATTCAATTAAAAGAACTGATTTTCAAAGTGTTGTAAGTTATTTAATGTCAGGACAGAAATGGGTGATGTTGAGAAAGAGAGATTAAGTTTCTAGGGGGAAAAAGAAATATTTACTGAACTACAGTAAATAGAAATGATTTAGCTCAGAAGAAGAAAATCAGCATCAGTCTAGATTTTTTTATTTTGGATACAAATTCCATAGGAACAGAACAAAGAGAGGGGGAAGAGTCTTTATCTGAACAGGAATAATTATGCTTTGCTAAAGCATCTCAATATAGTAAGTAGTATGTCCCACATGGTGGAATGTGGTTTCTGCTTCCTGAAAATGTTTTTGTTCCTTATGTCTGAGTTATACTATAGAGAGATAAAGAGATTTGTAAATGTGAAATTGTGTCTTTGTGTGTGTGTGTTTTGTATGTATGTGTTTGTGCGCTGATAAAGAAGAATCTTTAAAAGAAATAGAAATTTATGATGTGTGTTGATATAGATTCTAATGCTATTTTATGCTGTTACTATAAATGGCATTTTTGAAGTGCCAGATCATGTCATGTTTGTGATGTTAAATTTCCCATAAGATATTTAGAGACATCCATCATTTATGATTTTACATTTAGCATTAACTCATCAGTAGAAATCAGTTTATCAAAATCTTTATTAACTATTATGATTAAATCACTTCTCATTTACATAACCATCATCTTGCCATTGAAACTAATATGAAATAAAAGATTAACATAATATTTTAAATATTTTAATTGAATGTGTTATGTATATGCATGAACCCTACTTTTAAATGTTAAAGTTTCTATAGAAGGATTATGGCACCTTTTAAATAACCAGACCTTCTTGTATTCACCCATTGTTTCAACTGCTTTGAAGCTCATAGAATTTGGTATTCAATGCATTTTGACCCACAAATTTGTCCTGGTACTCATCTGTTGTGGTTCGCCGTCAGCTGGTGCAGACGGCAGCGGAATCGGACAGTGGGGAAGAATGGGGACCAGTCAGGGAGTCTGGAAAGGACTCGGATGAGGGTCCTGTGTCCGATCCAGAGTTGGGGCCAGGACCATCTGGGAGTGGGCTGCTGCTTCCGGAGCCTTCAGAGTTTGGCAGCAGAAAGACGGAGGACCCAGGGGACCCTGTTCCCAGTGCGCGTGTGCGCAGAGCTGCTAGAAGGCAAGAGCAGCTGAAAAAAAAGGGGCAACTCGGGAGTGATTGCCCCTCCCATAAGGTATAAAGCTCAGGCAAAGATGATGAAAACTTTGCAGGAAGCAAAGTAGTTTATTCGGTTCAGATTCATTCTTGAAGATCTTTGTTCTTTTGTTGGCTTTTTTTCTAGTTCATTTGATACTTCTGTTATTGGCAGCACTTTAAAAAAAAAAAATCTTGGGGGACTGTTTGAGATTAATTCCAGCTGGGAATGAAAACAATTCCCAGTGTTGCAATAAAAAAAGTCTTGTTTTTAAAATAAGTGTGTGTGTAATTACGGTTCAGAAAGCCTTGGTCAGAACATCATCATTTGTTTGGTACTCAATACAGAAGCCACAACTTGTCAGTGTTGGCTGCCTTTTGACTCATTACATTATTTCTTATGGGAAAATTTGGTACTCATCATTTTCAGTTTTCATTACGCCTCCTAGAACCAATAAATGATGAGTAATGAGGTACCACTTTATTTTTACACTCATATTTGTGTATATAAGCAAACACATGAAAAATTGAATGTCTTTCTTTCAGTTAAACAAAACTTTCCTTTTCAGCCTTCTTAAAGATAGTGATCTGAATCCTGGATACAAGGAAATCATTGGAATGGACTCAAACAAAAACATCTAGATGACCTAATCTAGATAACGGAGAAAATATTATATTATAGTTAGGCCATGGTCCACCAGAAGCTTAATCCTTCTCAACACCAGTTATCACAAACTATTGATTTGCTTTTTCATCTTTTTTACCTTTTCTTTTGCAACACAATGCTTTGCTTTTATCATATCTCACAAATTTGTACATGGAAGACCACACAGCAGATTTAATAATCATTTAAAATTGTGTTGCAGCTTTACCAAAATAATTGGTGGCTAATTTCCCACGTCATTGTTTTTTATTTATGCAAGAAAATAACTCCTGTGATTTTCTGATATATCTACTTGGAACCTCTGTAGAACTTTAATACATTACTCTATTTTTTACGTGACATAGAACTGGCAATAACATAATGACACATAATCATATTCTGATTTAAAAAACAGTATGTATTGCAAATAATTTGTTTTACTTTTCATAATTATTAAAACTTAACATTATTTCCATAATGGCAATTAGATGGCAATTCAAGAGTGTAAGTCAGAGAAATTATAATTTGTAGACACAAAGACAACATACATGCAGCAATACACACAAAACACACATACAAACACACTCCCACCCCCACACATGGCTTCTTCTAGTCCTAAAAGTTAATGCATAATTATATTTAAGGTTAATTTTCTACTACTTTTTTCTCTAAATCCAAAATAATTAAGGAAAAAGAAAACCAAGTATATTTGGTTTACAATCGTGTGTTACTCAATGAGATGACTAAGGTTTTATTACTTCTATTCATAGAATACCCTTTTATGTTTGCCATTTATTACTTTTATTCTGAAATTTGATTAAAAAATCTTGAAGTGATTTAACAATAATCTTGTTATGCTAGCATAACTAAATACTGTGTTTCTCATATAATAAGACCGGGTCTTATTTTTTTTGAGCCCTGAAAAAATGGCTAGGCTGTCTTTTCGGGGGTAACTTAATTCCCACCCTTGCATCTTTGGGCAGGCGGGCGGCGACGGCTTGGATGTTGACCTCGGCATTAGTGGGGCACTTCGTATCAGGGTCAATGCAGACAGCACCATATCCGGGTGGATATGGCCCCCCACCATTCCCCCCCATTTCGCATGTTTTAATTTAGGCCGTAATTTGGGGGGACTTAATTTCATTTCATGTCTATAAAACATGCTGGGACTTCCTATTGAGGGAGGCCATATTGTTGGAGAAACAGGGTAGAAACTAAAACAACTAAATGTTTCTTCTTGGTATTCATAGCATTATTAGAAACAATCATACTTTTGAACATGAATTTAGTAGTCAATTGGTTTAGGTGACATTTGGAGTCCTGGTGATACGGCAATTAGATTTTCCCATTTTTAGAGATAATTTTTCTGTGAGAAATCATTGATACTTTATAAATAAGGACTTAAGTGAAATAGTCCCATATATAGGAAATTACTTCTAACATTCTAGGTTTCTCAGGCTAATTTATCAGAATTAATATACGAGGTGTTGTTTGTAATATAGACTTCAGAGATATTATTTTGCTGCAAATATGCTGCAATGAATTGATTATCCAAGTCAATAAGATTTTCTAGCGGACTTCCCAATTAATATATGAAAACTTATTTTTTTCAGATTTCTTTATCAACAAATTCCCCAAATAGAATTAAATCAGGAGAAAAGGAATGCGTATGATATTCCTCCATTAATAATAATTCAGAGTACAGTCAAAGATTACATTTGCTAATTATCTCATGTTGTTTAGGAGAACTACCAGATCCCAAG
Organism: Laticauda colubrina; assembly: GCA_015471245.1. Lineage (NCBI taxonomy): Eukaryota > Metazoa > Chordata > Lepidosauria > Squamata > Elapidae > Laticauda > Laticauda colubrina. The sequence goes on from BLBF01000016.1 coordinate 43,935,393, forward strand.
TGATTAGGAAACCTACAGGTCTAAATTAATTTGCTGATAACAGATATATAAAGCAAAGTACACTTCACCAAGTTTTTGCTACAGAAAATGGTCTTTACTCATTTTTTTAAGGTTATGTCCATCGTTCCAAACACTGTTTCAAACCAAAAGCAATATATCATAACAGATCATTTCTTTTTTACATTCACCAGTTGGACTGATTATCAGAATAACAGAATAATCTGTCTAAACATAAAAACATTTTTCCTTTTTAAAACCAAGCACGAACTAGACTCAAAGGGCTTTCTCATACCCAAAACCAACCTGCACAACTGTTTTATGTAGAAATAGGCATTTATTGTCTTTTAGTTTCTATAATAGTTTCACTCCATAAATAATCAAAGGATATATTTATCTTTGAGATTGACTTGTTTGTTTTATATCTATTTATATACCTATCCATCTATCTAGCTCAATATCTGTCTGTCTGTCTCTCTGTCTATCATCTATCTATCAATCTATCACATGTAAGCATACATCCTCATACATAGATTAATAATTCATATCAAGGAAATTAATCTTTGTTATAAATCTTGGGTCTTTTATTTACATTAAATTTTTAATTGACAATACAGATTTGATCTCAAAAGGGATTAATAAATATTAATAGTTTAATATTTATTAGATTAGATTCATAGTTCTTTGACTAGAACTTCGTGTGTAACATAGTTTTAAGCAGTTTTAAGTAGACTTTTCTATGTAAGTCCAGGGTCACCTTCTGTTTTGAAAGAAATGAAACTTTTGAGCCATGTATTGTAAATTGTTAACTATTGTTAACAATGAACAATTTTCAGATCATTTCTAATGTATATATGTATCTCACATGAGGAACTTTTCAGCTTATTTTAAAAATAATCATTGTTCTGTATTGGTAAAAATAATGAGTGGCTTTGAAAAACACATTTTTTAAATTTAAATGTTTTTCTGTAGTAGCCTAAATAACAGTTCTGTCATTTCACTGAGGGTAGCACTGGTCTTGTTTTGGTCAAATTAATGTGAGCATAACATTTTGGCAGGTTTGGATTCATATTAAAATAATCTCCCCTTTGTTTTCTTATTTGATTATCCCTGTTGTTTAGTAACAGCATATTTTACATTAAGCTGTCTTCTATCATTTCTCACATGACTCTAGGCTAAATTTGTTTTAACTTTACCACCAGTTTCCATCACAATCTGCTTTTTCTCTCACATTCCCTACATGATTCCACAATAATTAGAAATGATGTGCAATTATAAATATTTCAACATCTAAGACATCTAACTAAATAGCAGCATGGAAGAGCTATTTATTCCCCGCCACTTCTTCCCCAAAAAGAAAGAATGATGGACAAAACCATCTCACAAAGCACAGCATTTGCCACTGGCAAGCAGGGATACATAACACATGCATGATGAGCTAATCAAATAAATGTGTGATTAACATACTTAAATATGTGTGGATAGGGGAACAATTAGTTATTGATTCTAAAGCACAAAGCATCAGGTGATGTTTCCCTGATGTCTCTCGAGACTGTCCTGTCTTGCCCCAGGTCTTCTTTATTTATATGTATATTTGTTTGTTTTTATTTGAATTCTATGGCCACTTACCTCAATAGGTTGACTCTGGGCAGATATACCAATATTTTTTCTTCTAGGCAGATGGCACTATTCAAAACAAAGTACTGAACTCTTATCTTTTTCATATATCTTTGAATTTCTATGGAATCTCTGTGGGCCCCAGAGATTCTTGTCAAGCAGGATCAAACCAGAGACCACTGCTGTATTTAATAGCATATTCTAGTTTCACTTAGTATGGTGTCAGCTGGAATAATTGAGACCCCAGAAGAGGTATTTGGGGAACATGGGTTCTTACAGGTTATCTTTGCTCTGTTCTTTGAGATAGATAGATAGATAGAAAAATAGAAAGATAGATCGATAGATCGATTGATCGATAGATAGATAGATAGATAGATAGATAGATAGATAGATAGATAGATAGATAGATAGATTTGTTTTCTTAAGTTTTCGCAGGTATCTATACGTATGGTATTCAGCTTTGTTCGGATATTTTTCCACATCATTATAGTTGTGCTTTTAAAGTTGTAGCGACGTTGCCAGCCGATCAAGACAAAAGACGCTACAAACAGATGGAAAATATTAGAAACACCAATCAAGCAGAACACAGCAAACTCCAAGACCAATAAACACAGACCAAGAATCCCAACCAATCAGGATGAAGAAAAAATCATTCTCACACAGCAGTAGGCTAGCACCAAATTTAAAACAGAAATGGCTGTGAAAGCCTGACTCACAGACGAACACAATACAGAAGTCTGATGATGGCAGATGAGATTCTGCCAAAACATCGCTACAACTTTAAAAGCACAGCTACAAGGACGTGGGAAAATTCCCGAACAAAGTTGAACAGCATATATATATATATATATATTCTTAAGTTTTCACGGGTACTTACATGTATGCTGTTCAGCTTTGTTCCGGTATTTTCCCATGTCATTGTAGTTGTGCTTTTAAAGTTGTAGCAATGTTTTGGCAGAATCTCATCTGCCATCATCAGGCTTCTGTATTGTGTTCATCTGTGAGTCAGCCATTTCTGTTTTAAATTTGGGGCTAGCCTACGCTGTGCCAGAATGGTTTTTTTCTTCATCCTGATTGGTTGGGAATCTTGGTCTGTGTTTATTGGTCTTGGAGTTTGCTGTGTTCTGCTTGATTGGTGTTTCTAATATCTTCTGTCTGTTTTGTGGCTTTTTTTTTTTTTTTGTCTTGATTGGCTGGCAACATTGTGTTCCTGTATTGGAGGTTTTTAGTGTGGCACCCAGGCACCCAGATGAATCCTAGCCTCTTAACAAATGATAGCCATCCATTTACCCATTCATTGCCAAGCCACGCTAAAAGCCTCCAATATAGGAACACAATGTTGCCAGCCAATCAAGACAAAAAAAAAAAAAAAAAGCCACAAAACAGACAGAAGATATTAGAAACACCAGTCAAGCAGAACACAGCAAACTCCAAGACCAATAAACACAGACCAAGACTCCCAACCAATCAGAATGAAGAAAAAAACAATTCTGGCACAGCGTAGGCTCGCCCCAAATTTAAAACTGAAACGGCTGACTCACAGATGAACACAATACAGAAGCCTGATGATGGCAGATGAGATTCTGCCAAAACATCGCTACAACTTTAAAGTTGTAGCAATGTTTCAGCAGAGTCTCATCTGCTATCACCAGGCTATATATATATTCTCGTAGATTTTAACGAGTACAGGTATGCAGGTCTTGTCGTGTTTGGGTCCTTTTCCATGTAAGATTGAGAGTATCTTGGCAACTTTTTGATGAGGTCCCACTCGCCATCTTCAGGCTGATGCTTTCAGCTTCGGTTTCAAACTATATTACATGTTTACAAAATATTGTTAGTTAAACAGCTCGTAAATGAACACTTAATTTTGGGAATAAAAAAATTTGTTCATCTAACAGTTATATCAGATCAGAAATATCAAACATTCAGTGAGGCTTTATATTCCAGAATAATTCTTAAATTATATTGTAAAAAAATGACACCCCCCATATTTTGAATGGCAGCTTTGTAGGGTCATAATCCAATAATGCTTAAGAAAACTCTTTTTTCTTTGTTTGGCTTTGGTTGAATGTTTCATATTGAATAATGGAGGCGGGGATGGTCTGAACTTTTTCTCCCTCTTATTTTTGTATGCATAACAGTAAGAATGAATAAGTATGCATCTGTATATAATCACAACTATTAATAGATGATCCAACTGAAGTTACATTGTGATAGAGGCACTAGGCTATAAAGTGGGAAACCATGAATTCTAGTCCACTTAGCCATGAAAAACAGCTGGGTGACTTGGCCCAATCACTATATCTCAGCTCAACCTATCCCACAGGGTTGTTGTTGTGGGCACAATAGGAGGAGAAAGATGTGTTGGATATGTTTGTAGTCTTAAGTGATTTGTAAAAATAAAATAATCCAAAATAAATAAATACAAAATTAATTATTTACATCTGATAATATGGAAATGGATTAATTTATCCATGTCACATTCATAAAGTGTAAGTCTCTTGTAAATAATTGACAAATCTCTTGTTCAAATTTAATAAGTGTGAAAAATTTTTTAAAATGGTATGAATGGATAGAAAAGTTAGTCTGCTGAACTTTTATTTTCTCTTTTAAAAAAGTAGAAGGAGAACCAGGAAGAGGGAAGGAGGAGGATAATCACAGCATATTTTAAAAATACATTTTGGGACAATAAGGAAGAAGGATTGTTACAAATATAGTTAGTAAATAATATGAACATCCATTCAGAATTCAATAAGGGAAGTCCGGATCTATAATTAATTTAATAGGAAGTTAATTAAAAGTAGTATTTTAACAGCAAGATTCCCACCAGGACATTACAATTGGGAGTAGTACATCTACTCCTTTTCAGAAACAACTACTACTTGTGAGCTGGCTGTCTTCCTTTTTAGTGCCAGTTTGCAACAGTTGGGCCCAGATTACATCTCCTTTTTTGCATCTTGTATTCAAATAACAGGTCTCTGCGGAATCAAGCTCTTCGATGAACTCCAATACACCATTGGTGAGAATTACTACCCGTCTTTCTTCCAATGCTGATGCTCCCATGTTGGCTGGAGTTTCTGAATATGAACTACCAGAAGATCCAAAATGGGAGTTCCCAAGAGATAAGTAAGTCATTATGAAAGAAAATGATCTTTCACTCTTTCAGTCCTAGCATCCTTCATTCAGAATAATTTTATTTCCTAATGCTATAGTACAGCAGGCCAATAAACTGGTCACAGGATACAGCAGTGGTAGTCAATCTGGTCCCTACCGCCCACTAGTGGGCGTTCCAGCTTTCATGGTGGGCGGTAGGGGTTTTGTCTCCTACTTTATAAATCACCATTACTGTGGAATCAGTGGGTGGTTAGAGAAAATTTTACTACTAACAGAGATACAAAAGTGGGCGGTCGGTATAAAAAGGTTGACTACTCCTGGTATAGAGGATGTCAGCTTTGGAAGTCATATTTTCCTTAAAATCTTCCACACTGCCACATTTTAGTGCCTGGGAATTTGGGAGGGGGAGATTTTAGAGAGAGAGATGGCAGTTTAGATATAACATTCTTCTGAGTCAAGGACAAGCTTGCACCTGGGAAAGGAGTGGTTGGAGGAATGTCTCCAGTTGGGACAGATGGTGATTGGACCATATGATGGACTGATGCATGCAGGGGATGGATCTTTGAATTTCTATTGGGAAGGAAAAACCCAGAACTCTCAGATTCAGGTTTTCCCAGATGTGCCAATATGACTACTCCAATAAAATGGAACTTTTGAGAAAATGCCTGTCGGAGTTTATTGGTTTGGAGTTTGTTAATTGGAACACTGTCACAGGGATTTCCCCCTTTTTCTGTTGTATATTATAAATGAAGAAGTGTAGGCCTGACCTCAAACCAAACCCTGGTTGGCCCTCATTCTTAACCAAAGTTAAACCTTTTGGATGTACGTAATCCAGTTTTTATAATCCACCTTATTTTTTTTTTAAACTTCAAACTTGTTTTATTTATCCCTGAATAGTTTGCTTTTTTGTATTTCATATATATTTATGGAAATATTCATAATTAGGTGAATGAAAGCTAGTGCCATACATTTCACTTGCCACCTGCAAGATTCTAGTCAATAGTGGGGGTTGTATGCATAACTCTGGCAGCCTTTCCCTGAGGGGAAACATTAATGCGGAAAATCTTAAAGCATTAAACACTTAAAACAGCATTCAGCATAAATACGGGTGGACCAGATTTGTAATGAAAGAAGCTCTTTAAACTGAGGTTTATTAGATAGGGGGTTTTAGGTGCACAAAGACAACATTGTTTAAACTCATATAAGAAGTACAAGAACACATAAATTAGTCATTTTCCAATGCAAATGTTTGCTTTCTGCCAAGATCTCAAATTCAATTTTAGTTTCAGAAGGAGCACAGCATGATCTCAGCTAAACATATAACCCTTTAGTCTTTGTCTATTGTCGAAGTAGCAGACATTTCTTAACAGATATATTAAAGTGTTCATTAATATTAACATGATTAAATTAAAAGCTTTTTCAGTTAAAACTTTCTTTTTAAAGAATGTTTACCTTAACTGTGGTTTTATGCCATGGACATTTAATTTTATATGAAAGAAAACATTGTGCATTCACACTGATTGGAAAACATACCAATAGTTGGTATTATTGTCTGTTCCATAAGAATATATAAAAAATATTGCAAGTTTTGAATAGTCATTTGATCTGTTGACATTATATTGAATATTTCCCATAGTTATATTCCTGAGTTTGGGACAAAACGTACTGTGCTTTAAGGTACAGAATCACAGTGACATTTTTCAGCATTCAAACAAGCTATAAAATCCTGTTTTAGTACTTCCAAGTGTATGAGAAAGTGTTGCCAATAAGTATTAATTACACACACAGAATCAGTACTTCAAAAGCTGAATGGAGGAACGTGCCCAAACGTCTGGATGTATTTTAATACCCTTGTTAGTTCTTTGTAAAAAATGTCCAAGTCAAAACGATTTGCTGAAAGGTTCTTTTATTTTCACTCTTGTATTTCACCAATTTCAACTGTTCATCAGATGCTTTATGCTAATCCTTGATTTACATCACAGGTTGACGCTAGGGAAGCCTCTTGGGGAAGGATGCTTTGGTCAAGTTGTCATGGCAGAAGCAATGGGCATTGACAAAGACAGGCCAAAAGAAGCAGTTACTGTTGCAGTGAAAATGTTGAAAGGTAAAGAATCAAGTGACAAGTTCTGTTTCTTTCATCGTCTCTGAAGCCCAAAATTCATTTAATTCACTGTAGACTTCTGCAGTTTTCCTAATAAATCAGTGTATTTGGCAACATATTTAATTTTAGTAGTGGCTATTTACAAAGAGAGCTTATTGGTGTAGTAATCAAGGCTCCTGGCTGGAAAGCAAGAAACAGTGAGTTCTGCCTTGCACATAAAGTCAGCTGAGTGACCATTGGCCAGTCACTCTCTTTCAGCCTTAAGAAGAAAGCAATGGCAAACCGCTTCTGAAAAATGCTGCCAAGAAAATCTTAAGAGACTAATTCAAAGGCACACACATACACAAATCACAGACAAAACAAAAATATTCATGGCTAATTAATCCCATTGCTGTATGCTATCATTGGTTTATTGAACATTAAGTTTATTAATCCATAGCAAAATGCATTTTTGACATTATCCAACACTTTTTGAAACAAACAAAAAGAACAAAAGTTTACAAAGAAAGCACATAAAAGTATGGTGATGAGAGATTCTCCTTAATATATATGAAGCTTTACTGATGAATGACATTTGTCTGAGACCCATACTTTCTCAGATACAAGTTTTATAAAACAGTGTGTGTGTGTGTGTGTGTGTGTGTGTGTGATATGCTTATACAAAGCTTTAAATACTGAAGATAATAAAATGGTTTTATTGCTAATAATATCTGCTATGTTTCTTGTATGATACCTAGATTACAATCCCATTTACAGTTTCTCTGATCTCAGTTGAGTTTAGTTCTAATTAGAAATATAAAATAAGATATACAGTAAAGGAGATCCTTTCAAAGACAAGATAACTTTACAATAAGTTACTATGGTTTAATTAGAATCCATATCTTATGGCTCATAGAAATGCATTTCAATCTTACTCTGTTATTATGCATTTATGACTACACAGATACACAATCAGCTATTTGTAATCTAAAGGTATACCTGGTTACTCTTATAATATGAAAGAAGATTGTTTGGATTTCTCTCCTGGATCTTTGGAGCAAAAAAAAAAAAATCAAAGGAGAAAGAATACCGAATAGAACATAGTTTAATTTCCTTGGAAAGGAAACAAGCTACTTTTAGCTCATCTAAGAGGTTGGCCAGTATAAATCAATGCAGGAAGAACTAGAACAGCCATTTTATTAGCTGGATGATCCGTTCAATATATCAGTTAATGGAAAAGTGAGTTGAGTTCATACATTGTTGTAACTTCATGGCACTTTTTCTGTCTTGCATAGATGACGCCACAGAGAAAGATTTGTCTGACTTGGTGTCTGAGATGGAGATGATGAAGATGATTGGGAAACACAAAAATATCATCAATCTTCTGGGGGCATGCACTCAGGATGGTGAGTGTCATTTGGATCTTGCAATCTAAAAGTGCTGAAACAATATCATTTTATTGTGCAACATGCAACTTTTTTATTTTCATTCCGCATAGGCTAAATGAAAATTGCAGTCCAAAGGGCAGTAGAGAGACTCCAATGAATAGCATACTTATACTTGAAAAGTAAAAGAAAACTCAGAAATTGTGTGCTTGGACATAGATGTCGCTTTTCACATCATTAATTCTACTTCATAACTATATTACAGTATTAGGAATATTATTACATCTCTCCACCCTTCTTTCACTGCCTTTGCACTTTAATTTCCTCCAATTCAGAAGTTGGAAAGATTATTAATTGCACTCACTCCATTGATGGATTTTCCTATTCTAGTTTCCTAGAGTCTGTGGGAAAGTTGCAGGAGAGCAAGCACGGTACTTATGTGGTATTCTAAACTGTACAACTAGTATGGATACTTGCATAAAGACTCTGTTTTGAGAAAGAGAGAGGAAGAAGAAGAAAGATACGCAGGGGAATAATTTTGCTTTGCTTTGCTTTTCAATTCATTTTCCAGTATCTTAACCTCTACTATCCATGAAAAGAAAATGCAAGGATTACATTTCCCTCCAATTTTTCAATAACATTTGAATCTTAATGATAAATGTATATCTTTCACTTTGTATATCATGATCTAGATCAGGGGTGTCAAACTGGTGGCCTGTAGGCTGGATGTGTCATGGGCAGGCCATACCCATCCCAGTTCTGCGAAAAGGGAAAATGACACAAAACGTCACGTGATGGCAACGTGACACTGTGAGTTTGATCCCCATGATCTAGATGATATAATAGTGAAGCACAAAAAATATTTTTTAACAGAACTGGTTTGCCTTTTTGGTATATGTTGGGGTGCTTGTATTATAGATATTTTGAATTGATATTCTGAGTATGAATCACAACAATATCTCCTCATGCTATACATTTCCTTATTTTAAAGGACCTCTATATGTGCTTGTCGAATATGCTTCCAAAGGGAATTTGCGAGAATATTTGCGAGCCCGGCGTCCACCAGGAATGGAATATTCATTTGATATTAACAGGGTTCCTGAAGAACAGATGACATTCAAAGACTTAGTCTCATGTACATACCAGTTGGCAAGAGGAATGGAATATTTAGCATCACAAAAGGTAAGCCAGTGCTGGGTTTTTTAAAAAAAAGTTTTTCATTGCAGTTTGGTATTGTCATGTAAGGATGTTATTTTCCAGCCTGAAAGAGCACTCTTTTACATTTAAAGAACAAGATCAGCATATGATACAAAAGAGTCCCAGCCCTTTCTTATACAAAACTTATATGTAACAAAAGAACTGATTATATTTATGCGGTTGCGATAGGTCTGTGAGAACATAATCACAATATATAATCACAATAAATCTCCAAAATGAGAATGAAAGACCGATCATGCTGGTACTTCATACATTAAGATGTCTGTGTCTTTGTTCATTCTATTACTTTTGGACATTTAGCAATCCAATACTATTTTAAAAACATGCCCATACCCATACCCCCTCGCCTCAAATATGTCAGAAGTGGTTTGCCATTGCCTGCTTCCTTGGGCTGAGAGAGTCATTGGCCCAAAGATAGCTTTCACACAGTCTCCTGGTTTCTAGCATGCTAGCCAGGGGTGGGATCCAATCAGTGTAACTACCAGTTTGGTGATTTTATGTTTCAATTTATTTTAAAATTTGCTAGGAGTTTATAACTATTGTTATAAATATTATATGAACATTAATTTCTATTTTGAGGCATTAATTATCCACATTTGAAAATTAAAAGTCTATAGTATTCTATAAATGAATTAAGATATGACTATGAATTTGAAAATATCCGGAAATGTAAGAAATATAGTGATAATAAAGCTGTTTGCTTCTAAATTCTGGAGTCATGCTTAGAAAGGGGTTGTGTCCCATTATTATTATTATAAGTAACAAAAATTGAAACAGCAGGGCTAACATTTATCTTCTGCTGTCCAGGCACTTTGTTTAATTGTTTCAGTAATTCTTATCTTTATGCAATTGATTGATGGATGGATGGACTGATTACATGCCATCAAGTTGCTTTTGGATTCTTAAGGCTAGGTCCCACTGGCCTACGGATGCAAAACATATGAAAAAGGACACAGCGGACAAGCAAAATTCCGGGGGTGGCTTCATCCATTGTCATCTGCTCTCAAAAGTGGCGAAAATTTGCATAAACAGAATGGAAAAGAACGGAAAGGAACAGACGGGGGTAGTACGTAGCGAGGATGTTAAGTGGATGTTCGTAGGAAGCCTAGTGGATGACAGCGGATGGAAGCGGATGACACATCCGAAGGGCTTCAGGGGGAGAATTGCGAAGCGGACGCATAGCGGAAGGGGTGGATGCATAGCGGATGATGCGGATGCATCACGGATGCCAATAGGAAGCAAAGCAGATGCATAGCGGATGCAAAGAGTTCACTGCGCATGCGGGGAGTATGAATTGCGTCAGCTCCGCAGATATAAAAGGATGCAGCTCTCAAGCTGCCACAGACATCTTCGAATAACACCATGGTTCATCAGTCAGGGAAGAAGAGAAGCCTGTGCCTACTCCTGCCAGCCCTGGCAAGAAGGACAGAACCACCATCCCACCCCCTGGCACTGACTCTGAAGCTGCTGGTGCTTCTGCTGCTGCTGCTGCTGGTGGTGGTACTGCTGGTGTTGCTGGTGCTGGTGCTGCTGGTGCTGCTGGTGTTGCTGCTGCTGGTGCTTCTCCTGCTGCTGCTGCTGGTTTTGCTGCTGCTGGTGCTTCTCCTGCTGCTGCTGGTGCTGGTGCTGTGGTGGACCAGCCCCAAGGCCCTCAAAGCCCTGCTGCTCAAGCCCCTGAAGGCCCTGCTGCTGAAGCCCCTGCCAGAGGGAGGAAGAGACAAGGGAAGGAGTAGGGAGAGAGGAAACAGTATATCCTTTCCGAGGAGCATGAGGAGGAGGTGCTGGAATGGCTGAGGGAGAACGAGTATCTGTGGAGAAAGGGCCACAGACTCTATCGCGACACCAAGAGGAAGCAGGCAGCTTGGAGAGACAAGGCAGAGAGCCTGGTCTTGGAGAGACAAGGCAGAGAGCCACTTCAGAACTACTCCTGGGATGGTGAAAGCACATGCACACCTGGTATGGCAAGCTACACCTGAAGAAATCTGGCCAGACCGCTGTCAAGCTCACTGACCGAGAGATGTATGTCATGGCCAAGTGCAGCTTCCTGGAGGGTGAGGTCCGCCACCGAGGAGTAGCCCCTCTGACAACCCTCTCCCTCAGACAGCCCACAGACATCCAATCCTTTTCCAGCCAGGAGCCAGCTACCCTGTCCAGGCAGGTGTCTTCGGAGGCCCCCACGGCAGAGACCCTCCTGACAGCTGCACTCCCCATGCCAGAGGACGTGGAGGATCCCCTGTCACAAATGGAGGAAGAAGCGGCAGCTACCAGAGACCAACCCACACCCATCCCCAGCTTCACCTCCACAGAAAGCAGGCAGAGAGGCAGACTGGAGGGCCAAAGCCACACTGTCCTGTTGGAGATCAGGGACACAATCAAAACCAGCACAGATCTTCTCTCTCAGCTGGTCCACAGCGACATACCATTCTCGAACCGGAAGCCCTTCATCACCTACGTGAGCCAGACCCTCATGAACCTGCCCGAGGCCCAGTACCAGGTGATGAAGCAGAAGATAACAGCACTTCTGCACAACCCTCCAGGCCCAGCTGAACCTGCTCCGACCCAGTCCAGGTCTGCTCCTCCACCCCAGGCAGCACCTTCACCCCTCACAGCCCTTCCACGGCTTTCAACAGCCCCTCACCTATGAAGGCTACGAGTACCAGGACTTCCCACAGCAGAGGCAGACCTTCCCAGTCCAGGCCCAGGTTCATCACATGCCACAGACACCTCACCTCACCCAGCTGCAGACCAGACAGCCCCACAACACTCCTCCTTCCTCCACCCCACAGCCAAGCCCATCAACAGACAATCTGTCATCAGTCTTGGGCCTGACATCCCAGGTCCTTGATGAAGGGCCTCTCAACCTCACGGGACTGAGTCAGGTCTCTGAGAGCTTCCTGAACACATCATCCCCTGTTGTACTCTCGGGGCCAAGCACCCCAATGGCGCCTCAGACCAGCACTCCAGCCACAGCCACCTCCACAGTCCCTGCCCACTTAACAGCTGAGACCATGGACATGCCTCAGAGTGACTGAAAATAGTGCCAGAGACTGAGTTGTTACCTGTTCACTTTATCTTTGCTTAATTCAGATTACTTGGTTCATTTTGCTTTTTTAATAAAGTCATACAGTTTACTTAAGACAGTTATTAATAAAGGTTATCTTTGCTTCACACACTTGGTTCATTTTATTTACTTAATAAAGTGTTGGTGAAAACTTTGAAAAAATGATTAAGCCTTTGCATGCTTGTGGGATAGGTAAGGATAGTTGTGGGATGGGTAAGGATAGCTATGGGATAGATAAACCTCCAGTGCAAGCATAGTGGGACTGTATGGTCCACCCTCCCAGCTGCCACACATATGGCCCTTTTTTATCAATATCAAAATAAACAAAGGTCTTTATTAATGTCCTATTCATTGTAGGACCACTCAACATACATGGCACAATCTCATCAGTGTTATGAGACAGGCTCAAGGAAGCATCCATTTAGCATCTATTATCCTGTCTTGCCACTCCACTGCTCCAGCTGGGGAGTTGCACCATTGTTTCAGGAGGTTGCGCTGCTTCTTCCCTTCACATGAAGCTCTGTTGGGGCCTTGTACATCCACAATGTCTATCAGGTTTCGTCCTTGCCTCCATTCACCAGGCTCCATGTCCCCATTGCCTTGTTGGAGGTCCACAAGCCTGTTCTGCAACACTGGGTAGCGGGTGCGCATGAGATTGTGCAGGATGCAGCAAACTTCCACGATGCTCCTCACAGTCTGTTGGTGATGCTGCATGGTGGTGAGAAGTACCTGGAATCTGTTGGCTAGGATGCCAAAGGTGTTCTTCACCACCCACCTTGCCCTGGACAGCCTGTAGTTGAAGATCCTCTCTTCATGGGTGAGGTATCTGGAAGTGTAGGGCTTCATGAGGTAGGTTCTGAGGGAGAAGGCGTCATCACCCATGATGAAGTAGGGCACATCTTGTGTGTCATTGGGTAGGGGGTCTGGATCTGGAAAACCCATGATGAGGTTGCATTCCAGCCCATCCTTGAGGTCACTGGCGTTGTATAACTGGCTATCTGAAGCTGACCCATTGCCTGAAGCATCAATGTACATGAACTTGTAGTCAGCATCGACCATGGCAAAGAGGATGATACTGAAGAAGCCCTTGTAGTTGTAAAACCTGAGTTGGCTGGAGCTTTGCAGGCCACGTGCTTCCCATCTATGGCTCCAACGGTGCGGGAAAAGTTCCAACTCTGATACCACTCTTCTGCAACTTTCCTCCAGTCTTCTTCAGTGGTGGGACACTGGAGGAGCTCCTCCACGTATTCTTCAATGATGGCCTGAACCACTTCTCTGACCACTTTGCTGAAGCTTTTGTGTGGCACCCTCCAGGCATACTGCATGTTTCTGTATGTGGTTCCAGAGGCCAGGTGGCGCAGAGTCAGTGCCACCTTCAGTCCAGGGTCCAGGCTGGGACGGAAGTTGTTGCTCGGCTTGGTCAACCTGGGTCTCAGACACTCTACAATTTTGTCAAACATGGCTGGTGGCATCCTCATGAAGTGCTGGAATGCACGAGTGTCTTCATTCCTCAGCTCCACCATCAACTGGTCATACAGTCCAAACTCCACTGTTCTCCCGATCTATCATTGGACCCACACAGGTCTTGAATGTCTCCTTCTTCTCCTTGCGTAGAAAAGGTGAAACATTCTGAACAGGGCTTGGTTCTGGTGTTGAATGATCGCAGCTACCATAAGGACTGTGTTATGATCTATGGTGGAGATCAATGGATGATGTGGAAGATCAAGATCAAGGGTGAAGAGGTCTGTACACCATGGCTGCTGGACTCATACTGAGATCCAGGTGATTTCCTCCCCCTTTTTATAGAAAATATCGGTTTTCTGCTAGGTGTCCTTCCACATACTCTAGACATACTCCAGACATCCTAAATATCTGAGATACATCCCATATACAAACGTTTTGTCCATTTTAATGCTTTATATACGAGATGCATCTGCTTACATCCTTTCTATTTCCATGCTACTAATGCTGTGTGGACGTTCCGTGTACCTTTCGCTTCCTCCCTCTTTCCATTTTCAGCTGCACCAGATGTGAGTTGAGGGAATGTCCAGAGGATGCCGAGAGGATACAGCGGACGTTTAACGGATGACAACGGACATAGAACGTTTGTTGCCCATATGTGTCGCAGATGTACATCGTACGTAGCGGAAAGTTCATCTGTTCAAAAAGTTTTGTGCAGCTCAAAACTTCTTGCGCAGATGAAATCTCAGTGGAAGGATGCTTGACGGATAGAGCGTATGAAACACATATGCAATGAGTACATAACGGATGCATCACATTTTCCAATGGATGGCAAGCTTTTTTGTCCATTTTACATCCTCTTTGCATCCATTGGTGCAGTGGAACATGGGCTTTAGTGACCACATAAGTAGATTTTCTCCAAGATGACCTGTTCCTAATCCGTCCTTTCAAGTCTCCCAACCAAAACTGTCTCCATCCATCTTGTCGCTGGTCATCCTTTCCTCCTTTCCTCCCATCTTTTCCTGCATTGGAGCTTTTCCCCGAGAGCATATTGTGTCTGAATTCAGATAATTTGAGCTTAGTCCCTTGTACCTTGAGTGATAATTCTGGGTTCTTTGCTTGATGATCCTTCAGCTTGTTTTAGCTGCCCACAATATTCTCAACATTTTTATAGGTGTTAATCTATGTCAGGGGTGTCAAACTCAAGACCCATGGGCCAGATCCGGTCCACAGGTTGCTTAGAACTGGCCTGCAGGGTTGCCCTGGAAACAGCGAAGGACCAGCCCATGGTATCTCTGCCAGTGAAGACAGTGCTTGGAAGTGCCACACACAGCTCTTGCTAGCTCCATTTTCACTGGCAAAGGGTTATAGAAGGCCGTTGCACCCGAAAATGGAGCTTGTGAAACCGTTTTTACTGGCAGAGTGCTTGGACCACCATAGGTGCCCCTGACACAAGTGATGTCGAGCTAGCCACACCCACTCTGGCCATGCCCACCCCGGCCCCATGAGGTCAGACATAACCCTGAAGTGGCCTTCAATGAAATCGAGTTTGACAACCCCGGCTTAGAAGTAATTTCTTCTCTTACAGTACAAATGTCTTGAATTTCTTAGTATAGCATGTATCAATCCAGCAAAATGTTCTTCCCACAGGAAAAGTTTGATTGCTTTTTTCTAATGCTCACATTACAACAACAGAAACTAATTATGTTATATCTCCATGTACAATAGTACTGCGTTTCAGTGGCAGAAGATAAAATCAACAGGTTTTAAGTAGCCAAAGAATTTAGACTGATTTTTAAGCAAACTGCATTCAGAACATTTGACATATATGATTGGAATACTTTTAAGGATATAAATACTTTACTGGGAAGCTTTGAAATGATTAAAATGCCTCCTGGAAGATATTGTTTAAGTATAAAAGAAACTTTGCCTCAATCTGAGAGTTAGATCGAACAAGTTTATATACCCCTTTTTCAAACTGCTTATTTTAGTGACAGTATAATTTTGCAGTTGAATTTCAACTCACAACAGCTTTATTGGCATAACAGTGTGTTTCAGTTTCAAACAATTAGTGGGAGTAGATATTGGACCATTACATTATTCCTTACACCTGGCCACATGGCCATACATTTTTGCTTCTTGGTTTTAAATTCAGTTCTTGCCATAATATTCTAAAGATGCTTTATTAGGATTCATTTGTTTTATGCTCAACGATAAGCCCAGGAGATGAATAGAACAAATGAATAGTTCATCGTGGTTTGGAAACCTGAAAATTCAAAACATAATGTATAAAAATAGGTCAGCTTAATTTTAATAGGCCAAGAACTGCAAGCTACGTAACACAGAGAAATCTAGATTCATGGCAAAATTCAGACTGAATTCATTTTTATATCCTGCTCCCTATATTTTAAATGATTAACATTTGATTCTTTGCTTATTCTGTATTTTAAAAACTCTTAATTTCCATTCCAGCAAGTTACATAAAATATATTGTAGCTCTACGTGTAGTAGAGAAAAAGAAATTAAGTCAAGAATGGCTTTTCTGCACCCAAATAGCTCGGCTAGTTTCAAATATTATAAACTTCATTTTGTATTTATTTAAATTGAACATTTTGACATACATTAAAAAGAATCACAGCATGCATAATTGTGTAGTTCTGTTAAGCTGCAAACTAACAGAGGAACAGACTAATAATCTGTAGATTCCATTTGCTTTGCAATCAAGTGTCAAAGATCTGGGAGACGTTTGGAACAAGATTGTCAAAATCTTGAATTAATTTTTGTAAATATAAAATTTAGATAATCACAAGTAAAAAAAAGGTTGAATAAAAATAGATAAATGTAAGCCTAGTTTCTAAATGATTTCTTGAATGTAGAACCCAGGAATAAACATCAGTGTATCTTCTATTTCCCCATATTTATTTTTATTTTTCTAGCAATCTCTTAAAACAGAGTTTCCTAAAGATCTTTGTCTTTTCTCAGCATATTACTTTTCAGATTTTTCATTAAAGTTATATGTAAAACTTTGTTGATGTTTGTTTGTTTGCTCCATCAAGACAATCCTTACTGTTTGTGGATGGGTTGGGCAAAAAGCAAATATCAGTATATATAAATTAATGTGTCCTCAATCTTTTGAATCATGTGGAATATCTTGTATTTTAATTACCTGAAATGGCTTTTTACATTGGTGTAAATGTCTCATGTAAGTATCTGTTTCAAACAATAACATTTAAAAAAAAACAACTGAGAATCATGTTATAGATGGGTTTCTCATTTCTTCGTATCTCATTTTATTGTATTCTTTTGCAGTGCATCCATCGAGATTTAGCAGCGAGGAATGTTTTGGTTACTGAAAATAATGTCATGAAGATAGCTGACTTTGGGTTAGCTAGAGACATCAACAATATAGATTATTATAAAAAGACTACTAATGTAAGTGAATGGCAGTCTTATCATTTGATCCACTATCTTTTTCCAGTGCATTTAAGTAAGGCAAATGCATTCTTAATGGGCTTTTTGTACAGCAGCCTAACTTTTAATCAAAGAATGAAAATAATAGGCAAGTGTGTAAAGATTCCTAACTCCTTTTTACTAGGAAGGGAAGGTTATCTGCTTACATAGCCTGAAAGAGTACATGTTATATGATGCTTTATAAGGGATAAATTTTAGTCTCTCTTTTTTTATAGTATCTGTTAAAACTGTGGAACATTATTTCACTCTCAGTTTGTGGGTCTGTTTGAGATGGACAGAATTGTGGACTTATACACACATACTTTGTGGAGGTCATTCAGTGGATGATTTTGTTGGACAAATTCTTTATGTAACATTTGATTTTAGATAATGTTTAAATATTTCTGATTAGCCATGTTTCAGTTGGGCTTCCTGGAATCTTGGTACTGTTCTTGTCATTCTCCTGGTTAAAGTATACAATGTCTTCATTCATAAGGCCATCGAGGTTGACGGTATGAAAACTGTCTGTATGAATAATATTAGAAAATTACTGTATTTTTCTAGAGAAATCTCTGAATGAATACTCCGAATCATTTCCATTTTCCCTGTGGGTGGTTATCCATCAAGGGACTGTCTTCAGCTCTAGAACTGCTGTGAATGAGTGACATTGGCTAGATCTGGAGTCATTTGGATTTTTTTAAATTTCAATAATTAAATAAGAGAAGATTCTGTCAGTGAAAAAGCATTTACAAATGCCTGCAGGCCATTTTACTTATTCCTGGATATATGATCAAATAAAATCCTTCTGGATTGTATGAATTCTTTGGGAAGTTTAGAATATTATACAAGAGATAATAAAAGATAATGAGCTTTTATCTTCTCTTCTTTTCAATCCTGGATGTTTTAGTGTTGAATTCCAGGTCCATAGAAATTAACAATCATAAGATAAAGATGTGCAGTGCTCAGATCCAAAGCTAGCAAAAGTATTTTGGACCCAACACAAGCACTTTCTCTGTACCTGTCCTCAGCTTCTTAAAGGAGTTGTCCTGTTTCCTGATATCCTGTTATCACTTCCATGACACCTCCTGAGCACAGAAGAGTATATTCCTGAACCCGCCCATCTCTACAAGGCAAACCAGGAAAGATGCAGATATTTTGTAGTTGCTGTTGAATCTGAAGCTCTATTGTCTGTTTCAGATGTGAATTCTTTATAACTCTGTTCACAAATCTATGAATGAGTCACAAGATTTAGTAAAGAGAGACTTTATTTTTGCATACAAAGTTTCACACAAAGTTGCTTTGGCGTCTCCCTTCTTTTTGGTGTAGTTTAAATGAATCTTTGCCAACCTGCTGACATTCACCATGTGCGGCACTATTTGTTAATGCATTTGTTAATCTTTTTTTTTCTTTTTAAATGCCCAGGGACGACTGCCTGTAAAGTGGATGGCACCAGAAGCGCTATTTGATAGAGTTTACACACATCAAAGTGATGTGTAAGTAATTTTATCTTATATCTTATCTTCTTTTATCTTCTTCAAATGAATTTATAGCTTCCTCCAATGAAATGGAATTACATATAATAAAACACACATTAAACTGATTTAATTATATCTCATATAACTTTTCCTTTCAACCTTCGGACTATCATGGAAAATTAATTACTATAGCATAAATTGGACATATCTAGTGAGGTTTTTTCCCTGTCTTTAATGAATAAGAAAAGGCTTTACCGCATTAGACTGAAAAGCCAAAGAAAACAATGAATATTTTCAATTTCATTCCTGATGTGTGGACTCTTTCTTTCAGCAATATTATTCTAAGTAGGTTTCTCCTTCCTGGCTTTTCTGAAACTCTTGATTATTGTTTCATTTCCCAAGTATTTTTTTTTCTAAAATGGTCTTAGACATTGCTCTGTTACTAATTTGGTTCGCTTCAGAGCATATGAATGATCTGACTTCTTCTCAGAAGTACAAGTTTCTTCCACTAAACCACTTTTTAGAAATGCACACTGCCCAGGCATTGTTTTAAATTATTTGACTTGCAGTATATTCTCAACTCAGTAATTTTGGGCTTCCTATATCTTGAATTGTGCAGTACAAGATGACATTTGTCAGAAAACAATATTTTTATATATTTCTCTAAGGATTGCCAAAAGAACTATGGGATGAGGCAATAGCCTAAGCATCTGATCCATATAACTAATTATTCTTTTTCATCATGGTCATTTTTTCATATTATTATTATTAAGCTTATATCCCAGATTTCTCTTTATAGAAACTTTCATGACAGTTTAAAATAATAAAAACAATTTCCTAAATACTGGAAGAGGTAAAGATGAATGGAGAGAAAGGTGAACATATGGAGGAGTGTTCCATAATATTCAAATTCTACTGGAGACAGCCTTCTCGCATGCTCCAAACAGCTACGCTTCTGGCAGTGGCAGCATCTTTAAAAATTGATATCCTGATCATTGAAGTAACCTGGCAAATTTATAACAAAAAGTGCAGATAATCAGATCCCCAAGCTATTTAAATTCACTATCAATGTCTTAGATTTTATCTAAGAGATAATTGGCAGGATTTTTTAATGTAAACATAATGTGATCTTTGTCCTTGCACTGGATAACACTCTGTCTGTGGAATTTGTTACCAGTTGCAACTATACTTTTCAGGGATAGCCTCATGTAAAATACACTGCAATAGTTGAGTTGGATTGTAGCAAGATATAGTTAGCCAATGCTCTGGCCCAACCAGCTCAGGAAGAGCTTTAGTTAGCATATTAGCTTTACTCAGTAAACACATTCCTCATCACAGCTGACACCTGAAATCCAAGACAGAAATCAAGGAGCATTTTCAATCTGCAAACCTGTTCTTTTTTAATCTAATTTCAGCTTGTTCTGTCTCATCCATTCTCATCCATTACATTTAGATCATGTTCATGGATACCAATTGCATTATTCAATAGGAGAAATAGATTTGGGTGTCATCAACATGTGAAATAAATAATTCACTCAAGACCACCAGTTGATAATACAATCCCATCAAGAATGTCAGCTAATCCATACTCCAGACCAAACCCCAACTGAAATGGAACCTGATTATCAATTTTATTCAAATGCATCCACCTTGAACTGGAAGGCCACCCCTTTCTGAACAATCCTCAAAGAATGGAGGACACGAGTCTGAGTTATACTGTAATTATAGAGGTTCCAGGTCAACAAAAAACTATTCTGGGTTTCATTTAGGCAGGAGAACTTCTCCCATTCTGGTTGGCCATGATAAAAACTTCTGCACAGTTTAATATTTTGAACCAATCTCAACAAAACCATTCCTTTGTTTTGTTTTGCTTTTAATTGTAACTCTTTAATTTTCAACCGTAAAGAATTTTGTAGGGTTTAGGCACATCTATTGCATAGGCTGGATTACGTATTACTTTATTTTAGGAACACTATACATTTGCATTTTAATTGTGTTTCTAAATTATGTTATGTTCAGGCTATACTGCATGTTTGATGACACATGGAGATTTAATTATAGGGTAAAATTCTGCACTGGTCTGATTCACACTTTATTACATGGGTGTCAAACTCGCCACATCACGTTGTCATGTGACATTTTGTGAAGTTTTTCCCCTTTGCGGAGCTGGGGTAGGCGTGGCCTGCATGTGACACCTCCGGCCTACGGGCCACCAGTTTTATTCCCTTTTTTATTTTTTTCAGGTGGTCATTTGGTGTCCTAATGTGGGAGATCTTCACTTTAGGTGGGTCACCATACCCAGGAATTCCAGTGGAAGAGCTTTTCAAATTGCTTAAAGAAGGACACAGAATGGACAAACCTGCCAATTGCACCAATGAACTGTAAGAGAATGGATTAACATAGAATGGATTAACATGCATTTGTGATTTCATTCACGTTTTGTCCTTTTATTCCTTAAGTAAATGTGTCATGAAAACAGTGTCTGGATTACCAGAACACAATTCACATTCTCTCTTGCAATCCTCAAATGGATAAAAAACGTAACTAGCAATAGTTGATAGGAAGTATTAATAACTATTTCATCATAACTATAAAAATATTTGTTTATAATTCTCAAATGGGGATTGTCATCCAAACAGCATCCAGTTGTGTACTTCACTATTAATGCAGGAAATATAAGTAGTCTTCAACTTATGACCAGAAGTGAACCCAACAGCTCTATTTTTAAGTGAGACATTTCTTAAGTGAGTTCCCCCCCTTTTTTTTTCCAAACTTTTTTGCCATAGTTGTTAAGTGGATCATTGCAATTGTTAGTAGCATGGTGTTAAGTGAATCTGGTTTCTCAATTGGCTTTGCTTATCATAAAGTCGCAAAAGGGGATCACCTCACTCCTGGACACTGCAATCATCATAAATATGAAGCAGTATATAAGTCTAAGAAAATCGCTTAGAGAGGGCTGTAAAGCCTATGAAGTGATATATAAGTCTAAATGCTATTACTATTTTTTACACTTACAATCATTGTAGCATTCCATGGTCACGTGATCAAAATTCAGGACACTTGATGTGATTCACTTAACAACTGTGGCAAGAAAGGTCGCAAAATGGGGCAAAACTCACTTAACAAATGCCTCGCTTAGGAAAGGAATCTTGGGCTCCATTATAGTTGTAAACTGAGGACAAGTAGGTTTGTGTTGTTTTCTTTTGTTGCTTTTTTCTCTGGCTCCACTTTTTTAATAGAGCAAAACCTTAATTTAACACATTTGGAAGAAGTCTGTCCTTTATTTCCAATTTGAAAACATCACCCAGAGTGAAAACATTTGTGCTATTTTTAGTCATTTGTATAAAAGATGTCTTTACAGAAATGAGATAAAATATTTAATACAATGGGAATGTTATCTGTTGCATCTGAAGTCCGTTGCATTAACACCCACTAAATTGAGATTGCTCTGAATATGAAAGCAAAGTCTTCTTAGGAAAGAAAAAAACATCAACCAGAAATCATTATCTAGTTTGAATTAGGCAAGAGTTTATTTTGTTTAAATAAATAATTGTTCAGGACCAGAAAAGCATTTGAAAAGCATTTAAAGCTTTTACCTAACTCACATGGATATAACCCCTTCAGATTGCTTTCCTTGAACCTCTGCAGTCCTAGCATATGGTTCGCAGATTTCTTATATAATCAGCAATAAGCTTTCTATCTTCTACTTATCTTGGAATTATAGTACAATCTGGACAGATTTCCAGACAATTAGAATAGCCTTTTCTCTTTAGTGCAGCATTAGGATTACTTCCAGTGGAATGCCATTAATGGGATATTCAATGCCCATTTAATTCACCTTCATTTATCTAGAGGGTGGAAATAACGATCACACACGGGGAGCAGAGAGCAAAGTTAGACGATTTACTGTTCCATTCCCCATACTAATACATAATTTGGGGTTTGAAATTAATGGGATCAGTGTTGATAACCTCACTTCTTTTTATACTTTCTTTTTAAAATATAAACATTAAACAGGAGAGTACAAATAAGAAAGAGTTGTTCAGCAAGGCTCACCTCTTTCAAGTCTAATAATTTTTTGCATAATATTTATTTTAGGCAAAGGAAGATTTTGACAGCCAGGGAGGGATCCAATTCCCAATAGCTCCAGCTTCTGTAGCTAAGCACCAGATATAATGGAACTTATAATTCAACAACGATTGGAGAGCCATCTTTTTTTTTCTATAGAAATCATTGCTCTAAAGTCTAATAATGACATCAGTAAGGACAAACATAAATAGGGAATGAGAGCCAGTATAATTTACCTGGAACTGAGCACAAATGCGTTTTCTCCATCTATACTCCATCAGATTAAATTCTCCATCAAATCTGTGAACTAGGAAGTTAGGGGGATACATTTTTAAAATTCTGCAATGATTTCTGAAGGACAGGATGCTCTCATAGTTGTTAAATGAGCACTGGAAAGAAGAGTTTCCTGCTGTTCTTTTACCTTGTTTTTAATGTAAGCGGAAAAATCATGGCGTCAAATTACAAAAACATCACATTCACCCTTAAGAGTGGTCCACAAATATATTTTATTCTGATAGAATTTCTAATTGCAAATTCAACTAATTGCCTAAAAATGATATTTAAACATACTGAATTATGTTGCCCAGTTATAAATTCATCTCCAATCCTCTGGACCATAAACATGTTTTCTTAAAGAGCAAAATATTTAAAGATATGTAAAATGTGAATATAACCTGACTTCTTGCTGAACAGCAGTGAGATATGAATTTGCCATAGTGACATTAATTAACTTCATAAAATGCTGGTTTCCACAGCTACATGATGATGAGAGATTGTTGGCATGCAGTGCCTTCACAGAGACCTACTTTTAAACAGCTTGTGGAAGATTTAGATCGTATCCTAACACTTACAACTAATGAGGTGAGTAAAATTAGTTGCTCCTTAAACATTAAGTAAAGAATGACAATATGAGTTGTTGAGGTAATTTTCAGGGGTCCCCAAACTTGGCAACTTTAAGACTTGTGAACTTCAGTGTCCAGAATTCCTGAGCTAGCAGTCATAAAAGGGACATAGTTCTCCATCCCTGTAGTAGAGTAAAGTAACCGACAAGGTGAAAGGTAAGATAATTGGCCAAGACATGTATTTGGGGATGGAATGATAGACCTTTATTATTTGTAACTTCTTCCCAAGTTTACTATTTTAATTTGTTTCTTATACAAATGGGAAACAGTAGGGTTGTATAAATGGCAGACAGAATGGATTTATTTAAATTGCAAATACATTCTCTTTCAAGGTCCCAATAAAATTAATTAAGCTGTCTATTATATCACTCAAATAATGCATTTATGATGACTTAAAGGAACACTTTTATCTTTTACTGTGCTTTTTAAACTTTGCAGAGTCAAATAGATAGACACATTGAAGAATCCTTGCCTAATAATAACGATAATAAAACTTGACTCTAGATGGTTATGCTGCAATAATCTGGATCTTCTAATTTTGGAATACTATCAACATTGACTGATGTGTATAATCTAGAAAGCATGTCAATGTCTATTTGCTAATCTTAGCCCTAACCCTAAACTCTTTCCCAGACAAGTATATGTACACACATGCACATGGACATACAAACAAATAATCTAGAATCAAACCTAATCTTCTTAGTTCTGTTCTACTTCTTTAGTTTTGCTAACACAGGATGATACACTAGAACTTTTGTATTTGTACATAATATACATAGGAGTCTGAATATTGTACCAGAATTTTAAATGTGAAAAAATAGGGAGGGATATGTTATGGCTAAGATATACAAATTCTGCAACTTACATTTAATTTGAAGTATGGTTTTTTTTCCAAAGAGTTTTTGGAAGCTATTTGAAAGTAGAATACATTTGGATAATAACAAGGGAAAGATATTCTGGAATGTGACAGTAAAAATTACATCTGCGAGCCTATGCCAATGGCTACCTCAAGTGTTGAAACTGAGTAAGAGTTATTGCATAAATTATATCTAGCCCTGTATTGACCGCATAAATCCGTTGAATCTGCTGAAATCACATGCATGCAATCTTCTTTTAATAGCTTCCTCCTTCCATTTGTGCGAAAGGTGTCCTGCTCTATCTTATTTCTCAAAGCCGTCATTCCAATTTATATGAGAAAATTATGACTTCTTTGAAGTCAATGAGAGCTTTGCCATTAATGGCAGAGGCGCCACAGTTTAACCATGCTGCATGTTCTGATGAGATGCATCTTGTCTTTGGATAACATAGAGATAACAGACACCAGACATGAAAAAATATATGCTTATAAGATATGGAAGTAATCAAAAGTTCAGTACAATTTCTTTTTTGCTATGTGTTTTGGTCTTATTTATTTTACAGTGAATTTATCATTACCGTCTTAACTATTTTGACTTTTTAATGGTGGATAGGAAAAGTGCTTGAAAACCTAGCTTTATACAATTGTTTTTTTCTCATCCCAGAACCAAAATATGTTTTAGCAAATGAAACAATTGCATTTAAATGAAAACAGCTGTTCTGCAGAAGTTGAAAGAGAAGAAGCAATTCAAGGAGAAAAATAACTTTATTCTCCTGCCAGAACTGTTATTTCTAGAAATGTTTTAATCTAGCTTTCAGTTTGGTTGATCCAATGGCTGGTTTTGCTTTCATAGAAATGCAGTGGGCACTATTCTTGCAGTAAAATATTCCTTTGCATCCTTTTTTTTAAAATGGCTTTTTTCGAGGAACACTCAATTCTTTGCATGATTTTGGCTGATTTCATTGATGCTTGCTTAAAAGAATGGCTCAGTTGATTGGGTCTCACAATTATTCATGTAGCAAAAACAAAACACATAAAAAAGTACATTGTACTGCAGCTCATTTACCCTCACTGAAATGTCAAGGTATTATAAAACAGTCAGTTTAGTTGAATGAAATGATCTTTCTTTCTGCAAATCATTTCCATGTGTTGGACAAAAATAGTTCTCTGTAGGGTGAAAATTTGTTTTATTTTTTTTTTATCATGGCAAAAGGTTTTGTTTGATGTGGTTAGTGTATGTGTTTCAAATAGCATGGCTGAAGTTGATGTTGGAACATATACAGTACATATGCCTCAGAAGTCCTTTTGCTGTTGTTTTGGTTTTCCTTTTTCATATCTCCCTGAAAATACTTGGCTTTATGAGGAGTTGCTCTTTCATTTTTATCCCATTCTTCCAATGGTAATTGAGAACGGAACCTTTCTCCTTCGCCGTTCTCTTACCTCCATACTGTTCGTGGGAGACCAGTGTATTGTTTATTTATAAATGAATTTAATAAAAGCTTAGGAAGACCAAGCCCACCCAAGCAATTCCCTATTACATTTTTAAAAAAATCAACATAAAATTAAAACCATCTAATATAGTATCTATGTAAGAACAGCTTAAAAAGCTATTTAAACTCACTTAAAAGTTCACGAGGGTGACAGTTTACAGCACATTTTGCAGGATGGATTTCTGCAAAGAAGGATCTCCTTCTTTTCTTCTTCCCAACTAATTTGAACTTAATAGTGAATACTTTTGCAACGCTCATGTAGCTGTCTTTTTGGGCTTAAGCAGCTTTATGTAGGTTTAGGTAGTCTCTACCAGCCTAAGCCTTGAGATAATAAGCAGCTCTAGATCATCCAGTAATTTTCATAAAGGAGATGTACATTGTAAAGAAGAGACACTTGTGACTAGTATCATGTGAAAGATCTCCACTTGCTTGTTTTTACTTTGCATGTGTCTATTAAACTGTATGAAGTATGGTATCATCTTAAGGCAATACAGATTGACTTGCTTGTTGATTTTTCATTTCAGGAATACCTAGACCTTAGTGGACCACTGGAACAGTATTCACCTAGCTATCCAGATACCAGGAGTTCCTGTTCTTCAGGGGACGATTCTGTTTTTTCTTCCGATCCCATGTCTTATGAACCTTGCCTCCCTAAGTACCAACATATAAATGGAAGTATCAAAACATGAAAAGAACTTCTGCTGTTCCACAAAGGAATGAAACCAAAGCGTTTATCTACCATGTGAAAAAGAGTCTCTTGCTTTAGACACACAAAATTTTCTTGTATATAAGAAATATAAGGACCAAAGAAAAACCAAAATTGGGAAAAAGTGGCCCAATTATTGAAAAAAAAAAAAAAACCAATAGCTTGGGATGTTACCCAATATTATGAAGAGAAGAATTTTCATGGGTCATTTGTGAAAACCATTAGCAAGTTAGCTCTTTGGCCCTGAAGCCAAAACAGCCTTTCTAAAGTCAATGGACAAGTTGGACTTGAGGCAAACTTCAGACCAGCCTTCTTTGTTTATTTTGTAATATTTTGAGAAAATATATGTTGACACACGCTTACAGAGCACAAATGCAATATAAAAGTGCTGGATGTATGTAAATATAATCAAATATGTACAAATATATATTATATATTTACAATGAACTATTTTTTGTATTGATTTAAAAATGAATCTCCCACTTTGAGGAAATTAATCTTTTTTTTAAAAAAAAAGAAACAGCTATTTGTAACTACTTTTCTTGCATATTCTTTCCAATCCTCCTCTACACCACCTCCTCCTCCTCCCTGCTCCATCCTCTTTCCTACAAATCCAAAGGTGAAAAATATTTTACTTTCAGGGAAAATGGTATATCATTAATTTATTAATTAATTGGTAATGTACAAAACAATTAATCTTTTATAGGGTTGTGTTATGTTGTAATTTAAATGGCATTTCTATGCAGACAGCACAAAGAACTAGTAGATATATTGCTCAAAAGTTACTAGTTGTCAATTTTTTAAAAGAGAGAAATATTTACAGTATATAACTAATTCTGGAAATTAAAGTTCTGATTAACTTGGGTTTCAAATGTTGAATGAGAGTCTCTTGCTTTAACTAAATTAACCAAAACTCTCAAAAATAAAAATGTGTCCTTTATCAACAAAGTATCTTTTTCTTACTCTCTTGAGTTTCTGCATTGTCACCTTTCAAGATTGTGACTCCTACACATCATAACTCCTAAAGAACAAGGCAGAAACATAACCATTTAGAAAAGCATTCTTCACAAGTTTTCCTGATTTATATCTAGGTAATTGTTTAATGGGATGAACACATACAGGCACTGAACAAAATTTAGAAATACTTAAAATAAGAATGTATTCTAAATTGTCTAAAATGTGCTACAATTTTAAAGTGTCTTCAAGTCATGCATTTGACTAGAAACTACTGGTTTCTAGTGACTTATGACCACAATTGAGCCCAAAATTTCTGTTGTTAAGTGAGACATTTGTTAAATTAAATTTGTCCTGTTTTATGACCTTTCTTGCCACAGTTGTTAAGTGAATCATTGCAGTTGTTAAGTAGTAACATGATGAATCTGGTTTTGACTTTGGTTGTCAGAAAGTCACAAAAGGGGATCCTGGGGACTCTGTAACCTCATAAATATGACTCAGTTGCCAAGCATCAGAAAATTTTGATCACATGACTTGGGATGCTACAACAGTCATAAGTGTGAAAAATTTGTCATCAGTCACTTTTTCTGTGCTGTTGTAACTTCGAATGAACTGTTGTAAGTTGAAGACTACCTGCACTGAATATCTAACACTGGTTTCTAGCTGTTTTGATGTGGCACTGTTTTTTTTTTTAAATCTATATATATAAAAGCAAAAGACAACTCACGCACCCTTACAAAATCTCCAGAACCATAAAGCCTACAAACTTGAAATTTGGCATGTATATTCCTCTTGGCTTCTAGGTGCTATCTAAGAAAGGATTTTTCAAAATGACCATAAGATCATTAGTATTTCTTAATACAGTAATTAACATGCTCTGATGCTAAGGAGTTCTACTGTTCCTTCCCCACCTAAAAACTGCCAGTTGCCTGGAGGAAAGGAAAGGAGGAAGGGAAGAAGGAAAGCCTGGGCTCCTGCATACCCGATCACATAGTTTCATTGCAAAGCACAGGTATCCAGCTAGAATCTTCATATTAAAGTAACAAAATTGAGCAAGTGGCAAGTGGCAATTTTGGGACTTGATTGGAATCTCTTTCTGGACGGTTACTTTATTTATCACAAATCATTACAAATAATCCCACTTATCTTAAACATTGGTGTCCAGCCAGAAATATTAGATTCCTGTAACATGCTTTTCAGAATTAAAACATTATGTTTTCACACTTGAGACAATTTTAGATGGGTATAACCATGTAATATGAATGAAATTCAAACTGATTTATTTAACAAAGGAGGGACTGGGATATATAAAAGGTTATTTCCTTTTGCATTAACGATAAGAAGTTTTCCACAGGCATTAATGTTAACATTACAAAATATATTTCATTCACTTTAGGTTTTTTTACTTATATTTTAAACAGTGATTTCAAATTTTGCACATAATGATTATTTTATAGAATGCACAAATAAACTCCAAACTCTGTTAGATTGCATCAGCAAGTCCATTTATGGTGGTTGGTGGATGTCTGCATTGGGTACCACAATCTTTTCTTATATTTTAAAGTTCTCCAATTGCAACACACATGGTTGGTGCTTTCTAACCAACAGTGCCAAAACAATACAACCCTACAGTGTCTGCAGAATGAACATTATATATTTTTTATGATTTGGTTTAGATTCATAGCATCAGCATGTGTGTTGATATTTCCTGAACATCTTTCTCCACTTCCAGATTCTTCCATAACATAAATACATATCAAAATCTTTCCTCAAGATATCCACCATTAGAATATTCTTTTATGTTTTGGATATATTTTCATTATTGTACAGTATTAGGAAACAAACAACAAGCAGAAAATTAAGCAAGCTAGGTAGAATTCATTAGAGGTCTCTATATAGTTTAACTATCATTAAGAAATGCTAATTATGAGTGGTCTATAACTATGATTAGGAAATAATAGCTATGAGTAAAATTTAATGTGCCCATTCTCTAGTGGCTTGCTACACTGTAGCTAAATTTGGCATTCTTGTAATGTTTCTAAGTCTTGCGCAGTATATTTACTAACTATCATAACAATCTTAAAAGTTCCACCACACTTACAATTTCTATAAATTGTTCTTTTTTTCCGATTACTTCACAAAAATGTATGCTTTAAAAAAAATGGGGAAAAGGGAAACCCGCTTTTCCCAGAATACATTTACTCCCTGATTAGTTATAGTAAATTGGCTGTAATATTTTATTACCCAAGGTTATTGGGTAATTGATGAGAATGTTAAAAACCTGGACACAATAGGCAGAGTGCTGGCTGTTGGCAAGCCATTTTGGGTGACTTTTGCATAATAAGGAAATGAATTGGTTATGGAAATTAATGTTATGAAAATGTTAATGGTAAGTTATGGAATTGGCAAAAACCAAGCTTTATTTGGCATAGTATATCAAAATAATGCAATGTCATCTTAAGTGCTATATGTGATGTGATATTTCATACCATGTTATTCCAGAAATAACTATTATTATTTTATATTGATGGACTTATGAAAGAGCTGGAAGGGTTTTTTTTACAGATGTTCCTACTTTTAGAGAGTGTGGTGGCATTAAAAGAAAAAGAGAAATCTTTCAGAAAGGCTTTAAGCTGCCAAGAACCACTTTTATATTTTGGAGAAGCCAGTGACCGAGATGGACTATTTTGTCTGGACATTTATTTCTGGTATAATATTTTATATCTATATAGTATGTCTTCCACACACTTTGTTGCCACAGAGATGTATAAACTGGAAAGTAAATATTACATTTGGGAATGTAAGCTCAATGCCAGCCCGTGAGATGACCACACGGGTGTTGAAATAAATATACTTAAGACTGTCAAATGATTTAGCATTATCTTGTCCTGAGAACAGATTTGGTTTGAGAGATGTACTTTGAAAGCACAACTCGTCCAGGTAGATTGCTACCCCCACAAAAACATCCACTCATTTATAACTACAAACTACACAGTTAACAAGGAAAAAGCAATGGTTAGAGAACTCTCAGCACTATTTCTGGATTTAAGAGAGAGAGAGAGAGGGGGGATGAAAAGTAAAACAATGGAACAAAGAACAACGATTGACACAATTCAATTGTTTTTCTTCTTTTAAAAGAGTTTTCTGATATTGGTAATAAAACAATTATCTCAAGAGTTGCATCCTTGAATCCCTGTAGCTGAACAGTCTATTTTCAGCATCAATATGGATGAAGACTGACTGTGTGGTGCAGTGGTTATGGTACTAGACTGGGAGGTTGCTCCAATAGGAGTGACTTTAAGACCTCCCTCTCCTACCTCTCTCTCCAACCTATCTTACAAAACATTTGAGGGAGATTGGAAGACCAGTTTGGTCAGGTGGTTAAGGTACTGAGCTAGAAAGCAAGAGACCATGAGTTGAAACCCCACCTCAGCCATGAAAGGCAGCTGAGAGACTTTGGGCCAGACATTCTCTTTCAGCCCAACCAACTTCACAAAATTGCTGTTGGATAATAGAAGAAAGGTATGTTGGATATGTTATTTATATTTGAGTTATTTGTAAAAAATAATAAAGCAACAATATAAAAATAAACAATAAATTGGCCACTTTGACATGTTAGAAAAAAGCCACTATAAGTGGCTAAAAAAAGTACCCACCATTTCTTTCTTATTTTTTTTTAATTGCTTCATAGGCTGAGGTATGTTCTGTCAATAGTGTGTACAAT
The DNA here is from genome assembly GCA_015471245.1 of Laticauda colubrina. Lineage (NCBI taxonomy): Eukaryota > Metazoa > Chordata > Lepidosauria > Squamata > Elapidae > Laticauda > Laticauda colubrina. The sequence continues at coordinate 43,966,951 of BLBF01000016.1, forward strand.
TAATATGCACAGTATTAACTCTTTATATTATATATAAACTATCTGGACTGACAATATTTAGCTTTGATGGCAACACTTCAAAAAGTGACATTCTTGAAAACAGAAAAAATTGCTTATGTACATTGTTTGTTTGTACAGCTTATTTCTCTACTCAGTGACAGGCCAACTCATTCACAAAATTGATGTCCAAATTCACCTCCACCTACTTAAAAAACACAGAATATCTCCAAAGCAGGATTTGGCCAGATCTGCTACATACCTGGCATAAATGAGCTGCAACTAAGAAGAAAGTAAGAGAAGGTAGTTGATGGTTGGTTTGATAAGTTTTAAATATGGAGCCCTTAGAAAGCTATATAAAGCAATAAAGAAATTTAATATGACTGAACTATTACTGTTACCATAGTTCTTGGATAAAAATAAAAAAGAAGACAAGGTGGTGATACTGGAAAAAGTAAAGTGCAAAAGGAAAAGTTATTTATTTTTGAAGGAATTTTGGGAAATTCTTTCAAGTTAGAGCTTGTTTCAATTATGGCCCAAGATTCCAGAAATGCCTTAGGCAAAAAATTATCTTTTCCCCCCATGATGGTTTGAAAGCATTAAAAATATATATATTTCATTTATTTAAAAAGAAATCAGAACTGGTGTTCAAGGAAAGCATATTTCACTAACTCATTATGGAGCCCTTATTTGTGACCTTCTCAACTGGCTTTTGACAAGCAAAGTCAATGGGAGAAGCTAGATTTGCTGAATGACTATGTGATAATGATTCATTTAACAACCATGGCAAAAAAGTCATAAAATCAGGTAGGACTCATTCAACAACCGCCTTAGAAAAGGAAATTATGGTCACAATTATGGTTGTAAGTTTATGACTACATCTATTGATTACTTCCTAGCTTGCAATTTTCAGTCCATTGATTACTTCCTAGCTTATAAGTTTTCTGTCCATTGGTGGAATTTCAGACGATCAGAAATTTCAGTAGCAATGAAACCATTTTAAAAGCAATAACTAAAATAAAAAACCCATTTCATAAAATTGTTTAAACAAATGATCAGCCAGGACATGTTCCACAAAATTCCAGCAGCAAAATGAGATCCAGAAATAACTTTCTTGTAACTAACAACAAGATACTTTACTAAAAAACCTTGATTTTAATTTACTTCTTAATAATTGTAAGGCAGTACTCAAATATCTCCACAATAAACAAGAAATGGCTCAAAGAATAATCAGATTTCTCTCAAACTATTGTGGGTTTAGCAAAGTATGAAGGGGCTTAACTCTGAAGGATAAATTTCAGTACTTGAGAAGGAAATAAAAATGATACAGTTAAGCTAAATGTAGAAAAGCATACAATTTTTTCTGTCAGCAATCCCATTGAAAACAGGCAAGCCATCTTATTCTTTATGAAAGGTAGCATCACACTATGTGTGGCAATATCATTCAGCTTCTAAATGGTGGAGACCATATTCTCTTCAAGTGAAATAGATGTAGTCAGGGAAAAGTTTTGTCAGAGATGATGATATGCCCATTTGTTTGGAATCTATAAAGGAATAAATAAGAATGTCAGTTCACAAATCTGGAACATTTTACCACCTAAATTCAATGGCTTTTCCCTCCAATACATTATGTTTGGTACTTTAAAGTTTTTTGATGGTTCTGTTTTTGCACTGTAAGTGTTTGAATTGAGTTTTAAATCTTACAGTAACTTTCTGGTGCAGGTAGAAATCTATTAAATAAATTCATAAACAACATGAAAGAAGACAGTCTTCCACTTTATTCTCCACATGCTTGCTTCTTCCACATGCTTTCTTCTTCCAATAAGCTTCTCATCTCTGACTGGATGGTCAGAGGAAATGGAAGGATTATACTCCTTATATAAATCCTTCCATTCCTACCATTTAGTCAGAGCTGAAGAAGCTTCTTGGATGAGAATAAAAATGTTTTCAAAGAAAAAACAAAAAGTCCAGTTGCCTCTTGAAAAAGAACCTTTGGGACGTCTTAAGAAAATGATTTTTAGAATTGGTGAACTAAGAAGCAAACTTTGAATTTAAGGCTTTGGAACTATTTGCCTAGTTCCTTGGATGCTAACTTCTGTTAAGTCTCAGTAGCTAGAAAGAGTTTACACCACACATTCTGAATTGTTTGACTTTCTAGTGGATGGCAGGGATAACCTGTAACTTTGATTTTTGTCAAAATACATACTTTTTTTTTTAATATGGGGGAATATCATAGAAGAAAAAATAAGTCAGGTGATCAGCAAGTTGATGATGCTACATTGAAATTTGCATTATGCTAGTTGCTGATTCTGAACAAGAATTCTATTCAAGAGCAACAGGTACTGCAGATATATTCTGTACAAATAATTTCCTTTGCAAAATATTTTGGCCCCTTGAAGAATAGAAATTTTCAAAGAGCAATTTCTCTCTCTGACCCAGGTAGGTGAAACTGCTATCTAATTGCCTGAAAAGATTTCTCTGGCTGACCCAGATGTGGGCAATAAAACTGAAAAAAACTCTACCAATTTTTGCACTATATGAATACCGGCTGTTGTTCTTTTGAACTTCATAACCGTAACATACTAGTGTATGCCAAGGCACACTCAGACCTGGTGAGCAAGCTTCTAGACACAATTGTATAAGGAATTGTTCATACCAGATTAATGAAAGGAAGGCTGCTGTCAACAGGCAAATGGGTTTGGCATGCTGCAAAGCAAAGTATTTTGTGACTAGGCACGTCTCCCACATGGCAACTATTCTACCTTGTGCCCTTAAAATTCTAAATGTGGTTTCATCTTCAATGGTTGGTGTGTGTATGTGTGTGTGTGTGTTTATTTGTGTGACACGCTGGTCATGATATGCAAGAAAAATCTATAATATTTAGTAAATAATTGAATTTGAATCACTCATGAATGGCGTTAGATGCCAGTGTATTGACATGGCAATATTAGACTAAGAGGCTTTCTTCATGCTGAGTAAAAGTTTTATCCACCATTTTGAATTGTATAAACATATACAGTGGCATAACATTTGTCCTTAAAGGCAAGTGCATTACCCAGATAATTACTACTACCCCTTAAAATTGCTAGTTTTATCTTATTTGCAGTTTAGTATAAGACAGGGGTGAGTCCCAGAAGTAGAAAACAATTTATTAGTCTCAGATATTGTTGTTATTCCAGTATGAAAGAAAATGAGGCTCATAAAGATGCGCCTCATAAAGGATGCTCATAAAGCCATAATTGTCAATATGTTAGATTTGGCCATTCCTGAATATGCATAGTTTGTTAGTAGTAAACCATGTTTGGTACTTATTACTGCAATTCACTGTTTGTTTAGTGTTCTGCAAGCTTGGCAACTTTAAGATATGTGGTCTTCAACTCCTAAAATTCTGAAAGTTGAGGTTCACACATCTTAAAGTTGCCAAGTTTGAAAAACACAAAACATTATGGCTGAAAAAACTGAATTGGTTAATTTGTTATTGGACCTTCTGTAAGGTTTTGATATTACCAAATGCTCATATCAACAATGTGAAACCAGAATAGCTATGAGCTATTCCCCATAGAACTCTGCCAATCTGTGCCATCATCCTTTGACTTCAGCCTGAAGTATTTCTTTTCTGTAATGGTGCCTACTCTGAGCGCTTTGTTTTTACAGATGAATAGCATTTTAGACATAAAGTCTTTTTGATTCTTTTATCTGTTTAGATACAAGATAATATAAGGTTAATATCATGATTTAACTGGACATATTGTTCCACTATCCTGTGTCATTGATTTTAATATGTTTTCACTTTACTCAATAACTCTTCATATTTAATTACTCAATATATTTTGTTTACTTTTAAGTGTATAAAGTTTATTTTCAACTTGTGCAACACCATGAGAAATAAATTGTGATGTATGGCATAAAAGCATTTAAAATGTAGAAATCGTCACACAAATATAATGCTCTTGAAAATTAATAATATTGTATACACTCCTGGAATTCATCATCCTAGTATCAACAGTCTCTTGTAGTCATTCTGACAAATTATTTCTCTGCTTTTCTCTTGTGTTGTCTTTTCTCTCCATCCTCTTTGCCTTTTTCAGTCCTTCTTGCTTGCAAAGCTGTTTTTTCTTTTCCATTCCCTTCAAACATTAAAAAAAAACCCTGTGTGTGCTGTAGGGCAAAATTGTAGTTGTATCCAGCATCCCAAATTCTCCAAGTATCTTTAAATGCTTTGTTGACTGCTTTGAGATCAACCAGAGATATGAAAATGTAGTTTCCTTCATAGCATGCCTGACTGCTTGGAAAAATATTTTTAAAGGCCAAAGAAAAGAGAAGTATTTCTACATACAGAAAGCGAGAGAAGCTTACAGTGAAAGAAAGTGTTCCATATTAACATACTTCTAATAGTCTATTCCTATAGGTCAAGAAATACTAGAAGCTTATTGGTTCATGTCTCAACGCTGATTAGCCGATAATAGCTCATGTATGATTGGCCAACTCAGTGGCGGGAAAAAGAAGTAGCCGTCATTGGCCACGAGCTGCGAGCAGCCTCTCTATAAAAAGAGCTGCAGCAGCTCCTGGTTCAGACGGACTTTCTGCACTAAATAAAAGAGCTGAAGTTACGCTGGTTTCCAGTCTTATTCTTCGCGAACACAACACTGGTGATGAAGGTGGGATTTTGAGAGAGGAGACCAGTCGAGCACGTGGCATCGAGAACCGAGCAGACGAAATGGCCGGAACCAACTTGCTACCCGCACCATTCAACCCAGCAACAGAGGACTGGGAATCCTACATCGATAGATTCCTCATGTTCCTGGAAAGCAATGGTTTGCAAGAAATCTCAGACAATCGGAAAAGAGCTATGTTCCTGATGCAATGTGGGCCCACAGAGTTCAAGATGGCCAAGGCACTCGCAAAACCAGAAGATTTGAAACAGATGGCCTGGCCAGACCTAGAAAAGCTACTGAAGGCTCACTACACACCGACCGTCTCCAGCCTTATTTGGAGACACGAATTTTACAAGCGGGACCAGAGAGAAGGAGAGAGCATTGCAGACTTCATAGCGGCTCTCAGGGACATTGGAGGGGCATGTGAATTCCTTAACATGGACGAAGCCATGAGGGATCGTGTGCTCCTCGGACTAAGAGACCTCACCCTACAAAACCGGCTGCTAACCCAGCCAAAGATTACGGTTACTGAGGCTATTGCTGAAGCCACGGCAGCAGAAGCAACGAAAAAATCAGCGGCCAAAATGCAGCAGATGAATGCGAATCCATCCAAAAATCCGACTGAAACGAGCCAAGGCTCGGAAAAGAAGGCACCACACACTATGCCGAGAGTGGATCGTCCAGAATCGACGACGACAATGAGGAGGAGATCCACAGACTCCAGGCTGAACAAGATCAAAGGCTGAAGAAAGGTCATAAGTCGGGGTGTCAGTGCGCTGGGTGCGGAGGAGACTACCCCCGTTCTGAGTGCCGGTTCTTAAATGCTGTGTGCCAGTACTGCGAGAGATGGGGTCACATCGCAAGAGTATGCCAAAACCGCAATAGCTACAACCCACAACATAGAGATAACACACCACCAAGAACTAAAGATAGACAAACGTGGAGCTGTGAAAGTCGCGAAAGCAAAGGCAAGTGGCTAAACGAGAACTATAGAAAAGAAGAAACACACCAAACCATCATCATCGGGCACTCTAACGCAACTAATGGCCAAAAAGTACATGTGGCAGTCCGGATCGAGGGCCAAGAATGTAAAATGGAGGTAGATTCCAGATCGTACCTATCCATGGTGTCATGGGATACCATTAAAAAACTAGTACCGCACATTGGCAGAGCTGAACTAGAACACCAATCACTAATCCTAAAGGACTACCAGGGAAACAGAATACCGGTAGTCGGACTTGGACATTTCCAAATAACTTTCAAAGAACACAAGAAAATCTTGCCGCTAACCATCGTAGACTGAAACCAACCAAACCTATTGGGACTCAAGTGGTTCGAACCTCTAGGAATCGGAGTGAGCGGCATTAACAGCATCGCCGACACAGACTGGAAGGAGAACCTGATGAGGGAGTTCCAGGATGTCTTCGATGGAAAATTAGGCAAGTACAGAGGGTCCCCTATTTCATTTAATTTAGATCCAACAATAGCTGCAATTAGGCTGAAGGCGAGGCAAGTCCCCTTCGCACTAAAACCAAAGATTGATGAAGAACTTAACAAACTAATAGCACAAGGTATTTTGGAACCCATTGACCACGCCAAATGGGAGACCCCAATTGTGACCCCAGTTAAATCAGATGGGTCCATGAGAATCTGTGGGGACTACAAGGCTACCCTGAACCATGCACTACAACAAAGTGCGTATCCTGTTCTGGTAGTGCAACACCAACTACACTCGTTGGGGAGAGGCAAGGTCTTCGCAAAGCTCGACCTTGCCCAAGCATACCAACAATTACCAGTTGACCCCGAAACAGCAGAGGCGCAAACAATCGTGACTCATAGAGGAGCCTTCAAATGCAAAAGGCTGCAATTTGGAGTCAGCGTAGCCCCAGGGGTGTTCCAAAACCTAATGGAGAGGTTATTACAGGGGATAAAAGGAGTAGTCCCATACTTTGATGACGTGTTAGTCTCAGCTAGTGATGAGAGACAACTAGAAGCCCGTCTCAGAGTGGTGTTACAAAGGTTCCAGAAGGCGGGACTAAAGGTAAAAAAAGAAAAGTGCCAATTAGTCACTTCAAAAGTCGAATTCCTGGGGTATCAAATTGACAAAGAGGGTATCCACCCCACAGAGAAAAAAAATAAGGCAATCAAAGAAGCGCCTAGACCAAAAAACAAGGTAGAGCTGCAAGCATTCTTGGGACTTATAAATTTTTATAATGTTTTTCTGCCACAGAAGGCAATGACGGCAGAACCACTACATAGGCTTTTGGACAAGGCAGCTACCTGGACCTGGGGACGATGTGAAGAGACAGCGTTCCAGAGGGTAAAAGACCTAATTACTTCTGACTTGGTATTAAAGCAATACAGCGAGAAGTTACCATTAACAGTCACCTGCAATGCATCACCATTCAGTGTCGGAGCCATACTTAGCCACATCCTGCCTGATGGGAGAGAAGCACCAATTGCATTCTACTCTAAAACACTATCAAAAACTGAACGTAACTACAGTCAATTGGACAGAGAGGCATTAGCAGCAATATCAGGTGTCAAACGGTTCCACGAATACCTTTACGGTTGGGACTTTTATCCTTGTTACAGACCACAAACCTCTACTGGGAATACTAGCTGGGAACAGAACCACCCCAAATATACTATCCCCTAGAATGACAAGGTGGTCCAAGTTCCTAGCAGCCTACAACTATAAACTGATTCACCGACCGGGCAAAGACATTTCCCACGCTGATGCGTTGAACCATACTCCCCTGCCAGAACTAGGAACTGATCCAGCACCAACCACATCCACCCTACAGATTGAGACATTGTCAAACCTATCCATAACTGCAGTGGACATTGCGAGATTCACGGCAAGAGACAAAACCTTGTCACAAGTCTTGAACTGGGTTGGAAAAGGGTGGCCGGAAAATGAGACAGACGTTAAGTTTAAATCCTTCAAGAATAGGCAAACTGAACTGTCATTATTAAAAGGTTGCATATTAGGGGGGGAACCGGGTGGTAATACCAGAACCGTTACAAGAAAAAGTACTCAGCATGTTGCATGAAGGCCACCCGGGCATTGTACGAATGAAATCCCTGGCCAGGAGCTATGTATGGTGTCCAGGGATGGACAAGGATATTGGGAAATGGTTTGAAACCTGCGGGAAATGCCAAAAATCCTGACCTGCACCCCCTTCATCACCTATACTAGACTGGGAGACACCGAGGGGCCCCTGGTCACGAATTAACATAGATTTCTCAGGTCCAACAAAAGGATATATATTTTTAATAATAGTAGACGCTTACTCCAATTGGCTGGAGATAAGCATCATGAACTCGACCACCCCAGAAGCAGTTATTAAACAACTACGGAAACTATTCACCACACATGGGTTACCGGACTTGCTCGTCTCAGATAACGGCCCACAGTTTACTGCACTAATGTTTGAAAAATTCCTTGCTGAACATGCCATAAGACATGCTTTGACAGCGCTGGGCCGACCGGCTACGAACGGCAGGGCGGAATGCATGGTCCGGTATACCAAAGAAATGTTAGATAAATTAGACTCAGGGTACATTCAGGAAAAAATTGAAAAAATGCTCACCATATAACACATAACACCAAGCGCTACTACAAATAAAAGCCTAGCAGAATTACTAATGGGCAGAAGATTAAGATCACAATTAGATAGGTTACACCCAACATACACTTCTGAAAAACCAACCGACTCCTCCAGCAGATACCGCACATTCAAACCAGGAAACTTAGTATATGCAAAAAATCTCACTGGGCACCAATTGTGGGTACCGGCGAAAATAACTCAAATAACAGGACCTCGGTCCTATAGACTAGACACAGACGATGGCAGAACCTGGAGGAGACACATTGATCAGTTACGATCACAAACACTGGAATGCACCACTGACACACCCAGACATGAAGACCAACACACACACACACCTGAAACAGCACAAACACTACACAAAAATATTAATAGACTAACCAGAGGGGGGGAGACCCCTTAAACACAAATCAGGGGAGAGGGGGAAACCCTCCGGCAGAACAAGAAATCCCACAAAACCAAAATATACACAATAAACAACATTCGCAAATAAATTCAGACAAAAACAACGACCTACCCGCAGAAGTCTTCGGCGAAGACGAGCATGAGGTACAAGAAGACCTAGATGCCGCTCTGGAAGGGAGCAGCACTGCACATCCCTATAAAGGCCCGGTCCCACTGCACTTACGGATGCAAAGAGGATGTAAAATATTAAAAAAAGTTTGCCATCCATTGGAAAACGCTATGCATCCGTTGTGTACTCACTGCATAGGTGTTTCATACGCTCTATCCATCGAGCATCTGTCCACTGCAATTTCATCCACGCAAGAAGTTTTGAGCTGCACAAAACTTTGTGAACGGATGAACTTTCCGCATGTACAATGTAAATCCGTGACATAAGAGCAACAAACGTTCTATGTCCGTTATCACCCATTAAACATCCGCTGTATCCTCTCTGCATCCTCTGGGCATCCTTGCAACTCACATCCGCTGCAGCTGAAAATGGAAAGAGGTAGGAAAGAAAAGGTACATGGAATGTCTATACATCATTAGTAGCACGGAAATAGAAAGGATGCGCAGTGAACGGTTTGCATCCGATATACATCCGCGTGGCATTCCCTTTCTTTCCTTTAGGCATATGTGATGCATCCGCTTCATCCGCTATGTGTCCACTTCGCAATTATCCCCCGTAACCCCTTTGGAGGTGTCATCCCCTTCCACCCGCTTTCATCCGCTAGGTTTCCAATGAACATCCGTTTGACATTCCCGCTACATACTACCCACGTCCGTTCTTTTCCATTCTGTTTATGCAAATTTTTGCCACTTTTTGGAGCGGATGACAATGGATGGAGTCACCCCTGAAATTTTGCTTGTCCGCTGTGTCCTTTATGCATATGTTTTGCATTCGTCGGCCAGTGGGACCGGGCCTTAAGTGTTTGAATGTGTTGGTGTGTGTTTATATTCTTATTTTTCAGCATGACACATGATATTATTTTGTCTTCCGGTTTCTTCATGGTCATTTATGCAGACCTGAGTTTATGTAAATTGATATCTTTTTTGTGCTTGATATTAGGTGAACCATGGACAAGGTAAATAATACTGAAAATTTGATACAGTAACCATTGCATGCTGACACTAAATTGTAGTGACCAAGTGAGAGTTACTTTTAAGTAAGTGTGCATAGCATTCCATTGTACAATTTTAACAGAAAGTTTAAAAAGCCAAATATTAGAAGCAAACATGGCTGTTGTTTCAGAATACCAACTCCATTTATTACTTGGTAGCCTCCTTAATAGTAATGATTTCCAAGGAGCTTGGCCAAGTGCATAATTGTAGACATAATACCTATTAAATTGATACATATTAAAATAGTCAGTAAAAGCAGTCTACTGAGAGGCACAATAGCTTGGCGAAGCTTTGGCAGGAAATGAGGTTATTTTTATTCCTAAGCATCACTCATAATTTTTCTCCCTTTCAAATTCCTTATTCCCTGCCCTCTAAAAAAAACATTATAACTACAGACTCTGTAAACAGTTGGACTGCTTGGGAGCCATTGATAACCTCTATTAAATTGTCACATTTAAAACACAAAAAGAGTCAAACATGTCAAGAGATTCAAATTGGCCTTTTATAAAAATTTGGAAAATCTCTTATCTGTTAACCCCAGACTGGCATTCTTCACTAAGATAGCCACACCTTCATTTTTGCAAATGGTTGGAAAATGGTTTCTATATAAAAGTTTCTGTAATTAAAATGTGTCCATATTTCTCCAATAGCTGTAGAGTTAAAAGGGTTAACTTTTCTATTGCTGTTCATTGTTTCCTTATGCAACCTTGAAAATTACTGACAAAATACTCTGAAAAGCTTTGAACGCTCAGATTATCACACTATAATTTGGACAATCTGTTTACAATTCTTCATCAAGATTCCCAGCCTTAAAAACTTAGTGAATTATTGGAAACATAAAATTGTATATCATAGGATGTGTCCCAAGAGTTGGACATTATTAAACAACACATACAAGTGCAATGAAGAAAATATTTTATTTTTAGATGACCAGAGATGTTTTAACAGTCCTAAACTGACATATAAATTTACATATAAAATGCTATTTTGGCAACTATGGGGCTGTTATGAGCTGGGAGAAAACTGAGACCGCACATGCCGTATTTTAAATTGGCTTCTCATGCAACCACAATCCCAAGTGACTTTATTGGCACTTACACCTCTGGAGAATTGGAGGGATTTCAGTTTAGCGAACACATTTAATTGCTTATTCATAAATTAAACCTAGAAGTTTTTGCACTTGTCATTTGTAATTCACTATAGCCTCCTCCGGCCCAAGGAACATGAGTCTTACAATTATTCTATTGCTCATTCTAGTGACATGGCAAATAGGAAGTAATCATAGCCCTGGAGAGGTGAAAATAAGGACCTTTACACTTTCAATTTTTCTCATTTGTGTCCATTGTATTAGTGGTAGCTGGCAAATAGTCTTCAATAGAGAATATCTTGAACACCAATCTGACAGATACCATAAACAAGCAATAGCGTACTATGAGAGCTGCAGAAGAATGCATGTCCTAAATTATTTGACCCAGACTCAGATAATGAGCAAGCTAAAAAACACAAAAAGCCCTATATTTTTAAAAATATGATTCTGATAGGACTTGGACAGATATATTTGGCATTTCTAGACAAAAGGTAGAGAAAGAAAAGTTGTTTTATTTTTAGTTCCTTTTCCACCAAATAATAAGCTAAGCCTGGTTAAGTTAACCAAAAGGCCTCAAAATCATAAGTTTAAAAATGAGTACCAAAAATTGTACAGAATTCCCTTCCATGCTACTATTTTGGAACATTGTCTGATTTTATTTATACTTGTAATCAAAGTATACCCATTTAAAATCCATACACTTAGTCACTAGTAAGTAGATAGGGACTATATCTTAATAGTCAAGTTCCACTAACAATAGTCTTATTTTCCAAAACCAGTCAACTAATATGCAAAATGCATTTACTTGTATAAAGGAAATAAGTATGTATGTCAGCCTGATCATATCAGTTATCTGCTCAGGAATTTGGAATAGTTCTAATCCACTTAAGGAATGTGCATGCATGTCAAAGACATCGGTCAGTTTAGAAGACATGTAGGTTTTCATTTGCTGATGATGATTTTTTTTAAAAAAATGTGTGTACTTTCACCCTTGATATGCTTTTTGTCTGTTCAAATGGCAGGGAAATTATTTCCATCCAGGTAGCTTTGCTGATTCATTGCTGAAAAATAATATAGAACTTGGTGGCATTTTGAAGCAGATCTAAAATTTTTGGATAGGAAGACCAAGAAAATAATGACAATGAATCATGCTGTTCATCCACACAGCAATGTTGACAAACACTACTTACCAATGAAAATAGGTGGATGGAATGTTGCAACTGCACTGGACACATGAAGAAAAAAAGGGGCACTGGAAGAATATCTGAAGGATGGTGAAGAAGATGCACCAAAGCTACTATATAATGAATTCTTACAAAAGAATACTAAGAAAGACTATGCTGACCTATGAGAAAGATGAAACCAAGAACAGAAAGGGGACTGGGCAAAGCAAAGTATTACATGACCAGTACATTTAAAAAAATATTAGGCAAAGCAGATAACATCAAGACCTGGCAATGGCTAAGATCATGAAAATTGAAAAACAGAAGAGAGGGGATAATTTTGCCTGCATAAGACTAGGACTTAAGAACAAATGGTACTTCTGCAAAAAAGTGGACCACCTGGTTAGCTCCTCCAAGAAGATCACAAAGACTGATTACAAACAGCAAAGTAGTGACAATGGTGCATTGGAATATATCTTTGAGAAATACCATTTGCCTGCAAACAAGAACTGATAGGACCACAAAATAAACAAATAGAAAATTAGGAAGTTAAAGTGCTATGGGATTTTAAAATCCAAACAATTAATCACCTCACATTTAACAATCTGAAAGCAGCATAATAGAAGAGAAAGAACTGGGGAAGATATCAAAATACAAAAATCTGCAAACAGATGTAGATTGATTGGGTAAGAAAAGGTAAGAAAGCAAAGGTAATACCAATAAGCATCTTGAGTACAATCCCAAAATAACTAGAGCACCACTTGAACACCACGGGCTGAAATCAGGATCAAATGATCATGGGGACATTGCAACAGCTGCAACTAGGAGGAATGGTCATTGGTTGCCCACATCCAGCACAATCATAATTTTGAATGGTCCCTGAATTCCAAAGACTACCTATTCTTATCAGCTTGCTATTCAAACCCTGATTGCAACCAGACATTATCAATGGGAGGAGGTATGGAAGGCATTGGAATGTAAGGGGGAAGTTAAAGGAATGAAAATGTGCTGACCTGGAGCCTGAGACTGATCCAGTTTTCCAAAGTCATTGGCTGCAAAGGTTTGAGGAGACCATTCCCAAAACAACACAAGTGTAACCGATTGGCTAGATTAGGGATGTCAAATTCATGTCATCATGAAGGTGTCACATGACATATCAGGACTTTTTCCCCCTTTGCTAAACTGGGCATGGCCAGCATGTGATCTGGGCCAGGAGTTGGACAGCCATGGGCTAGACAGTGGACAGTGGGAGGACTAGGATAAAGAGCAAAGTTTATGTAAATGTTAGAATTGGCTTTTCTACTTCTGTACCCACATGGGGATTTTCAGTAAAGTTATACTCTTGGTAAAAGATGTTCCAGGAGTCTCCTTTGGTGTATCAATGAATGGGACAGTTGACACTACCTATAATTAATACTTTGTTTTATATGCATTCATTTGTTGGATTTGAAAAGAAAAAGGAAAACCATTGAATTTGTGAAAGTGTCTCTACACAGTATCATCCTAGCTTTTGAACAACGGGTTGGCATCAACACTTTTGCTTTCGATGCAAGGTGAAATTTAACAAGCTCAGAATGGTTAATATTTTGTCTCTCATAAGAATGTGTTCATTATTGTATTGTCTTACTGCTATGTTAATATTCAAAGTAATATTTATTTTTATTTTATTCTAGTTTTTATCTGGTGTAGCTTATAAATTATTATATACCCTGAGATCCTTCTAGCAAGGAGGCTATAAATATTGGAAAAAAAAACATTAAATGTTATGATGGCAATGGTATTATGAAATAGCTGCATGAATGAATCTTTCTGAATGTTCAGATATATTTTATTATGTCGAGTTCTTAGACTGCATGAAATAAATCCCCTCCTCCTTAAAAAGAATTTAAGTATGGTTCACTTTTAACTATTGCTGAGCTGATGATTTTTGAGAATACATGTTCAATATGTAAACATTGCATATGCAAAGATAACCTATAAAACTGGAGTGACTGCAAATCCAATTCTTATACTTGGACCAAAGTAGAAGAAAATACAGGAAACAGTGGTAGGAGTGAAAGTAAAACTTTAACATGCTTATCTAAATAATTGTGAATCCATCTGGTGCACAAGTAATGAAGAAAAGATTTCTATTATTATCCGAGTAGACTTTTAAAATTAAAATAATAAAGATAGAAAAAGATTTTCAGGTAAGAGAGATTTCCAGTAGCATTTAACATTGCTTGAAAAAGCCCAGATAATTTGCAGGAGATGGGAAAAAAGTCCATCAGCACATTGCTAATACTTGTTTGTTTTTGTGCTTAATAGTCAGTTGGCTAAAATTAAGAAGAAATTATTTCATTTCGATACTCTACTTGTATTGCAACAAAAATATATGGAGATTGATGGAATAATTCTTGAAAACCTGCATGTAATTATATCTTCTTGTTCTAAAAAAAGGCTGTCTTTGACTACTGGTAGTTAATCCTGCAACCTTAAATTTATTTACCTGATTGTCAGTCTTATTAAACCCAGGGGAAGCCTGCAGAATTGTACCATGAACATGTCTGAGTGGTAAAATGAGGGGTGGGACTTTTGCTTACTCTTAAACTTTGGGGACAAACTGAATTTAGATTCATTTTGTTGAATAGATCTAAAGTCTTTTCTCATAGCTGCTGGATCTCATCCATAAATTCCACCAGCCTTCTGAAGTATGACATTCCTTTTAAGTCTTGCTTGTTATCTAATCAAATTTTTCTACATGATATCTCTAATTTCATTTTACTTTATTAAAATAGTCTCATATATTTTTCTATCCGATTTGTAACTGCTGGAAGTGTAATGAATGTAATTTTCTTTTGTGCTTCTTCAATGTTTTGAGATGGATTATTCTTCCTTTTTTATATCTCTTTATATGGAATTTATTGCAAAATTTTCCAAATATTTATTAGCAGGATCAATTTTCTGGAAGTTGGCTAGGAGACTAATTTCTTTAATTTCATCTGTAGTACTATCTGTAGTCCAAAAGAACATGTAAATGCATGACGAATACCAGGAGTTGTATTCTTAAAGAAATCTTTAAGATACAGCTTTAAAAAACAATATTGTTGTCTTTTAAGAAGACAATATTATTTTCATATGTTTATCAATTAATGTTTACGTACTTAAAGGGCTTCTCTTATATTGCTATGCACTAAATTAAATCCATTTTCATGCAGTTCCTGGAATCAGAACTCAAGAATGCTACACATTCGACATAAATGACCTCTCTGATCATATTAAGAGCAATTGTGTTCTCTTCACTGATGATGTAAAGCTATTCAACACCACAGATAATTCTGCTAACCTTCAAAAAGACCTTGACTATATATCCGAATGGTCAAACAAATGGCAACTACAAATCTCAACAAATAAATGCTCTGTCTTACATACTGGCAAAAAAAATCAGAAAATAAAATACAAGCTGAATAATCAAGACCTTGTTGATGACCCAAACTTTGTCAAGGAGCTTGGAGTACTCATCTCAAATGATCTAAGTGCTAGAGCCCACTGTAATTACATAGCCAAAAAGGCATTAAGAGTTGTAAACCTGGAGAGGCCAAGAATCAGGGCAGGAATAAGGTCCTTTTAAATTTTGGAACTGTTTTGTGACTAAGCTATCCAGTTTTAATAAATACAATTTTCTATGAAGTGGTAAAGCACCACACCAGTATTTTTTAAATATTATTTTAACTTAACTAGCTTTGTAAAGTATTTTGTATAATTCTTCATCTCAGAATATCAGTAGCTTCCAAGCATCAAGCCAAGGATACTTCATTTCAGATCAATTTTCTTGGTAGTGACTGTATATGCTCTGAAATCCAATGCTCCATTCAAGCAATTATCTATCCTAACTAAACATGTATAGACTTCAGGAGCTTGCTTATTGGTCTTTTAAAAAGTATTTTGCAGTAAATGTTTATTAAAAACCTGCTGGTGTGATTAAAAATACATAGTTATTGAGCTAGTCTGTTACCTTCTTAAATTCTTTAAACTGGAAAATGATTGTCAAGGATAATTGATTTCTTGCTTTCCTACAGTCCTGTGCAGACAGGTGAGGAATCTGCAACCATCCTGATTTTAATACATTACAAAATCTTGGAAGCACAACCAAAATGAAAAGAGATGCTCATAGATGTTATTCAGCACTGTTGCTATAGCTTTATGTACTATACATTTTGCTTCACATGTAACTAGATACAGGACTATAGAAATGATCTGATAACTCAGATTTTCCATCTAATGATCCCTTTCACTGTAAAATGCTTTAACTGTGAATGCTTCATCTCTCCCTCATTTTCCAACTAAATATACTCTCTTCTGTCTGATGAATTCCTGCTTTATGAACAAAATCAGTTAGAACCTGCACACTACTGAGATAAATCAAGAAAGATACTTGTTATAAATATCCAAACTCATTTTCTCATTCAAGTCAGTTATCAGGTAAGCCAGCCTGTTCTTTGTTTGCTACTTAGCTTATCTTGAAGTATAGAACTATCTTAAGGCAACACATTGCTCCTTTTCAGGTTTCTCTTGCCCTGTGACGCAAAAATCATTTATGAGTTCATGAAAAACTGAATGGTGCATTATAAATGCTGGAATTTATAGCCTACATTGTATTTAGATTGAGTTTTAATGGGCATGAGAGCCAGATTGCAAGTTGTGTAGTAGCTTTGTTGTTGTTGTTATTGCAAACTATATAGTATTGGTTTCAAGCCACACCTAGGTAATGGGAAAGTTATATGTTGCCTTTATTTGATAAATGTCTTTCTAAGGGCAGTAAACCTTCTATTACAAATAAACCAAAGCCTTTAAAATCAATGGTGGTGTTTTTATCTTTGCAGTTGTGAATGAGAAACCCTAGTAGCCCACATTCAAAATCATATGATTGGTTGTTACATCTGTGTAACTGGGGGCTGTCTATTCCTTCCTACCCAAAACAAGCAGCTTGTCAAATATATCTTTTGAACCCTATCTGTGGGGTGCAAAAAGTCACTTGTCTGACAACTGGGTGTCAGGAAAGAATGAAAGGAGAACTATTTCAAGGAAAGAAAACAAAAGTTATTAGAAGTGTATTAGATTGGAGTAAAGATATTTTTAGCTTTGGAAGATCAGCTTTGCTTTATTTTATTTCCCAAATTCATGACCCAAAGCCCAGTGTATAAATAATGATTTAAAAATTCAAGAATTTCCAGTTCAGAAGAATATGTAAATAGAAAAATTAAACAGAATTCTTAATTTCTTCTGCATAATTCAATTTCCTAATACTATCAATATGGGCAGGAGGATTCTGTTTCTGATTTTATCTCTATTATTTATTGCAAATCAAGCAATAAATACTAGTAAATACAGAGTTATGTTTTGCCCATGTTATACAAAATACACTATACAAAATGATTCATTTTTGTCTGGAAAAAAGGTACTCCCTCCTTCTTTCCTTACATCTAATATTCATCTTTAATATGCTTCATGTTTTAAAACCATTCTGAATGAACAAAGATACAGGAAGTATGGTTTCTCTTTGATTAGATTGTATCTACTCAAAGCATAAACATGTTCATATGTTTAAAAGTGGGATAGAGTGACAGCGAATGGTGGCACTTATGTGATGATAACATCAAATGCAAATGTCTTCACTTGTGTACTTGCATCAGATGCAAAAATAAGTGTGGGGTGGTTTTCTGTGTGACTAAATTATTGTGTGCATGTTGTTCTTGTGGCATCATAACTGCACATTCTATGGCAATGTTTTTCTGCAATATGCTCACGACAGTGCCTTCATGTCATCCCTAGCCTGTCACAATATGTTAAATTGTTACTTCAACATTATTCAAGGGCAATTTAAGGTGTGCAAAATCTGTTACATTTTCATTTATATTTATGTGAAGGTATAGCAGTGACACATAAAGAGCTAAGAAAGGTAAAATAGGATTTTAAGAGAGCAAATCCATTTCATGGGAATCCCCAAAAATGATTTTCATTGGAAAGATCGCATTCAGCAAATAGCAAATGTTCATATAACATTTTAAATATAATCAGTATAGTTTATGGAGGACAGCAGTTTGTCTAGGATTAGTCTATAGATAATGGTCATTTAATGTGAACGATTATACATTGCAAATCTGCTTTAAGAATTCCCACATAGGAAGACAAAGAACTTTGAAATTCACCATTTGCACTGAATTAAATGTACTTTTTCATATCTAATCATTGTAGAAAGTTCTCCCGTAGAAATATCTCTGTACTTATGTCAAAATATGCATCTAAATATGTGGCATAGTCCTTGAAAATAGATATGTAAACCCAATGTGGTCTTTTGTTCTTTGAGTAGATTGATCCAAGGTTTTTTTTTGGTGTGTGTGTGTGTGTGACATCGACATGACCATCCTATAAATGAAGATGGAATGTCGCCAAACATTAAAAATAATTATATGCATGGAACTTTGTTTGTTGGTGTGTGTGTGTATGTGTGTGCGCATGTGTGTAAGGCAGGGGATGGTTACCCATATCATACCTTTTAGATCTTTTCTTTTTAAATTATCTACCAGAGCACTTATGCCAGCATTATAAGGGGCTATAAAAATATAGTCAATATCCAAAAAGCAACCTTATGAAAGTGTGTTCCATAAAGACTTTATTTCTTGATATTTCTCACACCAGAATTTGAGAAAGTGATGGAAAAACCAAGTGACAAAATCCATGCATAATTACCATTTTCTCCTTTGTGCCCATCTTCCTACAAGAAAGCTACAGAAAAATACAAACTTTTTCTTGAAGAGGACAGTATTACATTACTGGCATTGGACCTTGGCTGATTCTAATGTTTTAATATAATTCTCAGTGTAGGTAGAAATGTCATCACACATGACATTTTCTTTATGAACAGGGAAAAAGAAGAAGAAGGACCAGATAGAAATACTGTAAGTCACCCATTTTCTTCCATCTTTTTTAAGCAGTGGAATGGAAATCTAGCACATTCAGCAAACAAGCAAATGTAATACTGCATCTGTTCCTCAGTGGTGTTCTTAGATGAGGTCAATTAACTGTTAAAATTCATGTGGTCTGAACAGATTTTTCCAGGGAAGTGCATAAATAGATCCAAATTCTGTCTGCTGGCTTTCTGGCACAGTTTCATAGTAATATCTCTTTAATTGAAAGGGGAGATGTGGGGAAGACAGGAAGAAGCAGATCCTTCTTCAACATCATATTATTTTCAATTGGTTTGATTTCTTTCTTCATTTTTTAATGCAGTTTTAGGAAAAGAAAAAAAGTATATGCACAGTCCCTTAAGAACAAATGTATAAATAGAATGCAGAGTGCTGTGTCTGGATCCTGCATTTTCCTCTTTAATTCTGTTTGTTTGAATTAAACATTCAAAAAGAAACACAACAAAAAGAAAACAAGGAGAAACATAAAGCCACGCATGACATGAGATTTACAAGTATCATATAGTTGGATAAAATGGAATAAAGTATGTAAAACTGCAGTATCGATTTACATAGTTAAATATTGTAAATCATTTTAGAACTGTAGAGCATTGTTAAAATCAAATGAATGTACAAATATCAATGGCAGCAATCAGCACAGTAGTATGAGGTACAAAGTGGAAAAATGCCAGTAATTTCTACCTAATCAATAAGTAATTTATCTTTGTTTAACAGATTATCCAAGTGTTAAGTGTTAATGCAGCTTTTTTAAATATACAAAATGCACTAACTTGGTATATTTTGTAGAAATGTGAGATCTGATTATAATTAATGAAAAGATGACAAATGGAAAAAAATTCATTTTTTAGAGTTTCTTTCATTCCAATGTATATAATCTTTCCAAAATTGCTGGGATTTGCAACAATTGCCATTGAACATGGAACAACGGTACATCCTGTTTATTACATCTCCAACATTTTTTTTTTAAAAAAGGAATGATAAATTTTACTAATTACCAATACCAATCTGTATTTGGACAACATAAGGTGAAAGACAATCTCTCTAGAAGATGAATGGGGACACTATAATTACTAAGAAGGCTGGCTAAGATAGAAAAGATAAAAAAACTGATGGTTTCTAAGGCCAAAGTTTGAAAGCACCAGTTTTCACTCTACAGCAGGGGTCTTCAAACTTGACAGTTTTAAGACTTGTGGACTTCAACTCCCAGAATTCCCCCTCCAGTCATGTTAGCTCAGGAATTCTGGAAGTTGAAGTCCACAAGTCTTAAACTTGCCAAGTTTGAAGACCTTTGCTCTATAGCACAGACCAGTATTCTCATGCCAGCTGAGGAATTATAGGAGTTGAAGTCCACACATCTTCAAGCTACAAAAGTTGAGAAACACTGCTATGGATCCATCCCCGAATTTACATCAAGGACTTGATGATCTTACATTTATTGACTTCACCTTCACCATTTACTTATTTACTTACTTACTTACTTACTTACTTACTTACTTATTTATTTATTTATTTATTTATTTATTTATTTATTTATTTATTTATTTACATCTCATGTTTATTATTTTTACAAATAACTTAAGGTGGTAAAAAATATACAATATACCTTCCTCTTTTTCTTTTTCTCACAATAACTAGTGTGAGGTGAGTTCACTGGTCCAAGGTCACTCAGCTGTCTTTCATGGCTAAGATGGAACTAGAACTCAGTCTCTAGATTTCTGGCCTGGTGCCTTAACCACAAGAACTCCTCGGAGAATACAAATTTAGAACTGGATCAATTCTCTGAGCTCTCTATCCATTCTCGATTTTTTTGCTATTTTAAATATATTATTTATCTTCCTTGAAATCATGGAAAAACTGTCCAGAAATATTTCCACATCATCACTCTTTGTACTCCCTAATCCCTCCAAATCAATTGGAGAACAACTTTTTATTTCTTCCATTCTTGAAATACTGAAAACACAAAAAGATCACCATAAACCTTTGCAAGGGATCAATGGGAGAATGCAAATATTGGTGATTAATTTGTTCCCAACTTCCCAAACAATTGTTAATCTCTAATGTTCTTACTCTCACTCCACTCATTATTATGACAATAGAAAATTATACCTAAGGTCATCAGTTGTAAGCATCCAACTGCCTTGTTACAATTCCAACATTTAAAAGCTTCTAAGATTGCACTAGTTTGAGAAGCTCAAGATTTTGTGTCCTCCACAGACCTGTCTCAGCTAGTTTTTGACCTCAGAAATGCAACAAACCACATGCTTGTCTTTGGGTTCTAGAGGCAAAGAATTGATGAGTTGAAACTGGAAAAACCCTAAGTGGCTTTCTTATTACAGACACATTTGATCACTCTAGGCTGATGTCTGCCAAGGACAGATCAAAATGGTCCAACCCAGGAACTATGTGGATTTCTGAAAGTACTTAGATAATTTCCTGCATTGTTTTTCAGGAAACAATATGTTATATTGTTGAACTCCTAACTAAAGGAATACTCAATGAATGGAGACAGCCATTGCAATGGTCACTATTGCTTTTAAGCACCATTCTCTTCTCGTGGATTAATATTAACCCTTTATTTTTATTTTTTTTCATACTACAGTATTCTCCTGGTTGCCCAGAGTTAGGAAGTGAATGGGATGACAGCTAGAGATAAACAGAAAAATTGTCAGGATGGTCCTTATTAAGTGCCCAAAAATGTTATATTGCAAAATTAAATGTCATTCATTAAAAGGTTATGAAATACAACAAGTCAAAGATTTAATACTACCTGATAAGATAGTAAGAAACTGAGAAGGGTAAAATTGGATCCATTTGTATTATCATTATTTATCTTCTTGATAGGTTATTTGATAACCACATTACAAAAGAATTCAAGAGCTGGTGGTTCTTAATATTGTCTATATCTGTCTCTATCTCCATCTATCTATCTCTATCTATAAGTCTATATTTTTTCAGAAATGTTTTTTCCTTTAAGGCACATGTAGGATATTAGTTTGTATTTTTATTCTTAAATAATTCAATTATTTATTGAGTTGAATATTTATTAAATTTATATGCTGCCCAACTCGCTGTTAAAGATGACTCTAAGTTGTCTACAATACAATTTGTTTGATTAATATTCAATTGGCAAGTATTGTGTCTCAGTTTGTCAATAATTCAACAGAGAGAAATATTCTGGAATAAAACAATTTGGGAGGTAAATTTAAGAGCACACTTTTCTCTGCTTGAAATTTTATAATTATCCATTCAAGTACTTGTCAGTGTATATGTGTCCATATGTAAACATTGTGTGTGCACATTATGTATTTCAGTTGTTGTTAATATGCACTTCTACTATGTGTAACAAAGCATGTGTTAGTAAATTAACACTCAATTTTTTTTTAACTGGCCTAAAATTTTTAAAAAGAATATTTATTGTCTGGCACCAACAGAAAAATTACAGATGGATCATATATTTGTGTGTATGTTTGTGGGTTCCAATTGTTGCATTTTATTTAAAAATGCTCAGCATTTGTAAGTTTGTAAGATAATTGTTCAATAGTTTGAATAAAATTGGTCAATGTACTCCTGGACTGGATTGGAGACAGGCAACCTGGAGCCCATGGCTAATCAACAAATTTCTGGATACTTTCCTTGGTATCAGCCGTGCTTTTTGTCCAAGCTGATTTAAAAAGAAATCTAATAAAAAAGTAAATAAATGGGAAATTAGGAAAGAGAAAACTGGCATGGTGCAAAACGAAATAAAAGCCCCAAAGGCATTGTTAGGTAATAAACATGGTGGAAAAAATGCTTTGTTTGAAAGAATGACTGCTGCAGTTTAGCTTTGAAATATGTTTATGGAAATTCTATTATTTTGCTCTGTAAGAGCTTGAACTGATACTTGAGTTTCAGTAGACTTTCCTGGCATGTTTTTAGGACTGTTCTGATGACAATGACAATTCATACTTTTTAAAGGAAAAAAATTAAAGCCCTAAATTGACATTATATTAAATGGAGAAATCTCTATGAAATGCTTGCTTCTATATAAAAAGCTTTGTTACAAATTTCCTTTACATATTCCTTTACATATTTGTAAAGGAATTCATCCTATACCAAATACTGTCTTGAGATCACAAGGAGTACAATGTGAACATTTCTTACAAAGGGAAGAACATAAGGATGCTATCAAGCTGTGTGTGTGTTTATGCAGATACGACTTTTGTACATCATTCAAAGTAACTTGCAACATAAATATTTATTTAAACAATACAATCTTATTATAAAGTTTATATAATGCAGCAATAATAATGCAAAACAAGGTCAATGGTAACATCAATACAACATCAAATAACTCTCTGTTAACATAAACTACATAAGCATGAGATATTCATAGTCACTTTGTAGACCCTCTAAAAAGAGTACCCAGCCAGAGGAATGTATTACAAGCTGTTGGGATGTGCCTTGTAATAGTACAAATTATGCATAATATATCCACTTACAAAGGGGGAAAAACTTGCCTTATGATGTCATGTGTCTCCTTTGTGAATGCACTCATTATGAATAGGACCTGCCCACAATATATTTTCTGTAGCAAATGGTCAAAAAGAAAGTCTTAAAGTTTAGAAAGATCCTTATGGATGAAAGCAACTCTCAAAATCCAGGTCAGTAACTGTTAGTGCCAACCTTTTTATTAATACAAATCATATGCCCTAAAAATGCAAATGATGCTTATTAATCAATGGATTCCTTATGTCTCTGCAGGCATTCATCTAATCCTTACCAGCATAAACCCCTGTTATACTGCCTGAAAGCTTAGTCCCCATATGTGTGTATGAAGTCTAATTCATAATTTGTGTGGTGAAAATCATCAAGGCTGAAAGGTAAAATGAATTTCTCACTGCTCTTATTTCACAGATGATTTCCTTTTAGTTAATGAAAGCAATCCTTATTATAAAGGCCAGTTTGGAGTCATTTGGAGATTTTTTTGTATTTAGCGTTGACTAATCTCTACAGCAATACAGAAATATAATAATAATAATAATAACAACAACAAGAATAAATTAAATGCTAGCAGTGGCTGGTGAAATAATCCAGTTCTTATTTTGTTTTTCATACATTAGGTTTTGCTTTGAGCAGGCATGTACCAGGGAAAGCATACTGAAAAGAGGCTTTGTATAGGAGCGGGAGTTCTATCCATCAGATTTGTCATTTCAGGAATGTGGCCAGATGTATTGACTTACTAGCAATTGTGCTGGTGCCATCTGGCCTGCTGGAAGCACTATTAAAGATGGAAAAAACTGCTCAGAAGAAATGAAATTTGTTCATCATGCCGTTGCCCTCACTGCTTATTTTAAAAAGAGGAAAAAATGTAACATCTTGGCAGGGGGCATGTTGTTTGAAAATATCAGGGTTGGAGGAACAAGAACCTCCCAACTCCAAACTAAACTATTATGTTTATACATAAGCTGGAGAGTTGCTTTCTGCTGTTGTAATTTCGAATAGTTTTATTATGAAAGGTCTTTTGCTACTACTGTTTTAAGAATCAGTAGAACTTTTCATTCCCTTAAAAAAAGAAGAAAAAGAAAAATCACTGAATCAATGTGGATTCATTTTTACTTAATTTTCCTTTCTTCAATAACAGTCTTCTATAGCCTGATGATTTGGATGATGTCTAGATTTCAAGCAATAGCAATGGATTTCTGAATCCAGAAATCATCTAACAGGAAGCTATAAGAAGCTTAAAGGCCCTGTCCCACTGCACTTAGGGATGCAAAGAGGATGTAAAACGTTAAAAAAAAGCTTGCCATCTGTTGGAAAACGCTTTGTGTACTCACATTGTGTACTCACTGCATACGTGTTTCATATGCTCTATCTCTCGAGCATCCGTCCACTGCGATTTCATCTGCGCAAGAGGTTTTGAGCTGCACAAAACTTTGTGAACGTATGAACTTTCCACCGCGTACGATGTACATCCGTGACATATACAGGCAACAAACGTTCTATGTCCGTTATCATCCATTAAACATCTGCTGTATCCTCTCTGTATCCTCTGGCCATCCCCTCAACTCACATACGCTGCAGCTGAAAATGGAAAGGGGGAGGAAATGAAAGGTGCACGGAACATCTACACAGCATTAGTAGCACGGAAATAGAAAAGATGTAAGCGTATGCATCTCATATATAAAGGATTAAAACAGACAAAACGTTTGTATCTGGGATGTATCTCAGATATTTAGGTTGTTTGCAGTATGTCTAGAGTATGTAGAAGGACACCTAGCGGACAACCAATATTTCCTTTAAAAAGGGGGAGAAAATCATCTGGATCTCAGTATGAGTCCAGCAGCCGTGGTGTACAGACCTCTTCACCCTTAGTCTTGGTCTTCCACATCATCAATTGTTCTCCACCATGTATCATGACACAGTCCATATGATAGCTGCGATCATTCATCACCAGAACCAAAACCTGTTAAGATTGTTTTACTTTTTATACAGAAGGAGAAGAAGGAGATGTCCAAGAGCTGTATAGGTCTGAGGATGGATCGTGAGAAGAATGGAGTTTGGACTGTATGACCAGTTGATGGTGGAGCTGAGGAATGAAGACCCTCGTGCATTCCATCACTTCATGAGGATGCCACCAGCCATATTTGACAAAGTTGTAGAGCATCTGAGACTCAGGTTGACCAAACCTACCACCAACTTTGTCCCAACCTGGACCCTGGACTGAAGGTGGCACTGACTCTGCGGCACCTGACCTCTGGAACCACATACAGAAACATGCAGTTTGCATAAAGGGTGCCACACAACAGCATCAGCATTGTGGCCAGAGAAGTGGTGCAGGCCATCATTGAAAAATACGTGGAGGAGCTCCTCAAGTGCCCCACCACTGAACAAGGCTGGAGGAAACTTGCAGAAGAGTGGTATCAGAGGTGGAACTTTCCCCACACCATTGGAACCATAGATGGGAAGCACGTGACCTGCAAAGCTCCAGCCAATTCAGGGTCCACTTATTACAACTACAAGGGCTTCTTCAGTATCATCCTCTTTGCCATGGTTGGCAAAGTAGTAGAGGAAAAAGTAGTAGTAGGAGATGAAAAATCTACAAAAAAGTAGATGAACTACAAGTTCATCTACATCGATGCTTCAGGCAATGGGTCAGCTTCAGATGGCCAGCTATACAACGCAAGTGACCTCATGGATTGGCTGGAATGCAACCTCATCATGGGTTTTCCAGATCCAGACCCCCTACACAATGACACACAAGATGTGCCCTACTTCATCATGGGTGATGATGCCTTCTCCCTCAGAACCTACCTCATGAAGCCGTACACTTCAAGATACCTCACCCGTGAAGAGAGGATCTTCAACTACAGGCTGTCCAGGGCAAGACGGGTGGTGGAGAATGCCTTTGGCATCCTGGCCAACAGGTTCCAGGTACTTCTCACCACCGTGCAGCATCACCCAGGGACTGTGGAAGCTTGCTGCATCCTGCACAATCTCATCTGCACCCGTGTTGCAGAACAGGCTTGTGAACCATCAACAAGGGAATGGGGACATGGAGCCTGGTGAATGGAGGCAAGGATGAAACCTGATAGACACTGTGGATGTACAAGGCCCCAACAGAGCTTCATGTGAAGGGAAGAAGCATCGCGCAACCTACTGAGACACTGGTGCAATTCCCCAGCAGGAGCAGTGGAGTGGCAAGACAGGCTTCCTTGAGCCTGTCGCATAACACTGATGAGATTGTGCCATGTATGTTGAGTGGTCCTACAATGAATAGGGCATTAATAAAGAGCTTTGTTTGTTTTAAAATGTGTTGATCAATGAATAAATTGTTATTGATAATAAAGGTCCATATGTGTGGCAGCTGGGATGATGGACCATACAGTCCTACTATGCTTGCATTGGAGGTTTATCTATCCTACAAATATCCTTATCTATGCCACAAGCATGCAAAGGCTTAACCATTTTTAAAAAGTTTTCACCAACACTTTATTAAGTAAAAAAAATGAACCAAGCGTCTTAAGCAAAGATAACCTTTATTAACTTTCTTAGGTAAACTTTGTGACTTTATTAAAAAAGCAAAATGAACCAAGTAAAGTGTCTTAAGCAAAGATAAACTTAACAAGTAAACAACTCAGTCTCTGACACTATTCTCAGTCACTCTGAGTCATGTCCATGGTCTCAGCTGTTAAGTAGGCAGGGACTGTGGGGGTGGCTCTGGCTTGAGTGCTGGTCTGAGACGCCATTGGGGTGCTTGGCCCCAAGGGTACAACAGGGGATGGTGTGTTCAGGAAGCTGTCCGAGAGCTGACTCAGTCCCGTGAGGTTGAGAGGCCCTTCATCAAGGACCTGAGATGTGAGGCCCAAGACTGATGACAGATTGTCCTTTGACAGGCTTGGCTGTGGGGTGGAGGAAGGAGGAGTGTAGTGGGGCTGTCTGGTCTGCAGCTGGGTGAGGACTGACATCTGTGGCATGCGATGAACCTGGGCCTGGACTGGGAAGGTCTGCTTCTGCTGTGGGAAGTCCTGGTAGTTGTAGCCTTGGTAGGTGAGGGGCTGTTGAAACCTGTGGAACGGCTGTGACATCGCCTGGGGTGTAGGAGCAGACCTGGACTGGGTAGGAGCAGCTTCAGCTGGGCCTTGAGGATTGTGCAGAAGTGCTGTGATCTTCTCCTTCATCACCTGGTACTGTGCCTCAGGCAGGTCCCTCAGGGTCTGGCTCACGTAGGTGATGAAGGTGTGGTGGCCCGAGGATCCTCTGTCCAAGTGGACC
>BLBF01000016.1:43994758-44040633 GCA_015471245.1 Laticauda colubrina
GGACCAGCTGAGAGAGAAGTTCTGTGCTGGTCTTCATTGTGTCCCTGATCTCCAACAGCACACTGTGGTCCTGGCCCTCCAGTCTGCCTCTCTGCCTGCATCCTCTGGAGTGGGGGTGGGGGTGGGTTGGCCTCTGGTGGCTGCTGCTTCTTCCTCCATTTGTGACAGGGGATTCTCCAAGTCCGCTGGCATGGGGAGTGCAGCTGTCAGGGGGTCTCTGCAGGTACCTGCCTGGACAGGCTCTCTGGCTCCTGGCTGGAAGAAAACTGGCTGTCTGTGGGCTGTCTGAGGGAGAGGTGTGTCAGAGGGGCCGCTCCTCGGTGGTGGATCTCACCCTCCAGGAAACTGCACTTGGCCATGACGTACATCTCCCGTTCAGTGAGCTTGATAGCGGCCTGCACGGATTTCTTGAGGTATAGCTTGCCATACCAGGTGTGCATGTGCTTCCACCATCCCAGGAGTACTTCTGCAGTGTACCCCAGGCTCTCTGCCTTGTCTGTCCAAGCTGCCTGCTTCTTCTTGGTGTCACGATAGAGTCTGTGGCCCTTTCTCCAGGGGTCCTCATTCTCCCTCAGCCATTCCAGCACCTCATCCACATGCTCCTCGGAAATGGTGTACTGTTTCCTCTCTCCCTTCTCCTTCCCTTGCCTCTTCCTCCTTCTGGCAGGGGCTTCAGCAGGGCCTTCAGGGCTTGAGCAGCAGGGCCTTCAGCAGCAGGGCTTTGAGGGCCTTGGGGCTGGTTCACCACAGCAGCAGCAGCACCAGCAGCAGCAGCTTCAGAGTTAGTGCCAGGGGGTGGAATGCTGGTTCTGTTCTTCTTGCCAGGGCTGGAACGAGTAGGTACGGGCTTCCTCTTTTTCCATGACTGTCGAACCATGGTGTTCCTGCTCGATGTATGTGGCAGCACGTCTTTCCCCTGAATGCTGACTTCATGCGTGCTGCATCCTTTTATATCTGCAGAGCTGACACAATCCATACTCCCCGCATGCACAGGGGAATGCTTTGCACCTGATATACATCTGCGCAGCATCTGCTTTGTTTCCTATAGGCGTCTGTGATGCATCCGCTTCATCCGCTATGCATCCACCCCTTCTGCTATGTGTCCGCTTCGCAATTCTCCTCCAGAACCCCTGCGGAGGTGTCATCCGCTTCCATCCACTTTCATCCGCTAGGCTTCCTATGAACATCCGCTTAACATCCCCGCTACATACTACCCACGTCCATTCTTTTCCGTTCTTTTCCGTTCTGTTTATGCAAATTTTCACCACTTTTTGGAGCGGATGACAATGGATGGAGCCACCCCTGAAATTTTGCTCGTCCGCTGTGTCCTTTATGCATACGTTTTGCGTCCATCAGCCAGTGGGACCTAGCCTTAAGAGTCAGTGCAGATACTGTCAGTGCAGATACCATCCAGGTCATGGTTGTGCCAAAGGTGTTTTTTCAATATAGCTAAACAATCCCAAATATTTTTTTTCAAGAGGCAACTGGATTTTCTGGTTTTCCTTTGAAGACATTTTGCTTCTCATCAAAGAAGCTTCTTCAGCTCAAGAAGCTTCTTAGATGAGAAGTGAAACATCTTCAAAGAAACCCAGAAGGTCCAGCTGCCTCTTGAAACAAACTTTTGGGATTGTTTGGCTATATTGAAAAAACACCTTTGGCACAACCATGACCTGGATGACTGAGAATCTCCATAAATATTGTATTTAGTATTCAGTGTTTAGTTTACTTTATTGTCATTGCACCTTGTACAATGAAATTAAATGCCATCTTCAGTGTACATTATAACTATAAAAATAAAACACAAACACATCCTTCACATACCATACAATTTAATTGAAAACCCAATATTGCATTAATATTGCACTATACAGTACAATTCAATACAGTTACTACCCTGGAATAGAAACTGTTTTTCAGCCTATTTGTCCTTGTTTTTATTATCCTGTACCATCAGGCAGATGGTAAGAGTTCAAAAAAAGGGTGCCCATGATGAGATGGATCTTTAAGAATGTTTTGAACTTTCTTAAGGCAACAGGAGCTATAAAGCTCTTCCAAAGAGGAGAGAGGGCAACCAATGATCTTCTGGGCAATGACATTAACACTCTGGGGTGCTGTCCTACCTGCCACTATGCAATTGACAAACCATACACAAGTGCAGTAAGTTAAAATATTCTCTATGGTGCAGCAGTAGAAAATCAGCAGTTTTTCATTCAGTTGTTATTTCTTGAGAAGTCTCAGATAGTATAATTTCTGCTGGGCTCTTTTGACCAGTGATGCATTGTGAGTGCCCCAGATCAGGTCCTCTTTTATGAGAAACTTAAAACTGTCTACTTGCTCCACTTGGTCTCCATTGATAAGCAAGGGCTGGATGACTGATCTATTCCTTCTATAGTCCACTATAAGTTCCTTGATCTTATTGGTGTTAAGGACCAATTGTCTCCACATTACGAAAACAACGGGTCCACCCCATCTCGATAGGCAGACTCCTTCCCCCGCCCCCAGGGGATAGCTAAACAATGTTGCTTGGTATAATATAGTATCTATGTAGCTAACCTATTGTATAGGTATTGTTCAGTTCTGCAAGTTGGCATGCAGAACTGAATAATACCTAAATACATATAAAAGGACTTTAAGGACAAGAAAGGACAAGAAACAGTGGATGGACACTAATCAAGGAGAGAACCAACTAGAACTAAGGATAAATGTCCTAATAATTAGAAGAATTACAGTGGAACAACTTGCTTCCAGAAGTTGTGAATGCTCCAACACTGGATGTTTTTAAGAAGAGATTGGACAACCTTTGGCTGAATAGTATAGAGTGTTCTGCTTGATCAGGAGATTGGATTAGAAGATCTCCAAGGTCCCTTACAATGCTGTTATATTATTATTTAATTAATTTTAATTATTTTTTGTCTAAGTAAGATGCACAATAGGTGTTCTCAGAGGAAAGGTACATCAAGAAAAATAATGGGGGAAATGGACATGATAATTTTATCCAAAACAGATGAAACTAGCAAGTTAACTTTTCCCATCTTTCCTTTCTCAGTGTCATTTTCATCTGAGAACAAAGCAATAGAGTTTGAGTGCATGCTGCTCCCATTCTATATTTATTTTACTTTTACTAGCTTCAGTTGGTGAACTATTCCCTTTCATAAAATAC
Organism: Laticauda colubrina; assembly: GCA_015471245.1. Classification (NCBI taxonomy): domain Eukaryota; kingdom Metazoa; phylum Chordata; class Lepidosauria; order Squamata; family Elapidae; genus Laticauda; species Laticauda colubrina. The sequence goes on from BLBF01000016.1 coordinate 43,997,919, forward strand.
TGTTCCTGTCAGAAACAGAAATGTAACACAATTTTAGATTCCTTAGAAAAGAAAGTTCTGCTTTGAGGAATTACCTACAGCTGCTATATGAGCACCTCTTGTGTCCTGAAGCACCTTTTATCTTTAAATGTGCAACACTGCATATCCCCAGTGGAGAATTCTCTTTTAAAAAGTTCATTTTGGCTTGATGTTTCACATCTTTAATTTTTTTTTGTTAATCTTCCAGGATTCTGAAGTTCTATACAATACAGCTCCCCACCCAAGCATTGTCTCTTTCTTTGTCTGTCATTTTTGGGCACATAGTTCTTCACTGTGTTCCAAAACATGTCTTTTAAATTATTTTTCTAGTTTAATTCCCTGTACAGGCCATGTAATTAATTTCAGTGCATCATACAAAAAAGAATCAGTGGTAACCAGTGAAGCATGGCACTTCACTCAGCGATGAAATGTCTTCTCCAACTTTTAACTTCCAGACTAACAAATAGCTACACACTCTTAGCAGCTGTTAAGGCTTACTAGATTCTTAGAAGAATGTATAAGTAACTCAGGGTTAAACTGTGGAGTTTTTACTGCTTTTTGTACTTGGTTGTTTGCTTGCAGATATTTCATTACCCAACTAGATATCATCATCAGTACAAGTGAATGTAAATTCTCTTTGTTTGTATATGGCAGCTTGCTTTGTCACATTTAAAGGGGGAGCGGTTTATGGTTTTCTCCTTGGTAATTCCTTGATTAGGGGTATTGTTTTCTTCAGTGAAAGCACTATGACAGCCGCTACTTAGACAGACAGAATACTAGCAAAGTGCATCCATGAATACCAACTAACCATTAGATGATACAATACAATGAAGACTTATGTATTAAACTCACAGCATATAAACAGACTGCTATGCAATGCAATATGGGATAGATTGCCCCATATTATTCATATCTCCTTCTTATGTAGCAGGGTGGAAGTGGATCCTTCAACTTCATAGAAACACATTAGAAATGTGCCTATTGTGCAACTTAAAGATGACAGGAAAGAGAGGAAAGCAAAGGTCTCATAGTCATACAGTCACATTGAGTCATACAGATAGATCAGGGGTGTCAAACTCAAGGCCCATGGGCCAGGTCCAGTCTGCAGGGTGCTTAGATCTGGGCCACCGGGCCACCCTCAAAACAGCAAAGGATTGGCTTGCGATCCCTTCTGAGCTCTGTTTTCGCTGGCAGAGGGTTGCAGGAGACTGTTGCAGCTGAAAATGGAGCTCGGAAGCCCATTTTCTCCTGCTCAGGCCACCATAGGCATTCCAAGATGAATGATGTCGAGTTGGCCACCCCACCCTTCCCACCCCCACTCCAGCCTCCTGAGATCAAACACTACCCTGATGTGGCCTCAATGAAGTCAACCTTGACACTCCTGAGATAGACGGTTTGAAAGCTTGCATCACACAGCCTATGAAGAAACAAAAAAGATGTTCAGTGGCAAACAAACCAGTTGAATGAACTTTGCCATCTTGATTTAAAAAAAAATAGATTGTTTTCTTCGGGCCCACCCTAATTGTCTTTTTTCCTGATCAATAAAATATGCATCAACCAGAGAGTCCCCATCAACATATATGTAGTGTTGAAGTATTTATCCCACTGGGCATCAATTAGGTATGTTCATGTTGAACAACTCTTAGAAATATTTTTTTAAAGCTCTTTTCTGTTACTTCTTGTTTTAATTCACACATGTAACTTTTATCTCGAACTCATAGCTCAAGACAGTTCTGTGGAATGGACCATAGAATCAGAATAGAGCTGGAAGGAAAGGACCTTGGAGGTCATCTAGTCCAGTCCCTTGTTGAAGCAGGAGATCTGATACCATTTCAGACAAGTGACTGCCCAGTCTCTTCTTAAAAATCTCCAGTGATGAAGCACCTACAACTTCTGAAGGCAAGCATCTGAATTAACTGATAGGCTGGAATGATTGAGTAGCAAATGGAAACATAATATATCGCTTGGAAAAGGCACAATTTCTTATAAGAAGCAACGTTCTATTGAAACCTCATTCGTTTCAAGGGCTTGTGCCTGATTGCCTTTTGAACTGATTTTCAAAATCAGTTGAGAAACAGTAACAATCTGTCCCTGTTCTTTAAATTTCCTTAACACTAAAAACCTATTTGGATATTTTGCAGCCATTAGAATGAAAGAGTTGTGGGTTGCAATTTACATTCCACTATTATGCTTGCCCAGGAATGAAAGCCGACTGGGAGGCGGGAGGACAGTCCCTCTATTGCAGTTCTGGGTACAAGGGCTGGTTTTTACCTATAAAGCCCTTTTTGGCTTGGCATCTGGACAGGGATGTCCAGATTCAAAAATTTTAACAAAGGGTTATCTGCCCAGTTGCTGGGTGGGAGTGGCCATGGTGAGTGTGGCCTAATTGGCCACCTGCACTATGGTGGGGGAACATTTTTGCCTTTTCTCCGGAGGCTTTCTGGAAGCCAGAAACAACAATATTTCTGCCCTTTCTGAACTTCCAAGAAATCCATTTTTTGCCATCCCTGAGTCTCCATACATGTCCTGTACTTACCTGCATCCAAAACAGGCCATGTAGGGACTCTGGGAGGGGAAGGGTAGGATGGGTGGGGGCAGCCAGGAGTGGGATTTAGGGATTCTCCAAACTGCACAGAATTTTAAGCCCATGTCACACTGCCCAACGGATGCAAAAAGGACACAGTGGATGAGCAAAATGTTCCATCCGTTGTTATCTGCTCTCAAAAGGGGCAAAAATTTGCATAACCAGAGCGGATAACACGGACGCGGGGAAGACGCAGGGTGGATGCAAAGCGGATGCGGAACAGAAGCCCAGTGGATGGAAGGGGATGAGAGCAGATGGAGCATCCGCTAGGCTTCCGGGGGACCACAGCAAAGCGGATGCGGAACGGACACAGCGGATGCACAGCGGATGCACAGCGGATGAAGCGGAATCACAGAGGATGCATAGCGGAAGCCTAATGGATGCCTGGTGTTAGGGATAACATTGTTTACCCTAACTGGTTTAGGTGAAATAATAACTATGAATCATAGTTAGTGTATGTTAGAGTGTATACAGCTTTAACTGTGAAATAGCAATTAAAGGAGTGGTTAAGAAAACAATATAAAAGTAGCAAGACTACGGCTTGCTCTCTCTCACTCTCTGGCTTTGATGATCCCTGATTACTGCTTGGAATCAAGACTGCATTGCTCGAACGGGAGAGACAACAAAGGACTGATTTATAAGTGAACTGACATAGGATATTCTACATGGACTTTGCTAACTGAATATCCCTGAATGGACTGATACATGGTAAATGACTATTGGACTGTTATTTGACTATGCCATAAACTTATACTGGAATAAAATATATTCTTGATAGCACAAGCGTATCTGTTATTTTTACTGTATGTTAATAAACATACAAGCTTAGCTCACTCATTTATCTGTGTGCCTATCTGACTAACGCTGCACATTCTGTTTAGCTTGTCTACCTAACCCTGGTTGGGGAACCCAGGCTTAACACTGGTTATGGGCCCAGAGGCTGCAAAGTCAGTTTAAATAGGATAAAACAGATTTATGTAAAAAGTGAGAGTTTGTGTTGTTATACATTACAGTAAACAGACAGCTGTGTTTTATTAATTATATTTTTATATCCATATAAGAAAACATGGCACAAGTCAATATACAAAGTTTGTCCCTTATATCCAAGCTGGATGGAACAAACTATGTATCATGGTCTACAAAATGTAGTCTACTTCTACGAAGAGAAGGTCTGTGGAACATAATTGAAAATCCACCAAACGTAGAAGAATGGGATCCAGAGGATGAGGAAGACAGACTAAAGATAGAAGAATTTATGCATAAAAATCAACAAGCCATTTGCATAATTGCGTTAACCTTAACTGATCAACAGCTTGTTTATATCCACGGAGAGAAAACGGCTTTTGGGTGTTGGCAGAAGCTGAAGAGGATTTATGTTCGAGATAATATTGGTGCTCACATAAATCTAACACGGAAGCTTTTCAGGACGCATCTCCAAACAAATGGTGATATGCTGAGTCATTTAAAAACTATGCAAAGCATTTTCCAAGAATTACACGAGAAAGAACTTATTTTCTCTGAACAACATCAAGTTTATATAATTCTATCTTCCCTTGATGAAAGTTATGATAACTACGTAACTTCACTTGAAATTTTGCCAAAGGACAATTTAACATTAACAGATATAACTGGCAGATTGATCGAAGAGGCCAGAAGAAGGCATGAAAGAGATGAATTAAGGAGGAAGCAACCTCAAAAAGAAGATAATGAATCTCCTACTGCATACGCAATTAAAAAGTGTTTTAATTGTGGAGGAAGAGGACATTTGGCAAGATTTTGTAAAAAGGCAAAGCGCCAGAACGCTGGCCAGAATACTAAAAATCATCAAAGACTACATAAAAATTTAGAGTTAGCCATGTATACTAACGGAGCTGTAAAAAATAATTTATGGGTGGTTGACAGTGGGGCATCCCATTGTATAACAAATGATAACAAAAATTTTATTAAAATGTCCCAGAGTACACAGCAGATATCGTTAGCCAATGGCTGGAAACTGAAAGCTAAAGGTGAAGGTATAGCATATTGTTCTTTTATAAAAGAGAATGTAAAAATTTTATATGTACCACAACTTAAGTTTAATTTAATTTCAGTTAGAATTTTGGTTAAACTAGGATATGTAGTTACATTTAAAGGAGATAACTGCATAGTTGAGAAAGAAGATAAGAGAATTACTGCATCTTTAAGAGGTGGATTATATGTGTTAAATGATGATGGTTTAAAGGTGGCTAACACAATTTATGAAAATAAGAAACCTCATGACGAATGTATTCACTTGTTACATCGAAGACTAGGGCATTTAAATTTTAAAATGCTTAAGAAAACTGTTGAATTGTCTAAGGGAATAAGTTTGAAATCTTGTAATAAGTATTTGCAATGTAATGCCTGTAATCAAAATAAGAGCAGGGTCATACCGGCTAATAGAGTTGATGGATTTACTACTAAAGAGCCTTTAGAAGTAGTATTTGCTGATTTAATAGGTGCGAAAAAACCAAGTGTAGGAGGAGCTCGTAACATACTAAGTATAATGGACCACTATTCTAGATATGGGTTTTGCTATTTAATGAAGAGCAAAACTGAAACATATCAAAATCTATTTAATTGGTTAAAATTCGCTGAAAGAAAAACTAAAAAGAAATTAGTAACTCTCATCACAGATAATGGTACAGAATTTACAAATAATAAATTTAAAAACAGACTTAGAATGTTAGGTATTCAACATAAAATGTCTGCACCATATAGGCCACAACATAATGCCTTTATAGAGAGAAGAGGCCAAACATTACACTCAATGGCACAAACTATGATGTCTGATTCAGGATTACCTGACAATTTATGGGGAGAAGCAATAATGTGTGGTAATCATATATTAAATAATGTTTTTAATTCAACAACAGGTGAATTACCATTCACACTGTGGCATGGTACAAAACCTGATTTAAGTTACATGCACACATTTGGAGCACCAGCATGGGTGCATATCCCTACACAACTTAGATACAAAGGACAGCATAGAGCTAAAAGATTGATTTTTGTAGGTTATACATCTAATCATAGATCTTATAGATTCTGGGAACCAGGTACATCTAGAGTTTACACCAGTGCTAGTGCAAAATTCCTAGAACATGTAGGATGGAATAGATTAGAGCAAGATTTAAATAATGAAGTATTTATTGAACCCTACAAAAGGCATAAAGATGAGATTAGCTATAAGAAGAGTCCAATTAAAGTAGAAGTCCACGAAGAGCAAATAGGACCAGAACAAGAGGAAATAGTTGATCAGGAAGAGTTACATAATCAAGAACAATTGATAGAGGAAAGTCCACCTGTAAGTCCTATAATACCTAGACGTACTACACGTGTAACTAGACCACCTGATAGGTATCAAGCAAGTATAGTTTGCCAAGTAACTAAAGTTCCAACTAGTGTAGAAGAACTTAGGATGTATCCTGCTAAGGATCAGGAGAATTGGCAAAAGGCAATGGAAAAAGAACTAAATTCATTAAAGGTAATGAAAGTGTATGAAGATGCCAAATTACCTCCAGGAGAAAAATCCATTGGGTGCAAATGGATATTTAAAGTAAAAACTGGAAATGATGGGACTGTTACCCATAAAGCTAGGTTAGTAGCTCAAGGATTTAATCAAACTGCATCTGATTATGATGAAGTTTTTGCACAAGCCTTAAAGCTACATCTTTAAGAGCAGCATTAGTGTGGGCAGCTAAGAAAAACTATGTCATTAACCATTTAGATGTAGAAACTGCTTATCTACATGCACCATTGCAGCACACTATATATTTAAGAAAACCAATTGGTATAAAAGATAATAAAGTAAATAGTGATGATTGTTGGAAACTCAAAAAGAGTCTTTACGGGTTAAAACAATCTGGGTTTGAGTGGAACCAATATTTTGTGAAAGAGTTAAACAATATAGGTTTTAAATCTGGATTAGCAGATCCGTGTGTGTTTAAAAGAGAAAATAATGGAACGGTGTCATTATTGTTATTATTTACAGATGATATTGCTTTAATAACTAAGACTAATAATGAAGCTAATGAGATTATATCATTATTAGCCAAAAAGATAAAAATAAAGCATTTAGGTGAAATTAAAAGGTATCTAGGATTGACAATTAATAAAACAAATAATGGTTTTAAGATATCTCAAGAAGATAAAATTTGCCAATTAATTAAAAATTATAAGATGGAACTTTGTAAACTGGCAAAGACTCCGATGAGTCAGGAAGTTTGCCAAACTAATGATCAAAGTCCCAAATTTGATAAGTCCATATATCAATCTTTGATTGGTAGCTTATCATATATAAGCAATTGGTCAAGGCCAGATATAACTTATAGTGTAAATCAGCTGGCACGTTTTAATTCAGATCCAAAAGAATATCATTGGAAATCCTTAAAAAGAATATTGAGATATCTTAAGGGAACAATAAACCATGCATTATATATAGAACCAAAGGGTGATTTGAGTCTTAGTGCTTATGCAGATGCAAGTTTTGCAACTGATATAAACACTAGAAAATCAACATCTGAGATGGCTATATTATTTGGTAAGACACTAATAGGATGGAGGTCAATCAGACAACAGCATATTAGTTTATCCACGATGGAAGCAGAATTTTCATGTCTATCATTATTATGCACTGACTTAATTTTCTACAAACAGTTATTGTTGGACATGGGTATAACTATAAAAGATTCCATTATGGTGTATGAGGATAACCAAGCAGCTATAAAGTTAGCTACTAGTATTGCTGTAAAAACTAGATCAAAACATACTGACTTAAGATATTTGAATGTAAGAGAATCAGTGAAGAATGAACTGATAAAATTGGAATACTGCATGTCAGAAGAAAACATTGCAGACCAATTTCCAAAAGCTCAAGGAGCAACTAAGTTTAAAGAAAGTTGCGAAAAATATTTTCTAAAGATGTAAATGATTCATAGTTATTATGTTACCTAAAAGGGGAGAATGTTAGGGATAACATTGTTTACCCTAACTGGTTTAGGTGAAATAATAACTATGAATCATAGTTAGTGTATATTAGAGTGTCTGCAGCTTTAACTGTGAAATAGCAATTAAAGGAGTGGTTAAGAAAAAAATATAAAAGTAGCAAGACTACGGCTTGCTCTCTCTCACTCTCTGGCTTTGATGATCCCTGATTACTGCTTGGAATCAAGACTGCATTGCTCGAACGGGAGAGACAACAAAGGACTGATTTATAAGTGAACTGACATAGGATATTCTACATGGACTTTGCTAACTGAATATCCCTGAATGGACTGACTACATGGTAAATGAATATTGGACTGTTATTTGACTATGCCATAAACTTATACTGGAATAAAATATATTCTTGATAGCACAAGCAAATCTGTTATTTTTACTGTATGTTAATAAACATACAAGCTTAGCTCACTCATTTATCTGTGTGCCTATCTGACTAACGCTGCACATTCTGTTTAGCTTGTCTACCTAACCCTGGTTGGGGAACCCAGGCTTAACACCTGGCGTTAATTGCGCATGCAGGGAGGATGCGTTGCATCAGACCCGCGGATATAACGGAAGCAGCTTGGAAGCAGGTCGCCATTCAGAGGAAAGACCTGCTGCCAGACACATTGACTGTCTTGCCTGCCCTGCCTGCATGTCTGCCTGCCAGCCTTGCTGCCAGCCTTGCTGCCAGCCTTGCTACCAGCCTTGCTGCCAGCCTCCCTGCCAGCCTTGGTTCATGTCTGCCTGCCAGCCTTGGTGCCTGCCTACATGCCAGCCTTGCTGCAAGCCTTGGTGCCTGCCTCCCTGCCAGCCTTGGTGCCTGCCTTGATGCCAGTCTTCCTGCCAGCCTTGGTGCCTGCCTGCCTGCCAGCCTTCCTGCCAGCCTTGGTGCCTGCCTCCCTGCCAACCTTGGTGCCTGCCTTGGTGCCAGCCTCCCTGCCAGCCTTCCTGCAAGCCTTGGTTCCTGCCAGCCTCCCTTCCAGCCAGCAACCCCACAACCATGCGGAAGCACAGCAAGCCATCTGCTGCCAGCCCTGGCAAGAGGGACAGGGCTACCATCCCGCCCCCTGGCCCTCACTCTGGTTCTGCTGGGGCTTCTGCAGCACGGGCTCGCTCTTCTGGGGCTGGGGCTTCTGCTGCTTCTGCTTCTGGAGGAGCTGATGACAAGCACTCCAGCACCAGCCACCTCCACAGTACCTTCACAGTACCTTGCCCCCTGAGACTGAGTGACCAAGAGGAGTGCCAGAGACTAATTTTTGTCTTATAGCTTGTTATTAATAAAGTCTATTTTTGATTCACACACTTGCTTCATTTCTTTTTTTTAATAAAGTCTTGGTGGAAACTTTTAGAAATGGTTTAAGCCTTTGCATGCTTGTGGGATGAGTTAAGATAGCTGTGGGATGGGTTGAGATAGCTGTGGGATGGGCAGGGATGCCTGTGGGATGGGTAATAGCTGTGGGATAGATAAACCTCCAGTGCAAGCATAGTGGGACTGTATGGTCCACCCTCCCAGGTGCCACACCTATGGCCCTTCATTATCAATAATAATGGAACAATTATCCACACGTCAACATAAACACAACTCTTTACTAAACGCCCTGTTCATTGTAGGGCCACCCAACATACATGGCCCAATCTCATCCGTGTGATGAGACAGGCTGAAGGAAGCATCCATTAAGTATCTACCATCCTGTCTTGCCACTCCACTGCTCCAGCTGGGGAGTTGCACCAGTGTCTCAGGAGGTTGCGCTGCTTCTTCGCTTCATGTGAGGCTCTGTTGGGGCCTTGTACATCCTCAGTGTCAATCAGGTTTCGCCCTTGCCTCCATTCCCCAGGCTCCATGTCCCCATTGGCTTGTTGGAGGTCCACGAGCCTGTTCTGCAAGACTGGGTAGCGGGTGCGCATGAGATTGTGCAGGATGCAGCAAGCTTCCATGATCCTCCTCACGGTCTCTGGGCAATGCTGCATGGTGGTGAGAAGTACCTGGAACCTGTTGGCCAGGATGCCAAAGGCGTTCTCCACCACCTGCCTTGCCCTGGACAGCCTGTAGTTGAAGATCCTCTCTTCACGGGTGAGGAGTCTGGAGATGTAGGGCTTCATGAGGTAGGTTGTGAGGGAGAAGGCGTCATCCCCCACGATGAAGTAGGACACATCTTGTGTGTCGTTGGGCAGGGGTTCTGGATCTGGGAAGCCCACCATGAGGTTACCTTCCAGCTCCTCCTTGAGGTGACTGGCATTGTATACCTGGGCATCTGAAGATGAGCCGTTGCCTGAAGCATTGATGTACATGAACTTGTAGTTAGCATCGACCATGGCGAAGAGGATGATGCTGAAGAAGCCCTTGGAGTTGAAATAAGTGGACCCCAACTTGGCTGGAGATTTGCAGGCCACGTGCTTGCCATCTATGGCTCCAACGGTGTGTGGTAAGTTCCACTTCTGATACTACTGCTCTGCAACTTTCTTCCAGCCTTCTTCAGTGGAGGGGTACTGGAGGAGCTCCTCCTTGTATTCTTCGATGATGGCCTGCACCACTTCTCTGACCACAATGCTGATGGTGTTGGATGGCACCCTCCAGCCGTACTGCATGCTTCTGTAGGTGGTCCCTGAGGCCAGGTGGCACAGAGTGAGTGCCACCTTGAACCCAGGTTCCAGGCTGGGCCGGAAGCTGGTGTTTGCCTTGGTCAACCTGGGTGTCAGCCGCTGCACAACTTCGTCAAACATGGCTGGAAGCATCCTCATGAAGTTCTGGAATGCCTGAGTGTCTTTGTTCCTGAGCTCCACCATCAGCTTGTTGTACAGTCCGTCCTCTGCTCTTCTGGCGAACCATCTTCGGATCCAGACTCTTTTTGGGTGGCTCCTTTTCTTCTCGCAGTAGAGTTCACAGAGCCTGCATATGGCTTCGCACTGTTGCAGAACGATGGTGGCTTCCAAAAGGACTTCGTTACGATCCACGGTGGACATGACTGGATGCTGTGGAAGAGTCAGAGTCAGATGAAGGCTGCAGAGGTCTGCACAGCTGGGCTGCTGTTCTGAAAGTGAGATGCAGGTGAGTTGCTCCCCCTTTTTATAGGCAGTATAGGTTTTCCGCTAGGCATCCACTAGGCATCCTCTAGACATCCTTAATATCCGAGATAGGTCCTCTCTGAGAACGTTTTTTCCATTTTAAACGCTTAGTCCATTCTGCATCCACTAGGCATCCGTTCTGCATCCGTTCTGCATCTGTTCTGCTTCCTCCCTGCGTCCAGGCGGATGGAGTTTTGCGGATGCGGAACGGATGCCTAGCGGATATAACAGATGCGTAACGGATGCAGAATGGATGTGTAGCGGATGCGTAGCGGATGCAGAACGGACGAACTGGATACATTTTCTGCGCAAAAGTTTTAGGCAGCCCAAAACTTTTAGGCAGCCCAAAACTTTCTGAGTGGATGAAACGTCAATAAACGGATGCTGGACGGATAGAGAGGAAGCAAAACGGAGGCAGTGAGTACATCGCGTTTTCGAACGGATGGCAAGGTTTTTTGTCCGTTTTACATCCTCTTTGCATCTGTTGGTTCAGTGTGACATGGGCTTTAGCTAGAGGTTCTCCTGAACCCCTTCAAACTCCCAGCAGCCTACCCCTGTACACTTGTAATTTTTACTAATTCCACCATCTTTTGCTTTTTATTTTTGCTGTTTTGGGGTATTTTGGTGGCCATTTTATGTTGCATATTTTTATTCTTTAGATTGTTTTGTATTAATGTCCAGCACGGATCGATACAACAAATAAAGAGCTGAAAAGTCACACTAGTCTCGAGTCTCTTTCCGCAATCTAACACAATCACTTGGATATTTCTAGTTTGGCTTTAGTGATGAAGTAACCAGATGATCTTATTAGAGATAGATTGCAAAGGTTTAGGACCAATTATCTTTCTGCACATATGATCCAAATTCTGTATTTGTATCACTAACATCTTTGATTAAGGAAGTTAAATTAGGAATGCATAAGGAAAAATATATGCAAGATATGGAATCATTTATTGTCCTCCTCCTCCTCCTCCTCCTCCTTCTCCTCTTCCTTTTTCTCCTTCTCCTCCTTCTTCTCCTCCTCCTCTTCTCTTCTTCTTCTTCCTCCTCCTCCTCCTCCTCCTCCTCCTCCTCCTCCTCCTCCTCCTCCTCCTCTTCATCCAAAAAACATAATGATAATTAAAAAGCTCCCATATTTGGCTTAGAAGATGTTTGAATCAAATACCCTTTTTGTTGTTTATAGATGAACAAAACAGATGCTACGAAATTGGTATTATTAAATCGGTTTTTTTTAAATGGAAATAGACCTGAGACTCCTCAAATGGAAAATAAAATAGATGTAGCATTGACTTGTTTTTATGCTTAATAAACTACTCTAATCTTGATACTTAAGGCAGAGACGTCCACATTGTGCACTTAAGAGTATAATCAGTCTGCAGGATGGATGCCTGCATGCACCTGTGTATCAGTACACATCTATGTTCTGCATTTCATTCAGTGTTCCATCAATAATTCTAATGTTACAGACTCCTCAGTCTATCTCTAGTTACCTGGAGTAGGTGATAATAACTGTGCATTTCAGTAAACATGATACAGGAAAGCAATTTTAGTAAACACGATACCTGAAAGCAATTCTTCAAGCTCTTTTTTTGTATTTGGAAGCATTATAATCCAAACAGTTAGATTATTTTTTTAATCCACTTTGCAGTTCCTTCTTTTTTGTGTTAAGTCTCGGAAGTCCCTTACATCAGCTGCTCTGATTCTTCCTTGAGCGTAAGATTGCAAACCAATCAAGGTGCTTTTTATTTCTAAGATATTCTTTACTTTCAGTGTTTTCATAGAGATTCTGCTTTTCCCACTAATGTGGATAATGAAATTCTCTTTTTTGCATAGCAGGACAAAATCAGGGAAATGAAAGAGGCTGAAAGGGAGGAATAGTCCTGAGAGAAATGAGAGGAAATAGGATTGGCTTTATTTAATGCCTTTGTTGATTTTTGTTTTTTAATGTGAACTTTCATAAATATCTGAGGGATGTTTCATACAGAGGCTTCTTGTTCTACAGCATTTGGGACAGAATATACAACATTAAGGTTATAGGCAGTTTGTGGTAGTTTGTCACAGAAAATTACAATGTATGGATACTGTTCTCAGGCTTATTCTTTAAAATAATGTTTTATTTTAAACCATTTAAACCACACACACACACACACACACACACACACACACACACACACACACGGGAAGTCTTCACACCCATCACACTGGCATTCCCTTGGACTTCCTACACTTTTACCAAGGATGGATCAGCCCAGGACTTGCCTATCTCTGTTATGTAGGTACTTTTGAAAAATCAATATTGCTCTATTGTATGGAGTGAGGGCAAGGTTTTTATTTATTTATTTATTTTTTAAACTCTGGGAGCTATAGAAGTTGGGAATAATAATTTTGAATTCCCTTATTGGTAAACTGGAAAGAGAATTGATTGATTCTGGAACATCAGAATCCAGGTTTATCAAAGATTTTGACTTTAAATGATGGTGAATATATAGCCTTTATGTTGTATTTAATCTAAAAATAAATTGTGAGGCATGTGTGATCTAAAAGCTGACCAAATGCTACACATAAAAGTTTCAAATCAGAAATTTAATAGGAACCAAAAGGCGAGAATATTCAAGCATCTATACAATGTATAGAGTATATTATATTCTGAAAGAAACAGCCTTTAATCTTGTATCACAGTTATCAGACTAGCAGCTTACATATATATTTTAAATGTTCTCCTTGATATTGGTTCAATAGGCTCATCGTTCACTTAACCGGAGTTCATAAGAATATCACTCAACTCTTTTGTGACTTTTCTCATTATTACATGATCTCCTTTTTCTTATATCCTATGGCTCAAGAATAAATAAGATTTAGTCCCATTTTAACTCATGTTGATTTCCTCCATGGAAGATAGAAAAAGGATCTCAGAAATATTGAGCGTGCATGCCACAATAAGTGGCATACTGTCAGAAGAAGGCCTGACTTTCTATTTTAAAATGACTACAAGCTGCCAGTAAGAATGAGGCAGTCCTATCAATCTAAAAGACACATTTATATGTTTCTGACATAAGGACCTTAGACTATCAAAAACCCCTTTCTTCAACTCTGCCAGAAAAATAATTGAAAGCATATTGAGCTCTAGGAACATGGAAAACTACAGGAATTCCATGAGCCTTTGTGGTTAGCTAAAGACAAATACTTAAGAGACACTGAAACCAGAGTTTGCATGAGACGTAAGCTCCTGTCACTGGAATAGGAGTGAAAGATCTTTCACGGTGGCACCCTTTTGAAAAACAAAGTTCAAGGTTGTTTGGAATTGCTTATGTGCAATGGAGATGGTTTCGCCCACACTGAAAATGTTTTCTGTGGAGAAGCATCATTTTAAAAGTAAGCACATAGGGGAATCTTAGAGTATTGTTTCCTTTCCTTTTCTGACCACACAGAAAAGAAAATTTTCAGTGTGGTAAATGCCGAACCCACAAAGAGGCCTCTCTAAGTGCTGCAACCAATGTGGACTTTCCAGACAAATGAGAACATCAGAAGTGTTCTGTATGTTATCTTTAAAAAAGTTAAAAAATTCAAAATCAGACAGACTGTAAAATGCCTGTCAACAGCAATGTTCATTGACTGAAGCTAGATGACAGCTACTGCTAAGTTTGCAGAGCTTTCAGTTTTCTGATCTCTTGCCCTAATTTTGAACAACTTCAAATTCATGAAGTATTTTCTACTTGCTTTAAATCATGGCAAAATGATTTATGGCTTACTTTGCTGTGGGATGGGTAATTTATTCAGTATGAAATATGGTTTATTCTGAAACATTTATTATTGCTACACTACAGCAAAATGTTATTTTGCTTTAGTTAATCCTAGGGATGAGAAACTGAGCAGGATTCTTCAAAGTGTCCAACAGCATTAACTCACTAGATTATTTTTTTTAAAGAAACACCACTTTAAAGGTTGCTTTTAAGCTCCTACTACGTCTGCTTCAAGAGTTTTTCCTAAACTTTTGCTCTTTAGATATTGAAGACTACAGCTTCAATTAATCCTAGCCAGTATCAAGGATAGAAAAGAAAGTGTACTATGAAAATATACTTTTGGAAAAGATTAGACTAAGGAATTCTCCTTGTCAAATATTTTATCTTAAAATAAAGGAACCTTGACCAAAGGTTTTTGAAATAGCAGAGGCTCTTAATACCAGTGTTACAGAGTATATGCTATTGATAGCTTACAGATTTTTCAAGTTTAGATTGTATAAATTGAGAAGAGCATCATCAACCATAATGATAGTACTATATGGCATTCAGGCCATGCTGCTCATATAATTTTATCCTATCCTATTTTTAGCAGACACCATTGTACAAAAATAGGCTTCAAGTGGCAGGACTTTTTCATGTAGTGTAGGATATTATTAATGAGAGATAGATCAAGATCACAACCACTTTTGATCTTTCAAATAAATGTCAACAGAAGCAATTGAGTAAACTCAGCTTCAGATTATTTATACCCTCAAGCTCATGAAGAACAGCACTATAGCTTGAAAATAAGCAGCCCTCTAAGTCTTTCAGGGTTATTTATTTATTTCAACATTTCTAAATTGCTTTTCCCTTTAAAAGAAAAACAAATCTCAAAACTCTTGCAAAGTTGTCCAGCTCAATATTATACAGCTGAATTGTAGAGATTCTATTTCAACTACAGAAAGAATAATCCTCATAAATATGTGAAATAAATGCAGAATGATAGCACTTGCACTGTAAATATTGTTATCTTTCAAAAAAATTTCTTCATCTTAGATGAAGCTGGAAGAAACAGAGACAATCAGAGGTAGTGTTCAGCAGGTTCTCACCAGTTCTGGAGAACTGGTAGTGGAAATTTTGAGTAGTTTGGAGAACTGGAAAATACCACCTCTGACTGGAAATTTTACAGTATCCTTCCCCTGCCATGCCCACCAAGCCATGTCCACAGAACCGGTAGTAAAATAATTTGAATTCCACCACTGGAGAGAATGAAGAAAAAATGTGCCCAAAACATAAATGAAATCTATACCAGTTTTCTTTTTCAGAAGGAGTGAAAAAACGGCTCTAGGCACAGCAAAATATTTCATATCAAAAAGTAAAAGAAGTTCAATTGATATGAGTCAACAATGTTTCTCAATTTGGCAACATTAAGTTTTGTGGATTTTAACTCCCAGAATACTTCTAAGGACTTCTGGGGCTTGAAGTCCACAACTCTACAAGCTGCTAAAGTTGAGAAACACTGATATAGACAGATATATACATTTTAACTTCTTGGGTGCATAGGGGTTTTCTGTAGACCAAGTATGGGGAACTATGGCCCCTTTAATGACCCATGGATTTCAATTCCCAGAATTCCTGAGTCAGCCATGCTGCCTCATGAATTTTGAGAGTTGAAGTTCACAGATTGTAATTCCCTATTCCTGTTGTAGACAGTAAATACATCAAACATACCTCTCTCTTTTTTGGGGTGGAGGGTGGGGGACTATTACTGTTAGAAATGTGGATTCTGGTCTCTGTGTTTTTGGTATCACTAAATATCCAGTTCCCAATGGCCTGTGGTCTGGTGGTTTTCATTCCTGCAACAGTTATGCACCTTGTTTAAGATCCTGTCATGTGCTCAGTCACTTGCTTCTGTGTGATGCTTTCTAAAAATGCTCTGATCAGAATTGTTTCCGCAAAACAAATTGACAGAATGTATCCACAGGAGCCCTTTTAAACAGACTGCTACCTTATCCTTTGATCTGCTTAGTACCGCTTATTTTTTAGGCAATCATATTATAAATACCTTTGTTTTTAATGAGTTAGTGGTGACTTATTGATGCAGAAACCATCCTGGTTCTGAAAGACAGGCCTAAAGCGTTTCCTGCAACAATTAAATTTAATACCTTTTTAAAAAGGCACACAAGGAACCTCACAAAGGAAATAAAGCATATGTGCAAATTAAGATAATATTATGATGGAACAAGGGAAGATTGAAAGACAGGCTGGGGTTAGATAGAGTTGTAAATTCCCGTACAGTGTCCCAGCCAAATGAACCTCTGTCCAGTTATAATGGTACACAAAGTATGTGAGACTGCAGGACTGACAAATGTTCACAATGGGTGACTGTAATTTGAAATAAAATATTATCTAATGTAGGCTTTAATTTCATGTAGTAGTCATTGCACTTCTCCAATTTGTTTTATGAATCCAGCTTTTCTTACAGTATATGCTTTAATCTATATCATGCTTTCTTTAAGCCGGAAAGCAGCAAAAGAATGTTTCCCCAGGACAATGGGAGACCTTCATTTAGTCTGACAGGTTGTGTTTTATAGCTTATGCAACAAACACAAAAGGAAGCAAACACCCTCCTGCTGTAGACCTTATACTGTTCATAGGCTAAAATGTGTTTTTCTTTGAAATTGCAAAACTCTTTCTCTTATCTAGTTTTAGCTTTCTGAATCACCAGACATTAAATGTGAAGAGCACCTATATAGGTATGCATTCTTTGTGTTGTTGTGAAGAAAGACAATGCAATCTTCACTTAAAAACTGTCTGATGGTGAAAGACCTTTTGACAATGTTTTCTTGTCACAAGTTATTATTTATTAAATTTGCACCATGCCCAGAGTTATTGAATGAAGGTTGCAAACGGTGATCATATCACCATGGATCACCATCATAATTGTGAGTTGATTGCCAAGCACACAAATCACAATCGTGTGACCATGGGGTTACTGCAAAGCCACAAATACAAGGATCTGTTTTTAGTCTCTGTCATTCAGCATTGTCATAACTTTGAATGGTCACTGAACAAATCAACATGAAATGAGGATTACCTGCAAAATGATTGTAGGTTAAAATAATAACTAATAAGTGAACGGATATCAGTACTTGATTACACACTTAGTCATACATCCAAATTCAGGACAGACTTTAAAATGAGTGGAACTGAGTTTAGACACACCTAACATCCCACTAAATATAGTATTTATAAAAAATAATTTGAATCTTTCAGTTGCCTTGAAGCTTTTTCAGGTATCAAAAGCTCATTCAAGTTTTTCTGATAAGTGCCATTTTTTGTGAAGGATGCACAGATTGATGAAAATCCTTTTGTTCTTTGCATTGTTGCTTTGACAGATATATGTCTGATCTGGTTAATGGCTTTTTAAATGGGATTGCTTTTGGAAATGTGCACAATAGCTGTGAGCTCTCTCCTATAACTTTGTTAACAATACAAGACTTTCCTCTGAAGCAGCATATCTGGAATGACCAAAGAATCCAGAGCAATTTGCCATAAAATAATCCTAAAATATGAATTCTTTGGTAACTTCTTTTTCAGACTGGAAAAGACAAACACTAACTGGACATCTTTCCTGTCAGTATTCATCTTGTTTTAGCTGTATGACATAGAAAGGTCACAGCCAGACATATGTCAAGAGTGCGTATCTAGCACTGGTGCTCCTCAAATAAATTTAAGAAATAAACAAATAAATGACATTGTTTTCCACAGAATGTCCACAAAACTAGACAGCTGAGGGAGAAAAACTTTAATATGTGCAGCTGTATGAGTTTCTGGTTTCACCTGAAATGGACAATGGGTCAGCAAGAGTTTGATATACATCCAACTTAATTTGTCCCAATGTTTCTCTTTGCTTACATCAATATTCTTGGTGTATACTTTTTGGGGAAGCTAATATGATTTGACTTATTTCAGTAAGATTAAGAGGTTTGTCTGCTTCTTATTTCCTGGACAGCTAATTCAGACTTATTGCATCAAGTGTGAGCCATGGTGCCTCTGCTAATGAAAATGGAGCTGGTGGCCCTCCCAAGCTCCATTTTCACTGGCATAGGGTTGTAGGAACTCCTGAAATTCATCTACTTGGTGACCTGATCTTATATGTTAATGTTTCATAACTTAATAAAAAAAATATTCATATTCTTTCACAACATTGAATCAGTGCATTCATTAGAACTTAAAAAGGTAGAGATAAAAGGTTCCTCTGCTCAGTTGTGTGTAGCTTTAAGGGCTGGCCTCATTTCTGTTTCTTAGTCAAGTTGCCCATAGACATTTCTGTGGTCATGTTACTTTTCCTACCAAAGTGGTACTTATTTATCTGCTCACATTTGCATGCCTTCAAACTGCTAGGTGGGTAGAAGCTGGAGAAGTAACAGTAACTTATTCCATTGCATGGTGCTTGAATCGTGAACCCAGATTGTCAGCTTTCCAGATGACAAGTTCAGCATCTTAACCACTTGAGCCATGATGGACTTACACTGGCTTAAATGAACAGGCCTATTAGGATTGTTTATGAAAATGTTTTGGTTTTATAAATGTTAATCTATGTCAGGGGTGTCAAACTCAAGGTCTGCGCCCTGGATCTGGCCCATGGGGTACTTAAATCTGGCCCATCAGGATGCCCTAGAAATAGCGAAGGACTGACCATGGTGCCTCTGCTAATGAAAATGGAGCTGGTGGCCCTCCCAAGCTCCGTTTTCACTGGCATAGGGTTGTAGGAAGCCATCACAGCTGAAAATGAAGCTTGGGAGCCTGTTTTTGTTGGCACAGTGCTCAGGCTACCACAGACAACCCTAATACAAGTGACATGTTTATGTTTTATTTATTTGTCAATTGCTTACAAGATAATAGGTATAAGTAAAAACATAGTTATAAATACATGGATACATCTAAGAAAAATAAAAGAAACAATAGGACAGGGATGGTAGACATGGTGGTGCGCCTTTGCACACCCCCTGCAGACCTCTTGGGAAAGGGGTGAGGTCAATTGTAGACAGTGTAAGGTTAAAGTTTTTGGGGTTTGGGGAAAACCCCAACATAGAGTTGGCCACACCCACCCTGGCTACAGTCATCCTGATCGTCCAAGGTCAAACACAACCCCGATACAGCCTTCAATGAAATTGAGTTTGACACACCTGATTTATGTGCTGCTATACTGCTTTGGTTCTTTTATAGCATTCTTATTCCTGATTTAGCTCCATGGAAGCATAGAATTCTTTCCTTCAATGCATACAAGTCTTTCTTATTCCTAGCCATTTATATTTTCTCAGAAGCCTGCCCATGCTTATTAAAATGTTTTTAAAAAAAAACCTACTTCAGAGTGATATTCCAGAAATTAGGTGCCTGATTAAGACGTTTTTCTTCCACACACACATTTTTGTTGACCAGCAAGAAGTTTCAATTGGAGATTAAAAAAAAAAAAAGAACTGTATGTTGGAATCCTATTGAACTTTTCTCCCCAAAATGTACACAGATTCCACCAGTAACACATTTCATATGTATTGTGTAACAGTTATCCAGTTTGGTTATTCTTACCAAAATTTTCTGAATTACATAAGCTAATGCATGGAGTTTACTTAAGGCTGTATATGGCTAGCTAACTTGCTAACTGAGGAATATGGGAGAAATTTAATGACATCTCCTGATGTTGATTATCCCTGGATGGGCTAAATTTAAGAAGCAAAAATATTGAAAATGCCAAATCAAATATTCTGACTCTGCTGACCCAATTTGGAGAAAATATATCTTAAGGCAGAGAGAATTTAAGTTCCTATATATATGACCAAGATCAGCTATGATTCTAAAGTCCCTTCCAAGAACCAACCCCCCAATTTAATAATTAATAGATTAAATCATACTATCTTTATCTGCTTTTGCATCTATTTGATTGGGGGGAAATAGGTGGATCAAACTTTTGGTGAGGTAAAACCAAAGAATTTCATAAACCAAAGAATTTATTAGATTTTTATTTTATTTGAAAAAAAAAAGTTAAAATACAAAAAAATTATACTACTTTTTAAAAATTTTTTTAAAAAACAGGATGTCAGTAATTATTCATTTTACATACTAATTTGCACCATGGGAAATACAGAAAATAATGTATTCCTATCACATTTCAGGTTAAAGTAAAATAACACCTAAAAGGCCACCCTCTTTGTTTTACTTCTATGTTGTATTCAAATAAATTGTCAAAATCTTGAGCTAATAATGGCAGGAAATTATATGAAGATAAATTCAAGATGGTAACTGCAACTCATTTATTAATATGGATTCAACTTCAAAAACAGATTTATTCAGCAAAACTATTTCATTTTATCATTTTGCCATACAATACATATGCACAATGTCTATATGTGGTATGTATGCATGTATGTATGTATGTATTATGTATGTATGTATGTATGTATGTATGCATTGTGTGCACTCGCACATGTAGTCTCAAACATATTTTTAGTCTGCAAAGAGTGAAGTTTATTTGATCAAGGGTGCTTTGCAAGTTCATGTGGGTTTTCTTGAGTGGCAGATATATTCTATAGAACTGTGTCATTCTTCCCAGCTTTTCTGTTTGTAGCCATGCCAGAGTTTATCACTGCTCACTTCTTGATAATATTAATAATGTAATCACTTCCAATCTGCAAAACAACTGTAACATTCATCAGGTTTCTCCACATGCTCCAGAGAAGCCAGACAGTTCTATCTGAAATGTCCAAAAGTGAGAGGGTGGGACTGCTAATGGGTTTTCTTTTTTTTCCTTGCAATTTCTTAAAATTTCAGGGAATCAATTTTTTTATCAAACTTAGAGCAGTTCATTGTGTACATTAGTAGACAGATGGATGGACAGACAGGTAGGCAGGCAGACAGATAGACTGACCTGGCAACCAGTTTATTCCTACTCATTTCTAAATCTATATAAAGTATAAAATTAGAATAGACATGATGTCTACCGAAGCAAATGTTTAAACTTTAGAACACTATCTTTTTTTCTAATACAAACAGGGGTGGGATTCTGCCAGTTCTCACCTATTCGCTAGATTCGATTGTTAACATTCTAAGCAGTTCGGAGAACCGTTTGTTAGAAGAAATTACTGGCCTAATCCTGTAAGGAAGGCAGGAAGGAAACATTCTGGTGCTGCTTACAGAAACTGCCTTCCATTAACCCTTATTACATTCTTGGCAGGACTAGACTTCCTGTCTCTGGAACTTCTCTGGAGTTTTTTTTCCCCTTCTTTGCTGGTACTTTGTTTGTGTGGAGTGACCATACAAAGTTACAATGGCATTGAAAAAAGTGACTTATGACCATTTTTCACACTTACGACTGTTGCAACATCGCCACAGTCATGAGAGGCCAGGTGAGGAGTGTACCTTGATGTGAGTGATATTGAGTTGGCCACACCCAGCCAATAACATGACCACCAAGCCATGTCCACCCAGTCACATGACCACCAAGCCATGCCCACCATCTAAGCCACGCCCACAGAACTGGTTGTTAAAAAATTTGAATCCCATCCCTGAGTACAAAGTTTGTATGATGATGTGGGGATAAGATACCCAAAGTACAGAGAAGGTTACTTAAGTAAATAAGGAGGCAAAATCTACCAGTGTAGTTATAAAGAAGCTTATTTAGATTTGTTTGGAGCTTGAAGTGGTGATATTTTCTGAGATGTAAATAACTGAAACAGCTGTGACTCACCTGAGCTAACATGAAACTGGATTTATCTGTGCTACCTCAAATTCACAAGAATTATTTTTTGAATTTCTTTTGGATTAGGGTTGCTGGTTCATGCATTGTGCTATAATCGTCTAGTCATCAACTATGACTAGTTTGCTTCATACAACACATTAAATCATAATGTACAAACATAATGGTTAGGTTCACACTATACTAAGACCAAAGCAAACAAACTACATTATGTGTGAACCACGCTAATGCTTTCAAATTGAACTATCCTTAGTCTGATCAGCACTGAGCACTGATAGCATTTTGGCCCATCTCCTTCACCTGGATATGGCTGAGATGGGTTGTAATCTGCCTCCTCTCACCTTCCCTGCCTCTTTTTTAGCAATTCAGACAGCATCCTCTTCTGCTCTGCTGGCAGAAAGATGCAGAATGTAGGAAGATGTAGATGTAGAAAAAAATGTAAATGTAGAAAAATAAGACTTTCCCATTCGAACCCCTTCCAGCAGTGCATTCTTTGTTACTTAGGATTTCACACTTAGGGGAAACACATGGGAGAACATGGAAGAATTCCCAGGTCATGGCTTGTACCCAGATTGGATTGTTCCTAGGAAAGAATGAAGTCCAGGTGTTGCTGGATAGATGCCATGCTTTCAAACATAAGAGGAGAAAACAGGAGCTGGAAAACTTACATGAGCACGATTATCATTTCCACAATCTAAATCTCTAGATCATAAATTTTAAAAAGGGAAAACCCAATTACTTTCCCAACAGGTAACATTAGAACAAAACACATTATTTTGGCTCCAAGTGTGAATGAAGGATGTGAGCTTTTCCAATGCCCTGTTCATTGCAATTGTAAGAAAGGAACAAATAAGAAAGGAGCACTTTGTTTTTGAGTGATTAGTTAAGCTCGTATATTTTTAATTTCCTTCCTGGGAGTATAAATTGCAGTTGGAAAAACAAGATGAAATCAGATGTATTTTCAGTCCAAAATTTCTATATTTTTCCATGTCTTGGCTAGATAAATTTTTCTTTAAATTTGTGGAGAATGTCTTCAGTATAAAGTGATCCAGTGTCTTGACACTAGATGCAAACCTTCCAGATAAGAGTGAAATAAAGGGTAATTAGCAGTCAGACAAATAAATGAATGTTCATTTTTTGTTGCATTTTGTTTCTTCAGGAGCCATCATTTTTTTTGTGAAGCATTTTTTTTTTACCAACAACCATTCTTGTGCACCATTCTTTCATTTATAACAGCAGTTGCAAATTTGCAAATAGCAATCTAAAGCAAAAAACAATTAGGTACCATATGGTCATGCAATTTGTGGATTTGTGCAAGAATTTTGTTTCTATTTTGGCACCAATCACTGGCTTGCTGTAAGTTAGTAATAGGTGGGGAGGGTTAGGGGAAAATATAGAAAAGATATATGAATTTTTGAGAAAGGGCAAAAGGTAAAGCTAGGACTCATCCTTATTGAATTTAAGTAATAAAATATTAATTTAGTATTATATTCTAATGCATCAAAATTCTAAAAGTGCAAACTGAAGAACTCTGACCTCATTTGTGTAAATGTGCAAACAATTGAATGTTAATCAAGTTATTACCCAGTCATTTATAACTAGACAAGATATTTAATCCCTTAAACTATATTTGGAGTACAGCTTTCAAATGGCATATCTGAATTAGTATTTAACTTCTGTCATGAAGATCAAATTAATTTTCATCCTCTCTGTAAAACTAAAGAAGGAAACAATTGGAATTTCTGTCTCCAGATATAAACTGTAAATTATGGGGTTATTTCTTATAGCATTCAACTATCCACAGTTTAAAAAAATCATTAAAATATTGAGTTTTCAGTCTGAGTTTCTTGAACAAATTAAATTCTAAATCACTGTAGTTGCATGTGCGTATGAGTGTTTATGTCAAAGTTATTTAATAATTCTCTCCTTTCTGTGAAACATACATTTTAAGTCACATTGGAACTCTTAATTCTCTTCTAAAGAACATGATTCAAAACAGTGATGGATAACTTCACTGAGTTTCATTACATAGCTTCCAAACACATTCTAGGAAGGCAGTTTTAATTTAGAGCTATCAGATTTGGACTGCAATCATTCAGTTACCATTGTCAGCAAAGAGTTTGAGTTTTCTGTATCTGTTTGCTACCTTTTCATGGTCATCTGGAAATGTGCCTTTGGTGACCCCAGTTAATCAGCTATCTGTCAGGCAGCTGTTTCCACAAGCATAAATCTCAGCCTTAATTTGTGCCTTGAATGAGAACTCTAAGTTGATTTGTTTGCTGATCCACTTGTTGTTTTCTTGGCTGTCAATAATATTCTGAAGAATCTTCTTAAATATACAGTTTATAAGTATCAATATTCTCTTCTCTCCCCACTCTCTCGCTGTCTTGAATTGCCTTCTGGGCTCTCCTTTCACTACCCCACTCCTTCCTAGATTCCTCTGATTGCTCCACAGAAGCCTCTCTTATTCTCCCTTTTGCCTTCACTCCCTCTCCATTTCCCCAGGCTTCTTTCTCCATTTGCCCCTTAAGCCTCTTTTCCGATTCTCTCAGGTCTCCTTTTTTCCAGACACCCCTTCCTCTCCTTACCTTTCAACTTTCCCCCAGAAAAACCCCTCCTTCCTCCTCTCACACCTCTGTCTCCTCCTCTTCCTGCAAAAACCTCTTTCTCTTATTGTCTCCCCCCTCCTGCCCTCCACTACAGAAGCAAATAAAGAAATGTAATGGGAAGAAAAGTGCAAAGAAATAAATAGAGAAGAAAAGAAAAGAAAATATAACAAAGTGGCTTCCAATCTTAACAACAGTAACAAGTTTATCTATATTTTACTGTGTTTCTTGAAAGTTACAACATTATTTCCTTCTCTCCATAATCTATCCTTTCTACTTATCAAACCATAAATAACAACCACATTTTTTCAGTAAAAAGTTTATAAGGGAACTTTAGTGATTAATAAAGGTGTTCCTAAAGCCCATGTCACACTGAACCAACGGATGCAAAGAGGATGTAAAACGGACAAAAAAGCTTGCCATCCGTTGGAAAACGTGATGTACTCACTGCCTCCGTTTTGCTTCCTCTCTATCCGTCCAGCATCCGTTTATTGATGTTTCATCCGCTCTGAAAGTTTTGAGCTGCCCAAAACTTTTGCGTGGAAAATGTATCCAGTTCGTCCGTTCTGCATCCGCTAGGCATCCGCTAGGCATCCGCTAGGCATCCGCTAGGCATCCGCTACGCATCCATTATGCATTCGCTATATCCGCTAGGCATCCATTCCACATCCGCGCAACTTTCATCTGCTCGGACGCAGGGAGGAAGCGGAACGGACACGGAACGGATGCAGAACGGATGCCTAGTGGATGCAGCATGGAAACAAAGTGTTTAAAATGGAAAAAATGTTCGCAGAGGAGACCTATCTCGGATATTAAGGATGTCTAGAGGATGCCTAGAGGATGCCTAGCGGAAAACCTATATTTCCTATAAAAGGGGGAGCAACTCATCTGCATCTCACTTTCAGAACAACAGCCCAGCAGTGCAGACCTCTGTAGCCTTCATCTGGCTCTTCCTCTTCCACAGCATCCAGTCATGTCCATCGTGGATTGGAACAAAGTCCTTTAGGCAGCCACCATTGTTAGGGATAACATTGTTCACCCTAATTGGTTTAGGTGAAATAATAACTATGAATCATAGTTGGTGTATGGTAGAGTGTATACAGCTTTAACTGTGAAATAGCAATTAAAGGAGTGGTTAAGAAAACAATATAAAAGTAGCAAGACTACGGCTTGCTCACTCTCTCTCTGGCTTTGATGATCCCTGATTACTGCTTGGAATCAAGACTGCATAGCTCGAACGGGAGAGACAACAAAGGACTGATTTATAAGTGAACAGACATCGGATATTCTACATGGACTTTGCTAACTGAATATCCCTGAATGGACTGACTACATGGTAAATGAATATTGGACTGTTATTTGACTATGCCATAAACTTATACTGGAATAAAATATATTCTTGATAGCACAAGCGTATCTGTCATTTTTACTGTATGTTAATAAACATACAAGCTTAGCTCACTCATTTATCTGTGTGTTTATCTGACTAACGCTGCACATTCTGTTTAGCTTGTCTACCTAACCCTGGTTGGGGAACCCAGGCTTAACACTGGTTATGGGCCCAGAGGCTGCAAAGTCAGTTTAACTAGGATAAAACAGATTTATGTAAAAAGTGAGAGTTTGTGTTGTTATACATTACAGTAAACAGACAGCTGTGTTTTATTAATTATATTTTTATATCCATATAAGAAAACATGGCACAAGTCAATTTACAAAGTTTGTCCCTTATATCCAAGCTGGATGGAACAAACTATGTATCATGGTCTACAAAATGTAGTCTACTTCTACAAAGAGAAGGTCTGTGGAACATAATTGAAAATCCACCAAACGTAGAAGAATGGGATCCAGAAGATGAGGAAAACAGAATAAAGATAGAAGAATTTAAGCATAAAAATCAACAAGCCATTTGCATAATTGCGTTAACCTTAACTGATCAACAGCTTGTTTATATCCACGGAGAGAAAACGGCTTTTGGGTGTTGGCAGAAGCTGAAGAGAATTTATGTTCGAGATAATATTGGTGCTCACATAAATCTAACACGGAAGCTTTTCAGGACACATCTCCAAACAAATTGTGATATGCAGAGTCATTTAAAAACTATGCAAAGCATTTTCCAAGAATTACACGAGAAAGAACTTATTTTCTCTGAACAACATCAAGTTTATATAATTCTATCTTCCCTTGATGAAAGTTATGATAACTACGTAACTTCACTTGAAATTTTGCCAAAGGACAATTTAACATTAACAGATATAACTGGCAGATTGATCGAAGAGGCCAGAAGAAGGCATGAAAGAGATGAATTAAGGAGGGAGCAACCTCAAAAAGAAGATAATAAACCTCCTACTGCATACGCAATTAAAAAGTTCTTTAATTGTGGAGGAAGAGGACATTTGGCAAGATTTTGTAAAAAGGCAAAGCGCCAGAACGCTGGCCAGAATACTAAAAATCATCAAAGACTAAATAAAAATTTAGAGTTAGCCATGTATATTAACGGAGCTGTAAAAAATAATTTATGGGTGGTTGACAGTGGGGCATCCCATTGTATAACAAATGATAACAAAAATTTTATAAAAATGTCCCAGAGTAAACAGCAGATATCGTTATGTAAAAAATAATTTATGGGTGGTTGACAGTGGGGCATCCCATTGTATAACAAATGATAACAAAAATTTTATAAAAATGTCCCAGAGTAAACAGCAGATATCGTTAGCCAATGGCTGGAAATGATGGGACTGTTACCCATAAAGCTAGGTTAGTAGCTCAAGGATTTAATCAAACTGCATCTGATTATGATGAAGATAAAATTTGCCAATTACTTAAAAATTATAAGATGGAACTTTGTAAACTTCTTGACTCATTGGAGTCTTTGCCGGTTTACAAAGTTCCATCTTATAATTTTTAAGTAATTGGCAAATTTTATCTTCTTGAGATATTTTAAAACCATGATTTGTTTTAGTTATTGTCAATCCTAGATACCTTTTAATTTCACCTAGATGCTTTATTTTTATCTTCTTGGCTAATAATGATATTATCTCATTAGCCTCATTATTAGTCTTAGTTATTAAAGCAATATCATCAGTGAATAACAATAATAATGACACCGTTCCATTATTTTCTCTTTTAAATACACACGGATCTGCTAAACCAGATTTAAAACCTATATTGTTTAACTCTTTCACAATATATTGGTTCCACTCAAACCCAGATTGTTTTAATCCATAAAGACTCTTTTTGAGTTTCCAACAATCATTGCTATTTACATTATTTTCTTTTATGCCAATTGGTTTTCTTAAATATATAGTGTGCTGCAATGGTGCATGTAGATAAGCAGTTTCTACATCCAAATGGTTAACGATATAGTTTTTCTTAGCTGCCCACACTAATGCTGTTCTTAACGATGTA
This sequence comes from Laticauda colubrina, assembly GCA_015471245.1. Taxonomy (NCBI): domain Eukaryota; kingdom Metazoa; phylum Chordata; class Lepidosauria; order Squamata; family Elapidae; genus Laticauda; species Laticauda colubrina. The sequence continues at coordinate 44,026,074 of BLBF01000016.1, forward strand.
GCTTTAAGGCTTGGTGCAAAAACTTCATCATAATCAGATGCAGTTTGATTAAATCCTTGAGCTACTAACCTAGCTTTATGGGTAACAGTCCCATCTTTTCCAGTTTTTACTTTAAATATCCATTTGCACCCAATGGATTTTTCTCCTGGAGGTAATTTGGCATCTTCATACACTTTCATTACCTTTAATGAATTTAGTTCTTTTTCCATTGCCTTTTGCCAATTCTCCTGATCCTTAGCAGGATACATCCTAAGTTCTTCTACACTAGTTGGAACTTTAGTTACTTGGCAAACTATACTTGCTTGATACCTATCAGGTGGTCTAGTTACACGTGTAGTACGTCTAGGTATTATAGGACTTGCAGGTGGACTTTCCTCTATTAATTGTTCTTGATCATGTAACTCTTCCTGATCAACTATTTCCTCTTGTTCTGGTCCTATCTGACTAACGCTGCACATTCTGTTTAGCTTGTCTACCTAACCCTGGTTGGGGAACCCAGGTTTAACAACCATCGTTCTGCAACAGTGCGAAGCCATCTGCAGGCTCTGTGAACTCTACTGCGAGAAGAAAAAGAGGCAGCCAAAAAGAGTCTGGATCCAAAGATGGTTCACCAGAAGAGCAGAGGACGGACTGTACAACAAGCTGATGGTGGAGCTCAGGAACGAAGACACTCGGGCATTCCAGAACTTCATGAGGATGCTTCCAGCCATGTTTGACGAAGTTGTGCACTGACACCCAGGTTGACCAAGGCAAACACCATCTTCCGGCCCAGCCTGGAACCTGGTTTCAAGGTGGCACTCACTCTGCGCCACCTGGCCTCAGGGACCACCTACAGAAGCATGCAGTATGGCTCGAGGGTGCCATCCAACACCATCAGCATTGTGGTCAGAGAAGTGGTGCAGGCCATCATCGAAGAATACAAGGAGGAGCTCCTCCAGTACCCCTCCACTGAAGAAGGATGGAAGAAAGTTGCAGAGGAGTAGTATCAGAAGTGGAACTTACCACACACCGTTGGAACCATAGATGGCAAGCACGTGGCCTGCAAATCTCCAGCCAAGTTGGGGTCCATTTATTTCAACTCCAAGGGCTTCTTCAGCATCATCCTCTTCGCCATGGTCGATGCTAACTACAAGTTCATGTACATTGATGCTTCAGGCAATGGCTCATCTTCAGATGCCCTGGTATACAATGCCAGTCACCTCAAGGAGGAGCTGGAAGGCAACCTCATGGTGGGCTTCCCAGATCCAGAACCCCTGCCCAATTACACAGAAGATGTGCCCTACTTCATCATGGGGGATGATGCCTTCTCCCTCACAACCTACCTCATGAAGCCCTACATCTCCAGATTCCTCACCCGTGAAGAGAGGATCTTCAACTACAGGCTGTCCAGGGCAAAGCGGGTGGTGGAGAACGCCTTTGGCATCCTGGCCAACAGGTTCCAGGTACTTCTCACCACCATGCAGCATTGCCCAGAGACCGTGAGGAGGATCATGGAAGCTTTCTGCATCCTGCACAATCTCATGCGCACTCGCTACCCGGTCTTGCAGAATAGGCTCGTGGACCTCCAACAAGGCAATGGGAACATGGAGCCTGGGGAATGGAGGCAAGGGCAAAACCTGATCGACACTGAGGATGTGCAAGGCCCCAACAGAGCCTCACATGAAGGGAAAAAGCAGCGCAACCTCCTGAGACACTGGTGCAACTCCCCAGCTGGAGCAGTGGAGTGGCAAGACAGGATGGTAGATACTTAATGGATGCTTCCTTCAGCCTGTCTCATCACACGGATGAGATTGGGCCATGTATGTTTGGTTGGCCTACAATGAATAGGGCATTTAATAAAGAGTTGTGTTTATGTTGACGTGTGGATAATTGTTACATTATTATTGATAATAAAGGGCCGTAGGTGTGGCACCTGGGAGGGTGGACCATACAGTCCCACTATGCTTGCACTGGAGGTTTATCTATCCCACTGCTATCCTAACCCATCCCACAGCTATTACCCATTCCACAAGTATCCTAACCCATTCCAAAGCTATCCTTACCCATCCCACAAGCATGCAAAGGCTTAAACCATTTCTAAAAGTTTCCACCAAGACTTTATTAAAAAAAAGAAATGAAGCAAGTGTGTGAATCATAAATAGACTTTATTAACAACAAGCTATAAAACAAAAATGAGTCTCTGGCACTCCTCTTGGTCGGTCAGTGTCAGGGGTGAAGGGTCCAGGTGCTGTGGAGGTGGCTGGTGCTGGAGTGCTTGTCATCAGCTCCTCCAGAAGCAGAAGCAGCAGAAGCCCCAGCCCCAGAAGAGTGAGCCCGTGCTGCAGAAGCCCCAGCAGAACCAGAGTGAGGGCCAGGGGGTGGGATGGTAGCCCTGTCCCTCTTGCAAGGGCTGGCAGAAGATGTATGAGGCTTGCTGTGCTTCTGCATGGTTGTGGTGTTGCTGGCTGGCAGGGAGGCTGGCAGGAACCAAGGCTGGCAGCAAGGCTGGCAGGGAGGCTGGCACCAAGGCTGGCAGCAAGGCTTGCAGGCAGACATGCAGGCAGGGCAGGCAAGGCAGGCAAGGCAGCCAATCCATCTGGCAGCAGGTCTTTCCTCTGAATGGCGACCTGCTTCCGACCTGCTTCCGTTATATCCGCGAGGCTGACGCAATGCATCCCTCCCGCATGCGCAATTAACGCCAGGCATCCGTTCGGCTTCCGCTCTGCATCCGCTGTATCCGTTCCGCGTCCACTTTGCTGAGGTTCCCCGGAAGCCTAGCAGATGCTCCATCTGCTTTCATCCACTTCCTTCCGCTGGGCTTTCGTTCCGCATCCGCTTTCCATCCGCCCTGCGTCCTCCCCGTGTCCGTGTTATCCGCTCCGGTTATGCAAAATTTGCCCTTTTTGAGAGCGGATAACAACGGATGGAACATTTTGCTCGTCCGTTGTGTCCTTTTTGCATCCATTGGGCAGTGTGACATGGGCTTTTAGACTATACTGACAACGGTATTCCTATCAATGATTCACAATTCTGATGGCATAATCCTCATAATGACTCTTTCCTACGATGTCAAGGTGATGATAATCTCCTCAAGGCAGTCATATCATGCAAATAGCATGTCAATTGTGAACTAAATAAAGAAATCTGATGCATGTCTGAATTCAGAAATATATTCCATTGAATGCAACTGGACTTAATTTCAAGAAAATTTCATCCACAATATCCTCAGGTATTGCTTATTCTCAGGGAAGTGATTTTTCCCATCCAATAAATCTCTGGCTGAAATTTTCTTTGACCTTTCATCGTCTAGTTTAGATTAAAATCTGCTAAACAAAGCTGCATTTATCATAGTTACACAACAATGAAACCACCTGCATAGTCATGTTTTGCAGATGTTTATGAAACAATAATACAAATAATAATACAAATGTTTTAAAAAATGACTAGAACATAGTAATTAAGAAGCAGATATTTGTTTTCATGTCTGAAAATTTCTTTCAATGACTCACATTATTGGTTCTGTTTGTTGTCATTCCAAATAAATCCAAAACAATATACCTGGCTGTAATACAACCTGGCACAGAAAGAAAGCATTGCTAAACATATTCATGAATAAGAGATCTCTGAATTATGTGCATATTATACACATTAATTTTGAATTGTACAATTGTTTCAAAAGATAGAATGGGCTCAGGAGGGGAAACTGAAGGAAAAGATTGGGAAAGTTGAGAACTGAACTCCATCAAAAGTATTTTAGTGATGATTTTAGAAATTCACTCTTCCATTCCTTTCATCTTCTCCTGTGACAGATTTCTTCCATATCCATTAACATGTTCCTGGCAGGGTTTTTTAAATATATATGTACATTGCTCCAGGCAGATGCTTGTATAGGTGTGTGCTACTTGGCTAAAAAGGGAGAAATCTCATTATATTTTATTTTTAGTAAGAGGCTAGCATCTTCAACTGCAACACCCTTTGGAATAAACATTGATATATTCACGTGGGGACCCAAGGCTATGATTGTACTACTTGGAAAGGTGGGTTTATTTTCCAACTCTATTATGTAACTTTCTAAAATGCCTGTTCTGCATTTTAACTGTTTAAATAAATAAGAATACATAATTTTAAAAAAGGCATAGTTTGTGGCTTTGATTTTCAGTTTGGCTCAAACAAGGCAGCAGCACTGCTTAGTAGATTTATTCAGCTATTCTTGCTATTATTAGTCTTCATCCTCATGCATTTGTCTAATATTCCTCTAAAACTACTGAAATTATATATGATTACTATATCCTATGCTGGAGAGTTGCCTTAGGAACCTAGAAAGATATAATGGTCTTAAACGGTTTTTTTTCCCTTGTGTGTCAAAAGTAGCTGAGTGTCACTTAGACCCAAAGAAACTTTATGTCTGATTAAAACATCTGAATCAATCACATTTGCCTCACAAAAAAGAAAAAAAGGGTAGAAGTGTTAAACACTGGACAAAGAAATAGTTTGGAGTTCCTGAAGTTGTTATGGGATAGGATGGCCTGAAGATTTAGTGTATATGTAGAAATAGATGAAAGAAGAATCTGCAGGAGAAGACCACCAGAAGTGAACAGGATCAATGGACAGATCTTCTGAGCTAGTGAGCAACATTGGGCTTTCAGAAGAAATAATAAAAGTGGTTTTTGTTTAACCCTCTCTGCATTCCCTATGCACTCACCTTTATTTAAATCATGCTGCTTGCTCTTGGAAAGAAGTAACTGCGCAGGACAGAGAACAAATTTCCTGTGAAAATGAAAAAAAAGAACAACAAAACATTCATTTTCATTGCCATTTCATGTATTAATAATCATGATTATACCTATATCTGTTATCTAATATAACAAAAATAAATTCAAAAAAATTAAATAAAACTTTTCACCATCATTGAAGAGTTAACATCTATCAAGACATGATTCCAACGATTGTGAATGCCATATTTTTAAAATCAATTATCCTTATGGATTTAGAAATAAGATGAAAATAGAGGGGGTGGAAAAAGTAAAGAGTACATTAACACTAGTACCCGTTGTTCTTGTTTTAGCAAGGATATGGTTGGCTTAACAGTACGAGTGAACAATTTATGTTCCTTTCCTTTTTCTTTCTTTCTTTCTTTTTGATGAATGTAATCTGCTTGGTTGAACAACCTCAAAAAATCTCCCCAGGTGTAGATCCTCATCAACAGCAAAGGAATTGGCAGCTAGAACAATGCCCTGAATCTAATTAGTCTTTCTATCAAAGAGGCTAATTGTGCCAAAGGCTAAATTTATACTGATGTAGTGAAGCATCTTTAATGCTTGCATTATACCAAAAGTTAGGACTGGTGGAAAATAGGCAAAAATATCCCTGAAGAATTTCCCCCCCATTTTTAATATTGTTGCATTGATTGCACAACTAATATTAAAATTTTGTTTAAAAAATTGTCATTTTTCCAGGTTCATCATTAGTAACTAAATGTTAATGTTTAGAAAAGAAATTAATTCTGTGACACTTTAGTAAATATTCTTTCGTTAACATCAAAAGAAAATTGATTTCTTCAATTCAAGTGACCAGATCCATACCTCAGATATATTCCACATGATTAATAGGGATTGAAATGATGATCAAGGACAGAAATAGTCAGGATTTAGTTTTATTAGAAATCTCAGTCAAAAATACTTCATAAACATTTTGACCCAATACTGTACAGTATTTTGAGATACATCATTAATTTAGAGACAAAGCACATAAAGGTTAAAACTAAAAAGAAACATTATCCTCCCAGAAATTAGACTGAGCTCCACTCTGACACTTTTCTAAGTCCTGAAGATATATTCTCTTAAGTTTTTGTGGGTACTTACATGTATGGTATTCAACTGTGTTCGGATATTTTCCCACGTCATTATAGTTGTGCTTTTAAAATTATAGTAACATTTCGGCAGAATCTCATCTGTCATCCTCAGGCTTTTGATGATGAACACAATACAGAACACAATACAGAAGCCTGAGGATGGCAGATGAGATTCTGCCGAAACATTGCTACAACTTTAAAAGCACAACTATAATGATGTGGGAAAATACCCGAATAAAGCTGAATACCGTACATGTAAGTACCCGCGAAAACTTAAGAATATATGTATACATATATGCATACATACATATACATACATATACATATATATATACACACATATATACATATACATATGCATACACACACACACACACACACACACACACACATACATATATATGCACATTTTCTTCAGCAGTTCCATAAGGCCAATTAATTTTTTGCAGACACAATGCAAAATAAACTAATCACTTTAAGTCATTTTCAAGTCTGGCAAACAGATACAACATTCAGCACAGACATACTGGTGCCGAAACACAGAGAATAATAACAATAATAGGAAAAAAAAAACCCAGTAGATGTTTTGCAGACATTGAACTTGTAATGCAAAACAACGGTTAAGTTACAATATCCATTTTAAAGTATATTTAGAAGAACGAAAACAACTTGGCATTAATACATATAAGAACAATCACTTTAAGAAAACAATCTAGATGAAAGAATGCAAAAAAGACATCCCTGATGCTTTCTCTTTCATGCATGTATGTTGGCCATACTCAATAGCCTTCCTCCATTGCTTTTTCTAATGATTCAGTGAAGGAATGATATACTATACAACAGGACAAATTTAACAAAAAAAATCACTGTTTTTTTTTTAAAGTAAATAGCAAGTGTGGTTAAAGATGGAAATCAGGATTGAGACTGAGCAATACATAGAAGAATTCTTGCTTTTTCCCATAGTAGGATAATGCTCCACCCCTTCCTCAGTTATTGAAACTTCTCCTTGATGTCAAAAGAAGTCCCCTTTTGTCTGTGAAGAAAACAATTTCTTGGAGCAGTGGAACATGTTTGCAAGATAGAAATATATTGGAGAAGGAATGTGTTCCAATCAAGACAACCTTGGAGTTCTCGGTTTTCAATATGCTTTCAGTTCTGTTATTAAAACTGCTATGGCAATGTAATCGGTATGTTTCTATCTTGCTAACACATTCCCACATCTCCAAGAACTTGCTTTCTTCATATAACCACATGTTAAAAAAATGATAAGCACAGAAATGAAATCTAATTTTGAAATGAGAATGGAATTGGAGTTGGATAACATAGGCTGGTATCCATATTCTGGGATATCTCAGGGCAGCATGGCAGGGAATGAAAAGAATGCAATATATATACTACTAAAACTCATCATCATAGGGAAAAACCTTTAAGTCAAGGTATTTCAAATGGGCTGACTTACAGAATGTGTCTAAAATCTGGGACCCATGACTCCTGCAGAATTGAAATTTGGCAAATTTTATAAAATATTTTGTGACATAATTATCATAAAGCATTTTATGACATAATACAAACTGTCATAAAACACTTCCAGAAGCCAGCTGAAGAAAGTGTCAGAATCGAACAACCTTTGCAATTCCTACCTTTGCAGGACTTCTTGTAGATCTTATTTACCTTTCAGTGTTTGAAAAAGTGAAGGAGAAATAGATCAGTAGGGGACAGCAAGGGCTGCCAAAGAAACTTAGATCTGCAAAGGGAGGTACTGATTTCTTGAAACTCACAAAAATACTCCATCAAAAAGTATCACTCCATGTTTTAATTACCATCCCAGAGTTCTTTGCACATATAAATAGGTTTGTCCTATTATTTGGGAGTAAATCACATTAAGAGAATAGTTCTGGTTCATAGTTAATGAGTATTGGGTCACAAATAGTTATTGTAATAAAATTGTAGTTATTTACATTGAGCAATGAAATATGAAGAGAATAAGGAAATATTGTACAACATGGGTCCAAGTATGACATTATTAAAGAATACCCAATCCAAATATTCTGTCCTTAAGATACTATAGGAGGAGGATTTGCTTTGCCCAATTGGGAATTATATTACCAGGAGATGAGTTTGTTTGGGTAAAGGAGTAGATATCACTAAGGAATACTAGACTTTTGAATTTAGAAGGACATGACTTGCTGTTAGGATGGGATGCTTTCCTTTGGTATAAGGGAACTAAAACTCAGGGGTATTTTAGAAGACATTATATTTGAGAAGTATTGTTTTTAAACTGGGAGAAGATAAAAAAGCAATATCGTCTAAAAATTCCACTATGGTTATCTACTATTGAAGCTTTTTCTTTTCCAATAATCTATAGAAAGGAACAAACAGCTAGATATGGTGAGATTTTGAATGAAAACAGTTAACTTAAATCTATGCAAGCGTTGGAAAAACAAGGTGTAAAAATGAATTGGTTTTCATATTTGCAAATACAATCTAGGTTTGATAAAGATATTAAAACAGAAGGCATCTTTAAGTTGACCAACTTAGAGAAAATTTGACAGGTACTGATGAAAAAGTAAGTGAAAAACTTTATGGACATTTGCTGGAGTTTAAATTAGAGGAAGAACAAGTTAAAGAAACAATGATTGCATGGGGGAAAAACTGGTCATGGGATTGACCTAGATAAATGGCAAAAATTGTGGTCTCAAAATTATAAAATGACAATGTCAACTGAATATAAAGAAAATTTGTATAAGATGTTTTACAGGTGGCACTTACGCCCGATAAGAATTGCAAGAATATTCAAGAATAAATTGGATAAATGTTGGAAATGTCATAGGATACCTGGTTCATATTACCATATGTGGTGGACATGATTGGATGCAAAAAGATACTGGACTATAATCCACACATGGTTGGAAAAAATGATAAAACAACACATAGACTTTAAACCTGAGATATTCTTATTAGGAATTATACCAGAAATATACAGTAAAGAATTGAAATATTTGATTGTAAATGTTTTAACAGCGTCTAGATTTGTATTTGCTAAGAACTGGAAAAATGAAAAAATACCTATGCAGGAGGAAATTATTAAGAAAATCATGGACTGTGCTGAAATGACTAAATTGACATTTGATATCAGAGAATAAGAAGACAAATAATTTTATAAGATTATAAAATAAATATGATTTATTTTATCAATAGTTAGATAAAAAGAAATGGTAAAGAAATAGATTAGGAAGCTTTACAATGAAAAAATTAATAGATTGATATAGAATACAATATAAAATACTGTTTATAACCATTGGATGAATGCATTAGATTAAATTATAATGAAATTTAGAATATCTCATATAGAATGATTGAAAAATAGTTTATTCAAATGAATGATTAATAATTGATATTATATAAGCATATTACATAAGCACATGTTTGATTGATAAGCTGAGAATTTATACAACTTGTGAGTAATGGTAAAAAAAAAGGCTAGCACAAAAGATTGTAACCAACTGACACATTGTATGTACATTATTGAAAGATGGTTTTATGGTTTTATGTTTCGTTTGTATGTTGTAAAAAATAAAAACTTTATTAAAAAAGATACTATGAAGTTAATTAGCCATGTTAGTTAGGGGTAATGTTCACATTACTAAAGCCCATGTCACACTGCACCAACGGATGAAAAGAGGATGTAAAATGGAGAAAAACACTTGCCATCCGTTGGTTAATGCGATGCTTCCATTCTGTACTCACTGTGTCCGTCTTTCTTCCTTTCTATCCGTCCAGCATCCGTTGACTGAGGTTCCATCCGTTCAAAAAGTTTTGAGCTGCTGAAAACTTTTTGAGTGGAAAATGTATCCAACACGTCTGTTCTGCATCTGCTACGCATACGGGGAACATCCGTTCTGCATCCGTCATCATCTGTTACGCGTCTGCTACATCCACTAGGCATCTGCTGCGCATCCACGCAACTCGCATCTGCTCCAGCAGAAAGTGGACACAGGGAGGAAGCGAAATGGACGCAGAACGGATGCGCAGTGCTCATAGCACGGATGGAGAAAGGATGAAAGTGGATGCAGCTCGCAAACAAAGCATTTAAAACGGAAAAAACGTTCGCAGAGGGGACCTATCTCGGATATCAAGGATGCCTAGAGGATGCCTAGACGATGCAGAAGGACACCTAGGAAAAAACCTATATTGCCAATAAAAAGGGGGAGGAACTCACCTGGATCTCACTTTCAGACCAGCAGCCCTGCTGTGCAGACCTCTGCAGCCTTCATCTGGCTCTTGCTCTTCCACAGCATCCAGTCATGTCCACCATGGATCGTAACACACTCCTTTTGGTGGCCACCATCGTTCTGCAACAGTGCGAAGCCATCTACAGGCTCTTTCAATTGTTCTACGGGAAGAAAAGGAGGCGGCCAAGAAGTGTCTGGGTCTGAAGATGGATTGGGAGAAGAGCAGAGTACGGACTGTACAACAAGCTGATGGTGGAGTTCAGAAAAGAAGACACTCGGGCATTCCAGAACTTCATGAGGATGCCTCCAGCCATGTTTGACAAAGTTGTGGAGCGGCTGACACCCAGGTTGACCAAGCAAAGCACAAACTTCTAGCCCAGCCTGGACCCTGGGCTCAAGGTGGCACTCACTCTGTGCCACCTGGCCTCAGGGACCACCTACAGGAGCATGCAGTACGGCTGGAGGGTGCCACACAACACCATCAGCATTGTGGTCAGAGAAGTGGTGCAGGCCATCATCGAAGAACACCTGGAGGATCTCCTCCAGTGCCCCTCCACTGAAGAAGGATGGAAGAAAGTTGCAGAGCAGTGGTATCAGAAGTGGAACTTCCCCCACACCGTTGGAGCCATAGATGGGAAGCACATGGCCTGCAAAGCTCCAGCCAAGTCAGGGTCCACTTATTTCAACTACAAGGGCTTCAGTATCATCCTCTTCACCATGGTCGATGCTGACTACAAGTTCATGTACATCGATGCTTCAGGCAACGGCTCATCTTCAGATGCCCAGGTATACAACGCCAGTGACCTCAAGGAGGGGCTGGAATGCAACCTCATCATGGGCTTCCCAGATCCAGACCCCCTGCCCAACAACACGCAAGATGTGCCCTACTTCATTGTGGGGGATGACGCCTTCTCCCTCAGAACCTACCTCATGAAGCCTTACACTTCCAGAATCCTGACCCGTGAAGAGAGGATCTTCAACTACAGGCTGTCCAGGGCAAGGCAGGTGGTGGAGAACGCCTTTGGCATCCTGGCCAACAGGTTCCAGGTACTTCTCACCACCAGGCAGCATCGCCCAGAGACCGTGAGGAGGATTGTGGAAGCTTGCTGCATCCTGCACAATCTCATGCGCACCCCCTACCCAGTGTTGCAGAACAGGCTCGTGGACCTCGAACAAGGCAATGGGGACATGGAGCCTGGGGAATGGAGGCAAGGGCAAAACCTGATAGACACTGAGGATGTGCAAGGCCCCAACAGAGCCTCACGTGAAGGGAAGATGCAGCACAACCTCCTGAAACACTGGTGCAACTCCCCAGCTGGAGCAGTGTAGTGGCAAGACAGGATGATAGATGATTAATGGATGCTTCCTTCAGCCTGTCTCATCACACTGATGAGATTGGGCCATGTATGTTGGGTGGGCCTACAATGAATAGGGCATTTAAAAAAGAGTTGTTTTTATGTTGACATGTGTGGATGAATGATTACATTAGTATTGATAATGAAGGGCCATATGTGTGACACCTGGGAGGGTGGACCATACAGTCCCACTATGCTTGCACTGGAGGTTTATCTATCCCACAGCTATTACCCATCCCAAAGGTATCCCTGCCCATCCCACAGGTATCTTAACCCATCCCAAAGGTATCCCTGGCCATCCCACAGGTATCTTAACCCATCCCAAAGGTATCCCTGCCCATCCCACAGCTATTACCCATCCCAAAGGTATCCCTGCCCATCCCACAACTATCCTTACCCATCCCACAAGCATGCAAAGGCTTAAACCATTTCTAAAAGTTTCCACCAAGACTTTATTTAATAAAATAAATGAAGCAAGTGTGTGAAGCAAAGATAATCTTTATTAATAACAAGCTGTAAAATAAAAATGACCCAAGTCAAGTGTCCAAATAAAGTCAACAGGTAGCCACCCAGTCTCTGGCACTCCTCTTGGTCACTCGGAGGTGTGCTCAGTCTCAGGGGTGAAGGTGCTGTGGAGGTGGCTGCTGCTGGAGTGCTGGTCTGAAGCACCACTGGGGTGCCTGGCCCCGAGAGGACAACAGGGGACGGTGTGTTGAGGAAGCTCTCAGACAGCTGGCTCAGCCCCGTGATGTTGAGAGCCCCTTCCTCCATGCCATGGGGTGTCAACCCCAGTCCCGATGACAGATGTACTGAGGCCGGGCTTGGCTGTGGGGTGGAGGAAGGAGCAGTGTAGTGGGGCTGTCTGGTCTGCAGCTGGGTGAGGACTGGCGTCGGTGGCATTGGTGGCGTGGGTGACATCGGTGGCATGGGTGGCATCAGTGGCGTGGATGGCATCGGTGGCATCAGTGGAGCCAGTGGCAACGGTGTCGTCCAATGAACCTGTGCCTGGACTGGGAAGGGCTGCTGCCTGTGCTGCTGGACCTCCTGGTAGCCGTAGCCTTGGTAGGTGAGGGCCTGTGGAAAGCCTTGGAATGGGAGTGACATCACCTGGGATGGAGGAGCAGACCTGGACTGGGTGGGAGCAGGTTCATCTTGGTCTGGAGGGTTGTGAGGCAGATCGGTGATCCTGTCTTTCACCACCTGGCACTGGGGTTCCGCCATGTCCATGAGGGTCTGGTTCACATAGTTGAGGAAGGGCTTGCGATTGGAGGATGAGGAGTCGGTGTGTACCAGCTGAGAGAGGAGATCTATGCTGCTCCTGATGGTGTCTCTTATCTCCAGCAGGACAGTGTGGCTCTGCCCCTCTTGTCTGGCTTTCTGCCTTTCTGTGGAGGTGGAGCTGGGGGTGGATGTGGGTTGGGCTGTGGTGGAAGTGCCGTCTCCTTTCTCCCACTGCACCAGGGGGTCCTCCACGCACTCCACCACGGGTACTACAGCTGTCGGGGAGGTCTGCGTCATGGCATGCTCCACAGATACCTGCCTGGAGACAGGAGCTGACACTCTGCCAGAAGAGGACTGGCTCTCAGCAGGCTGCCTGAGAGAGAGGGTTGTGAGAGGGGCTTCTCCTCAGTGGCGGATCTCACCCTCCAGGAAGGTGCACTTGGCCATGACGTAGGTCTCTCTGTCCGTCAGCTTGACCGCGGCCTGGCCAGATTTCTTGAGGTGCAGCTTCCCATACCAGGTGTGCATGTGCTTCCACCAGCCGAGGAGCACCTCCAAAGTGTAGCCCAGGCTCTCCGCCTTCTCTCTCCAAGCAGCCTGCTTCCTTTTGGTGTACCTATAGAGCCTGTGTCCCTTCTGCCATAGATACTCATTCTCTCTCAGCCACTCCAGCTCCTCATCCTCATGTTCCTCTTCTATGGTGTATTGCCTCCTCTCCTGTTCTCGCAAATGCCTCTTCCTCCCTTTGGCAGGACCACATGGGACCTCATCAGAGGGGCTTCCAGGTGGTAGGGGATGCTCCTCCACACCACCACCAACATCAGCAGCAGCAGCAGCAGGACCAGCAGGACCACCACCAGCAGCAGCACCAGCAGCACCCACAGGACCAGGATCAGCAGCAGCAGAGTAAGCACCAGCAGCGTCAGCAGGACCAGCAGGACCAGGAGCACCAACAGGACCAGCAGGATGAGGAGCAGTGCCAGCAGAGTAAGCACCAGCAGAAGCACCAGCCCCAGGAGCAGTGCCAGCAGAGTAAGCATCAGCAGAAGCACCACCACCAGAAGCAGCTTCAGTAGAGTAAACACCAGCAGAAGCACCACCACCAGAAGCAGCATCAGCAGAGTAAGGACCAGCAGAAGCACCACCGCCAGAAGCAGCAGCATCAGCTCCTCCAGAAGCAGAAGCAGCAGAAGCCCCAGCCCCAGAAGATCGAGCCCGGGCTGCAGAAGCCCCAGCAGAAGCAGAGTGAGGGCCAGGGGGTGGGAGGGTGGCCCTGTCCCTCTTGCCAGGGCTGGCAGCAGATGGCAGAGGCTTTCTCTTCTTCCCCATGGTTGTGGGGTTGCTCGCTGGCAGGCAGGCAGGCAGGCAGGCTGGCAGGCAGGCAGGCAGGCAGGCAGGCAGGCAGGCAGGCAGGCTGTCAAGCTGTCAAGCTGTCAAGCTGTCAAGCTGGCAGGCTGGCAGGCTGGCAGGCAGGCAGGCAGGCTGGAGATGTGTCTGGAAGCAGGTCTTTCCTCTGAATGGTGACCTGCTTGAGAGCTGCTTCCCTTTATATCCACGGGGCTGACACAATGCATCCTCCCCGCATGCGCATTGAATGCTAGGCATCTGCTAGACATCCGCTAGGCTTCCGCTCTGCATCCGCTTTCCATTTGCCCTACGTCCTCCCCCCGTCCGTTCCTTTCCGTGTTGTCCGCTCTGGTTATGCAAATTTTTGCCCCTTTTGAGAGCAGACCACAACGGATGGAACATTTTTCTCGTCTGCTGTGTCCTTTTTACAAACGTTTTGCATCCGTTGGCCAGTGTGACAGGGCCTTTAAATGTGATCAACTTTCTTTAGATCACTTCTAGTGAAAATGTGTACTTAGGAAGATGGGAAAGCTGATAGTTTTTCTCTGTATTTGTGTGTTTGTGTGTGTGTGTGT
>BLBF01000016.1:44040643-44106451 GCA_015471245.1 Laticauda colubrina
GGGGGGGGGTCCTCCTCCAGATCTTTCCAACCAACTCCCACAGACCATCTGGGCTTCACCACTGGATCCTCTTGCAAACTGAGCTCTGCTAGCGATTGGGCCTCCTGCACCAGCACAGAATCTTGCTCTCCAATGGCTCCCGGATCCTCTTGGTCACTATTTGAAGATAACATGATGTCCAGACCCCCTCAGAAGAAAATTGGGTATTCTCTCCAGGTGGGCTGGTGGGAGATTCAGAATAATGTCAGGCAGAGCTCCATTCAAAATCCAGGAAAGAAATACTTAGACTCTTTAGTTTAGAGAAAAGATATCTTTTACTGAAAGTGAAGTGGTAGCAACCAAAGAATTCTGAATCTGAGAAATTAGGCGCGCAATTCACATATACAAAGTTAGGGAAATGTTCCCACCCCCAATAGTTCAGATGACACTTCCAATTAGAAGTTGTGAATATGATCATGTGGGCATCTTCAGGTGATGATGAGGCCTCTGTCCGTTGACCTTGGCATATTTTGATAACGGGTTGCAGTTGCGCAGAGAAAAGAAAGCTAAGCAAGAAATAGAAACCTAACTCTATTGTATGCTTCCCCCCCCCCATTTACACAACAGAAGAATTTAACACCTCTAGCTCACTTCCCAGACTTTCCCTTCCTCCCCCCATTACTTATGGCAGTCGAAAGATGCAAAGCAATAGTAGAAGATCTTGAAGGCTGACATTGATGTTATGACCTGTGGCTTTCATGTGTTGGACTAGTGAGGAGGTGTGTTCCAGCTTTTTTACTGCATTTTTGTGTTCATCTAGGTGGGTACTTATTCTTCTATTGGTCTGTCCAATGTATGTGGCCGGGCATGATGCACAGGGAACTTCATATATGCCTTGGTTTTCCAGGTCAATTTTATCTTTGGGGTTTTTAAGGATGGCTGCTATTTTTTTGTCTGTTTTGAAGGCAGTCTTGATGTGATGCCTGTGTAGTATCTTACTGATTTTGTCTGTTGTACCTCTTATGTAGGGCAGGACAATTGTTGCTGGAAATGTTGCTACAACTTTAAAAGAACAACTACAATGACGTGGGATAATACACGAAGAAATCTGAACAGCATACATGAAAGTACCCGCGGTTGGTGTGTGTTTTCTTTTGGTATATGATGTGTCCCAGTGTGCCATCTGTTCTTTTGTAGATTAGTACATCTAGGAATGGTAGTTGTTTGTTTATTTCTGTTTCCATGGTGAACACACCAATCGCTACCTCAACGCCCAATCCCACCACCACCCAGCACAGATAAATTCCGTAGCGAAAACACTAATTACCAGAACCAAACGCCTGGCAGATAAGACACATATAAAGACTGAACTATGCACCCTGACTGAAGTATTGACAGCCAATGGCTTCCACAAAAACAAAATCACCAACTTGATCCACAAAAACACACCAAGACATAACAGAGACCTAGAAGATCAACAGATCTATGGAACAGCTGTCCTGTCCTACATAAGAGGTACCACAGATAAAATCAGTAAGATACTACACAGGCATCACATCAAGACTGCCTTCAAAACAGACAAAAAAATAGCATCCATCCTGAGGAACCCCAAAGACAAAATTGACCTGGAAAACCAAGGCATATATGAAATTCCCTGTACATCATGCCCGGCCACATACATTGGACAGACCAATAGAAGAATAAGTACTCGCCTAGATGAACACAAAAATGCAGTAAAAAAGCTGGAACACACCTCCTCACTAGTCCAACACCTGAAAACCACAGGTCACAACATCAACTTCAATGGCACTAAAACCCTAGCCACTATAGAAAACCCCAACCACAGAATCATCAGAGAAGCCATAGAGATTGACAAAAGACCTGACAGCAGGAATAGAAGAGATGATTCCACCAGACTGTCAATCATTTGGAAGCCTGCACTCTCAAATAGAAAGATCTCCATGCCACAAGCCAGGCAAACACCTGGGCAAAAACAGACTCCCTCTGATAGCTCCAACCCAACCCCCCCCCCAGGCACCCAGGTGAAACCCAGCTTGCTAATGAATAGCAGCTTGCTAATGAAGAGCAGCCGTCCCTTCACACTGAGCCAAGCTGCACTGAAAGCCGCCAACACAAGAACAGAGTGTTGCCAGCCAATCAAAGCCACAAAACAGACAGAAGAAACCAGAAACACCAATCAATCAAACTCCAAGTCCAATGAACACAGATACAGGCTCCCAGCCAATCAGAATGGACCAGCCTCAAATTTGAAACCAGGAACTAACTCTATACAGAAGCCTGAGGATGGCAGATGAGATTCTGCTGAAATGTTGCTACAACTTTAACAGAGCTACAATGACGTGGGATAATACCCGAAGGAAGCTAAACAGCACACATGTAAGTACCCGCGAAAGCCTAAGAAAACAAATATATACATTTATATATATTCAAATTATGTAAGATTTCTGTGTTGTCAAATTATAACAGAACATTGCTACAATGATCTACCAGCCCTTTATAACAAATATCTATGATGTGAGAGATGTTAGTTTGTATTAATGGGGACTTATGGAATGTTTTGAAACATAGGTTGTTCCATTGTTTCATCATAATTAATACCTCCTTACCAACTTTGATATTCAGAACAGGCTGCTTTAGCAAGTGAGGATATTTCGGTTGGTAACATACTGAGTTAAATTTCCATGCTGTAGATAGAAAATATTGAATAACTTGGTTTGAGATAGGCAGATATAGAAACTGGATAAATAAATAATAAATACACTTGTTTTGTAGGATACAAAAATTAAATGAATTGAAAAGAAGCCCAAAGAGAAATCAGAACAAAAATGTAACTTCACCATCTCCTAAATGGCCTCTAATTAAACAGGAATTTGGAAAAGTTCCAGGTAAATGAAGTAAAAGAAGTGCTTTGAAAAATGCTATTTCAGTAGAAAAGTAAAAATCTTTTGCTAGGCTCTTGATTTTTATTTCTGTGTATATGCCTGAGCTATTGCATAAATTAAAGAAATGGATGCTTAAATTTCAGCTCCCTATTCTATTTTTTTTCAAGAAAACGTTTATCATCAGAGAAATCTCCTAATCTGTAAAATTAATTTGGAACTTTCTACCTTGTTTCTGTTTATGACCAGGTCTGTTTGTACCAGCCAAAATACATTATGTGATTTACTGTTATTGCATTTTCTTTTGCCTTTTCAATATTTCACATTCAAAATATGTTTTGAAGAATATGTAAAACAAATATGTTTTGGAGCCGTAGCTTGGTGGGCGTGGCAGAGGAAAGAGACTACAAAAACTCAATTCCCACCCCACTCCAGGGGAAGAATAGTGTAAAATCTCTATTTCCTCCCCAGTCAAGGGGAAGTTAACTGCAAAATTCTCATTCCTTCCCCACTCCTGGGGAAGGTTACTGCAAAATCCCATTCCTTCCCCACCCCACTCACCTGCTTTCTAGCTCCATTCTCCTGTGCAGGGCAACAAAAGAAGACTCAGCCAATCAGCTGGGACTTGGGAGACTGAGAATAGATGGGGGTGGGGCCAGTCAGAGGTGGTATTTGGCGGTTCTCTGAACTATTCAAAATTTCCGCTACTGGTTCTCCAGAACTGGTCAGAACCTGCTGAATACCACCTCTGTGAAAATGGGCAAAAACTTTAGCCACACAAGTTTGGGCTATTCAGCCAGGAGATACCCTCATTGTAATTATGTCCATTATTTACTTTTAATTATCAGAAATGCAGCAGAGAACTCTTATCTGTCTCAGGCTCCAAACTGAGAAAAGGAAGAGTCCAAGTGACATGTGACTGGAATTTAGATGAGAATGAAAATTATTCAGCCACCAGCCCAAAGCAAGATTTGGGGACAGACCCAGAGAGCTTCTGAAAACCTCCAGCTTTCCACTTCATACACTCAGCAACCCTTCTGTAGCATTTATATAAGAGAAACACATTGCTTCACAGCATGATCCCCTCTTTTATAGCCACCACAGTCTTTTGGAAGCAGGAATGGAAAAGAAAGTATAAAAACTTTTGAATGACTTTCCCCCCAATTACATGTAGTTCAATAGTAAAGCCAGTTAACCTTGGCTATTACATTCAACTGATCTTATGGGTCAATTCTACCTTTTTGCTTTCAATTGAGGGATAGATTAAAGCTTTTAGCACAGGAAAAGGAAAATCTGTGGCCGTCCAGAAGTTACTGAACCATTGTGTCAGAAACAGACAGAGCAGAAAGACTATTTTACTGCTGTATGGTATAATCACAGAATATTGAAAGCCTGCCAGAATTTCACTGTGTTCTGTTTTATACCAAACAGACTAGGGAAGGGTTATTTTGAGTTTCTTTCTTGTGTCTTCTCTTTCAAAACTGATTTTTTTCTTCTCTAGCTTTAACTGATTTTGCATCATTTCTTCCAGTTTATCTATATAGAGGTATATCAACTTAAAACTATTCAGGTATCAACTAGGTTGAAAGGTACAACGGCACTGAACTTATGACCATTTTTCACATGACTGTTGTAGTATCCCGTGGTCATACAATCAAAATTCAGATGCTTGGCAAGTGTTATGCATTTATGACGTTGCACTGTCTTGTGATCATGTGATCTTCTGACAAGCAAAGTCAATGGGGAAGCCAGGTTCACTTAACATCTGTGTTACTAATTTAACAACTGCAGTGATTCCTTTAACAACTGTGGTAAGAAAGGTAATAAAATAGAGCAAAATTCACTTAACGAATGTCTTGTTTAATCTCAATTGTGCTCATAAATTGAGGACTACCTGTATTCTACTAGATAGATATAATTTAGAATTTATAGAATTTTATAGAATTTAGTTGGAAGACTTGCTATTTTATGCAGAGAAAGAATATCTACTTCAGCCAGGGAAATTTTAGGAAAAGCACAATGTGTAATGAATTTAAGAATCATGAGTATTATCAAAGTTGTAATACAGAAGAAAAAAACCAACCTTATACATGGCAGCTATCCAGGGCAAAATGACCTAAAGTAAATTGTATCAGGCAATCCAATGGGATGCTAAATTATGTGACTAAATTCAGCACTACTAATTCAGCACTCAAAAGATGTTAAGTTTTGATTTTAGAAATCAAAGGCATTATTTTTCTTTCAACCCTTTCAACTATATTTACAGAAACACATACATTATATGCAATTCATCAGTCTATATGAATTCTAAAACAAAATGTGCTTTGTAAAATGTTGACTTTCCAATACATCTTGATTGGTTTGTCTAGGAGTGCATTGCATTCTGGCCAGGTTTTATTCTCTGTTCCTTGAAATTTGCATGTCATTGTTAACAGACTATTAAGTTAAGAGATAACATCTTCCCTACTCAATTCAACAATATGGCTGGTTGGGGAGAATCAGAGATACGGACTTCAAGAAGAGAGCAGTTTTGTTAGATTAAGATGCCAACTTTTAAGGGGAAAATGTATTAATAACATCAATGCCTCTGAATGACAAAGAAAACCAATCTTTCCAAATTGTTATCTCCTACAGGTATTTGACCGTGAACCCAATATATTCTGCTACCAAAGTTATTGACAAACTGGGACTGAAATTCAATATATTTGCATCTAAGATTGATAAGATTGGAAAAGCTGAATTTCTATAATCTATGAAACAGAAACTCAATGGTCTGGTTAAAATTGTAACCCATTTAAGATCTAAATATGGAAAACCAGGAGACTGTGAGTGCCAGATTCAGTTATGTGTGAAAGCCAGTCATTCTCTCTCAGCTTAGCCCAGATCACAGGTCTGTCATTGTGGAGAAAATTAGAGGAGGAAGGGATATTAGGTGTATTTTCCACCTCGAGTTATTTAGAAGAAGAATAAAGGTGGGTTAAAAATAAATAAATAAAATACTATTGAAAATTTCAGGCTCCTAAGGTTTAATAGCTGTGAAAATATACTAAAGGAGGATGCTACTTATATTTGTATAATTTTAAAAATATTTTA
Organism: Laticauda colubrina; assembly: GCA_015471245.1. Classification (NCBI taxonomy): domain Eukaryota; kingdom Metazoa; phylum Chordata; class Lepidosauria; order Squamata; family Elapidae; genus Laticauda; species Laticauda colubrina. The sequence continues at coordinate 44,046,616 of BLBF01000016.1, forward strand.
AAAAGCAAAGCAAAGCTCCTTCTTGGAGAATGGCTAGGAAATATGCATAACAGACACGTGAGCTAATTAACAGCAACCACCTCCCTATTAATTTTAGTTTTATTATTCCTTTCTATGTTTCTCTATAAGGAGAGGGGAATGGGTACTTTTGGGACAAATGATTGCCAGATGGATTTTATAAAGCTGTACAGAGTGTCATATCTAACCTTATATATCATTCAAAAGCCACCATGAAATCATAACACAAAGGTTTAAATGTATTTTTAGCATTAACCGTTCGATTTTATCCTTCCTATAATCCTATTTTAATGAAAAATATTTTATTTTAGAAATGGTTTCCTGCTCAGTAATTAGATCTATACGAATCAGCACAGGAATTCAGAGAAGCTGGAGTAGTCTTAAGATTGCTCTTTTTATTTATTTTTTTATATACCTACCTTTTGGATAAAATTTCAATGCTGTATAATTTATAATAGCCCAAATCTATTAATGTAGTTTAGCTGTGTAGCTAAAACAATGAGCTGTACTATTATAGCCCAAAGTACTATATGCAAAGAACCATCATCTGCAATATTATATATGTAAAAAAAAAAAGGTAAAGGTAAAGTGGCCCTAAGATTTCTGCCTGCAATGTTGCTCTTCCACCATTGATCCCATTCATATGCAAAAACAATATTTATTTTCCAAACTTATTATTTTAGGATAGAGTACTCTTTTAGGGCCAAATTTAGTGGGAATGATACCTGCCTCAGGTTGGGCCCATGACACATACCCAACGGTATGATTCAAATTTTTAACAACCAGTTGGTTCTGTGAGCATGGCTTAGATGGTGGGCATGACTTGGTGGTCATGTGACTGGGTGGACATGGCTTGGTGGTCATGTTATTGGCTGGGTGTAGCCAACTCAATATCACTCACATCGAGACACACATCTCCTCACCTGGCCTGTCATGACTGTGGGGATGCTGCAACAGTCATAAGTATGAAAAATGGTCATAAGTCACTTTTTTCAGTGCCAGTGTAACTTTGAATGGTTGCTCCATACAAGCAAAGTACCAGCAAAGGAGGAGGGAACAATTCAAGAGACGTTCCTGAGACAGGATGTCTAGTCCTGCCAAGAATGTAAAAAGGGTTAATGGAGAGGCAGTTTCTGTAAGCAACACCAGAAAGTTTCCTTCCTGTCTTCCTTACTGGATTAGTCCAGTAATTTCTTCTAACAACTGGTTCTCCAAACTGCTTAGAATGTGAACAACCAGTTCTAGAGAATAGATGCGAACTGGTAGAATTCCACCTTGCACCCTAATAGTTTTCTATCATCTAATCCCTGAGATGGTTGCCATCAATTTTCTGAAGCCAGACACACACAATTAGCCTTCCAGATATAAGCACAACAATATCATTTTAATGGAACTTTAAGTCATGCCATACATAATCTCATAGTTCCATTTCCCATTACATTAAACATTATCTATTGCAGCTTGGCCCAAGGTTTGAAGATGGTATCCTATCCTGAAAATATACTACGTACCTTTCTGTTTCGATATTTAGACTTATTATTGTTGGTTGCACAGTCACCTAGATGTTTAGCCTGCATTTGCATTTTGTTCACTTATTGAGTCCTTTCTAAGGATCTATTGAATTTAATACAGTCTGAATATGGCTTACAATAGGTGTCCCCAACCCCTGGTCCCTGGATCAGCACTTGTCTTCAGGATACCAGAAACCAGGCTACACAAAATAGCGAAGCTCCATTCAGCATGCAAAACCACATCCCCTCCTGTCCACGAAAGAACCTCTCTTCATTGGTCCTTGGTACCCAAAAGGTTGGAGATCACTGGCTTATAAAATATAATGCTATATTAAAACAATTAAAACAAAACAAAATGCCAAGTGTGGGATGAAACCCAAAAGTGGGAACACTTTTAATGAGAAGTGTTCTGGTGGACTGCTGTTAGGAGGGGCAGCATGACAAAGAAACCAGATAATTACATTTTCTTGCTATTTTGGGGGGAAAAGAAGCAAAATTAGTTGCCTTCTCCTAGTCTTTATTCTTGGTTTAGATGATTTGGGCCAATCACTTTGTCAGCCCAACTTACCTCACAGGGATATTGTGAGGAAAAGAGTATTATAGAATCTTGAATACTTGTATACTGTTGGCAAGCTTTTTGCAGCCTATGCTACAATGCCATTTATAAAATAAGCTATCAATGAATTCCTTTCCTATCTTTTGGTTGTTTATGTCTAAGAATCCTCCCATTGCTTTCTGAGCTTTCAGAAACATTTCAGATTGTGCTTGCATTTGCTGACATTTATATTGGTGCACGTAATTAGGGATTTTGATTTATTAGAACCAGATCGCATGGAAAAATGTTTTCAAGCCAACAAAAGAAAGACAGCTCTCCTTCATTTCTCTAGAATTGGAGAAAATTGGAGAAAAAGCTTTAGTTTAAATGTAGAAGAGTGGTAAAATCCAGATTTAGAGCCAAACTATCTACTATTTCTATGGTAAAACTGGTACAACCTTTTCCTGGAAGAAAGTGGAAGAGCCCAACCAAGGAAGCATCAGGAATATTTTTTAAAATGTCAACTCTTGTCTGTTTTTGCCTGCTTTCTTTGCAATTTGTTTTAGTAGAAGCAATGCATCACCAACCTGAGTGCAATACAAAATATTTGGGGGCAGCTCCCAGCATCACCCCCAAAATTGTTGTCTAAAACAGCAAAGTTGAAAAATCATGAAGAATAATCATATATAATTCAGTTAAATTTAAAGATTGTGTTTGGTTAAGGCCCTGTCACACTGCCTAACGGATGCAAAACGGACACAGCGGACGAGAAAAATGTTCCATCCGTTGTTATCCGCTCTCAGAAGGGGCAAAAATTTGCATAACCGGAGCGGATAACACAGACGCGGGGAGGATGCAGGGCGGATGGAAAGCAGATGCGGAACGGAAGCCCAGCGGATGGAAGCGGATGGGAGCGTATGGCACATCCGCTAGGCTTCCGGGGGGCCTCAAAAAAGCGGACGCGGAACGGATACAGCGGATGCAGAATGGATGCACAGCGGATGAAGCGGATGCAGAGCGGAAGCCTAGCGGATGCCTGGCGTTAATTGCGCATGTGGGGGGGCATGCATTGCGCAAGCCCCGTGGATATACCGGAAGCAGCTCGGAAGCAGGTCGCCATTCAGAGGAAAGACCTGCTTCCAGACACATCGACTGCCTTGCCTGTCCAGCCTGCATGTCTGCCTGCATGTCTGCCTGCAAGCCTTGCTGCCAGCCTTGCTGCCAGCCTTGCTGTCTGCCTGCCTGCCAGCCTTGCTGCCAGCCTTGCTGTCTGCCTGCCTGCCTGCATGCATGCCTGCCAGCCTCACTGTCAGCCTTGCTGTTTGCCTGCCTGCCAGCCTTGCTGCCAGCCAGTCTGCCTGCAAGCCTTGGTGCCTGCCTGCCTGCCAGCCTTGGTTCATGCCTGCCTGCCAACCTTGGTGCCTGCATGCCTGCCAGCCTTCCTTCCAGCCTTGGTGCCTGCCTCCCTGCCAGCCTTCCTGCCAGCCTTGGTGCCAGCCTTCCTGCCAGCCTTGGTGCCTGCCTGCCTGCATGCCTGCCAGCCTTCCTGCCAGCCTTGGTGCCTGCCTGTCTGTCAGCCTTGGTGCCTGCCTTGATGCCTGCCTCCCTGCCAGCCTTGCTGCCTGCCTTGGTGCCTGCCTCCCTGCCAGCCTTGCTGCCTGCCAGCCTTGGTGCCTGCCTGCCTGCCAGCCTTCCTGCCAGCCTCCCTACAAGCCAGCAACCCCACAACCATGCTGAAGCACAGCAAGCCTCAGCCATCTGCTGCCAGCCCTGGCAAGAGGGACAGGGCTACCATCCCGCCCCCTGGCCCTCACTCTGGTCTGCTGGGGCTTCTGCAGCACGGGCTCGCTCTTCTGGGGCTGGGGCTTCTGCTGCTTCTGCTTTTGGAGGAGCTGACGACAAGCACTCCAGCACCAGCCACCTCCACAGCACCTGCACCCTTCACCCATGAGACTGAGTGACCCAGAGGAGTGCCAGAGACTCATTTTTGTTTTATAGCTTCTTGTTAATAAAGTCTATTTTTGATTCATACACTTGCTTCGTTTCTTTTTTTTAATAAAGTCTTGGTGGAAACTTTTAGAAATGGTTTAAACCTTTGCATGATTATGGGATGGGTTAAGATAGCAGTGGGTTGGGCAGGGATACCTGTGGGATGGACAGGGATACCTTTGGGATGGGTAATAGCTGTGGGATAGATAAACCTCCAGTGAAAGCATAGTGGGACTGTATGGTCCACCCTCCCAGGTGCCACACCTATGGCCCTTTATTATCAATAACAATGTAATCATTGATCCACACATTTCAACATAAACACAACTCTTTATTAAATGCCCTGTTCATTGTCGGGCCACTCAACATACATGGCCCAATCTCATCCGTGTGATGAGACAGGCTGAAGGAAGCATCCATTAAGCATCTATCATCCTGTCTTGCCACTCCAGCTGGGGAGTTGCACCAGTGTTTCAGGAGGTTATGCTGCTTCTTCCCTTCACATGAGGCTCTGTTGGGGGCTTGCACATCCTGAGTGTCTATCAGGTTTCGCCTTTGCCTCCATTCCCCAGGCTCCATGTCCCCATTGCCTTGTTGGAGGTCCACGAGCCTGTTCTGCAAGACTGGGTAGCGGGTGTGCATGAGATTGTGCAGGATGCAGCAAGCTTCCACGATCCTACTCATGGTCTCTGGGCGATGCTGCATGGTGGTGAGAAGTACCTGGAACCTGTTGGCCAGGATGCCAAAGGCGTTCTCCACCACCCGCCTTGCCCTGGACAGCCTGTAGTTGAAGATCCTCTCTTCACGGGTGAGGAGTCTGGAAGTGTAGGGTTTCATGAGGTAGGTTGTGAGGGAGAAGGCGTCATCCCCCACGATGAAGTAGGGCACATCTTGTGTGTCGTTGGGCAGGGGTTCTGGATCTGGGAAGCCCACGATGAGGTTGTGTTCCAGCTCTTCCTTGAGGTGACTGGCATTGTATACCTGGGCATCTGAAGATGAGCCGTTGCCTGAAGCATCTATGTACATGAACTTGTAGTCAGCATCGACTATGGCGATGATGCTGATGCTGAAGAAGCCCTTGTAATTGAAATAAGTGGACCCTGACTTGGCTGGCGCTTTGCAGGCCACGTGCTTGCCATCTATGGCTCCAATGGTGTGGGGGAAGTTCCACTTCTGATACCACTGCTCTGCAACTTTCTTCCATCCTTCTTCAGTGGAGGGGCACTGGAGGAGCTCCTCCTTGTATTCTTCGATGATGGTCTGCACCACTTCTCTGACCACAATGCTGATGGTGTTGGATAGCACCCTCCAGGCTGGGCTGGACGTTGGTACTCTGCTTGGTCAACCTGGGCGTCAGCTGCTGCACAAGTTTGTCAAACATGGCTGGAGGCATCCTCATGAAGTTCTGGAATGCCCGAGTGTCTTCGTTCCTGAGCTCCACCATCAGCTTGTTGTAAAGTCCGTTCTCTGCTCTTCTGGCGAACCATCTTCGTACTCAGACGCTTCTTGGCCGTCTCTTTTTCTTCCCGTAGTATAGTTCACAGAGCCTGTAGATGGCTTCGCACTGTTGCAGAACGATGGTGGCTGCCAAAAGGACTGTGTTATGATCCATGGTGGACATGACTGGATGCTGTGGAAGAGCAAGAGGCAGATGAAGGCTGCAGAGGTCCGCACCGCAAGGCTGCTGTTCTGAAAGTGAGATCCAGATGTTTTGCTCCCCCTTTTTTTAGACAGTATAAGTGTCCCTTTGCATCCTCTTGGCATCCTCTAGGCATCCTGTAGACATCCTTAATATCCGAGATAGGTCCCCTGCGGATGTTTTTTCCGTTTTAAACACTTTGTTTCCGCTTGGCATCCGTTCTGCATCTGTTCTGTGTCTGTTCTGCTTCCTCCCTGCATCCAAGCGGATGCGAGTTGCGCGGATGCGGAACGGATGCCTAGAGGATATTGCAGATGCATAACAGATGCAGAACGGATGCATAGCGGATACGTAGCGGATGCATAATGGACGAATTGGATACATTTTCCGCGCAAAAGTTTGGGGCAGCTCAAAACTTTCTGAACGGATGAAACGTCCATAAATGGATGCTGGACAGATAGAGAGGAAGCAAATGGAGGCAGTGAGTACATCGCATTAACCAACGGATGGCAAGCTTTTTTGTCCATTTTACATCCTCTTTGCATCCGTTGGTGCAGTGTGACATGGGCTTTAAATTCAATTTTGTCTTGAGTCTTTTCTTTTTATGAGTAACCCCAACTAACTCACTATCCAAAGGACAATATAGCTTTTAGTGAAGAAAAATCTTCCTGCTTGTGATTCCATAGATTTCATTTCTATCCTTATATTATGGCATTCTGCTTTTTCTAAAAGGGAAGTTGCCTAAAATTGGATTTGGAGTGACTGTATTTTGACAGCATGAAAATAATAACTTATTTGTAAAGTTATTATTTTATTTTGAGGCCAAACTAAAATAAATTAAAATAGAAATATAGAAATAGATAGTAAATAACTAAATACAACTTCCCTTACAGGATTTTTTTTTACCAAAACTGCTAGAATTATACATAAATTAAATAAGGGTTCAAATGTCTTTTCATATTTGTAAGCCATCCAGAGTATTAGGAGTGGGTAGCTGCAATCAATTTAAATAAATAATAACAATGACAATTATTCTTAAACTCTCTTCAAAAATTTGTGGGATACAAATTGGGTGAATATTTTGTTTGAAGTTCTCTGGGAGAAGGAAGAATTCTTCAACAGTTTCTCAAGTAATGGCTAAGAGTAAAGTGCTTATTGAAAATTTCCAAGGGAAGGATCAGAAGGAAGCTTGACAAGCCAAGAAATCTATAGATCAAATGTATAGATTAGCAAAGAATGGCAATAGCACTTAGATTTTCCGTGTTTCTCATATAATAAGGCTTGGTCTAATTTTTTTTTAGCCCCGAAAAAATGGCTAGACTGTCTTTTTGGGGGTAACTTAATTCTCTCCCTTGCATCTTTGGGCAGGCGGGTGGCGACGTCTTGGATGTTGACCTCGGCATTGGTGGGGCACTTCATATCAGGGTCAACGCAGGCAGCACCATATCCGGGTGTGCAACAAAAGTACTTCCTAACAGCAAGCCCCCCCACCATATCCGGCCCCATTTCGCATGTTTTAACATAGGCCTTAATTTGGGGGGAGGAACTTAATTTCATTTCATGCCTATAAAACATGCTGGGACTTCCTATTGGGGAAGGCCATATTGTTGGAGAAACAGGGTATATACCACTTCATGGTGCTTTACAGTCATCTCTAAGTGGTTTACAGGGTCAGCATATTGCCTCCAACAATCTGAATCTTTTGAAGGATTGAAGCATGAATCAATCTTGAGCCAGTCAAGACTGAACTTCTGGCAGTTGGCAGAGTTTGACTATCATATTTCATTCTAACCACTGCACCACCATGGCTCTATATATGTATGTAGGAAAGACTTTCCCAGATACACGTATACAGTTGAGTGTATCATAACTCAAATAAACCATTGTCCACATTTAACAATTTTCTGAAAATAGTGACTCATTTGAAAGATACTCTAAAACAAGTTGTCTTGTATCAAATTAATGCAGGAGGATTTCTCTGCCTAATTTACCTTAAAGTTACTCTAATATAAACAAATGAATCTCAATATGGGCTGCAGTCTATTCACAATATTCTTTGGATATCCCATATCATATCCATGGAACCTATCTCCCAAAGTCCTGAAGTTTTGAATGCTACTTTCACAAAATCTATGGGCCCTTGAAGGAAAAAGTAGCTAAGGAACAGAACTCATGGAGCATTTGCCAATGTCTCAATCAAAGGCAAAATAAACTCTCTCCCAAGAGTTTTAATTGTAGAATCACACAATTCTGAAATTGCCTTGCGTTTATCTTCCTCTGAAGAATTCACTCCCTAGTTGTTTATAAAATGAGAAGTGGTGACATATTCTATAAATGGACATACATTTTCCAGAACAGGAAGGAGAAATATAAGAGGAAATCGGATTCACACTAGAGCACTACAAATCATTAAGAACAAAAAAATTAAAAATGAAGTGTCTGAAGGAAGATATCTCATGTTTAAATCACTGTTCACCTGTACATCTATTGAATCTATTCAAACCTTTTGACAGAAAATGCCTATCTAAAGGTTTGTAGGAAATCTGTGATAATCTGTAATAGACTTTCAGTTTTCCTGCTAAGCAGTCATAAAGAATGTTGACATCATTGTATATACTTGAAGAGGACAGTCTTTTTTCCTGTACCATATTTTCATTAAATCTTTCCACAAAATGAGAGGAATATATAATACTATGATAATTTTCTTCTGCCATCAATTTTTTTGAAACATTTTTAAAAAAATATAATTTGGAAGTCTGCATGTGTTTTATTTTCTCTGTGCTTCCATGTTTGTTTATTTTTGATCTACCTATAAACTCCTGATAATTCAGGAAAGTTCTGGTTGGGATAAATTTAGACAACTCATTCTGGTTTTGGTACCTGTTTTCAAATTATGGCATAGACTTGTAAAGTCAAAGAAATTTCCCTATTTTCATCTCCATGTTTCAAGATGTAACCTGATGCCAAGGGGCACTTAGTCTGTACTTTATATTATGTATTGTATAACACTCTCTTTTGTGTTGTATGTAAAAGTGTTAAAAGTGTTAAGCAGTTGTGCATTTTGTGCAAAAGGAATAAGCAGTTGTGCATAAATATAGTAAATTAAGAACATTTTCAGAAATAGACATATTAATAATTTATTTTCATCAATTAACAAAATGGAATGTAAATGAACAGAAGAGAATTCCAAATAAAATCAATATTAGTTGTAACCATCTTTTGCCTTCAAAACTGCATTAATTCTTATATAATTATAATTCTTATAATTAATTAATGCACAAAGTCAGAGATTTTATAGGATCAGAGTCAGGTGTATCATTAATCAATTATACCGAACAGGTGCTAATGATTGTCAACTTTATATATAGGTTGAAACACAATCATTAACTGAAACAGAAACAATTGTGTGGGAGACTTAAAACTGGGAAACAGCTCTGCTAGGTGAGGTTGTAGAAGACAATTTCACGTCACAGGTCACTGAGAACAGGAAGAATTGAGAACAGGAACAATAGGATAGTTATACTGCATCAATGAGGTCTCAACCAGGCAAAGATTTCAAAGCAAATTAAGGTTTCAAGATATGCTGGTCAAAAGCTCCCTAATAGAAGAATAGTGTTCTATTGCTCTGAGGGGAAGTTTTGAAACAGGACGAAGAAAAGGATACACAGAACTAAGTTGCACTGACCCTATATCTCTGTCTTCGTCAGTGGTTACTTTTTTTTAGCATCAAGTATGTACATATATACCATGTGTATTTTTAGTTTTGAACAGATTGTTGACAATTTGATTTCCATAACTGACTTTCAGCAAATTCAACACTTTGCAGTCTTTTAAGTGTCAGTCTGTGGGTGGTCCACCTCTGTTTGGTTGTTTCTAGCTAAATATGAATAGAAAACAGTTTTTTTTTTTACTGGTTTTTGGACTTTAACCTTAAGTACGTACCAGGATATAATCATCTACATGTTCCCAGTTGCCAGGACCTAAGCTATTAGATTCCCCAGTGCTATAGAGGGAAACAAACTAAGTTGCCTCTAGTGACTAATTTAATAGGCAACCTCAAAACGTAGAGATAGTTTATTGTCTGAGGTAGTTTATTGTTTGAAATTATAATGATTTGCATCTAATGCATGTGGAAAATAGTCACACATTGTTCCTTTTATTGTATTAAGATTACAGGAAGAAAAACTACTTCCTTGTGGCTAGAAGGTCAGCTCTTGTTCCTTCTTAACAGCATATTAAAGTAAACAAAAAAATAACTTCACATTTTTAAAAGGTATTGTGTTGTGAAACACTTGTTTTGACATAGTTTAAAGAGCACAAAGCTAAAGCTTAAGGTATACAATGGTGAGAGAGAATAAGATTATGATTTACAAATGAAGTGGAAGCAAGAACAGCAGTTACTACCCCTCCAAAAGTGTATAAAAGTTTAAATCCTACTTCAAGGTTGAATATATAAAAACTTAATTCAGAAAATAAAATGTTTATATTCCTCAAAAATCTGTTTTCTGAATTTATTTATTTTTAAAGCATTCATCTCGTGGCTGAACATGCGTTTTATTTATTTATTTATAATGCGTTTTATTACGCATTATCATAATGAGCATCATTCTATTTTTTTAAAGGAATAAGAGGATGAAAATTATTTTGCATGTTGTGCCTCATTTTTTTAAAAAAATCTGCTTGGTTACTTCAATCTGAAAGCCAGGAAAATAACAGAAATGTAATTTGGCAAAATAGCAGTCAATTCTCCCATTCAGTTCCATCCAGTCTCTTTAGTCCCAAATGAATTTTCCAACATGTTTGCAATGCCATAGAACTCCCTTGCTCAAAATTATGTAGCTTCAATTTGTTGTTCCCTAAGGGGCCATTAAGAAATGAGGGGCACTGGGTTAAACCTTATTTTACTCGGCAACCTGGTTTGTGTTATAGAAATTTAGGACACATGAGATTTGGGTAGCAGTTTATGTAATGGCTAAGGCAACAAGCTCTTTAAAAAAAAAAAAAGAGCATCAACTTCTATGCATTGCAACTGATTTTCTATGGCTTCTATTTCCCTTATCTATAAAAGTATACATGATTAAGTCATTGAGATTTTAATACTGCTGAAATAACATGTCAAAGCAGGAAAGAGAGACACATTAGAATCTGAAAAACAAGAATTCCTGGAGGCCTTCACTAGCTCAGTGGTTCCTAGTTTGTTGAAAAGAATTACTTCCATTTCAAATAAATACTAAACTATATCCAGGTAAAAGAAATGGAAACATGTTATGTAGATTAATACTTGGCCAGCAAGAAGGGCAGCAGAAATCAAAATTCCTTTTACCAGGAGTAACTTCTTCAAATATATGGTATCTCTAGCAAAACTAGTGTATTTTTCATGCAGAAATTGATGTGAAAAAAGGTTTTGTTAACTGTCTCTCTCTCCAAATGGAGCGATCATGCAAATTAAATTAAATACTATGCATTCCATTAAGATAGATTGAATGTTTGGTCTGTATCTTTAATCAGCTAATTGACCAATAAAAAAGAAAATACTTTATCCAATGCAATATAGAAATTAAACCCTTGAGCTTACTAGTATATTACAAAGATGGCATTATCCCTAAGCTATACAGGGTTCCTTAATATTATATCTGATAAATGGGTTTTATAATCCATAGAAATCCTTATTCATCTAAAAAGCTGAAATAAGCTTCCTGAAGTGTAATTTAACATATATGTTGAAAAGTTAGTTTAGAAGGTTTTAAAAAAATAAAGATGATGTTCTCCATTTCATTTGGCACAATGAACAAGGTTCCGGTACAGTGGCTGGATGAGGGCTGCTACACCAAAAGCAAAAATAATAAATATACAACCAGTTTAACATTTCAATATTCATCAACCAGCATAGGATGCAGCAATGACTTTGGGGAGTTGTAGTTCAAAACCATCAAGACATACTCCATGTTCTATTTTGGACCCAGAGAAATAACTATATAGTATGTGTACAACTTTTAAAGAAAAGTGTTGATTTCATTTTGGTGGGAAAGTAATACAAAATCAATTTAACTATTTCTGACAGTTAGGAAAAATTGTATGAAGTAAAGGTGTAATTTTACCTGTCTCTTTCTGAATATGTTTCTATAGAATATTCTTATGAAGCAACAGTTATTTTAGAGAAAGACAGCTCAAATCTATTATGCTGACAAAGGCCTGATAAGAAAGCTTATAACCTCTGGGAATTTTTGTTTCACCAGAAGTAAGAAGGAATAGCAAACTATATACAATAATTCATGATATACAAAAAGTTGTATTTCTAGTAATATTCCTTCATTTATATTAAAAAGACAGAATGTATTACCTTTGAAAGAAGGGTAGCTATTAGCCTGGATAAAGGTTACAGATTATTTTGATTATTTTCAAATGTCTGACAAATATCTAGTCAGGATGACTGGATACCAGCTCTAGTATTGAGGCAGTGTGCCTATAGTGCCAACTTTTGCAGAATACAAAGTCCTATATTTGTAGTTTTCCTTCAAATTTCTACTTGGCTACTGTTAAGAGAATTTATAGAGAAGCTGAGAAAGAATGAAAGAGAAGGAGATAGATAAACAAACAAGCAAGCAAGCAAGTAAGCAAGCAAACTGGAAAAAGCCAATAAGTCAACAGAAAACTTAATTCATAAGGGTAATTTTGCCCAGGTTGAAAGAAATATGGGAAGAAGCATTGGAAATCATTCAGAGACTTCATCTAGCACATGAAGCTGGACAACCCTAGCACTTGTGTCTATCACTAAACCCTTTCATCATATGATTTCTGATGTCTTTACTCTTCCAGATGTTATTCATTCAGTTCTTCCAAGTGATATACGCTTTCTGATCTCACAACAACATCCACCATTTTGGCTGATTTTAGAGCCCAGGAAAAAGAATTTCTTTACTGTTTTGATGGTCTCATTGTCGACCTCCACTCTAACCTGTGTGTTCTTGGCAGTTGTCATTTTCTTTGTTTTCTTGATGTTAAAGCGCAGCTCAACTTTGCCTCTCAGGATTAACCACTCCAGAGCCTTCTTACTTTCTGTGAGTAATGTTGTGTCATTTGCATATTGGAGGTTGTTGATATTCCTATCACCGATTTTAACCCCAATGCAGGGGTGGGATTCTACCGGCTTGGACTGGTTCAGGCGAACTGGTAGTTCCATTGAATGTTTGGCTTTGCCACCCGCTCCTGCTCTTTGCTGTGCTTTATTTCCTTGTTTTTTTTAGCACAGATGATTCATGCAGCAGAACAGTTTTCTGTACCTCAGCTGTTTCAGTCACCTGGGCTGCAGTAGAAGGTTTCAGTTGAAAATTTGCTTTTTTAAACATAGAGCGCGCAAAGCATGCATTCACCAAACCAGTTGTTAACACCAGTTGAATCGCACCACTGCCCCAATAGTAGATACCTCCAAATGTGCATTTCTCATGACTATTACTGTATACATGTTGAATATTAAGTGACACAACCTTGTCAAGTGCCTTTTTCTATTCTGAACCTTTTTGTGTTTCCATATTCCATTCTTACAGTAGCTGACTGATAAGAAAGCAATGACTAATGAGCTGGATGTGGTGTGGTGATTTTTCAAGCAGTTTCAGAACTTGTTATGGTCAACACCATTGAAGGCTTGTATGTAGTCAGTGAAGCACGTTCAAAGGTATATTTGTTATTCCTTTGCTTTTTGTTTCTTATTTCTGTGCCATATGCAGTTATGGATGCTACAAGTGAATTTGGGCATATTTTGGTCAATAACAAGTACCACTAAAGCCCAACTTAATCCCAAATTCTCACACTATTCTGTACATGTTAGCCTCTCTGGCTCTCCTGTCCATATTCTAGCAAGCTGGGGATATATGCAATACATTGAGGATACTCCCGGATATACTTGATAGTTGTGGAAATTTATGGCTTGCTTGTCCAAAAGAGCAGCAGTTAAGATGTATTGCTCATCTATTGAGCCCCTTTAATCTTTTTTTTAAAATGTATTGTTCAACAGCAGTACCAGCAATGATAAAGTGAATTAGGAGATTATGAATTAACAACAGGAATTGCAACTTCAGCTCTCTAAGCCTCTAAAATTGAAAGGAAAACAATTATTCCATTGATGCAGAATCAAATATGCCAATAAGGGGGCCTGGTAGAATTTAAGTATAGCTGTTAAGGAAAACCACAAATCAATAATGTAGCATATGAAGTAGTTTCTCTCATCCAGCATGAAATGAACTGACAAGACTGTGCAAGCCTACCAAAGGCACTGAATCTTACATACACAAGCATTTTTTTTAAAAAGAAAATTACTTGGTTCTTAACAATAAGGAAGTAGAGTAATAAAAAAGGTTTGTTCAAACAGGCTTTGAATAACATGATCCTGTTCCACAAATCTTTCAACAAAACTGTAATGTTAAAAAAAAAATCAAGCAATTTTGGAGCAAAGCACGAGCTGAAAGCTAAACCACAAACCTAGGAATTCTAATATTACAAGAATGTGTTTGCATGTGCCTAATGGATGTGGGAAGAACCTTTCTATGAAATTACAGTGATTCAAAATGATTTTGGTTGAAATTTTGTACATACTTACTTCAGGGTAAGTTCCGTGGAGTTATTTCTAAATAAACACAGAATTATTAACATATATTATGTGTTTGATGAGGATCCAGAAGTAATTATGTTGCTTCAGGATAATTGCATCTGTTAAGGAATAGGAAAAACTTGAAGAATGACATCCAAATGGATGTTTCTAACAGGAACAAAGAAGGGAAACCTGTACATATATATTTTGCACATATGACAATACAATGCTCTCCCAAGTCATTCCAGGAAGTGTGACCAGTTCTTCCTGTGAGACATGCTTCCTGGAATGAAACACTTTGGCTTTTCATACAACAAGTTTAACCCTGAATTATTTATATTTCCTTACCTGTATGGAACCACAGACACTACCATTTTAGGAATTCAGAATCTTGATTCTCTTAAAATTACTTGTAGCTAATGAACCCTGATATCTATTCAATATTGGTAAGTTTTCATGACATAACAGGACCACCTCTTTCCCACTGGCCAAGCAGACAAAGAGTCTGCTACTGACTACAATGATTACTGCCTGCAATAGGGTAGAGTTGGGTTGTTTTATAGGGGAGTTTGTATTTGTATAGAAGTGTGTATATGCTGATTTAGGTGACACTTGATGGGCAAGAGCATGTCTATGTGCTCTTCAGAGAAGGGGTTGATTAAACCAAGTGATGTGCATTGTGTCTCTTATTTTTCAAACTTGACAACTTTAAGACTTCAACTTAAGACAACTTTGTGTTGACTTCTATGCCCAGGTTTACTGGAAAATTATGAGAGATGAAGCTCACACATTTTGAAGTTGATAAGTTTGAAAACACTGAATGAAAAAAACATAATGGCTAAATTTTGACTGGGTTTAGGTGGGAATGTCAAGACTCACCAGTGGACTTCATTTAACCATGGGCAAGAGCAGACTTCTGTGGCAGAAACTGATAAATTTACTAGGTCAGGTGACATCTTCATAGTGGTCCCAAATACATAATTCCCATTAACCTAGTTAATTCTTATTAATTACAAGGTTATTATACCTGTCTTCATTATACTGTATGAAGTGTGAGCAAAAGCTGCACAGTGACTTCATACAATGAATGAACAGAGGTTTTATTTTTTTAATGACCTTGTAAGACCTTGTCATATTTTATCATATTATTATCTCCACTTGTTTAATCGTCATTATATTTTGCTCTTGAATCGCATTTATACTTTCTTATTTGTGAGTTGTAGATGTCAGCCCTGAAATCCAGTCATGTTATTTATGGGAGGAATGCAGAGGTGGTATTCAGCAGCTTCTGAACAGTTCTGGAGAACTGATAGTGAGAATTTTGAGTAGTTCGGAGCACTGGCAAATACCACCTCTGACTGACCATGCCCCCATCTTTCTCTGCCTCCTGAGTCCCAGTTGATCAGCTGGGTTTTCTTTTGTTGCTCTGCATAGAACAGAGTTGGAAATCAGGTTAGTGGGTGGGGAGGGAATGGGATTTTGCAGTAACCTTCCCCCAGGAGAGGGGAAAGAATTAAGATTTTACATATCTTTTCCCTGGAGTGGAGTGGGAAAAGAGATTTTGCATTTTCCTTCCTCTTCCCTGTCCCACCGAGCCATGCCCATCAAGCCATGCACACCAAAGCACACCTACTGAACCAATAGTAAATTTTTTTGAATCCCACCACTGGAGAAATGGCTAAGATGGCAATGTGGGCACTGTAATCAAAGTTATTTTAGATAACGGCATTGACCACTAACAAAAATGCTACTTCTCTATGTTTTTCTGGAGGCTTTTATTATACCAAAAGCTTAACAAATGTACTTATTCCTTAACTTACTACTTAACATATATGATATACTGGGGTGGAGAAGCTTCTGAGCTCTGTTTTCTCTTTCATTTCTTCTACTCCACCTTTGCTAGACTCCAGGCCTGTCTTCCAACCAGTCACTTGCTAAATTGCATTTTATCCTGAAAGTTGCTTCATTCGCTTGGCTGCAACTCCTTCCATTCAGATGCTATCAGTGCTTTCCCTTTGCAATTGGTCCAATGTTCCTTTGGTTGCCTTAAAGTCCCAGTGGGAAAAGCAATAAAGGTAAAGAAAAGCTAAAGCTGTCCACCATCCTTAAACAAAGCTCACCTATTTTATGCTCTAGAATGGGACAGAAAGATGCCAGAATCCACATCTTGTTTTTTTTATTATTCCACCTGCAGATGCTGCTGGGTTCAGATCCTGCTTAAAGGCATTCCCTTTTTCTTCAGAAGTTAATTGGAGTCACCTCACTGCATTCAAATGTAGCAAGCAAATTAGGCTCCTTTTGGAGACCTTCCTGTGTATTATGCTAATTGGGGTTTACAGATTATCCAAGTGACCTGCCTTTAATACAACATTGTATTAAGGCAACTTTTTATTTTCACCATGAAATAGCTAATAAGATAGTAGCTTGCACATGTAAGGTACTCTGGAGAGTTTCAGATTTCATGGCAGTTGGGCTCATTCTAAACAGCTACAGGCAAAGTCATATTTCCTTTTTTATGCTTTGAACATTTCATGGCCTATTTGTAAAGAACAGATAAGCATAAACGATCTATTTCTATCTCTATCTTTAAAAGAAAGAACATGTTGTTTGTGTAAAGGATGCAAATTGCAATGCTTAGAATATAATTCTTAGCGTTAAGATTTAAGATCTGCTGATTTCCCAGCTTTCTCAGGACTAGAAGCCAAAGGTAGCAAATTATTTTGAAAGGGCAGCCATTGCTAATAAAAACAAACTTTATCTAAAGCCTGATAGTAGTACAAACCTAAAGACAACACAGAGGGACCAGTTAGATCCAGGACAATCCAGAGTAGAACTGTAGCATAATAGAATTATTCCTATGCATGTTTTTGATAGTAAATTTAACAGTCTCATTCACCTCAACAGATATCAACACATTTGAGAAAATCCTGAGGTTTGCAAGAAGAAAAGACTATTAAGAAAAGCTAAATGAGAAAACCCCAAATAGCTCAGTAAAAACCGGTTGGTTGAAAGAGAGAGACAGGATAAAAACCAACTGAATGAGAAATACAATGATGGCTTAAAAAAAGGCATACCTGAATGAAACAGCAGAAAGGAGTGTGCACACTGCTCAATGTAAGAGAATTATTTGAATAGCAGAAAAGTGTGAAAAAGGAGAAATTGAAAAATTGCTATTGCTAAAAGCACAGTTGTAATCTGGGGAGAATGCTGGGTTCTCTTGAATGAAAGTCACTGAAGCTGCATGAAAGGAAATGAGAAAATTTTATGGAATTGACTGCTACTCTTCAACTTCCTTCTTCACTATTTTTGGATTGTTCTTCGACTAGTGATTGGGCAAACTATGTGTTCCACCAGAATTTCCTACCTGAAAAATGGTGTAAAGTAACTACTTTTTATACAGATGAATTATGACTGAGGTACTGTACTTTCCTGAAAATAAGACCCAATTAAGATCGTCAGCAGGGGTGGGATTCAAAATTTTAAACAACCAGTTCTGTGGGCATGGCTTAATTGGTGGACGTGGCTTGGTGGTCATGCCTAGGTGGACATGGCTTGGTGGTCATGTTACTGGCTGGGTGTGGCCAACTCAATATCACTCACATTGAGGCACGCATCTCCTCGTCTGGCCTCTCATGACTGTGGGGATGCCGCAACAGTCGTAAGCGTGAAAAATGGCCATAAGCCACTTTTTTCAGTGCCATTGTAACTTTAAATGGTCACTCCACACAAGCAAAGGAGGACAAAAAAACTCCAGAGAAGTTCCTGAGACAGGAAGTCCAGTCCTGCCAAGAATGTCATAAGGGTTAACGGAGAGGCAGTTTCTGAAAGCAACACCAGAATGTTTCCTTACAGGATTAGGCCAGTAATTTCTTCTAACAACCGGTTCTTCAAACTGCTTAGAATGTGAACATCCGGTTCTAGTGAACAGGTGCAAACTGGTAGAATCCAACCCCTGATTGTCAGCCAGATATAGTACCAAAATGTGAAAATAAGACCGAACTGAGAAGTAAACCCTAATACATTTTTAAGCAAAAATCAATACAAGACTCAGTTTTATTATCAGGGAAATGTAGTAAATCCTGCTACAACATGATATGTAATGATATAATAGCAATGGAAAGTTGCTGACAGGAGAAAGGTAAGGTTTATTTTGAGCTAAGCTTTATAGAGATATTTATGTAGTCTCCTAGGCAGCATTTCTAAAATTGTTTCCCATGGTCCTCTGCCAGGATGATTTTTGGCTTCCTGATTTCTGAATCCAGACAAGGCCTTCTTCTCCAAGAAGTGACTTTTACAGTGACTTGAAGGAAGCAAGCCTGGTTCCTTATTCTAATCTTTTTAAATTGTTCCAAGGTGAAGAACCAACCCAAATAAACTGGATCAGAAAAAAAAAAGACATGCAAAAAACTGAATCCATATTATTTCATAATTTCAACCTGAGGAAAATAAAACTCCATTGTTTAAGAGATGCATAATTAACCTCGGCTGGATTCAGAAAAACTAAGTAGGTTACACTGCACTTAATACTAAGATGAGAGAATAATCTTTTTTGGGGGGAGATGTGCCTTCGAGCCAGTGTTATTTTCTGGTGATTGCCTGAAAAAATCCATGCAGTTTTCTTGATAGGATTTCCAAAGTGGTTTGCCATTGTCTCTTTCTAGGGCTGACTAATCTTTGCTTCGGGCAGGACTAGAATTGACATTCTCTCTGGTCTGATGCCTTAATGATTACACCAACCTGGCACCTAACTCTTAATACCTGTATAGGACAAGAAATCCATGGCCTGTGTGCTAGTCTGAGCAGTAAAACAAAGATCAAGAAGACAGTGGAAAACCACTTCTACATTGTCATGATGAAGATTACACAAATGTTCAATCATAAGAAATCCAGCTCATCTGAAGGGACGCTTGACTTTTTAATATTTATCCTTTCCTTTCTTTAACTTAACAATAGAATAGACTCTGGATTCTTTATTCTTTACTTTTGTACCTTCATTATAACTTTTAAGAAGTTCTTAAAGTTGTGATGGGCTTGGTTCATTATTTGAATTATGGTAACAATTTGTATTTTTTAAAAGGCTGAATGCAAAAGGAAACAAAGTTTCAGGCTGCAGTCTTGTTCCTTTGAAGACCTTTTTCATTTGCACAAATGTCATTCCTGTTGGGCTCTGGAAAATTATTCATGTCTGTCATTCGCTCAGAACCCGACATATCACTGGGGCTGTGGGACTGATGGACGTGTGGGCAACTGTCATTCATGCTGACTTATTGAGATGGGAGCTGCCCGGAACTATGTTCATTGTAATGCCATGGACATTAGCCTTGCTAGACAGCTGAGAGGCACATGGATGCTAATTAGTCATCAGGCTTATTTCTGGGACACATGTTGATGTAAACCACAATGTGGGGATTTGGGGTTATGATCCTGATTTAGATAGATAGGAAGGAAATGGGGGGTAGGTAAGAATACAGAAGGGATAGATAGCACGGGGAGACAAAGGACTGTAAATATAGATTAAGCAATGACAAATAGGCATGGAGAGGAGGCACGGGAGTAGATAATGCAGCAGCAGATGTCAGGTTGTTAGCTGGGAGGGACTAGAGCACAGCATAAAAGACACTAAGAGGCAGACACTCTCAGCGCTGACTTTAATCGGGAAATACCATTTTTTCTTATCAGGATTGGAATTGCTATAATAAATTTCACCATACCAATTGTGAGTAGAGTGTTTTATTAGCGAGATACTCCAGTACCCAGCTGGAGCTGAAAATTCCCTTTTTCTGTTATCCACAGTACCATCTCCTCTATAGAGCAAGATGTTCTGGGTTTCAGCTTACCTATGCTAAATCAGTGGGATTCAAAAAAATTTACTACTGGTTCTGTGGGCATGCCTTGGTGGCATGGCATGGCTTGGTGGGCATGGCATAGCTTGTGGGCATGGCAGAGGAAGGATATTGTAAAATATCCATTCCCACCCCATTAACCTGCTTTCCAGCTCCATACTCCTGTGCAGGCCAACAAAAGAAGACCCAGCCAATCAGCTGGGACTCAGGAAGAAGAGAATAGATGGGGGTGGGGCCAGTCAGAGGTGGTGTTTGCTGGTTCTCTGAACTATTCAAAATTTCCACTACTGGTTCTCCAGAACTGGTCAAAACTTACTGAATACCACCTCTTCCCTAAATGTCCTTTGCCTGCCAAGAATTGGATGGTTGAAAATGAAAATTTTTGCTTTTTTAGGAGATAACTAACTAAGATGGCTGTGCTTTAGATGGAAATCAGTGGCTTTGGCTGGTTCTCATGGCAAGGAAAGATTTTGGGAAGCAGTTCGGAAAGGATAATTGTTCACTGCCATTTATTTCTTGGAAATGTGACACCAGGTAGACCGTGACATCCCAAATGACAGAAGAAGCTTCTGTTACTAGATAATTCAATTTCTGCATTCATTCCAGGGTATCCTGTATTGGAGAAGGAAGTTGGGAAGCAAGCTGGTTATTCAATAACTGGATCTATTTCATGCTTTGCTAACAGTTAAATAATCAGCAACCAATAAAGGCTAAATATAAATTAATCCTACTTAGTTACCTGTTGCTGAGTATTGCCTTTTTTTTTTTCCTGGACAGGATTTGTGTTGTCTGTACAGCATACACAGAAGCAGCATGGTTAAAATGAACTGTTTCATTTTGTTTCAATTCAAAAACTGTTTCAATTGCTTCTTAGAAATTGTCTGCACAGTCCAGAATTTTTGTTGAGAGGCCTGTTTTGTGCACAATTTTGTAATTTAATTGGAAGCAATGTTACTCTCGAGCTTTAAACCCTAATAACAAAATCAAAGCAGTAAACAATCAATTGCCTCTTTATGACACTAAATAAAACTTCACTTGGAAATAAAGCTTGGCTTTGTTTGGGTCACAGAAATTGTTTTTAAATGTACACTGACTATATGTTGCTATTAATTCTGAGCTAAAAACCTTATATTTATACTGAGCAACAAAAATACATAATAGATGCAGAGATACTTTGTTTCTTTTTTATTTTACTTTTCTATGCTGGACTTTATTTACCTTTAAAAGCAGTTTATTGCAAAGTTCTGTTGCATTAGTGATGAATTGTTTTTACTTTTAATAGTTAATACCCCATTCTTTGTTTTAATTTAATTGAGAATGCAAATGAGAACTCAGAAAATAAAATTAGTCTTTCTCTTATCATTCCTATTCATTTTACAGATGTTTAAAATGTTTTTAATTTTAAAAGGAATAGCTGACACAGGAAGAAATAGGTGATATAAAAGAATAATATAAATCTGTAGATGAATTGTAAAATATTTAATTCACTGAATGGAAAAACAAAAATGAATTGGATTGGAAAGTAACATGCAATGTTAGTTATTTGGAGAACTATACAAGCATTTTTCCTTTGATATTTGTATACTACAATTTTTTTCCTCATTTTAAAAATTCCTTTTATTATGTGGAAAGTTACAAATCCAGACAGAGAACAATATTCACAGTTTTTGAAATTTGTTCCAGCTTTGTTGGTTTTTCTTCTAATATCCTGGGATTATATAATAATATAAAATAAAGTAGAAATAAAGAAAAATTATTAAATACAATATAAAAGGAATACATATGTTTTTTTTATGTGTAATAACACATTTTAATAAGCCACCATTTGATGCCTGTTGAAATAAGTGCAGAACCACTTAAAACAGAGCAAATAACTTAATAACAGGCAGCCTGCTATCCATCAAGGAAATTCATAATTGTTACTGAAATACCCAAAGTGTTTGTGTAGGCATGTATTAATTTTTTTAAGGTATCAAGAGTTTGATCTAAAATATGAAGCAGAATATGGCTTGCTTTTGTTCTATCTCTTTTTTTCCAACTACATATTGTTTGTTTATTTGATTTGTATCCCAATACAAATTCAGAATATATGCCATGGAGACACCACAGTATGATTGATTGTTATGGTCACAAGAATTAAATCTAACCTAGTGGCATCTAGTCAAGCAAAAAGGAGCAAATGAACGGCCAAATTGAATAGTGAAGACCAAACATTCATTGATTCATACATTCCTTTTCTCTACAATTCTTGCCACTCCCTGTTGTATTCTCTTGCTTCTCCTTGAAAAGAGTTAAGCAGAATAACAGACCAAAAGTTCATATATTTTGGAAAAATATATATTTTTCCTTCTTTTTTTATGCATTGGTTCAAAAACAGCTTACTACTGGCATCCATCTCTCTGTGACTCTTTCCCTCTTTCTCCTCTCTTGCTCCCCCTACCTTCCCTCTTCTCTCTCTCACTCACTCTTTCTCTCACACACACATGTACTCATTCTTTCACACACAATCTCATTCTCTTTGTATTCCCAATTGTAGAATACACATTTTTCATTATTGCAACTTATGAGTGAGATCATAGTTATTCTATATTAAATTTTGAAAAGATAACTTGGATGATAAATCTGGCATCTATTATTTGTGACCCAGGTTTCTTAGTTTATCTTGTGAAATATTTCCTGATTAGATAGAGCTTGAGTTGGAGTTGCACTGACTTGTGTCTTTCAGTAAATCAACCAACCCACAAAAACTGATATGACTAGGTCTAATTTTATTTATGGGATTTTAATCTTTGGGATGTATATTCACTTTGAAATTGTTGCTTTTTGTAGCTGGTTTGACACCTTTCAAACATTTCTGAAACTCTTTTGAAGCTCTTTAGAAAGTTAGACTATTTTCTTCTGTTTTCAAAAGTGAATTGCTAAATACCTGGTATTTGAGTGAGAACTTTCAAATTCTTCTTGTAATATTTGTACAGAAAAGGCAAATAATTTGAACCAGTTCTGTATTTCTTAGTCTATTTTGTCTGATTTATATGTCAGTAATAACATAGTGTTTTACAAAGCACTGATTTTATATCTTTGACACTAAAAGTAAAGCTTTTAAGCATATTGTACTATAAAGATATATTTTAAGGGTTTTTTAAAATACATATTTTATATACTTCTGGTAAGTTTTGAGTCAATACAAAAAATATGATAATGTACCAAAATGAAATGGTAATGGTATGCTGATTTATATAGTAATCCAGAAAAGCAAACCAGTTTTGTATATATAAAAACATGGAACAGACAATCCTATCCTGAAACTGCCGAAATTATTGAAGACAAGACTAAAGAGCTCAATTCTTTAGATTCATTTAGGAATTAGGACAGTTAATTCAAAGGCTAACCATCTTTACAGAAAATAATGGAAATGTTTGAAACAAGGCAAGAAGGAGGGTGGAAAAAGATGGTATTCAACAACGCCCTGAAAAATAATCTGGAGATTGGAACTTTAGTTTTCTAATGCAAATGACTTCAGTATGTTTCATGTATGTTTCATGTGGAATTCACCATATTCCATTTTAAGACTTTTTTGTCATCATAGACTGTGGAGGTTCTTGTTTTAAATTAAAAGCCACTCAGGTTTCCAATGGAGCACCCGAGTACTTCATATTGTTATTAATGTGATTCCAAATGTAGCATGAAAGCTGAGTCTGAAGGTCTGAAGTGAAGAGGTTTATTATATTTCATGACTTTTCTGGGGCTGTTGTGTTTTTCTGCTGAGACTGAAGGATTCTGATTCTGGACTGGAATTATACTCAAGATTCCAAGATTGGTTCCACTACGTGACATAAAGTTACACAAGCATGCATATATGTGGAAAGACACTATATGTACTGCCATGCACACATTTACTTTTGAAATCAGTAAGAATAAATGCAAATTTAAGTTACAGTCACTATGCCTGCAGCGTAATATTTTCTGTGGTTTCTTTCCATTCAGGGAAAGGAGAAAAGCCTGGCTGATATATTTAACACCAATTTTGTATCTCAAAATATTCTATAAAACGCCAGGAGGTAGACTGTAAACATATCTGGATAGCACACTGAGATAAGTTCAGCCTTTTATGTTATAACTAGAAGCAGCTTTTATTTGGATGATGTCATGCATATTGTGGCTTTAATGTCTTATAGTTGTCACATTCCAGCAAGTTTAAATGTATTGGTCATTGGGATTAGCTTTATTAGAATCTGACCTGAAGCTGCATTTATAGCAAAGTGGCAAACCACATTCCATCTTCCCAGATATTTCCATGCTTAGCTTTTCTACTTTCTTCAGTCTTGCAGGAATTTGGGAAGTTTTATAAGGACAAAAGCGAATGTCAACAGGGTAAAGTTACATTAATAAAATGTAACCAAGATTGGGTTTCTTTCTTGACAGCTTGTGACTGGGAATCCCTTTGTTAGTGCTGTAAAATTTCCTGTGACAAATAGGACCCCTTTTATTTCTCTCTTTCTGACAGAGAGACTTTAATTAAAAGGTGAGGAGTGTGAGAGCAACACAGACATCTATAACTAAATGGCATGGAGTATAGTCCCATGGGCTCCAACAAAGCCTGTTGTAATGATAGATGGTTTGTGAATGAGAGCTTTAGCTATTTGCCATGATTTCTTTCCCTAAAGTGTAGGCAGAATGGCCCATAGGAAGAGGACAGAAGAACCACAGTACATTACTAGACAGACCATTGTGAGAAAAAAATATTATTCTGATTTAATACTTGTCTTTGAAAGATTATTTAAAGTAATACCCTAAAAGGTTAAGTAAATAGAAAACCTTTCTGAATAAAGGAAGGGCAGTCTTTCAACAACAATTTGAAAAATGTGCTATAATAGAAAGAATGAGAAAATGTAGATGTATTTTAATTAAAACCCAAAGAAAATAACAATTGAAACACTCTGGATCTTTGGTTTCATAGATATATGAATATATCTATATCTCCTAACTGCCATGTGAAGAAACATGGAAGACTCTTTTAAATATTTTTTAAAAAAATTCTAATTCTGTTTTTTTTTTTTAAAAAAAAGATCTTCCAGAACTGTTTTTTCACTTTGGGAAAAATCTTTTTCATAGCACCATCTAGTGAAATCTATGTCCAAACCCATTGGAATTATCACTGTGCATCCAAAACAAAATCACACAATCTTTTCTATGTTACATCCTAAGCTAAACCTAGTCTTGTAATATTGAAATCCCCAACTATATTTCAGAGTTCTCTGCAAAAATTCCATAGTTTTTATGCAGATTCAGAAATATATATCCTCTGACAATGTTTATCCTCTTGAATTTAGTCCTCAATTTTAGAAATAAGCAAAGAGGTAAGAATTACAGTCTCAAAACTAGGCGTGTTTATTTTTAAATTACTGAAGGAATGTTGATAAAGCAATATGCACGCATCTTTCAAATATTAGACACAGTAGCATATCGCTGAAGTATACAGTACAGATAGTCTTTGACCTATGATCATAATCATCGCCCAGCAGGGTGATGTTAAGTCAGTCATGCCTGATTTTATAATTTTTTTCGTCATGACTGTGAAGCAAATCATGGCAGTTGTAAAGTGAATTATTTTGTAAATTGATATTGTTTGCTAAAAAAATTATTTGGTCTGGGTCAGGAATTGCTGAATTGTTTCTCTGCCCTTAGCCTAGACTTCTAATGCCTTCTCTTACTTTGCATTTCTTTACTAGGAATCTCTTTATTGGTTTCATCTTGGGATGCTTCTTGATATTTCACTATTGAAAGAAGAAAAAAAGTTGTTGAATCTTTTGGCAGGACTTCACTGCCTGGTAGTACTGTTAACTACAAGGAAGTCAATGGGATTCCACAGTAGACTTCACTGACACATAAAATCTACAATGCATAGTCACTGCGTGAATACAAAGCCATAATTCTACTGAAAAGTGTTTTTTCTTGAATTTTGAACAGTAGGAGGGTAGTCTGAGTTGCTAGCAATATAAACTATCCATTCACTTCTCTGTTTCTAGTACCAAAGATTGTGTGAGCTTATGCACTACTGGATACATTAAATACACAAACAATAAATCTGTGGAACCATTTGAAAAGAACAGGACTGATGGTTATTTAGCTCTTTCAGTGTTTCACAGTTTCTTAACCTTTCTAAGTCTCATGTTACAGTTTTCTTGTACTCACATATATTGGGGTATAGAGAAGCAAGCAGTTAATTTAATTGAAGGAGCTTCTCGGAATGTAAGTTTTCTCAACTTCTCTTTCATATGTATCTGAAATCCTCAGATAGTACAATCCATGTTAATGCTAGCTGGAAACTGCTACCTAGCTGTAGTCTTATTTGCAATTAATAGCAACTGTACTTTTTAACATATTTGAAAGATTTTGTTGAGAATGTCAAAGACATCTCTGAGGAAAATGAGTGGTTAAGAAAATTGAAATATAAATAAATAAATAAAACTAGTTGGCAAACCAAGATGGATCTATCTGGTATTGGGTTTTTTATGCTACTTTCTGGTTCAAAGAGGGGCCAGAATCAGGTTCATGGAAGTGGCTGAGTGAGATTGTAGAGGAGACTCACCAAAGGAATCCGGTCTTTTTCAGTTAGATTTTATGGGGTTAGCTTCATTTAAAACTCTACAGTATTAAAAATATAAAAACATTGTTGTAATAGAGAAGACAGAGTTTATAACAACATGTATAAAATATCACATCCTAAAAAGGCTATAGTGTCACTCCAATCACTTTTGCCAATTTTATCCCCATACAACTGAGAGAAAGTAACTCTTTCAAAATTATTTTCCATGTCTTGAAAATAAGTTATTCCAATGTAGCCCAATGTTTTCATTTACTGACTATGGGAAAATGAATCCTGCAGTGAACAGGAAGTTGGACTTGATGACTTCTTAGGTCTCTTTAATTTTGTGATTCAACCCATCCCAATGACCATTCATTTCTACAAATTTTCTTAAGCACAGTCTTAATATAGTGGGGCTCATGGAGCATTGATTCAGGTAGTGTGTGAACTGGGATAAAACATGGATTCAACTGGATCTGTGAAAAGTGTAGGGGTTATCCAAGATGGTGTGCCCTACATCACTAGTATTTCTAAATTTAGTAATTTACTATATTTGTTGGAATTATTACACAGCATGAACATTCTGGAAAAAAAATTTAAAGGGAAAGAATACTTCCTCAAGGAAGGCTATCCAAGGCCATCAGAGACAGATGTTAGAATCTATCTTATGAAACTGGAAACTGAACAAGAAGAGATTTAACCTGAAAAAAAGAAGAAACTTTCTGACAGTAAGAAAAATCAACCAATGGAACAGCTTGCCCTCGGAAGTTGTGGGAGCATCATCACTTGAGATTTCCAAGAAGACATTGGGCTGCCATTTGTCAGAAATGGTGTAGAGTCTCCCACTTGGCCAGGGGGTTGGACTAGATGACCTACAACTCTGATTATCTGATTCTGAGATTGCACTTAACATTTGAAATGCTTGTCTGAAATTAACTATGAAAACCTGGTTGTAAATGTTTCAAGGCCTTTCACGTGTCAGGTGAGACCATAGGAAGGAATCATAGAATCCTAAAATAAATGTGTGAAATGATTCTAGAAATCATCTAAGCCACCCCAGGAGGTGATATCCAGCTAAAGTCTTCATCCTTCATGTCTAAACCATTTTTTTTTTTATCCAGGACCCTGGAAGAATGATGACTTCTTCATCTTGTATAGTTATTCAGATATAGTTATTCAGGATAGCCACCATGAAACAACAATGTTCTTGCATTTTTAATGACAAGTAATATATAATTCATTATTCACATGCTCTTAGATTTTTCAAGAGAAAACTATAAAAAAGATGAACTCTAGAAAAGCAGTTCTGCCAATGGTGATCTCTTAGCTTTGCTTATATTATATTGCCAACCTGGAAGTGAATCTGGCTGAAGCCATCGTTGAAACTTCATGGTTACCACAAGGCAGAGGGGGAGAAAGGGAGGGGGAAAATTAGATAGCTCAGCTTTGCTGTCAAAATAAAAAGCTTTCTTGTGGTAACTAAGGTCATTCCAACAGGTGGCTGAGAAAAGGAGGAGTGGAGTAACTAAGCAACCTGCCAGCCCCACTATTGGACAATGTGACTGATGACCTGGGGGCAAGGGGGAATTTTCACTTAAAAAAAAAAAAATATTGGTTTTTAAAACAAACATAAACAAACAAAACATAAAAACATCAGGCCATCTGCATACAGTGTGCCATTTGGTTTACAAATTGTTTTGTGCTTCCATTTCATAATCTTCAATTACAATTACATTGTATATGATCTCGTATTTTCAATCCAATATTAAATATATTGGTATCATTATTATTAATTTTTTTTGGTTAAGTTTTATTGATTTTTAAGGACAAACAAAAACAAACAAAACATAAA
The DNA here is from genome assembly GCA_015471245.1 of Laticauda colubrina. Taxonomy (NCBI): domain Eukaryota; kingdom Metazoa; phylum Chordata; class Lepidosauria; order Squamata; family Elapidae; genus Laticauda; species Laticauda colubrina. The sequence continues at coordinate 44,075,173 of BLBF01000016.1, forward strand.
AACAGCTTTCTTCCATAAGTATACAAACAGTGTGTTGGTTGGTTTACAAATTTTTTGTGCATTAATTTCATAGTCTCAATTACAGTTACATTACATAATAACTCATATTATCAGAAATTGAATATCCTGGTATTATTATTAATCAATCTTTTGATTATAATTTTGTTCATTCATACTTTGCGAGATAGCTATACTTAGTTTATTTTATAACAATTCATAAAGTCCCTCCAAATCTATCTTAAAAACATTTTATATATGTAATAATAATAATAATAATAAAAAAGAAATACATCTTTATATATTCATTATTTTCTGTAATTCTACATATTCTATTACTATATTTTGTTATCTAGCCATTGATAGAAAAGGTCCCAAATTTTGTAAAATTGTTTATCCTCTTGTTCTCTAATTTCAAATGTCAATCTACTCATTTCAGCACATTCCAGTATTTTCTTAATAATTTCCTCCTATGATGGTATTTTTTCATTTTTCCAGTTTTTAGCAAATACAATCCTAGATGGATTGCAGAGATAACCAATATCTCTGGTTAAATCTGTATGCTTTTTAATCATTTTTTCCAACCACGTGTGGATTTTAGTCCAATATTTTTTTTCCTTTATACCATAAAAAGGCATGCCACCCCAATAACAGATAATGTCCTTCTAAAGTTAACAATCTAGTATTTCTTAATGTTATCCATTCCTTAACCCATGTCAGGTTTGTAGCTTGGTAGTACAACTCCCAATTAGGCAGACCAAATCCTCCTCTAATTCTAGCATCTTGTAAGAGTTTTAACTTTATTCTCGCTTTCTTACCTTGCCATATATATTTCAACACAATTTTGTTTAAATCTTCAAAGTAGTCCTTTCCAAGTCTAATTGGTATTGTTTGAAACAAGTATGGAATTCTGGGTAAAATATTCATTTTGATTGTTGAAATTCTCCCTATTAGTCACAATTGTAGGTTTTCCCATTTCATCAAGTCTAGTGCTATCTGTTGTTTAAGCCCATGTCACACTGCACCAACAGATGCAAAGAGGATGTAAAATGAACAAAAAAGCTTGCCATCCGTTGGTTAACACGATGTACTCACTCCCTCCATTTTGCTTCCTCTCTATCCGTCCAGCATCCGTTTATTGATGTTTCATCCGCTCAGAAAGTTTTGGGCTGCCCAAAACTTTTGCGTGGAAAATGTATCTAATGCATCCGTTCTGCATCCTCTAGGCATACGGGGGACATCCGTTCTGCATCCATTACACATCTGCTATATCCGCTAGGCATCCGCTGTGCATCCGCACAACTCAAATCCGTTCCAGCGGTAAACGGACACAGGGAGGAAGCAGAATGGACGTGCAGCGTTAGTAGCACGGATGGAGAAAGGATGAAAGCGGATGCAGCTCATCCGCTCTGCATCCGCTCTGCATCCACTCTGCATCCTCTACGCATCCACTCTGCATCCTCTACGCATCCTCTACGCATCCACTCTGCATCCGCTCTGCATACTCTACGCATCCTCTACGCATCCTCTATACATCCGCTCTGCATCCTCTATACATCCGCTCTGCGTCCTCCCCACGTCCATTCCTTTCCGTGTTATCCGCTCTGCTTATGCAAATTTTTTCCCCTTTTGAGAGCAGATAACAACAGATGGAACATTTTGCTCATCTGTTGTGTCCTTTTTGCATCTGTTGGGCAGTGTGACATGGCCTTTAAGTTTAATGTAATTGTTCTCTTTTAATATACTGCATCTTACTGTCAAATGTATCCCCAAGTACTTAACCTTATTCGTGACTTGAATTTGCAAGACATCTGCCAATTCTTCTTTTTGTCTTAGTAACATATTCTTTGTCAAAATCTTTGTCTTGTCTTTGTTTATTTTCAGGCCGGCTGCCTCTACATCTGTAGAGTCACTCTTTCTTGATCTTTGTCTTGCTTTAACATTGTCTGAATTGAACGTTGTCCTCCAGATGGTGGGGAAGCAGAAGTAGAAGTTGAAGAGCCAGAAGCTATAAACTTCCTACTCATTTTGAACAATTCAGGATCTTCAGGTTCTTCTAAACCCTAATCCAATGATGAAATAGCCAATTATAATCCAAAATGAAAAATAAGAATGGCAGAGAGAAAAAACCAATAATAATAAAAAGAAAAGGAGAAAAAAAAATTCTTCAGGTTCTTCTTAACCTTGATCCAATCAATAATTAGATAGAAAGGAAGGAGAAGAATAAAAAAAAGTTTAAAAAGAGCAAAAAGTAAAAAAGAATTAAAAAAAATAAAAGTAATTCTTCAGGTTCTTCAACACCTTAATCCAATTGAAAATTTTCAAATAAAAAAAGAAGCACATCGAAAAACAAAAAATCCCAAAGAAGAAAGGAAAAGAAAAAAGAAAATTTTGAGGCTTTCCCTTTAAAATACAAAGCAAAGATGAAAATATTACAAAAATAAAGGTTTTAAAAAGAAAAAATGAACAATACAGCTGGTGTGTGTGTGTGACCAAACTTAAGAAAAAAACAAACAAACACTGCACTTTATTTAATTATCCAAGGCTCTTGTCATAGCTCTCTCCAAACTTCAAAGCCAAGTTTCAATTGTTGATAGAAATCCAGAAGAACACCTGCTATAACACTCTTCCGTGCTCTTCCCTCTATCTTATCATGTAGCAATGTCCTTGAAAAAGAATTTCAGAGCTTTCTTTCTCACCTTTCTTAGCTTTGTCTAAGATATTTTCAATCCTCTAGTTGGCAGTGTTACAAAGTTTCTTTACTCTCACTCTCCCCCTCCTTTCCTGGACAAAATGTAATAAAAGTTTTTTAAAAAGTATAACTTAAGGGAGCCTCTAACCTAAAGTATTACAAAATCAAAAAAGAAGAGAAAAAATAGATATAAATAGAGAAAAAACCAGTCCAGTTAGCAAGTGCACAATCACGATTGAAGTCCAGCCATAAGAAAAAAAAAACATAAAGCAAAGCCTTACTTTGACACTTCTGTTTAAAAACCTCCGCTTATTCAGTTCTGTCAAAATTTTTACAGATTCTTTTTCCCCTTAGGGTGTTGAAATCTTTTTAAGTCTTAGAATAATAAAAGAACAATTCTCACCAGACCGAAAGAGGTTTCTCTTTCAACCTCTTCCATTCGGAGCTGTCCCAACTCAGCAGCTTTGGTGGCTGCCTTTCTGCCACTGGCAAAAGGGCTTCTCCTGGAGCAACCAGGGATTTTGCGATATCCCTGGGATCTATAGGACACACCCTTCACTATCACCGTCTCTTCGGGACGGTTTTGGTCCTTTTGGACCGTCCAAAGATATCGGCTGCAATCTCAGACCTCCAAGATTGCATGCAGTATCGTCGCGACACCAGCTGCTACCCTCACATTGGTATCATTATTAATCAATCATTTGACGATACTTTTATTCATTCATGTTTTAGGAAATAATCATATTTTATTTAATTTATTTTGACAATTCATATTATCATCCCAAATCTATCCTAAAATCATTTTGTAGATATAATAAGGAAAGAATACATATTTATATATTTAGTATTTTCAAAGAGTCTATATATTTTGTTACTATATTTTATTGTCTAACAATTGATAGAATAGACCCCAAATTTTTTAAAATTGTTTATCATCCTGTTCTCTAATTTCAAATGTCAATCTGATCATTTCAGCACATTCCAATATTTTCTCAATGATTTCCTCCTATAATGGTATTTTCTCATTGTCTTTTAATCTTTTCCCAATTTAACCACAGAGACTCCCATATATAATGTCTTCTAAAATACCCCTGTGTTTTAGTTCCTTTATACCATAAAAAAGCATGCCACCCCAAAAACAGATCATGTCTTCTAAAGTCAACAATCTAGTATTTCTTAATGTTATCTATTCCTTAACCCACATCAAATTTGTAGCTTGGTAACACAACTCCCAATTAGGCAAACCAAATCCTTGTCTTATTCTAGCATTTTGCAAAAGTTTTTACGTTATTCTCGCTTTCTTACCTTGCCATATATATTTCAACACAATTTTATTTAAATCTTCAAAATAGTCTTTTCCAAGCCTAATTGGAATTGTTTGAAATAAATATAAAATTCTGGGTAATATATTCATCTTGATTGTTGATATTCTCCCTATTAATGACAGTTGTAAATTTTCCAATTTTGCCAAATCTAGCACTATCTGCTGTTTAAGTTTGACATAATTATTCTCTTTTAGTGTACTGCATCTTGCTGTCAAGTATATCCCCAAGTACTGGGATCTTATTTGTGACCTGAATTTTCAATGGTTCTGCCAGTTCTTCCTTTTGTCTTGATAGCATATTCTTTGTCAAGATCTTTGTCTTATCTTTATTTATTTTTAAACCAGCCACCTTTTCATATGTCTCTATCTTTTCTATCAATTTTGATGCTGTTTCTGGTGGGTCTTCTAAGATAAAAATCAGATCATCTGCAAATGCTTGCAACTTAAATTCTTCCTTTTTAATTTTCATCCCTTTTATATTCTTTTCATCTCTAATATTTCTATTTAGCACTTCCAAAGTTAACACAAACAACAGAGGTGATAGTTGGCACCCTTGTCTTGTTCCTTTTCTTATATCAATAGAGTCTGTCAGTTCTCCTTCTATCATTACCTTTGCCGTTTGCTTATGATATATAGCTTCTATTGCTTGAATAAATTTTCTAGCGAAGCCCATCTGTTCCAGCAGTAATAACATGAATTGCCAATTCACATTATCAAATGCCTTCTGTGCATCTAGAAATATCAGAGCCATTTGTTTTTCAGGATGTGCCTCGTAGTATTCCAAAGTATCCAAGATTACTCTCATATTGTCTTTAATTTGCTCTTTCCATTTTGATCAGGATGGATAAAATTGTTTAAATATTTTTTAAGTCTTTCTGCCAATATTGAAGCAAAAATTTTATAATCTGCGTTTAGTTGGGAAATGGATTTATAGTTCTTGATTTGTAATGGATCAGCCTCCTCTTTTGGAACAAGTGTAATATAAGCTTCTGACCATGATTTAGATATCCTCTTTTTTAACATAACTTCATTCATAATTTCTAACAATGGAAGGTTCAATGATTCTTGTAATGTTTTATAAAATTCTGCCGGAAGTCCATCTGGGCCTGGCGCCTTTCCATTATTTTGCTTCTTGAGTGCTTCAGTTAACACCATCATCATTATATTGCTTTCTAACATTGTTTCAATCTCTTTAGGTATCTGGGGTAGATTAGCATTATGTAGGTACTGTTTGACTCTTTCCTCATCAATATTCTCTTGTGTGTATAGTTTCCCATAATAGTCTCAAATGATTTCCTTCTTCTTTTTACTACCATAGCAAACTTGGCCTTGATCATCTGTTAATTGCAACATTTTCCTTGATTCTTTCTCCTTTCTCAATTTATATGCTAACCATCTACCTGGTTTATTTGCATCTTCAAAGTAGATGGCAGTCCTCTTGGAATTCAATTAGTGAAATGTCTTTTTCTGCCTCTTCCTCTTTCCCTCTGAAAAATTCTGTTTTAAATGATTCAGCTTTCTCAATTGAATCAATTCTGTATATTTGTTCTTGTCGTGAACAAGAATCAGCCATCAGTTCTGGAATCAGCCATCTATAATTCACCTCTTTTTTAAGTAGCAATTTGGTCAAGAATCAGTGTTCTCTTCTCATCTCTCTCACTCTTCTGGGTACTTGTTTCAAAACCACAATCTCCTTATCTTTATATTTCAATGTTTTCTCTCTTGCCACTTGCAATATTTGCGTTTTAATGGTTTTCTTTGTAAATCTAATGTGAACTTCTCTTGCTAAGCTATTTCTCATTGCATATCTTGTGACGACTCGATAAACCTCATTTATTCCATCCATCATCTTCTCTTTAGTTATTTCCAAAGCTTCAGCCAAAATTTCTATCATTTTCTCAGCTACACCACAGTTAATCTGTTATCAGTGTCTCCAATCTTCTTATCTCTTTGTTTATCTTCTTCTTCTTCAATTTTTAGTAGTCTCTCATCATATTTCATTATCATTTGTTGGATGTTCTCCACTTTTTCATCGGTTTTCCCTGTTCTTTGTTCAATGTTCTCTGTTCTTTGTTCGATGTTCTCTATTATCTTTTCAGTATTCTCTGATCTTGTTTGAATGCTTTAAATTCCTTGTATAATCATCTGCAGGTCACTTTTTCTTTTTCTTGTTATTTCTCTTGCCTTAACATTGTATTAAATGTTGTCCTCCAGATGGTGGAGAGGAGGAAGTAGAAGTTGAAGAACCGGGAGCTGTTAATTTCCTATTCATTTCAAACAATTCAAAATCTTCAGGATCTTGTAGACCTTAATCCAATTGTGAAGGAACCAATTGTAATTCCAAATAAAAATAGTAGGGAAAAAGAAGCCAAATAGTAATAATAATTAAAAAAAAGAAAAAAAGAATTTCTTCAGGTTCTTGTACACCTTTATCTAATTGATTGGTTAGATAACAGTGAAAATTCATAAATGAAGGAAAAAACCATACACACACAAAAGAGAAAAAGTTGTAAAATCCTAAAAAAGATGGAAGAGTGAGGAATAAAATGCTAAAAAAAAAAAAAAAAAGGAAAAATTCTTCAGGTTCTTCTACACCTTAATCCAATTAAGAGGTCTCAAATATAAAAGGCTGCATAAGAGAAAAAGAAAAAAAAGGCCAGGAAGGTAAAAAAGAAAAAAAAGAAAAAAACAGTACTGGAGGTTGATGGAAAAACAAAAGTACCAGAAAGGCAGAAAAAGAAAAAGAAAAAAAGGCTACTCCTTTAAAAAGAAAAGGAAGGGAATCATTAATACTAAAACTTTTCTTTTAAAATAAAAAGCAAATGTAAAAATTTAACTTCCAAAGACAAGCCAAAAAAAAAAAAAAAAAAGGCAAAGACAAGTTCCAAAGAACCTAAAATCCAAATTGCTGTTTCAAAAAGTAAACTGTTGAGGAGGGGTAGTGCAGCTTAAAAAAAATCAAGAGAACACACTGCACTTTGTTTAGTTATCCAAGGTTCTTGTTATAACACGCTTCTCCAGAAACTTATCACTTTTTCTTTTCCTATAGACTTCAACACCAGACTCCAGCTGTTGATAGAAACCCAGAAGAGCACCTGCAATAATACTCTCCCATGCTCTTCCCTCTATCTTATCAAATCGCAATGTCCTTGAAAAAAAAGTCTCAGTTCTTTCTTTCTCAGCTTTGTCTGGTCACAAGAGAAATAGAATATTTCCAAGCCTCTAGTTGGCAGTGTTACAAAGTTTCTTTTGCTTTCACTTTCCCCCTCCTTTTCAAGAAAAATATAATAAGAATTAATTAAAAAAGAAAAAAGATATTTTAAAAAAGAAATAACTAAAAGGGGGTCTCTAGCTTAAAATGTTACAAAATCAAGGAGAAAAAAGATAGATGGAAAAAAAACCAGTCCAGTTTCAAAATATAAGATCATATATAGAAAATCCAGCAATGAGAAAAAAACATTACTTTGACATTCCTGTTTAAAATCGCCGCTTAATCACTTCTGTCAAAACTTTTATAGATTCTTTCTTTTCCTTACGGTGTCCTTTCAGATCTTAGAATAAAGAAAAAGTTCTTACCAAACCGGCACACTCTTGTTCTGTTCTCTTTCGTTTTGGAGCTGTCCCAACTTCAGCAGCTTTAATGGCCGCCTCTTTGCCACTGGCAAGAAGAGTTTGGGGGCGGAGCTGGTGTCACAACAATACAGCATGCGATCTTGCAGGTCTGAGATCGCTGCCGATATCTTTGCTCCTGGATGGTCCTATTGGATCTAAACCATCCCAAAGAGATGGTGAAAGTGAAGAGTGCATCCTGTCGATCCCAGGGATGCTGCAAAGTCCCTGGTAATCCAGGAGAAGCTCTTCTTGCCAGGGAGAATTTTCACTTTTTATTTAGGTGAAAACTGCGTGAACTTTCAGAGTCGGTTTTCACCAGTTGTGCCAATATGTTGTATCCAAGAAATTATTCTTTGAGGAATCTACCAGCCTCAGATTTCTGCTTTCATTGGGTGTATTTTTTGGAACATTGATAGGAATACCACCTGGATAAGAACTAAATACAAAAATTTGAAGTTTAGAAAAAAGATTGGAACTTCATTTAATTTTTTTAAAGGCCTGGGCTGGAACTAACCTTGAAATCCATGGTGCAATAAAGTTATTATCAGTGCACATTAAGATAAAGTCCTTCTCTAGCAGTATAAATTGAAAATCCAGTGCTTAAAGAATAAATATCGTGTGATGGCAAGAGGTTGGGTTGTAAAGAATTGTACCAAAAGTGCTAAGACTGAGTGACAATCTTTTTATACAAAATTAAACATGTATGTGAAATGCTTCATATATATTGGCAGCCCACATAGAAATGCTTTTATTCTATTTAGAAGTTAGTGGTTAGTTGCTATATGGAATTGAACTGTTAAACAACTTGCCGGGTAACTGTTGACATTTAATTTAAAGGCTGACCCAAATGATCTTTCAACAAAAGCTAAAGATGATGGAATACTGCAAACAAATATGAAGCTTATTTTATGATTAGTTTGAACTTAATTACACGTTTAGAATTCAAGTTTACATAATTAAAATTAAGTTTTATGAATAAATGTTTTCCATACAAATGAAAAAAAATTGACTACATTTCACTTGAAGAAGGCAACACTCAACCATCTCTGTATCATATCCAAGAAAATTGTGTGGCTATTTTAGGGAATTAAACTCAACTTGAAATAAAAAATTCATTTAAGGTTTTTTTGTGGGTTTTTTTTAAAATGAGAGTTCCAACTTCAGATAATTCTTTTGAAATGATGGATAAAGTAATATTTTTTTTCTTAAATTTCTCTTATAAACAGATCCACAAATAATTATATTGATACATGGTCATCTGCCAAAGTGTTAGCTTAGGTAGATTCCATCTTGAGGTAGATTAAATCTCTGCAGGAAGACAAGAATTATATTTCATTAAAAATCTTGAAAGACTGGTCAATCTATCTATCTATCCATCTTTTATAACTCAAAAGTTTGAGCCTATTATCTTCCAAATATTATCTTGTTTCCTAGAACTTAAGTGAAGTTTTGCTGTAGGAAAAGAGCAGGCAGACTTGTGGTGGTGGTGGAGTTTAGCATGCCATTGATTTAGAGTTATTGCGTTCCTATAAGTGCTCCAAGTCCAATTTCTCCAGAATTCCATTGACCCTTATCTGGTACCAATTTAGCATTTAACTTTATTGACCAGATTCCTGTGACCAGGCTTAAATAAATTTTCTATGCTGAAACCTTATGAAAAGTCCTGATTCTTTGTGCCTGACATGAATCTGCCGACTTGAATTTCAACACTAAATTTCTTTACTTCACCCCCAGTTCTGCCTGCTCATTTCCTACAATTTATGACAAAGTAATATTCTTTACTCTCTGCACAAAGATATATAAAGTTAATATGCCAAAGAGATCCAAAAATGATCAGATAGAGCATGGGTGCCAAACTCACATCATCATGCCAACATCATATGATATATCTGGATTTTTTCCCCCTCGCTAAATTGGACATGGGTTTGACAGCCCTGAGAGAGAGTATATGAGGAGTAGCTTCCTCAGAAAACTTTTCTATTGATAGTTTCAGAAAATTATTGTAGATCTACTTTTAATAGTTATGTCGACTTTAACAGTGAAACTACTGTGCATGGTCAGTGTATTCATCATTGATCTCTGTGGAAATTGTGGAGAGAAGACTATGTGTGCATGTTAGTAATACTTTTTCAAGAAAGTATCTCCTGTCCTCTTGTCTATTCTTTTTTTATTTCAGAATTTGTACTTCTAAGTTAATAATGTGCTTTTACTTTAAGGAGATGTCTGTGTCTTTTCAAAAGGGTGTGTCTGCTTTTGTTGGGCACTTTTAATGTTCTTTGAAAATTCCAGTAATTAAGCTGGAGAATGTTTTATCCTGTGGAAATCTTTGTGATGTTCTGAAGTAAGGATTGCGGACTTCAAATAGAATAACAACAATATCAACAGATGGTTCTCCAAAGTATTTGTTGTTGTTGTTGCCACCTTTAAAATGCAACACTACACATGCTAATGGATTAGAATAAACCAGAATACTTACCATTTATACAGTAACTGAGTAATTAATGTCTGAAGGGGGAGAAAGCAGCATGATTAGATCCAGTATGAAGATAATATACAAATACTTTTGATGCATTGCTAACATTTTCCATGAGCTTCAAAGTCATTGTTATGGGTCAGTAGATGGAACACTAGAATGTACTCTGTGCTACTGAAGTGACTCAGAAATATTTATTACAAATGCAGTGTTCTTTGAAACTTACAGAGCCATTGTTTTCTATTACATGCCCATTTAGTTTCTGTACTGAAGAATGATTAACTATCCATGGAGACTGTCCCATAATGTAATGCCACTGACACAAAACAGCAAGTACGGATCAAAAGAGAAAGAAAAAAGCAGCCTGTAAAATATACTCATAAAATATGCTCATAAAACATTTTCTCTGCTTTATACTGAAATTGGGCTTATGTCTACTCCTACAATAGTTTCATTGGGTTCAGCTGGACCAAGTAGTTTGAAATACAGGTATATGTATATTCTATAGAACACCTCATAGCTATACTGTCAAAGATGTTCTAAATAAAGAATAAGATTTCAGTCTCTGTTCTAACTAACCACCTTCCCCCAATATTTTGTATGGAAATAAAGATAAGCTTATAAAAATATATTGGTGCTGAAGAAATCCAACTGTCTGAGGAAAGTCTGGTGATATATATTTATTAGAATTTGTCAAATGAAAATGAGAACAAGAATAACAGAATAAAAATACAATGACAAGGATGATAAGCACATTAGTGCACTTATGCATGCCCCCTACTGACCACGTAAGTATGAAGTAAGGTCCGCAGAAGTCCATTTGTGACTGAAACTGAAAATTTGTTGCTGAGACAACTGAATCAGGTATAGCATTTCAGACTTATTTATTTATTTATTTTTTATTTATTTGGTTTGTCAATTGCTTACAAGATAATAAGGTATAAGTAAAAATATAGTTATTATTACTTACTTTACATGGATACATATAAGAAAAAAAAAATAGGACAGGGACAGTAGGCACATTGGTGCACTTATGCACACACCCTACAGACCTCTTAGGAAAGGGGTGAGGTCAATAGTAGACAGTCTAAGGTTAAAGTTTTTGGGGTGTGAGGAAGAAACCACATAGTCAGGTAGAATGTTCCAGACATTGATTATTCTGTTGCTGAAGTCGTATTTCCTGTAATCAAGTTTGGTGTGATTAATTTTGAGTTTGTATCTATTGTGTGCTCTTGTATTGTTATGGTTGAAGCTGAAGTATTCATTGACAGGTAGAATATTGTAATGTATGATTTTATACACTATACTTAGATCGGATTGAAGGCAGCATAGTTCTAGATTTTCTAGGTCTAGAATTTCAATTCTGGTGGCATAAGGTATTCTGCAACGAGTAGAGGAGTGGAGAACTCTTGTGAAATATTTCTGGACTTTCTCAACTGTGTTAATATCAGATACATAATGTGGTCTTCAGACTGATGAGCTGTATTCAAGTATTGGTCTAGCAAATGTTTTGTATGCTCTAGTTATTAGTGTAATATTACCAGAGAAAAAGCTACGTAAGATTAGGTTAACAACTCTTAATGCCTTTTTGGCTATGTAGTTACAGTGGGCTCTAGCACTTAGATCATTAGAGATGAGTACTCCAAGGTCCTTGACAGAGTTTGGATCATTAACAAAATCTTGACTATTCAGCCTGTATTTTATTTTCTGATATTTTTTGCCAATATGTAAGACAGAGCATTTGTTTGTTGAGATTTGAAGTTGCCATTTGTTTGACCTCGACTGAAACACTGTCAAGGTCTTTTTGAGGGGTAGCAGTATTGTCTGTGGTGTTGAATAGCTTTACATTGTCAGCGAAGAGATGATACTCTTAATATGATCACAGACGTCATTTATGGAAAGTATGAAGAGAGTTGGGTTTAGAACACTGCCTTGGGGGACACCACTGTTGACAGGTACAGAATTTGATAGGATGCTCCCAATTTTGACCATTTGCTGTCTGTTTGACGGGAATGCTTCTATCCAGTTATGCAGGTGTCCAGACATTCCATAAGATTTTAATTTTAGTAGTAGTTTGTAATGTACCACTGAATCAAAGGCTTTACAGAAGTCTATGTAGATTGCATCTATTGCTTTGCCCTGATCGAGTTGTGTAGTCCATACGTTTTTGCAGTGTAAGAATTGCAGATTGCAGGATAGTTTTTTCTTGAACCAAATTGACAACTCTATTACAGAAATCATATTTTTACAGTGAAGTTTAGAACAATTTAAATTGAATTTAAAGCAGTTGTTCACGTGCATATTATTGCGATTAAAACAGAAAAAGTCATTTATAGGTAAAATGTTACTATGAATGCATATTCTGAATGCAATACTTAGGTCTGACTGCAAGTGACACAGTTCTAAGTTATCCAAAGCAAGAAGTTCGAGCCTAGTACATAAGGAATTCTAATGTGTACAGAAGAGTACAAGATTTTTTTTGCCAAGTACTTCTGAACCCGCATGATGTCAGATATAGGGCGGGGATTCCAAACAGTTGAACAATACTCTAAAATCATATAAATATTTGTTCTAAAAGGTTTCATTTTTTGTTTCTCTGATGTTTGGGGCACTGCCACAACATTTATCTTCAGATGTACGTAAGATTGGAGGCTTCAATCTAGATCCTTTTAAAACAATGTGAAATATGAACAGGATTTCCATACTATTGCTTAACAGTGTAGAAGATCAGATACCATTTGATAGGTCAAGTATAGAGTTGACAATGTGTTGAATAAAGATTTTTACCACTTTGAACAATAAATCAAAGCACTTATATAGGCTAACTACTGTGCTTAAACAGTGATTGGGCCTATTAAAAAGACTGAGACAGTTAATTGCACATGGAGCAATTTTGAAATAATCACATCAATGAATTCATTGATGACAGTAAAAGTAATGTTAAAACAGAGGTCCCCAACCCCTGTTCTGTAGTCCAGTGCCTGTCTGCAGCCCATTTGGAACTGGGCCATGGAAGTGGTGGATGAGTGTGTGCATGCATAAACACAAAGCTGCATTTGTTAAAGTGCACAAAACTATCCCCTCTAACCCTACTGCTTCTGCTAGTCCGCTGAGTCAGAAAGATGAGGGATTGCTGAGTTAAAGTACAGTCTCTGTAGTAGAGCTTGTTCCATCCAGAAAGAAGCGTGTGAGACCAGGTTACAAACAATAACTCTTTATTTCAAACTGCTAGGTAAAGAAACGGAACATAGCCCAAGCCGCGGCAGCCCTTTATATAGCGGCTAGCCTGCCGGCTTGTGGCCAATGACAGTTATTTAATTCTTCCTGCCATTTGGCGGCTTCCCGGATTGGTTCCTAGTGAACCAATCCGTAAGTGGCCTTTTCGGCCAATCAGAATGAAGTACTTGGAACCTACCAAGTTCCATACAGAACACCCCTCCCACTTTAGTTCAGTCCAACATGGGTGATGTAGTCGCACAGGTAGGTGGGGCTTTTCCTAGTTCTAGTTGACCTGCGTGGCTCAGTCTTGTTTTGGTCTTCAAGTGGTTCAGACGGGATCGCTGCTTCTCTCGACCTTCTCCATGGAACCTCCTGGAAGGGTGAGTCAGCCATGCTCCTCCTGCCTGAGTCTCTCGGGCTGGTTGAGATGGCTCCGCCGCTTCCTCCTGGTTTGGCCGAGTTGTTTGAGCTAGTCTGGCTGCCACCTTCCAGGAAGGCCTCACTTTGCTCTTCTGCTCCTGGACTTCTTTCTTGTGGTTCATCTAACCGTGAGTGCTCTTTTTGTTTGGTTAGATTGTCATTTTGTAGAGTTTGTTGTCTTGTTATGGGAGGTTCATCTCTCCCTTTTTTATTTATTTGTACTTCCCCCCCCTCCTTGGTTGTTTTTTTGTTGGAATTTATTATTTTCAGTTCTGCGGCGGTTTTTCTTTCGGGTTGCGGGAACGAAGCTGGTCTATGTGCCGCTTCCATTCTCTCCCATCATCTAGCATTAGTCGGTAGGACTGGGGGCCTGTGACTTTGTGATGGTGGCTTGCAGCCATAGAGGGTCCCCAGTAAGGTTCTTGGCATAGACTAGGTCGCCGACTTCGAAGGTACGATATTTGTTGGAGGAGTCAGGGGGCTTGTCCCATTTGTAGGTGGGGTGTAACCGGTCCATGTAGGTCCGTAGTTTCCTACCCATTAACAGTTCAGCCGGGCTTTTATTTGTCATGCTACTTGGGGTGATATGTTGCAAGGTTAGGAGTCGGTTGAGTTTGTCCTGCATATCCCCCTTGTCCATTCTCTCTAGGCCCTCCTTAGTATACCTAACCATGCATTCGGCCCTGCCATTCGCAGCCAGATGGGCCGGTGTAGTTAAGGTGTGACAGATACCCTGGGTAGCCAGGTATTGTTCGAACTCCAAGGCGGTAAACTGAGGCCCGTTGTCTGAAACCAGTACATCTGGTAGCCCATGCGTTGCAAACAGTTTGTCGAGTTGTTTCATGACAGCTTCGGTGGCTGTGGGAGCCATGAGGATGACTTCCAACCAGTTCAAATATGCACTGATCACAATCAAAAAGGTGTTCCCCTTTGTTGGCCCAGCGAAGTCAACCATGGACCCTGGGGAGTTTCCAAGTCCCATATTGGTGCCTGTAGGGGGGTAGGCTTCACTTTTTGTCAGGCGTGGCATGTTGCAACCCAGCGTTCAATGTCTGTCCAGCCCTGGCCACCAGACGTAACTCCTGGCCAGGGCTTTCATTTTAACTATGCCCGGGTGACCCTCATGCAACATGCCTAGGATAGTTTCTTATAGGCTGCTTGGGATTACCACCCTGTCACCCCATAAGATGCACCCCCTTTCGATAGACAGCTTGGTCTGTCTGGCACGGAAAGGTTTAAAAGTCTCAGTTTTTTTATTTTCCTCCGGCCAGCCTTTATCTACCCAGTTCAGTATGCGCGCTGTCAAAGGGTCTTTGGCTGTGGCTTTCACGATGTCGGTTGCAGTCAGCGGTAGCTCTGGGCAGGTCTCAAGTTGAAATGTGGAGGTAGTTGGAGCAGGGTCATCTTCTATGACGGGCAATGGGGAATGGCTCAGGGCGTCGGTGTGCGAAGTTAGCTTTGCCAGGTCTGTGGAGTAGCGTGTAGGAGTAGGCAGTGAGAAATTCAGACCACCTCGTCATTCTAGGAGACAGAATGTTCGGGGTTGGCTTGTTTTGCCACTAGGATTCCAAGGAGAGGCTTGTGGTCGGTTACGATAGAAAAGGGTCTGCCATAAAGGTACTCATGGAATCGTTTGACCCTGGCGACGATTGCCAGGGCTTCACGATCAAGTTGGCTGTAATTGCGTTCCGGCTTGGAGAGCGTCTTTGAGTAAAAGGTGACCGGTGCCTCTCTGCCATCTGGAAGCTAGTGACTCAGGAGGGCGCTGACCCCAAAAGGTGAAGCATCACAGGTGACCGTCAGAGGCAGGGTGTTGTTAAAGTGGATCAGAACGGTGTCTGATGTTAATAGGTCCTTAATATCTTGGAAGGTTCTCTGTTCCCGGTGGTCCCATGTCAAAGCGGTTTTTTTATCTGGCAGTCGATGTAGGAGTTCTGCTATTGTCGCCTTATGGGATAGGAACACATTGTAAAAATTTATGAGGCCCAGGAACACCTGGAGATCGGTTTTGTTTTTTGGTCTGGAAGCATCTTTGATAGCCTTCACCTTTTTTTCGGTTGGGTGAATGCCTTGCTCATCGATTAAATAGCCCAAAAATTTGACCCAGTTCGTGGCCGGTTCACATTTTTCCTTCTTAATTTTTAGGCCTGATTTTCTAAAGCAAGTTAAGACTTCTCTTAATCTTGTCTCTAGCTGGCTGGCATTTTTTGCTGAGACCAATACATCATCAAATTATGGGACGACACCCTTGATTCCGTTTAGTAGGTGTTCCATGAGGTTTTGGAAAACACCTGGGGCAACGCTAACACTGAATTGGAGGCGGTTACATTTGAATGCCCCTCTCTGTGTCACTATCGTTTGTGCCTCTGCTGTTATTGGATCAATGGGTATCTGCTGATAAGCTTGTACTAGGTCGAGTTTTGCGAATATTTTTCCTCCCTCTAGTGAGTGCAATAAATGTTGCACTACTGGCACTGGGTATGCGCTTTGTTGGAGCACGTGGTTCAGGGTTGCCTTATCGTCCCCACAGATGTGCCCTGACCCATCTGGCTTCACCGGTGTGATGATAGGGGTTTCCCACTTGGCATGGTCGATTGGTTCTAAAACCCCTTGCGCGATCAACTTATTCAGCTATTCGTCAATTTTTTGTTTAAGCGCGAATGGAATGCGTCTGGCCTTTAAACAAATGGGGGTTATTTTCGGGTCTAGGCTAAATGAAATTGGGGTCCCCTGGTACTTGCCTAGAGTCCCATTGAATACATCTTGGAATTCGTGGAGTAGGTTCTCCTCCCGATGCGGTTGATCCCGGTTATCCTGATTCCCAGAGGTGGGAACCATTCGATTCCTAGCAGACTAGGGCGGTCATGGTCGACGATAGTCAGAGGCAAGACTTCAGCATGTTGTTTAAATTCAACTAAAAAATGTCCAAGGCCAACTACTGGGATTCGATTTCCCTGATAGTTTTTTAGCACAAGTTTTTGTTTCTTTAGTTCTTTCTGCTTGATGTTCGGAATTAGGCACCGGATGGTATTCCAGGATACCATCAATAGGAACGACCCTGAGTCAACCTCCATCTCGCAGGGTCTTCCCTCGATGCTCACCTCTATCCAAACCTTCGTTCTGCTTTCCGCCCTGGCATTATCGATGGTGACTGTCTGATGTGTTTCTTCTCTGTCATCGGTTCTTTTATTGCGGTTCCATCGGTTGCCGGCTTGTCTGTCATCGTGTCTGGGGGGGGTGCTGCCGCATCTTTTTGGACTATAGCTCTTTTTGTTGCGGCAGTCCCTTTCAATGTGCCCCCTTTTATTACAAGCCCAGCATATTGCATCGAGGAACCTGCATTCAGACCGCGGGTGATTGCCTCTGCAGTCCACACATTGAAATTCCTGCTGATTCTTCCTCTTTTTGCGCTATTTTCTATCTGAATAGAGTCTATGGATGTCTTCGTCGTCGTCTTCGGTGTCACTTTGGGTTTCGACGGCCTCGTGGTGGGTTGTCGCTGTGGGCTGTTTCTTTCCTCCCTCTGCCTTCTTCTCCCTGGTTTGGGTCAGCAGGTCTGGAACTGCGTTCATTTGCCTCATGGTGGCTGCTGACTTTTTCATTGCTTCGGCGGTGGTTGTCTCAGCAATGGCCTCGGCCATGGTTATGTTTGGCCTGTTGAGCAGTTTGCTCTGAAGGGTAGAGTCTTTCAGGCCAAGGACTATGTGGTTTCTCATAGCTTTGCCCATGTTTTGAAACTCACATGCTCCTCCAATGTGTCTCAAGGTTGCCACAAAGTCTGCTATGGTTTCATCCTCCTTCTGGTCTCTTTTGTAAAATTCATGCCTTTTGATTAGATTTGTGACCACCGGTGCATAGTGTGTTCGGAGCATTCGGTTCAGGTCAGACCAGGTCATCTGCTTGAGATCCCTGGGTTTTGCCAGCACCTTCGCCATTTTGAATATGGCCGGTCTGCAGTGTGTAAGGAAGACAGCCCTCTTCCTTTGATCTGAGATTTCTTCCATCTCGTTGCTTTCTAAGAACATAAGAAAGTGATTCTTATAAGAAATATAAATTCTTATATAAGAAATATATGATTCCCAATCCTCTACATCTGGACTGAAGGGTGTGGGTGGTGTGTTGTTACCAGCCATCTCTTTTCGCTTGGTTCAGATCGCCGCGTGCTTCGGTCTCTGCTTCTATGATGATGCCACCTTCGTCGCCACTGTTCTGTCTGGAAAGAAGTGCGTGAGACCGGGTTCCAAACAACAACTCTTTATTTCAAATCGCTAGGTAAAGAAACGGAACATAGCCCAAGCCACGACAGCCTTTATATAGCGGCTAGCCTGCCGGCTTGTGGCCAATGACAGTTATTTAATTCTTCCCACCGTTTGGCGGCTTCCTGGATTGGATTGACTACAGTATCTACAATGGTCTGCTCCTTCCTATGGCTGCCCATTATGCTGTACAGCTGTTTCCTGCTGAACTACCAGCCATTTCCCGCTGAACTACTTTGTTCACTGCTAGTTGGCAGTTATTGCTCTTTTGTTTAATAATCTTGCAGGTGATCCAACATGAACCATTAAGTAAATGAAAGAACCTTAAACATAGAGGCTTTTGCTTCATTCAGCCTTGACCCTGGGACTCCTTTAGCTTCTGCATAGGCAGGATAAGACATGGTCCCCTTGATCTTCTACTATCAAATCTACAGTACAGAAGCTTCTCTTCCCTTTCTATCATTTTTGACATTGCTAAGTTAAAATGTAGGAATGTTACTGTTTGGTATTTTGTGAAGCTGAACTATCAAAGAATAACCTGTTCTCTGATTATTGCAGTATTATTGCATACTATGAGGGAGAGACAAAGAAAAATGTGGGGGCTGTGCCAATATCAAAGGGGAGGAGTTGAAAGGCATTCATATATGCAAACATTTAGGAAAGCAAAAGAAAAGCCTGGGGCCTAATGAAGAAGAGCATTAAAAGGTTCTTCTTTCCTAAAAGGTTCAGGAAAAGGCAGGCACTAGAGGACCAATTCGCACAGGAGTCTGGGTGTACAAGAAAAAAGGAAATATTATTTACCAAATTAAAAATATTAAAAACCCTAATAAAAAGAGAAATAATGGGATGATGGCAGACAGATTTAGAACAAAAATAATCACAGAATAAGTTGTAAGCCCTTAGAAAAATATTGTGATATACTTTATGTGTTTGTGTATTTTCAAGGGAGAATCTTAACAGTTTTAAACATAATTTTTAATAATTGAACAGGCCATTTTGTTAGCTAATGTGGGGGCCTCATTTTCATCTGTCAGTGGTATTATATACATGAGGGGTATCAGACTGGCAGCTCACAGACTAAATGTGTGTTGTGCAGGCCATGCTCACCCCAGCTCCACAAAGGGAAAAAACAACTCAATGTGTCACATGACAACACATGAGTGACGTGGTGAGTTTGACATCTATGATATACACCAAATCAAGAAATCAGCTCCACATAAAGGCTGAAACTATTTTTTATTAATATTGGTGTAGTAACTGACTCTGACAATGCTTTATCTCCTCCCTACCCCCTTTATACTGATGTAAATTATGGATGTTTTTGCCTGAACATTTGGCACATGTCTTATTCTTGTTATTGGGTTTGGGTGTGTTTTCTCCCTTGTCACTAACAGATCAGACATGTTCCTTAATCTACAAATGCAAGTATCTGTGTGTGGGGGGCAGTGTTCATATTTTGGGAATGCTGTAGTAATCAATTCCAGCACTGCTAGGTAAGGAGTTAAACTATATGTTCTGCAAGGTATCTTTCACTTATTTCATTTAATGAGTATCCTTACTGTGAACAACTGAGTATCCACATCTGAAATAATTGCATGGATAGATTTGACATTGGATAAGGATATTAATGCACCAAATTTCATTTTCAAGAAAAGAAATTTTATGTGTGTGTAAGAGAATCCAAAATATAACAATATAATAAATAAAATAAAGACATTTTAAAATGATCTATGTGCTTCAGAGAAGTTTTTCTTCAGAAAAATTTTTTTTTCTAATTAAAACATTTGTCAAGAAGGTCAGATTTTAATGAGGTTTCATGGTCTATATCAGGGGTGTCAAACTCACATCATCATGGTGGCATCATGTGATGTATCAGTAAGTTTTTCCCCTTTGCTAAACTGGGTGTGGGCATGACCAGCACGTTACACATCCAACCTGCAGGCCAGGAGTTTGACAGCCCTGGCCTAGATACATCTAGAGTTCTGTGGGAACATAGAATATCTCTGTGTAAGATCAACTCTTTTTTAGTTTGAAAGGACCAACACTCTCAGTTCCATATGTTGCATTCTTCCATTGGCTCTTCTGGTATAATACAGCCTCCATTAGCTGTCCAACTGAATCAGCCTGTGAGGATAATATTTATTTTCTGCTTTGTCATGCTTTCCTGCAATATCATGCTTTCCTAGAATATCCAAGAAGGCTGATGAGTACTGCCCACTGATAACTGTTGCAAGGAGAAGCTGGCTGTAATGCCAAAATTGTTAGTTCCAGTTTACTGAACTTTATTTTTTAATCATTTATTCCTTGAAGTAATTCTAAGCAAGTTATGCATTAAGGTTAAATAACAGCATAAGAATAAAAAAGAAAGAACAAGCTCCAAATAGCAATAATATGTAAATGCAGTGCATCATGAGGAGGAAACTCGTTCATCATAATCAAAGATCAAATTATGCTATCAGGGAGCAGATCATCTCCACATAGATCTAAGAGCCAGATTTTTTTTTTTTTACACTATATGGACTTTAGGTGAAAGGCCATTCCACAGCTACTCCAGGATGACAATGTTTTATAACTGCCTTTTTCAGGACTTACTAATCAGGCCGAAGAGTGATTAGAACAGAAGTGTGGCTGATCAAGGCTATTGTATTAATTATGATATTATTAACTGGTCTATTTTTATCTAACAGTATTTAATGTTGTATTTATTTTTACCATACAGCAATGTTGATCTTTGATCATAAATAAGAAACTAAACAAAAGTTTTAATAAGCTTTTTTGGGGGGGAGAGGTTAAGGTGACATGCATATGGATATCCCACAAATCTGTAAGCACTATAAGCATGACTGATCCAAAATCACCCCAGTGAGTATTTGTAGCTGAGAACAGACTTAAATTTGGCCTTCCCTGGTTCAAGTGCAAGATTTTAGATATCATGTAATAGTGCACAGTGTGTGTAACGTGTAGTTTGCTTCTAAGTTCAGGATACATGAAGAGACTTATTACAAAGAACATCCGGACATATCAAGAGACTTACTATAAAGAATAGCTAAAACATTTTATTTATTTATTTTGTCAAATGATTATTAGATAACAGGTACAAGTATAAACTTGGTTATAAATACATCAAATGGATACAAATTTTAAAAAGAAGAAACAATAGGACAAGGACGGTAGGCACGTTTGTGCGCTTATGCACGCCCCTTAAAACATACCACAAACTGTATTCAAATTAGCCAAAGACTAGCAAAGAATCACAGAAGTGGGTAAGGAAATGAGAAAAAGAGAAAGAAAAATAATAACCGCAGTGCTCCTAATGCAGGGAATAGTTCCTAAGGAAATTCAAATGGACTTTTAAGAATATTTTCTTCTCAGGTTCATTTTTTAATTCAGACTCAGTATGTTTTATTTTCTGTGTAGTGTATGTGTATCTGTGTATGGATGTCTTCATTTGTGTATGTATGACTGATACATACAAATGAAGACATCCATACACATATACAACACACATACAAACACACACACTGTTCATTTTATTGTTGTTTCCTGTATATTTATTGGAACGTACAGATATCTCGTCAGCTAGTTTATGTGTGATTAATCATCAAAAGGTGGTATAGAAATTGAGACAAACAGCTTAGAAGAGGCTTTTTGTCATGTCTGTTTCTTTCTCTGAAACAGCACACAACATAACAATGAAGAGTTTCAAGTTTCTCAATGAAGAGCACTTTGTAAATTTGTTAGTGTTTTGGCCCTAATTTGATGTGGCTTCATAATAAAAAATGTTGGAGGAATGAGTTTCCATCAGAATGTGGTTCCTCTCCTGTTACTTAGAAATACCCATTCCTTGTGAAAACCTAGCCTGTTTACTCTCTTCTAAACCACTTCTTAAGCTCCATGGTTTCCAACAAAATGTACATTTGCTTAATATGTTATGAAGCAGAATTCTAACCATAATTGCATAATCAAATCTAGAAAAGCAGTCATTTAGGACAAATGTCAGTATTTCTTTCTCTCTTCACTTACAGTGAAGTAAAGAAAGGTTACCTTAATCTACTGGTGTATACTCTTTAAGGGAATCTCTTGTGCATGGAATTTTCATCATGGGTTCTCTATTTATATAGCATCTCTTATTACAGGATTGACAAAATGGATTAGAATCTGCCAACAGAACACCGCTGATGTTGATATAAATGCTGTGGTGCCAGATGACTTCCAATTTCCAAAGTTTTCTTGAATCTGGAAAAAGTTTTCCACCTCAATTTTCAGCCTTTTTCAACTTTGATGACTTTTGGTTTATTTGATGATTGCAAAGTGTAGAATGAAGGTTTATTCTTCATTCTTTATTCCCCCCACCATCGTATATCAATCTTAGCAAAGGCTGATCTAAGGAAAGACATTTTTGCACAGATAGGCACATAGTCTATCCACATGTGGATATAGTAGCATTGGACAAGAGTTGATATTTTCTGATAAAATCCTCAAATGCAGGTCTATTTGCATTGAAGTAAAAACATATCATATTCTAAAACCCGGCAGTTTTAACTTATATCACATGCATAAAATTAAAGCAAAACAGGCCTTCAGTTCTGCATAAATATTTCTAACAGATAACAGATAATCAGAGTTGGAAGGGATCTTATAGGTCATCTTGTCCAACCTCCCCAACAAGAGGGAGACCTACACCATTTCTGTCAAATGGCAGTCCAATATCTTCTTGAAAGTCTCAGTAATGAGACTTTTTGATATGATCTTTTCTAATATTTACATAGGAGCTTCCCACAGTATGTTCTTCAAGACATTTTATTAAAGTAATTATCTCTTTAACCATTTGTATCATTCTATAAACCTCAAAAAGTACAACTAACTTATTCAAAGACACTGAGTTAAATTAATACATAATAAAGGATAGGCATCTATTCATTTAAATATGGGTCTGCTCCCATCATGCTCATAATGTGACAGAATCATATTTGAACAGCAAAAGAATTTTAAGGATGCATTTGATGGGAATGCAAATTATCTCTTGATGTCATTTTTCCTTGATTTGATTCTAATATCAATAGTGAGACTAACTGAGAATGGGAATGAAAGAAAAAAAAGCACTGCGTATAGGGAAAGTTTGAATCCACGTATGATTTTGCAGATATTATACAATTAAATATGTCCTCAATCACCCACTCAGACTGGACCAGATTTATAATCCTCTTAACAAACTTGTAATTAAACTCTATGCTAATTGAATTGATGAAGTGGAATTCCATAACTCTTCTCTTCATTACACATTAGCATGGATCTACTAGGCTAGATACAATTCTTTTGAATGACCACATTGTAATGGTTGGTTTATATAACATTCCTTTAATAAAACACACTGTGTTAGACATATTGAATCTTGTAGTCTGGAATCTGAAAAAGGTAAATAGTAAACAACCACACATTGTTTCCAATAGAACTTAAACTAGGAAGTCTAATGGTCATTGGTTAATGGTTCCATGATTGACTTCATTAGTTGAGGGATCCATAAAAATAATCTGGTTGTAGTTGAGTTAAACTTTTAGCCTGCATTCTTCATAAGCATAATATGTTTGGTTTACTGAGTGTTCAGACTATTGGTCATATGTGATTAATAGACATTGAAGGGTGATAGTTAGAAGTTCAGTTATAAGAACTTGGCATCTTTTTATTAATACTTAAAGAAGTGACACTGTTATTCATCATACATAGGCAAAATAAAATTCCCAATTGATTTTTCTTATCATGACTAT
This sequence comes from Laticauda colubrina, assembly GCA_015471245.1. Taxonomy (NCBI): domain Eukaryota; kingdom Metazoa; phylum Chordata; class Lepidosauria; order Squamata; family Elapidae; genus Laticauda; species Laticauda colubrina. Next base: position 44,098,931 of record BLBF01000016.1, read on the forward strand.
TATCAGTTTCAGGACCATAATGCCATTTCTATAATTTGTGCATTTAGGAAATAATTGTATCTTATGAGTTTTTTAAAGGCTCAAAATTTTAAAAACAGCCATTGTAAGAACAATTGGAGTAAATGAGTCAATCATAAGGAAATGAGGGAAATGACTTTTCAGTTCCTCTAGTTCATAACTTCTGAAACTTTTATAATTTACTTGGAGATCTTGCTGTAAAAAAGAATAATCCGAAATCACCTGGCCATCAAGGCAGCATATACATCATTCTAACACCATCATATAATGAATCTAGAGGTCCTTCCATTTATTGTCCTGGGAATGTGTTTTCCCTCGATGCCAACTGCAATTTAGCAACTGGAATGATGGTAAGTGGATAAGGAGCATTACTGTGGATTAAAAAACTGGAAGATTTCTGTCACTGGATCATTACCTTGTATCAGAGAGATCTTATAGACCAGTGTTTCTTAACCTTTTGAGAGTTGAAGTTCACTCATCTTAAAATTGCAAAGTATAAAAAACATTTATTTATATAAAAAAGGAGGGGGGGTGGAGGCTGATAAGAATACAGCTCATCAGTCTGGAATCCACACTGCAAATCAGATATTAATACAATTGAGCGAGTCCAGAAGTATTTCATGAGAAGAGTACTACACTCCTCTGCTCGCAACAGAATATCTTATATCACCAGGCTTGAGATTTTGGGCTTGGACAACTTTGAACAACACCACCTACAGTTAGACTTAAGCGTAGTACACAAAATTATCTGCCACAAAGTCCTACCAATCAATGACTACTTCAACTTCAATCACAACAATACAAGAGCACACAGCAGATACAAACTCAATGTAAACCACTTCAAACTTGATTGCAGAAAGTACAACTTCAGCAACAGAGTGGTCAGTGCCTGGAATGCACTACCTGACTCTATTGTTACATCCTCTAACCCTCACTCCTTTAACCTCAAACTAACCACTCTTCACCTCACCCCATTCCTAAGAAGCATGCATAAGTGCACTATCATGCCTACCGTTCCTGTCCTATTGTTCCCATTTATTCTTACCTATTTCCTGTATTCTTACTCATGTTTATACTTTTATCTATTACCTTGTAAGTGATTGACAAATAAAATAAATAATAAAATAAGAAGGAAAACATAGATTAAGTCTAGGACATAAATGTTTCAGACAGAGACATCCCTTATTCACATGATTATAAAAAGGATCAAAAAGCAAAAAAAAAACCAAAACAGTTGGTCAAGATTATGTTATTATAGCCACTCTAAGTAAAAGTTGAATTTTATCTTCTGTGGGTTTATTTCTAGATTTCTAGATTCTAGATATTTCCTGAGATAAGAAAACATTGATATTTCATGTCTTGACATACTAGAATTTTTCTACTACAACTTCTGTAAAGCTGTCGTAAAATCTAGAATCACATCCACAGCATCATATCAAAAATCTGTCAGCATAAGCTATACTAGACAATCTGCACTTGGAAACCCCCCCCCAAATCATTATTACAGATTGCATCCAAAGTTTTCTCAAGAGACCATGGATATATATATATTTTCTTCTCTACATCCAGTTCCTGTGGGCTCTTCACCATCTGAAAAACTGCACCACTCTTTCATGCCTTATACACAGTCCAGATCAAATGGTAATTAGATGTGGAAATATAGAATCAACCAAAATTAAATGGTGACATTTTCCATCTGCTCAACTTTGGATTCAGTCCTATGGGTTTACATTAACATACTTTACACGGAAATATGGAAGCTTCTGAAAATATAAATATCAGAAAGAATAATAGAAGAGACTTTTAACATTTTGACCTAATGTCACCAGATTTACTGAGTAAAGTGATGGGAAATAGTTAAAGGCTAGTCATAAGTTTAATGCAAAAATTATACATACATTCATACTGAATATATAAATGCAAGCAGAAGAAACAGTACTTTCTTTCCAATAAAAGCACCATTTTTTATAGACAAAATGTAGTTTTGTTATTTTATACCTTGCTGGAGTTTCTTGTCAGCTAAAATATACAAAATGTTAAATTTAAATGGGTCATGGCCTGTAAAAATCCTAAAAAGGAAAATTGTATTGTGGGATGATTGTTACAAAGACAAATACTTCTGCTGACTTTTTTATTGCTCCAATTTGTTCTCCAGAACTTGATAATTTCCTCTTTCTCTATCAGTTATTAAAAAAATGTTGCACCATCAAACAATATGTGATGTCAATAAAAGACTCAGGGTTGAATTGCAGTGTTCTTGCTGCTCTCTGAGCTTGATTTTTTTTTCTTGCAAACACTTCATTGCCCAACTAAATAACATAATCAGGGCTAAAAGGGAGTGGGGTTTGCTTTCTAATATGTGGCAAATGTGATTTGAAACCCCCCATACATGTTGTTGCATTATACCAGCACTGATGTATAACCAGATAACATAGAATAATATGATCACCATAAGATTAACTTATATCATAACTGAAAATGAAGGTTCATTCTCCGAGCTTATGGGTTGGTTTCCAAACATTTTGTCACCAGGCTAGGTAACATTTTCAGTAGAGTTTAGGGCAGTGGTCCCCAACCTTTTTTGTACTAGGGACCAGTTTCACGCAGAAACACTTTTTTAAGGACCAGCAAAATCAATTCTTCCTCAATAGTAAAGGGCTTCTTAGCTTTAGCTAATGTAAAATATATATTTTAATCATGATTATTCATTCTTTGCAGCCCAGTACAAAATGATCCACGGACTAGTACCGGTCCGGGGCCTGGTGGTTAGGGACCCATGGTTTAGGGGATGTCAGTGTTCTTCTGTTTTTTTAAAAAAAAATTTTTTATTAATTTTCTACAAATAGACAAACGTACAAAACATTAAAAACATCTACTCTCATATATACTTCCAGTGTATCGGTTGGTTCATCAGTTTTGTGCATTCATTTTATAGTGTCAATTACAGTTATATTGCATAACCACTCATATTGTCAATAGTGTTCTTCTGTTTTTTAAGGGCTTCAGGTATGGGTATTTCAAGTAATGGTCTTGTGATGGATCAGGTGTGAGTCATCAAAAAGTCTTAGGATGGGACTTATGATAGGGAGGTTACATCAGGTCAGGGTCATTGGGAGGTGAACTGCTGGTGGGAAGGAGGTTGCGTGGGTTGGGTGAGGGTCAGTGCTTCTCTGGCTATGTGATTGATTTGGATTCTAAGGGGTTTGTAGGCTGGTTGTAGATCAATATGTTTTTGATGGAATTGCTTGTGGAATGCCAGGCTTTGATGAATGTGGGAGTCTGGTGGATAGTAGCGTGGCAGGTTGTTTTTGTGCTGCTTCAGTCAAACTAGTAATGTTTGGTGTCAGTGTGGGTAGAGATTAAGGATTTGGGATTGTGGTGTTTTGACTGTCAACCAGTGTTCGTGGATTCTGGTTTTTAATTGATGTGATGTTTGTCCTATGTAGAATGGATTGCAATGGTTACAGTTGGTTTTATAGATTAGATTGTTTCTTTCATAACTGTGGTATGTTAGTAATTAGCATTGAGTGGCAGGAAAAGAGAGGGAATATGCGTTGTTCTTATACAACAGGGGGGTCAAACTCAATTTCATTGAGGGCCAAATTAGGACTGAGGATGACCTTGTGGGACTGGACAGGCATGGCTGACTGAGTGGATATGTCCAACTGGGTGGGTATGGCCAGCTTTATGCCACTCTCCTGCTGGCTTGTTTCCTCTTCTCATTGGGTAGACTGGACCAAAATGTGATGCGTGGCACAAAGACAACACAGTCAAATAAGCAAGAAAAGTTCCTTTATCTCCAACTTTGCCCCCAATGTCCAGGTTACCTTCTGTTGGAGAAAAACTCTCCCAGGAGCTTTAAGTGGAGGAAATTCAGTTTGAAAACAAAGTAATTCAAACTGTAACTAAAAATCCAAACAAACCATGCTGCAGTAATTAACTTGACAGAGCAGGAAAAGTAATTTTGGACTTGAAAGCAAAGCCAAATACACAGTTGGGAAGATGCCAGGAACACAGATAAGCCTTGATGAAACCAGATAATTCATGATTTGCTCCCAACAACTTGCTGTGCACTGCTTCCCTTTTTAAACACTGTGTTCCCAGCTGCAGCTAATGAAGGAAATCAGGGTCCTTTCATCCCCCATAAGCATGCAACTCACATTGCTCCCTTCTCCATTCCTCTCTGCATGCCCTAGGATGAAGAGGGGGAATGGGTCCTCCTCCGAACTGCCTCTCTCTTGCTCTACCTCTTCCCTACTCTGCCCAGCCAGACTTGCCCTTCCCCAGTTTCTTCCACAGCCAATGAAGCCACACTCCCACTCCCTGTCAGCTGCTCAGCCTCCACCTCCAAATCAGATTCTGACAGGAGCATAACACAAAGTGACGTGAGCTGGCCCTTCACATTTTCCATTTTCCACATGTATTTGACACATGTCATATAGTTCATTTGGCATCGAACATGACTTTTTGAATCTCTTTTTGCAATTTTTTTTATTATTTTGTTTAATAATCAAAGAGCCATAGACTTTTGGTCAATGAGCTGATAATGCCACCAAAGCGATGAGCCCAGAATTTTGCTAGATTGTAGTAGCATTATTATTCTTTGGACAATGGAAAATATCTAGAGTTTTCTAGAATGGGCAGCCAAAATACATTTAATAAACAAATTAAATTTGTGTCTGTTTAATTATCTATGTTTTTATTGTTTAATGTGTTTAGTTTATAGTTTTAATATAGTTCTGCAAGATGTTTTAACTTTTGATTGGGAGCTGTCTAAAGCTGGTTATAACAGATAACAGATAATCAGAGTTGGAAGAGACCTTGTAGGTCATCTAGTCCAACCTCCCACCCAAGCGAGAGACCCAACACCATTTCTGACAAATGGCAGTCCAATCTCTTCTTGAAAGTATCAAGTGATGGCACTCCCACAACTTCCGAGGGAAAGCTGTTCTATTGGTTGATTATTCTCACTTTCAGAAAGTTTCTCCTTATTTCCAGGTTAAATCTCTCTTTGTTCAGTTTCCATCCATTATTCCTTGTCTGGCCTACAGGTGCTTTAGAAAATAGATTGAACCCCTCCTTCCTGTGGCAGACCCTCAAATATTGGAAGATTACTATCATGTCTCCCTTGGTCTTTTCTTTTCACTAGACTAGCCATGCCCAATTCCTGTAACCATTCTTCATCTACAGTCCCCTAATCATCCTGGTTGCTCTTCTCTTTACTTTTTCTAAAGTCTCAACATCTTTTTTATAATGTGGTGAACAAAACTGAATGCAGTACTCTCTATATAGTCTTACTAAGGCTTTATAGACTAGTATTAGTACTTCCCTTGATCTTCATTGTATCTCTCTGTTGATACAATTTAGGATTGCATTAGCTTTTTTGGCTGCTTCTGCACAATGCTGGCTCATATTTAGCTGGTTGTCCACTAAGACTCCAAGATCCCTCTCACAGTTACTGATACTGAGTCTGGTTTCACCTAGTCTATATGTGTATTTTTGGTTTTTCTTGCCTAAGTGTAGGACTTTACTTTTCTCCACATTGAATTTCATTTTATTAGATATGGCCCAGTGTTCTAGTCTGTCAAGATCCATCTGGATCTTGAGCCTGTCTTCTTGGGTGTTAGATATTCCTGCCAGCTTAGTATCATCTGCAAATTTGGCAAGTTCCCCTTCTATTCCCTCATCTAAATGAAGATATTTTACTGGGCCTAAGAGGCACCCCCCCCCCCACTGCTTACTTCCCTCCATGTAGACTTAGACTCTTTGAGTACGCTTTGCCAGCCAGTTGTGAGTCCATCTAGCGGTGGTGCTATCTATTCCACTTTTTTCTAGCTTACTAAGAAGTAGGTTGTGATCTACTTTGTCAAATGCCTTGCTGAAAACTAAATATATTATGTCCACAATATTTTGCTGGTCTACTAATTTAAGGCCCTGTCACACTGGCCGACAGATGCAAAACGTTTGTAAAAAGGACACAGTGGACGAAAAAAATGTTCCACCCATTGTTATCCACTCTCAAAAGGGGCAAAAATTTGCATAACCAGAGCGGACAACACGGAAAGGAATGGATGGGGGGAGGATGTAGGGCGGATGGAAAGTGGATGCTCCACGGAAGCCTAGCGGATGGAAGTGGATGGAAGCGGATGGCACATCCGCAAGGCTTCTGGGGGAGCGCAGCAAAGCGGACGTGGAACGGAAAGAGCAGATGCAGAGCGGACGCCGAGCGGATGAAGTGGATGCACAGCGGATGCCGAGCGGATGAAGTGTGTTAAGCCTGGGTTCCCCAACCAGGGTTAGGTAGACAAGCTAAACAGAATGTGCAGCGTTAGTCAGATAGGCACACAGATAAATGAGTGAGCTAAGCTTGTATGTTTATTAACATACAGTAAAAATAACAGATACGCTTGTGCTATCAAGAATATATTTTATTCCAGTATAAGTTTATAGCATAATCAAAAACAGTCCAATATTCATTTACCATGTAGTCAGTCCATTCAGGGATATTCAGTTAGCAAATTCCATGTAGAATATCCTATTGTCAGTTCACATAAATCAGTCCGTTGTTGTCTCTCCCGTTCGAGCAATGCAGTCTTGCTTCCAAGCAGTAATCAGGGATCATCAAAGCCAGAGAGAGAGCGAGCAAGCTGTAGCCTTGCTACTTTTATATGGTTTTCATAACCACACCCACAGTTGCTATTATACAGTTAAAGCTGCATACACTAACTATGATTCATAGTTAGTATTTCACCTAAAACAGTTAGGGTGAACAATGTTATCCCTAACATTCTCCCCATTTAGGTTACAATATTAACTATGAATCATTTACATTTTTAAATTATATTTTTCGCAACTTTCTTTAAACTTAGTTGCTCCTTGAGCTTTTGTAAATTGGTCTGCTATGTTTTCCTCTGACATGCAGTATACCAGTTTTATCAGTTCATTCTTCACTGCTTCTCTTACATTCAAATATCTTAGGTCAGTATGTTTTGATCTAGTTTTTACAGCAATACTAGTAGCTAACTTTATAGCTGATTGGTTATCCTCATATACCATAATGGGATCTTTTATAGTTATTCCCATGTCCAACAACAACTGTTTGTAGAAAATCAAATCAGTGCATAATAATGACAGACATGAAAATTCAGCTTCCATTGTAGATAAGCTAATATGCTGTTGTCTGATTGACCTCCATCCTATCAGTGTCTTACCAAATAATATAGCCATACCAGATGTTGATTTTCTAGTGTTTATATCAGTTGCAAAACTTGCATCTGCATAAGCACTAAGACTCAAATCACCCTTTGGCTCTATATATAATGCATGGTTTATAGTTCCCTTAAGATATCTCAATATTTGTTTCAAAGATTTCCAATGATATTCTTTTGGATCTGAATTAAAACGTGCCAGCTGATTTACACTATAAGCTATATCTGGCCTTGACCAATTGCTTATATATGATAAGCTACCAATCAAAGATTGATATATGGACTTATCAAATTT
>BLBF01000016.1:44106851-44124130 GCA_015471245.1 Laticauda colubrina
ATTGACTTGTGCCATGTTTTCTTATATGGATATAAAAATATAATTAATAAAACACAGCTGTCTGTTTACTGTAATGTATAACAACACAAACTCTCACTTTTTACATGAATCTGTTTAACCTAGATAAACTTACTTTGCAGCCTCTGGGCCCATAACCAGTATTAAGCCTGGGTTCCCCAACCAGGGTGAGGTAGACAAGCTAAACAGAATGTGCAGCGTTAGTCAGATAGGCACACAGATAAATGAGTGAGCTAAGCTTGTATGTTTATTTACATACAGTAAAAATAACAGATACGCTTATGCTATAAACTTATATTGGAATAAAATATATTCTTGATAGCACAAGCGTATCTGTTATTTTTACTGTATGTAAATAAACATACAAGCTTAGCTCACTCATTTATCTGTGTGCCTATCTGACTAACGCTGCACATTCTGTTTAGCTTGTCTACCTAACCCTGGTTGGGGAACCCAGGCTAAACAAAGTGGATGCAGAGCGGAAGCCTAGCGGATACCTAACAGAAGCCTAGCGGATGCCTAGCGGATGCCTAGAGTTCACTGCGCATATGGGGAGGATGCATTGTGTCAGCCCCGTGGATATAAAGGGAAGCAGCTCCCAAGCAGGTCACCATTCAGAGGAAAGACCTGCTTCCACACACAGCTCTCCAGCCAGCCAGCCAGCCAGCCAGCCTGCCAGCCAGCCAGCAGCCCAACAACCATGGGGAAGAAACAGAAGCTTCTGCCATCTGCTGCCAGCCCTGGCAAGAGGGACAGGGCCACCCTCCCACCTCCTGGCCCTCACTCTGCTTCTGCTGGGGCTTCTGCAGCCCGGGCTCGCAAGAGCAAGAGCCAGATGAAGACTGCAGAGGTCTGCACAGCAGGGCTGCTGGACTGAAAGTGAGATCCAGGTGAGTTGCTCCCCCTTTTATAGGCAATATAGGTTTTCCACTATGTGTCCTTTTGCATCTTCTAGGCATCCTCTAGACATCCTTAATATCCGAGATAGGTCCCCTCTGCGAATGTTTTTTCCATTTAAAATGCTTTCTTTGCGAGCTGCATCTGCTTTCATCCTTTCTCTGTCCGTGCTACTAACGCTGCGCGTCCATTCCACGTCCGTTTCACTTCCTCCATGTGTCCGCTTTCCGCTGGAGCGGATTTGAGTTGCGCGGATGCCCAGCGGATGCCCAGCAGATATAGCGGATGTGTAATGGATGACAACGGATGTAGAACGGATGTTCCCCGTATGCGTTGCGGATGCAGAATGGATGCATTGGATACATTTTCCGCTCAAAAAGTTTTGAGCAGCTCAAAACTTTTTGAGCAGATGGAACCTCAGTCGACGGATGCTGGACGGATAGAGAGGATGAAAAACGGACGCAGTGAGTACAGAATGGATGAATCACGTTAACCAACGGATGGCGAGTGTTTCTCTCCATTTTACATCCTCTTTCCATCCGTTGGTGCTGTATGACATGGGCTTTAGTCACTGTGTTGAAGAATGAAATAAGATTGGTTTGGCATGATGTGTTCTTAAAAAACCCATGCTGACTGCTAGTTATTACTTTACTTGTCTCTAGATGTTGACAGATCTGTTTTTTTTTTATCTTTTCCAGTATCTTCCCAGGTATTGATGTTAGGCTGATTGGTCTATAGTTTTCTGGGTCTTTTTTTTCCCCTTTTTTTGAAGATGGGAACCACATCAGCTCTTTTCCAGTCGTCTGGTAGTTCCCCGGTGCTCCAGGATTTTTGAAAGATATGGTGCAGTGGTTCTGAGATGACCTCTGCCAGCTTCTTTAAAATTCTGGGATGTAATCCATCAGGCTATGGTGATTTGTTTTCATTAAGATCAGACAAGTGTTCAACTTTTTTGCTTATTTTAACTTTTATTTCTGGTCTGTCTTTTACAGTTATGTTTTTGGTGGGTTATATAATGGGCAGCTATATAATGCTTTAAATAAATAAATATATAAACTATTTAATTGTTTATTTATTGTCCAGGTGTGTTAAGCTAAGCACAATTTTTATCAAATTAGTGGAAGTTCTAGTCATGCCTTAGGCATGCTAACATGATGTGTGACTCTGGGCCAGTCACTCTCCAGGCCAACTCACCTCATAGATGGGGGAAATAGGAAGAGGGAGAAGTATTAGGCATGTCTGCTGCTTTGGGTCACTGATTAAGTAATAAAGGTGGAATAAAAATGTAATAAATAAAACAGAAAAACCAAATAAATAATGCACCCATCCCTGCTATAATTGTAATTGAATTACTCTGCTCTAATGGCAACATCTAGAAACAAGTAAAGTAATAACTAGCAGTCAGCATGGGTTTTTTAAGAACACATCATGCCTGGTTCCACCCAGTCTTTAATAGAAGTCTTAAATGCACAAAATAATGGACAACTTTTTGGTATATATCTTTTTTTGGGTAATTAGGGTAGAGAAGCGACGTTGAGTTGGCCACACCCACCCAGTCACATGACCACCTAGTCATGCCCACCACATCACATGACCACCTGATCACATGACCACCTAGCCACGCCCTCACAGCCATGCCCACTGAGCCAGTCATTAGGGCAGAGAGCCCATTGTTAAAAAATTTGAAACCCACCCCTGTATCCAGTGTGTTATTCAGGAACATCTTGGAAGCCATCAGCTTACTATTTTTGTTTTAAGTGAAATGAGTGAGCTATTCCACAGTTTTGAAAAAAGAAATTTAATGTTGATGACATCATCAGCGGTAGCCACTTGGAGGGAAAAAATGATGAGAAGAAAGGATTCTGATATGGACTGTGACTTCTTAAATTTTAGGCTCTCTAATTCTACCTTTAACAGCAGGTGCCATTTCAATCTCAAGGACTAACATCAATAAGCCTCTCTCCACAATCTGGTGTTCCATTCCCAATGTGTTGAACTGCAAATCTTATGTTACTGCCTGTTGATTCTAGAAGTTATCCAACTTGGGTAAATCTAACTCAAAACAAAGCATTTTCTTCCCAAATAGGATAACCTTGAGAATGCAGGCCTGGATTCCTTCTTGTGAGAGATCCAGATGTCTGTCAATTTCACTTGCTCATAATGGTCAGTTGTGGCTCATTTTACAAGATTCTGAACATTTTCAAACAAAGCAAAAAAGAAAAAGAAAAAAAAGAGACAGCCTGCAGCTTGGACAAAGATGCTGTTTTCACAGAACTTTGCTGTTAATCAGCTAATGTGCAGCATTCCAACAAAGGGTTTCAAATTTCCCCCTATGGAACATTTTGTATATTTGTCTGTTGTTTTGGCATTTGGTTGGCATGGAGTTATGACAGAGCGGGAGCCATGAGTTTTCTCCCCTCCCCATCCCATCTCTGGGGAACTGGGTGTGCCAAATTCTGTTCTAATTATTTCACTAACAAGTAGACAATGCCTTTTTTCTATGATTGTTGAGGTTTGCCTATGGAAATGCAAGAAGGGCTGCATAATTAATACCAGCCACACTGCTAGTCACACGAAATGATAAACACATCCTAATTGCATTCTAAACATGAACATATACCCCCTTTTGGTGTATACAATCCGCTCTTGATGTTACTCAATAAAGCCCAACTTAAAAAAAAAAAATTATCACCTCAACTCAGCATGCTATGTTGTCCCTCTCGCAACTGTTATTGTCCCTCTCGCAACCAAGTGTAACAAACTGGGATGTGAGTAGAATAGACGGTGACTGTTGAAACCTTCCTGTTTGAAATCTTCCCAACAGTTTAAAAGGCATCCAAAACCAACTCAGAAGGCAGTTCTTTGTATACAAAGAGGGGTTTTTTTGTTACAAAATAACCAGGTCTGTGTTTCATCTTTAAAAGAATTTATACACATTAAATTATGCATGCTTGGGCTTTTCTCCATAATATGTACAAATTCTGAGAGTTCATGTTTGTACAAATCGTGGACTGCAGTTTTCCTGGCTAATTCAAAATAGAGCAAATAGCTAAAAATAGCTAAAAGTTATCCTACATGGAAAGTTGTCTAAATTTTTAGAGAACTGTTTCTCAATTTTGATAGATTTAAGATATGCAGATTTAAAAAAAAAAGACATATCTACTTCTTTTGGATTATCTAATTATAGACAAACAGACAATCACGACTTAGATGGGTGGCTATAGTGAATGAATGAATGAATGAATCAATCAATCAATCAATCAATCATCAACTGGATAGATTATTTCAAAGGGAGCTACTATGAGATTTACTATAATATATTGGCCAATCACAACTTGCAAAATTGGATGTAGGGATGCAGGTAAACAGAAGTTGTCAATGTATTTGTTAATATTCAACATTGCATCAGAAGCATATCAGAGATTGTTATTATTATTCGCTAATGCAACAGACTCTTGTGCTTTAAAAATCAAGATGAAATGATTAAATCCATTTCATGTAATGCTATAACTAAATAATAGGCCAGGATTCAGTGAAAAATGTCAACTCTGTCATAAAATTATTATTTTTAGTAACAAAATTTCTTCTATCATGAGGGACTTACAAGATGTTGTAAGATCTAAGAGTTATCAAGCAAAAAGGATATTTTATGTTGACAGCTAAGGAAAAATAGAGCTAAAGCACTGTAAAGTGTTATATAAGTCCAAGTGCTATTGCTACTGGTAGATCTGTATTATTTCTCATATCAGATCTTTTTTCAGCATAATATATACTGTATAATCTTTCCTATCCCTTACTTTAAATCCTCAACTGCTCCAAGAAATGACATTATCTATTTTCAGAGTGATGTTCTGAAAGATTATTTTGGAGATACGATGACATTAAAGATGGTATAGAGAGAGGTTTACTTTCTAAGGATCTCCTTCTATTCCCTCCCTTTATTTTTGAAAACAAACAAACAAGCACACAATACACCTAAGTGAGGCATAGGATACTGGAGATTGCCTCCTTTAGTATGATCAATATAACTTGATGTCTGTTTCAGCATTCTGACCACAACAAACTTCAAGCATGGCTTGGACTGTTAACTTTTAAGTAATTCTCATTCATACTCTTAAGTAATAAGTGATATCACCTTTGTATCTTGACTATTCCTTACAAATTTGTTATTAAGTTTATATTAAAACTTGTTTGGTAATAACCCTCCTGAGTTTATTCTATATGGTTTGATGAGCCTCTTTTAGAATATGTTGCTTCTCTTCAGAATCAGTTGTTGTCTTTGTGATTTGCTGAGTTGGTCTGCCAGAATACATGACAGACATCTTGAAAAGATTGCCTTACCTCATATATGCCAGAACATAATATAAATTTGGTTACACATCTGAAAGCATATAAAATGCTTTCCAGGTCTCCACAGCATCTCCACCCTAAAGAATGGGATGCAGATGCATATTAGCTGCAAAAAGGATCTGCCCCCACAGTTTGAGATCCATTTTTATACGCAGCAATTACTCTTTGGTTTTGGGTGAACAATACAGTTGAATTCTTAATAGATGTTTCTGATTGGATTCCTCAAATTTTAGTTTCTTGAACCAGAGCCAAATACATTCAACCAGATCACTGAAAGCAGTACAATATTCACCCTTGCAACACATTAGAACAAAATCATTTAAATACCTGCACTGAGTCTAGCATTTGTTTAGCAGGCCTTTGAATATGTGTGTGCACATGTGTATGTGTATCTAGTTGTTTTCTTGAGATTATCCAAACTTGGTAACATATCATCAGTGCTAGTACTAACACCACTAATATCGATAATGTAACCTAGTTTGAGCAATGAAATGCTTGCAAGAAAACAGCCAAGTTCAGAAGATACCAAGGACCTCATTTCAGTGACAAATATTCTCCTTTATTAATATCTATCTGTCTGTATTCATTAATTTGACCACAATCCAAGTTGATTACAGAAAAATATGTTAATGGTCTCATGCAACATTATTGAGGAGTATAACTAGTTCAGACCTAGTTTGGTGCAATGGTTAAGGCATCAGGCTAGAAACTATGAAGGCTAAGTGATCCTGGGCCAGTACTTCTCTCTCAGCCTTAGGAATGAGGCACTGGTAAACCACTTCTGAAAAACCAAGCCCAAGAAAACTGCAAGGACTAATCAAACAAAAAGGCACATAAATAAATAAATACATTCCTTCTTGAATTAATATTTAAAACATTATTTGTAGCTGATTTGCAGGGCATATGGTACTGAGCAATCTGTGAATCATTGATGCTATACTATCATTGTTTTTGAAAACAATAGCATTCTAATTTATTTATTTTTTATTTATTTTTGTCAATTGCTTACAAGTTAATAGGTATAAGTAAAAACATAGTTATGAATACAAAGATACATATAAGAAAAATAAAAAATAAAAGAAACAATAGGACAGGGACGGTAGGCACATTGGTTCGCTTATGCACACCCCCTACAGACTTCTTAGGAAAGGGGTGAGGTCAATAGTAGACAGTTTAAGGTTAAAGTTTTTGGGGTTTGAGGAAGAAATCAAAGAGTCAGGTAGAATGCTCCAGACATTGATTATTCTCTTGCTGAAGTCGTATTTCCTGCAATCAAGTTTGGTGGATTAACCTTGAGTTTGTATCTATTGTTTGCTCTTGTATTGTTATGGTTGAAGCTGAAGTATTCATTGACAGGTAGGACATTGCAATGTATGATTTTATAGACTATACTTAGATTGGACTGAAGGCAGCATAGTTCTAGATTTTCTAGGTCTAGAATTTCAAGTCTGGTGGCATAAAGTATTCTGCAACGAGTAGAGGAGTGGAGAACTCTTGTGAAATATTTCTGGACTTTCTCAACTGTGTTAATATCAGATACATAAAGTGGGTTCCAGACTGATGAGCCGTATTCAAGTATTGGTCTAGCAAATGTTTTGGATGAATAGTTATTAGTATAATATTACCAGAGAAAAAGCTACGTAAGATTAGGTTAACAACCTTTTTGGCTATGTAGTTACAATGGGCTCTAGCACTTAGATCATAAGTGATGAGTACTCCAAAATCCTTGACAGAGTTTGGATCATTAACAAGATCTTGACTATTCAACCTGTATTTTATTTTCTGATATTTTTGCCAATATGGAGGACAGAGCATTTATTTGTTGAGATTTGAAGTTGCCATTTGCTTGACCATTCTGATACATAGTCGAGGTCTTTTTGAAGGATAGCAGTATTGTTTGTAGTGTTGAATAGCTTTACATCATCAGTGAAGAGTACACAGTTGCTCTTGATATGATCACAGAGGTTATTTGTGTAGAGTATGAAGAGAGTTGCTCCTACAACACTGCCTTGGGGAACACCACTGTTGACAGGTAGAATTTGAATTTGGTAGGACGCTCCCAATTTTGACCATTTGTTGTCTGTTTGACAGGAATGCTTCTATCCAGTTATGCAGGTGTCCAGAGATACCGTAAGATTTTATTGTTAGTAGTTTGTTGTGTACCACTGAATCAAAGGCTTTAAAGAAATCTATGTAGATTGCGTCTGTTGCTTTGTCCTGATTGAGTTGTGTAGTCCATATGTTTTTGCAGTGTAAGAGTTGCAGATTACAGGATAGTTTTTTTTCTGGAACCAAATTGTTTCTTAGAGAGTAGGTTATTTGTTTCTTAGTTGACAATGATGACTTGGTTAATAATTGATTCCATGACTTTACAGGTGACGCAGCATAAGGAGATTGGTCTGTAATTTCCAACTAGCCAATGACTGTGGCTTGTGACCATAGTTTTGGCAAGGAGCTGGTGCTGAAAGATTTTTCAAAGATTATGCTTAGAGGTTCTGTTATGGCAGCGGATAGCTTTTTAAAGAAGTAGGCACATATTCCATCCAGTCCAATAGATAGAGATGGTTTTAGATTGTGTAGTGCTTTTTCAACATTGTCTTCTGTAAAATCGATATGTATTAGATCACTGTAGTTTTCTGTGGTTCAGCTGGGAAATACTGGGCATGATCCATTGCTGTTTAGAAATAGTGAGCTAAAGAATGTGTTAAAGAGGCTTTAATCGTGTCATCATTGCAGTCTTTACCAAAAGGTCCTTTCAGGGATAGGATGGATCTCGAGTCTTTTAGTTTGTTGTTTACAAAATTGTAGAAAGCACAGGTTTTCTTCTTGTTTAATGTGGTAATTGGTGCATTCAGTTTTTATCTGGTGGCATACATTCTTGTATCGGCTTTTGAAGCTGGCAATGTGACCAGATTTATTTTTACACCAAAGTGATTTCTTTTTGGATTGAAGCTTCCTTATTGTTATGGGTAATTTTTTTTTCTGGTTTTGGGAGTTGTTAATGGTACATTTTGTTTGATGACTCTTTTGACTTCAAGTAAAAATATGTTGTAATGGTCTTCTACAGTATTGCATCCAGAGAATAGAAATTGCCAGTCAAGGGATGAGAGATCGTTGTTCATAAGATCATAGTTGCCTTTTTTGAAGTTATAATTGGGGATTACATCATTTTGATGATTTTTGTGTGGACGTATGTTGAGGCAAAAGTCTATCATGTTGTGGTCACTGTTGGAAAAGGGTTCTTTAATTTGTATTCCATAAATTGAATTCAAACTATTGCAGATCGAGGCAGTTGTTAAGTCTAGTGTTGTTGGTTACTAGTTGTTCTAGTCCCAGATTTGTTACTGCATGGTATAAGGTTGCATGTGTGGGTTCAGTTGTACATTTGTTAAGGGTCCAGTTCATATGAGGCAAATTGTAATACTTTTTCTCTCCTTGAATGTGCATTGAGCATCCATCTTTGTTCCTGTCAGCATCAAGCATATCCATGAACCCATTCCCATTTTTCTAATTAGTACAATGCTTCTTCAAACTATTTTCCACTTAAAAGAAAAGTGAGCATGAGATGAAATCACTGAGCATTCCATTGAAGACTTAAGGCCCTGTCACACTGCCCAACGGATGCAAAATGTCAGTAAAAAGGACACAACGGATGAGCAAAATGTTCCATCCGTTGTTATCCGCTCTCAAAAGGGGCAAAAATTTGCATAACCAGAGCGGATAACATGAAAGGAACGGACGTAGGGAGGACGCAGAGCGGATGGAAAGCGGATGTGGAATGGAAGCCCAGAGGATGGAAGCGGATGGGGGCAGATGGCACATCCGCTAGACTTCTGGGGGACCTCAGCAAAGCGGACGCGGAACGGATACAGCGGATGCACAGCGGATGAAGCGGATGCAGAGCGGAAGCCTAGCAGATGCACAACAGATGAAGCGGATACAGAGCGGAAGCCTAGCGGATGCACAGCAGAAGCCGAACGGATGCCGAGCGTTAATTGCACATGTGGGGGGATGCATTGTGTAAGCCCTGCGGATATAAAGGGAAGCAGCTCCCAAGCAGGTCACCATTTGGAGGAAAGATCTGCTGCAGGATACATTGAGTCCTTACCTGCCCTGCCTGCATACCTGCCTGCAAGCCTTGCTACAAGCCTTGCTGCCAGCCTTCCTGCCAGCCTGCCTCCAAGCCTGCCTCCCAGCTTGCCTCCCAGCCTCCTGGCGTGCCTCCCTGCCAGCCTTGCTCTCTGCCTGCCTGCCAGCCTTGCTGCCAACCTGCCTTCCAGCCTCCCTGCCAGCCAGTCTGCCTGCCAGCCTTGGTGCCTGCCTGCCTGCAAGCTTTGGTGCCTGCCTGCCTGCGAGGCTTCCTGCCAGGCTTCCTGCCAGGCTTCCTGCCAGCCTTGGTGCCTGCCAGCCTCCCTGCCAGCCTCCCTGCCAGCCAGCAACCCCACAACCATGGGGAAGAAGCGAAAGCCTCAGCAACCTGCCGCCATCCCTGGCAAGAGGGACTGGGCCACCCTCCCGCCCCCTGTCCCTGACTCTGCTTCTGCTGGGGCTTCTGCTGCTCGGGCTCACTCTTCTGGTGCTGGAGCTTCTGCTGAAGCTGCTCCTGGCGGTGGTGCTTCTGCTGCTGCGTACTCTGCTGAAGCTGCTCCTGGCAGTGGTGCTTCTGCTGGTGCTTACTCTGCTGAAGCTGCTCCTGGTCCTGCTGGTCCTGCTGGTCCTGCTCGTGCTCCTGGACTTACTTGTCCTGCTGGTCCTGCTCGTACTCCTGGTCTTGCTCGTCCTGCAGGTGCTCCTGGTCCTGCTCGTGCTCCTGGTCTTGCTGGTGCTGCTGGTGCTTACTCTGCTGCTGCTGATCCTGGTGCTGCTGCTGCTGATGATGATGATGATGATCCTGCTGGTGCTGGTGCTGGTGCTGCTGCTGCTGATGATCCTGCTGCTGCTGCTGCTGCTGCTATTGATGATGATTATGATCCTGCTGGTGATGATGATGATGATGATGATGATGATCTTGCTGGTGCTGCTGCTGGTGGTGGTGTGGAGGAGCAGCCCCTACCACCTGGGAGGCCCTCTGATGAGGGCCCATCTGGTCCTGCCAAAGGGAGGAAGAGGCGTATGCGACAACGGGAGAGGAGGCAATACTCCATTGAGGAGGAACACAAGGATGAGGTGCTGGAGTGGCTGAGAGAGAATGACTATCTGTGGAGGAAGGGACACCGTGTGTACAGGGACACCAAAAGGAAGCATGCTGCTTGGAGAGAGAAGGGGGAGAGTATGGGCTACACTTTGGAGGTGCTCCTCAGCTGGTGGAAGCACATGCACACTTGGTATGGGAAGCTGCACCTGAAGAAATCTGGCCAGGCCAAGATTAAGCTGATGGACAGAGAGACCTACGTCATGGCCAGGTGCAGCTTCCTGGAGGGTGAGATCCGCCACCAAGGAGCAGCCCCTCTGTCTCCCCTCTCTCTCCGGCAGCCTGCTGAGACCCAGTCCTCTTCTGGCCGAGAGTCAGTTCCTGTCTCCAGGCAGGTTTCTGTGGAGCGTGCCACGGCAGAGAACCCGCGGACAGGTGTTGTAACCGTGGTGGAGCGTGTGGAGGACTCCCTGGTGTGGTGGGAGAAAGGAGACGGCACGTCCACCACAGCCATACCCGCATCCACCCCCAGCTCCACTTCCACAGAAAGGCAGAGAGCCAGACAGCAGGAGGGGCAAAGCTACAAGGTCCTGGTGGAGATCAGGGACACCATCCAGAGCAGCATAGATCTCCTCTCTCAGCTGGTCCACACCGACTCCTCATCCTCCAACTGCAAGCCCTTCCTCACCTATGTCAACCAGACCCTCAGGGACATGGTGGAACCCCAGTTCCAGGTGGTGAAGGACCAGATCACCGAGCTGCTTCACAACCCTCCAGATCCAGAGGAACCTGCTCCCACCCAGTCCAGGTCTGCTCCTCTATCCCAGGTGATGTCCCTCCCATTCCAAAGCTTCCCACAGGCCCTCACCTACCAGGGCTACGGCTACCAGGAGGTCCAGCAGCACAGGCAGCAGCCCTTTCCAGTCCAGGCAGAGAGTCATCGGGCAACACTGTTGCCACCGGTTCCACCGATGCCACTGATGCCACCCATGACACTGATGCCACCGACGCCACCAATGCCAGTCCTCACCCAGCTGCAGACCAGACAGCCCCACTACATTTCTCCTTCCTCCAACCCACAGCCAAGTCCGGCCTCAGTACATCTGTCGTCGGCACAGGGGCTGACACTCTATGGCATGGAGGAAGGCTTGTTCTCAACATCACGGGTCTGAGCCAGCTGTCCGAGAGCTTTCTCAACACACCGTCACCTGTTATCCTCTCGGGGCCAGGCACCCCAGTGGGGCTTCAGACCAGCACTCCAGCAGCAACCACCTCCACAGCAACTGGACCCTTCACCCTTGAGACTGGGCACACCTCCGAGTGACCAAGAGGAGTGCCAGAGACTGGTTGGCTGGCTACCTGTGGACTTTATTTGGACACTTGACTTGGGTCATTTTTCTTTTACAGCTATCTTTGATTCACACACTTGCTTCATTTCATTTTTTTAATAAAGTCTTGGTGGAAACTTTTAGAAATGGTTTAAGCCTTTGCATGCTTGTGGGATGGGTTAAGATAGCAGTGGGGTGGGCAGGGATACCTGTGGAATGAGCAGGGATACCTTTGGCATGGGTAATAGCTGTAGGATAGATAAACCTCCAGTGCAAGCATAGTGGGACTGTATGGTCCACCTTCCCATGTGCCATACCTATGGCCCTTTATTATCAATAATAATGTAATAATCATCCACACATGTCAACACAAACACAACTCTTTATTAAATGCCCTGATCATTGTAGGGCTACCCAACATACATGGCCCAATCTCATCAGTGTGATGAGACAGGCGGAAGGAAGCATCCATTAATCATCTATCATCCTGTCTTGCCACTCCACTGCTCCAGCTGGGGAATTGCACCAGTGTTTCAGAAGGTAGCGCTGCTTCTTCCCTTCCCGTGAGGCTCTGTTGGGGCCTTGCACATCCTCAGTGTCTATCAGGTTTTGCCCTTGCCTCCATTCCCCAGGCTCCATGTCCCCATTGCCTTGTTGGAGGTCCACGAGCCTGTTCTGCAAGACTGGGTAGTGGGTGTGCATGAGATTGTGCAGGATGCAGCAAGCTTCCATGATCCTCCTCATGGTCTCTGGGCGATGCTGCATGGTGGTGAGAAGTACCTGGAACCTGTTGGCCAGGATGCCAAAGGCGTTCTCCACCGCCCGCCTTGCCCTGGACAACCTGTAGTTGAAGATCCTCTCTTCACGGGTGAGGAGTCTGGAGGTGTGGGGCTTCATGAGGTAGGTTCTGAGGGAGAAGACGTCATCCCCCACGATGAAGTAGGGCACATCTTGCATGTCATTGGGCAGGGGGTCTGGTTCTGGGAAGCCCACCATGAGGTTGCATTCCAGCCCCTCCTTGAGGTCACTGGCGTTGTATACCTGGGCATCTGAACATGAGCCGTTGCCTGAAGCATCGATGTACATGAACTTGTAGTTTGCATCGACCATGGCGAAGAGGATGATGCTGAAGAAGCCCTTGGAGTTGAAATAAGTGGACCCCAACTTGGCTGGAGCTTTGCAGGCCACGTGCTTGCCATCTATGGTTCCAATGGTGTGTGGGAAGTTCCACCTCTGATACCACTGCTCTGAAACTTTCTTCCATCCTTCTTCAGTGGAGGGGCACTGGAGGAGCTCCTCCTTGTATTCTTCGATGATGGCCTGCACCACTTCTCTGACCACAATGCTGATGGTGTTGTGTGGCACCCTCCAGCCGTACTGCATGCTCCTGTAGGTGGTCCCTGAGGCCAGGTGGCGCAGAGTGAGTGCCACCTTGAGCCCAGGTTCCAGGCTGGGCCGGAAGCTGGTGCTCTGCTTGGTCAACCTGGGTGTCAGCCGCTGCACAACTTCTTCAAACATGGCTGGAGGCATCCTCATGAAGTTCTGGAATGCATGAGTATCTTCCTTCCTGAGCTCCACCATCAGCTTGTTGTACAGTCCGTACTCTGCTCTTCTCCCGATCCATCTTCGGACTCAGACGCTTCTTGGCCACCTCTTTTTCTTCCTGTAGTAGAGTTCACAGAGCCTGTAGATGGCTTTGCACTGTTGCAGAAGGATGGTGGCTGCCAAAAGGACTGTGTTACAATCCACGGTGGACATGACTGGATGCTGTGGAAGAGCAAGAGTCAGATGAAGGCTGCAGAGGTCTGGACAGCTGGTCTGCTGGTCTGAAAGTGAGATGCAGGTGAGTTGCTCCCCCTTTTTATAGGCAATATCGGTTTTCCACGATGTGTCCCTTTGTATCCTCTAGGCATCCTCTAGGCATCCTCTAGGCATCCTCTAGACATCCGAGATAGGTCCCCTCTGCAAACGTTTTTTCCATTTTAAATGCTTTGTTTCCATGCTGCATCCGCTAGGCATCCATTCTGCATCCGTTCTGCATCCGTTCTGCTTCCTCCCTGTACCCGAGTGGATGCGAGTTGCGCAGATGCAGAACGGATGCCTAGCGGATATAGCAGATGCGTAACGGATGCAGAACAGATGCCTAGCGGATGCCTAGCGGATGCCTAGCAGATGCAGAATGGACGATTTGGATACATTTTCCGCTCAAAAGTTTTGAGCAGCTCAAAACTTTCTGAGCGGATGAAACGTCAATAAATGGATGCTGGATGGATCGAGAGGAAGCAAAATGGAGGCAGTGAGTATAGAATGGATACATCGTGTTAATCAATGGATGGTAAGCTTTTCCATCCATTGGTGCAGTGTGACAGGGGCTTTAAGCAGATCTATTATAGGGTTGCTTATGATTGGAGTGTTGTCTAGAAATATTTAATGCAACTTGTAAAGATAGTGTGTGAAGCCAATATCTTCTGTTCTGGTTCTCTGTCTACTGGAAGGTAAAGTATGGGAAAATGAGACTGTTGTGTAGATTTCTGATTCAGGGTGGTATTTATATTTTGTTACCTGGATGGAATAGCAACTAATA
The DNA here is from genome assembly GCA_015471245.1 of Laticauda colubrina. Lineage (NCBI taxonomy): Eukaryota > Metazoa > Chordata > Lepidosauria > Squamata > Elapidae > Laticauda > Laticauda colubrina. The sequence continues at coordinate 44,121,160 of BLBF01000016.1, forward strand.
CCAGTTCAAATTATTTAGGGATCTCTGAAACAACCTCCTCCCCCCTTGTTTTTTGTCAAGCAGCAAATAGGGGAACTCAGGTCTCAAAATCTAATGTTAGGATTAATCTTATGTGTGTTAGACAGTTTCTCAGTTAGGTGCATAAATGAATTTGTTGCAGAGATTGAATAGTGATAATGGGGTGAAAGTTAACATTTGCCAAAGTTAACATTGGCAAGCAATCAGTTGTCAGGGATAGCTGTCAATGCACTCTACTATTCATGATGGTGATGATAATGATGATAATAAAGATGATTAACTACATTTATTTGAAATATTTCTCCCAGGAGGACCTTAAGTTCACAACAGAGTACTCTTCCCTCCAATTTTAACTACTGATTTTATCAACACAATCATGGTAAAAGCAATGAATGATGAATACAAAAGATATTGAAGAAACTTACAGTAGTTTGAATTTATTTTCAAGTAAAAAACTGTAAACCACCAGAATGAAATCTAGCACAGCATCAACTGACTCATAATTTACAGAGTTACTCAAGATAACAAAAAGTAAACCTATACTTTAAAAAAAGGTAAAATAAAATATTTATGTATTTAACACATACATCAGTTTATTATGTACTGTGAGTTGGTACATAATACAGCAGCATAAACAATAAAACAAATTGAAATTTTTATTGTAATTGAATATATTTTAACAATTTTGATAATGCTCCTTATTTAAAGAGAATAAGAACCATTATTAAAATTATTAAAATATATTTTATTTCAAATTGCTTTATTGCATTTGTTGCCATATTATATACTTTGAGTCAGCACTTAATTCACTTTTGAGCCAAAAAATTCTGTAGCTAAATGAGACATTTGTTAAGTGAGTTTTGTCCCATTTCTTGTCACAGTTGTTAAGTGAATCAATGCAGTTGTTAAGTTAGTAATATGATTATTAAGTGAATCTCACTTCCCCACTGACTTGCCAGGAAGTTAGAAAAGGTGACCACATAACCCCAGGACACTGCAACCAACATAAATATGAGTCTGTTGTCAAGCATCCAAATTTTCATCATGTGACCACGGGAATGGTCATGAGTGTGAAAAATTGTCAAAAGTCATTTTTTTCAGTGCTGTTGTAACTTTGAACAGGCACTAGATGACCACTGAGAACACCAATTGTTATTTTTCATGAGATGTATGTACTAGCAAATTATGGCATATATCATCAGTTTCTGGACTAGACATGCTCAAGAAAGTCATGGAGTTGATGTAATATCTAGCCTATCACAAAATTTGTTTACAGTTGTAGAAAGGCTTTACAATTCACTTTTGCAAGGTGATGTTGAAGGATAAAATAGTAGGACTTATATTCTCTGTCATGTTCTTTGATCATCCAAAGTCGTCTAGTGGTGATTTCTGATCACCACTGTCTCCAGTGTTTCAGTGTGATAAAATGTCTGAACAGAGATTTGCCAACATCCTCACTTCATTCATAGATAGGTAGTTGTTCGTGAATCTGAATGAAAACAAATTCCACAGAACCTTTTCCTGGAACATAGGACCAGTTACTAGAAAACCTTCAAGAATTATAAACATGGGTGTTTTTGCAAATATTGCTCTAGTCTAGCATCACTTTCAAAATACTTTTCAGTTCAAAAATTGCTTAAAATACATACATGAAAGAAAGCTGCATGTCTATGTTGATGCAAGTAGCTGGGAAAATAGATATGGAATTACTTGCAGTGAAAAAGGATCATGGAATGATGTGGAACTTGGAATACACATAATAATGATGCAAATCCAAATCCTTCATGGCAACCTGGCCCCTGAGGGCATGAAGCATAAACAAAGCCTAACAAATATAACATGAACACACATTGTGAAGTCCAAAGAATGTTTACCTTCCTCAAAGAAAAAATAAACAAACAAAAGCAATGCCAATGTTCAAACTGATATGTATATTACTGAGTGGCTGACTATTTATTCCATCTCTGAATTCCATTATCTGTGACATTGGTAGACTGCAAATATGCAGAGAGAAAAGGCAAATAAATAAATAAATCAGTATTTCTTAAAATGAAATCATTATATATATAAAATAATTTCTGCATCATAAATTATTTGACTGTATAGCTTTTCAGTTGAGAGTAATTAAATTTGAGTGAAGGAGTTTTGGGTCAGCAAAAAGACAACTTTTTAAAAAGCAGCCTGTGAAATTGGTCAGCTGAAAGCTTTAAACGAGACCTTTGGCAGTGATAAACCTTCTGTTTATAAAGAAGCTTTGTTTCACACCGAAGAGTAATAACGTGTGCAATTATCTGAGGACATATAATCACTTGCTTACTTTCATCTTGTGTGTAAATGAAGCTGGGAACCAAGGTGAATTTGGACTTTAGTTATATATACAGCTTAATCATGCACGCTTTGGTCTTTTGATGTCAGTGGGAATTTTGTGTGATGAAGGGAATGCATGATAAGACTATTGGAGCTAACTTTTCACAGACAAAATAACCTTAACAAGTCCTTTTACAATATGATATGATAGCTAATTCCAGGGCAAATATCTAGGGAAGAAGAGATAACTCTGAAGGTAAACCATGAAGCACAGGTAACCTCTGGCTTTCCTTAAAATGAAAAAAAAATATAAATTCATTAAAAAGAAGCATTTGGAGTGACAGTGGGCCATCAGAAGTCGGCTAATGGAGAGTGAACAAGGTAATTACCATTGTGGAAAAAAGGAAACATAATAAGCTAAGAAAACATTTTCTAACAAATCACAAAGTATTCAGATAAAGGTTTCTAAGAAATATTCTTTTCACCCTGTCTATCTTTACTCCTAAAATTCTTTTCTTTCTTAAATGAAAGAAAAGAAAGAAAGAAAGAAAACAGGATTATTTGTAGGAAGGAGCAAGAAAAGCTTTACACTTTCAGTGTATAGTTCTGTCACTTCCGCACTTGTATAATGCATAAAAATTCAAAT
>BLBF01000016.1:44124140-44165170 GCA_015471245.1 Laticauda colubrina
TATAGTTCTGTCACTTCCGCACTTGTATAATGCATAAAAATTCAAATCTGGTTCCACATGATTTTCATGTTATATCTGATTGTGAGACCCTACATGTCTTTAGTCCCACACTGGAATAGGTTTTCCCATCAGGTAAAGCAAATCAGTATTACTGTTGCATTCATTCAAGTTGGCTTGTGCATTCAGCTTAATATCTGTACCTGATTACCTTCAGTAATACTTACTGATATTACTAATAAAAGTAAAGAAAATAAGAATTCTCTGCAGTTTTCAAGAAAGGACCACCATCTGTAGTCTCAATAATTTATCTTCATATTCTCTCTCATGCTCCTAAATATCTTTGAGCAGGAAGAATTACAAGGGTGGCTAAGGTTAATTAGGCTCAAATTCAACTTTGGTCATGGAAGCTCAGGACAATTTTGGGTCAGTCAATGTCTCTCCAATATTTTCAGAGGACTGTGTTAGGAGCATAAAACCAGAAGAAAATACTATGCATTTATCTTGGAATCCTGGGTAAGCTCATCAGTTTAATCATATTTTTTGTCTTTTAAGGAGAACTCTGTAAGAAAGATCCATTCAAAAATCCAAACAATTTATAATCTATTGTACATAAAAATATCATTTGTTCATATTTGTATCCCATGATGGTTTCATATGAAAGAAATTAGTTTTTCTTGGTCTTTCTTGGTCCTTTAATCTTAATCTGGAGAGGCTTGTATCCAGGTAGATATTCAATTAATGAAATTACTCACTGGAAATTATCCTGATTTATTTCTGATTGATGGCCTTTGGTAATAGCGCTTTTTTTAAAAAAAATAGTATTTGTACAGGCAGGAATAAAGCAAGTCCACATTCCATCAATCAGTAAATATGTTATATTGCTCAGTACATACTGAGATAACAAATTTGGTTATTTCAATAAATAATGCAGGCATAACATAAAAATAAAAAGGATCACTAATAATTTCTATTTTAAAAAAATTCTATATTCATTAATATTCAGCTTATTTTGGTTCAGAAATAAAATATCAAATATATATTTTTTTGTAAACACTTTTGGTTTAATCTATGAAGTACAAATTGATGTTACCTACTTTATAAAGTTTTATCTTCTAAAATTTTGAATCAGAAAGCCAAGTTCAAATTGTCAAAGATAATCTCTGTGTCTAAGAAAATCAATGTGGCTAGTTTTTTCATTATGTTGTTCCAAATGTTCCAAAATGTCCAGTACATTTCAAAGATTGTTGCTTAATTGTATTTTAGATAAAAACCTATTGATCTTCATGAATACATTGTTGAAAAATTATTTCCAATCCATCAATTATAAATAATATACTGGATACACACACACACACACACACACACACACACACACACACACACACATATATATACTGTGTTTCTCCAACAATATGGATTCCCCCAATAGGAAGTCCCAGTGTGTTTTATAGGCATGAAATGAAATTAAGCCCCTCCCCCCAAATTAAGGCTTATATTAAAACATGGGGAATGGCAGGGAGCTTGTGTTAGGAAGTACTTTTACCTCAACAGCTTGCCATTAGGAAGTACTTTTGTAGCACACCTGGATATGGTGCTGCCTGCATTGACCTCAGTGTTGGTGGGACACTTTGTATTGGGAGACCTTCCACCACCGTTGCTTTCCCTTCTCCCCATGCTGCTGTGACATTTGGACCAATGCCACGCCGTTTGGCACAGCCATGCAGCATTTGGCACAGCCATGCAGGGCCGGCCAGGGCTCCTCCCTGCAACCGGAGCCCGGCAGAGACACTCGGCTTCAGGTGCTCCTGTTGCCCCCTTCCCGGGTATCGTTCAAAGGCAAAGCCCATTCTTTTAAAAATGACGCGCTACTACCGGTATGACAAAGCCTCCCCTGCCCAAGAAGGCAGCCCAAACCCATGTGGAAAGGCGAATCTCTCAGGGCCATAGCACAGGATTGGCCATACCCTGGGAAAAGCGCCCAGCCACCATCTCTGCCTGCCTAGCTTCTCCATGCATTACTCATGGTATTTTCAGCCAGTCATTCAGATATCCATGTTAGTAAATGATTTTTATAGCACAAAATGATGCTTCTAAGAATTTGGAGAGTTTTGCTGAAGAAAAAAGACAGCAGTATTTTAAATCAGCTCTTTTATATACTTTAAAAATGCAAAAATCATTTTTTTTCATTTTTACAAAGATGTTGTCGGGCTCCGAGTCAACTCTGAATATGCCTCGCAGCAATTCAGCTGGCCATGTCACCTTAGCTCTGCTGCTGCCAGATCTGTATTTCTGTTTATGTGCTGGTTGATGGCTTTGGAATGACTCAGCAGATGGGTCTTGCAAGAACTGTGGGGATGGAGGATGGATTTTGAAGCAACTGCAGGGCTGCAGGATGGATCCTGCAACAACTGCGGAGCTGCTGGAAATGGCTCTTTTCATGTATTGATGTGGTGCATATTGTTAAAAGGTGTTGGGGCACATATAGGTGGTAATTAATTAATCTTAGGTTAAAACATGTTGAAGGTGGCACCAGGTGGGGATCAGTTAATAAGGGTTGGAATAGGATAGGGATGTAGACATGTTATAGGGTTAATAGCATTTAGGATAATGGGGTAGCCATGGCCAGAATTAGAACTGTGTATAGGTCTGGGTGTGATGGGTTGTGTCTCATGATAATGGTAATAAAAGGAAAGGGAGCAAACTCAAACCCAACTCTAACCTTGCCTGGCTTTTCGTCTTTCTTGTCAGAGAAGAGTATTTGTTGTTTGCTGAGCTAATGAATAAACCACCATTGCACTAGAAAGGAGGGAATTTGTATTCATCTCAGGACAAATCTTCAGTACTCAAGGACTGGCTGAGAGATGTGCTGAAAGTTATTTCCAGCAAATGCTTATTTGAATTTCTGTCCTAAACGCTCATCTCTTCTATTAATATAGGCTCCCAAGAGTAGCTCTAATCTCTGTTGTACGAATAAGAGACATAGAAAGCTGTTCTTTGTGGCCCTCTAGCTGCCTTGAAAAAGAGAATCATGTGCCATGCCATTTTGAATGAAACCATTTTTAAAATGATTCCCCAATCTATACAAAAAGTGAATCCTTCTCTGTGTCTGTATGTACCCACATGCAACTAGCAATATATAGCACTAAAAATGATATTATTGAAAATTTATGCCCTGGTCATATAAAGTGATTTTGGGTATTTTTGTATGTCTTACCTTACTAAGGATATTTGAGGAATCCAATGAATTTTAATGCAAACTAACTTTATCGGTATCTCCTAAAATTAATACATGGATTGGAATACAGGCCTCTCCCAAGTCTCGCTGTGCTAACACATTGTGGCAGGAGTGGAAGTTATTCATATAAGCCCCTCTAGTTGGATGGCATTCAACAAACATGCTTTTTCAGGTAGTCCTTTTGTAACTGTTTGAAGTTACAACAGCATTGGAAAAAAGTGACCTATGATCATTTTTCACACTTATAACTGTTGCAGCATCCACAGTAATGTGATTTACATTCAGATGCTGGATAACTGGTTCATATTTATGATGGTTCCAGTGTCCCAGGATCTGTGATTACCTTTTGTGACCTTCTGATAAACAAAGTTACTATCAATGGTGTTACTAATTTAACAATTGCAGTGATTCACTTCACAAATGTGAAAAGTCGTAAGATAATTCATTTCACAAATTTCTCACTTAGCAACATAAATTTTCGGTTCAATTGTGTTCATAAATGGAGGACTGCTTCTACAGAAGAACTGAAGTTCTTTTGGATTTTCAATAATGCTTATCACATGACTACATTAAAGGCTTTGGAATTTCTCATATGCTATGTTGTATCTGCATAGATCTAAATTATCTGGGGCATGGTTTTCCCTGTAACATTCTAAAGAAGAAAAAAGTTCCACTTTGAAGAAGTAGGGTAGAAACATTACCCCTTGAAGTCTGAAGTTGGAGAAGACTTCTGAAAATGTCTTGGACAACTAGGAAAATAAATTAATGGATACAAATCCATCCACAGTTTTCATTCTATGTGAAAATAATTTGACTCATACTTTATTCAAATACTGAGAAAGATGGAAGGTAAGAGAAAAACAAAACAATCAGCAAGTAAGGTGGATTGATTTAATGACAATTATGATGGATGCCATTGGAAGACCTGAAAGAAAGAAAATGAGATTGTTTTCTTGTTTACTTTAATGTGTGAAATGCTTCCACTATGTAACTTGACAAATTTAATCCTGTTTTTCATTTTCTTATTTGTGATGAGGATTTCATCATGTATTTCTTGGCTGTATTATAATTTATTCTGAAATTGTCCTATTTTCTCCAGGCACCTGGTAGGCAAAAAGCACAATTTATAAATAGGTAAACAAATGTGCATGTTTCAGGATTTAGACATATAAATCTTACACCCTTGCTGTTTGGTTTTGTTCCATCATTTAAATCAACTACTAATTCATTTTACCAAGACATGTCAAAGATTGCTGTTTGTGAAGAGGATTTGACATAATATCAGTTACAGAATACTGAAATATAAGAATTACAATCTCCCCCAAACCAAACAATTCAAGAACTCACAGTAATTAAAATTATCTCCTTGGCACTGAGTGTCAGAAACATAACTCTTTTCTTGCTGTTAAACTGAACAAAGTTTTTCTGCAATCAAATACAATTGTCTCATTCTGAAATCTATGGTTAATCTTCTAAACCTTTTCTGAAGAAGGAAGAATTTTAATTTTATATTATTTATATAGAACAGAATATAAACATGGCATGCTTTTATCTGTAATCTTGTCTGATCTGTAAACATGTAAATGGCTATTTACTACCCTGCTTACTCCCCAATTTAATCCATAGGAAACATGTTTCTTGTTAGGCATTCTGTGGGCTAAGTTGTAAGGTAAACTAAGATTAACAAGAAATATCATCACATGTGCATATTGCAAAAAGTATTCTTCTGAGGGATTATAGTATCCATATAGTAATTCTGAAGAATGGTGAAAGAATGAAAGTACCAAAGAAGATTTTTGTAGAATTGATATAAAAATATTACAGTTAATTTTTTAAAAAAACTTCTTTTATGCATTCATATATCCAGTTCATGGAAAAAATAAGTTACTAGGAACTGGAAACTACTTGATAGCACATGATCAATCAATCATCAGTCAGTCAGTCAATCAATATTAGCCGGTATGGATATGAGCAAAAGATGTCCCATTGAATTTTATAATTTTTTTCTTTATTTTATGCATGGAGTAGAATACTTAAGTTTGAAGTCATTATTTTATAATATCAAAAAATGAGTGTGAAAGAATAGCTATGGATGATTGAATATATTATCATCATTAGATATGCATCTATGCAATGTATACATTCAGAAGATATATGAAGGTGAAAATTTCCTCATTCCATTGTTTTCTTCATTAAGAATGCTATTTCAGAATGTAAATTAGTGATATATTGGGATATTCTGTATATGACAACTTACTCATATGTTGATAATTGTATGTTACAAAGGAGGCTTAGATTATGTTCCTTCTATATAATAGAGCAGTTTCATTCAGTTATATTTTTGATAGTGGAGCATTCAGGCAAACTAGATACTTCAGGAGGACTGCCCCATGGTTTTTCTGCATTTGAATTCTGAGATCAATTAAAGGACTGGATTTCTCACCCCCTTTTTAAAAAAAAGTTTACTGTAATGTGGATATATTAATCTGTATATTAAGATCAGTTCACTTTTTATTTTCATTCTAGGTAAAGGTAAAGATTCCCATCGCACATATGTGCTAGTTGTTTCCAGCTCTAGGAGGCGGGGCTCATCTCTGTTACAAAGACAAAGAACCAGCGCTGCCCGAAGACATCTCCGTGGTCATGTGGCCAGCATGACTAAATGTTGAATTTAGTGCCTGGAATGCTGTTACCTTCCCACCAAAGTGGTCCCTATTTTTCAGATCGGCAAGCTCAGCAACTTAGCCACTGAGCCACAACATCATCTTTTTCTTCCCAGATGACTATATAATTCCTCTGTTGATGGATAAGTACATAAACAGACAACCATTTTGACTGCAAGGGAGTAAGAACAGAGTCATAAATAACTTTTTAGGTGGCAAGTGATGGAAGAGATGAAGAAAGATATGTTTCCATTATTTTTAAAAATTCTGTAAGAACCTGTATTGTAGATGGAGGAGACTGGAAAGCCAGTACAAAGGTTTGAAAGTGGATCAGCAGGCTTTGGGACAGATATCAAAATTCTGAGTAATGGGACAAAGGAGGAAGACCAGAGAAGCTTGAGACAATCAGAGATGAACTAAGTTTTCGATGAGCGAGTTTAAAAGAAAGAGAGAAAGTGATACAACTTGGCAATAAGCTGAACATGAAAGACAAGAGAAGAGAATGGAATGGAATGCATTAGAGATACAGAAAAGTTTCATGCCTGATAAACAAGGTGAATGATTAGGTTTTCAACGGATATGGAAAGGGATTAAGGGGGGAGAAGGTTTAGGAAAGAAGATAAATCACTCAGTGTCATTTTGGCAGTGAGACATCTAAGGAGATAGGAAGGGACAGGAAAATTGGAAAGATAGGATGATAGGGAAATAATAAGACAGGACAGAAAGGCATGTCCAAATGACACTATCTTTCTATTACTTTGATAACATCAGCTGTAAGGGAAAAGCGTTTTTATCAAGGCATAAAAAGTGCACCTAAGAAAACAAACTGAGTAAGAGTTTATCTATAACAACATTAGTATGGTCTGATGAATAGGAGGAAAATTTCCCCATGTGGATTTGTTCAAGCGAATTCAAGACAATTTTTTTAGTGGCAATGTCACTTCTATAGAACTGCTCTCTCCAACAGTTTAGGTCACCTTCCTCTTTCTCCCAGGTAGCTAATTGATGTGTGCGTCTGCGCACACTTTTGTTTATTGTCAGTATTTTTATCTTGTCATATATTTGGCATCTTAATTGTATGTCACTTTGAAAAAAATTGAGTTCCACATTTCTTAAACAACAAAACTGCTCGGAATAGCAGAGAAAGGAGTTAAAGAACTTAAGATAGAGGTTGTTTGTCTCATTACATTATTTCATAAAGTAATAATTGAGTGATCATTTATTTAGAAACCATTGCCCAGCTAGCTTGAAGACTTATAGAACTATAGAATAATGTAGCAGGCAATAGTGTTGTCAGCAAAGAATATAAACTTCTGTTTTTGTTAAAGAGAAAGTGAGATTTTGTGTCAATTGGGATAAGCATCTGTAGCAAAATAATAATAATAATAATAAAAATCCATGGTTCAGAGGTGGTATTCAGCAGGTTCTGACCAGTTTTGGAGAACCAGTAGCGAAAATTTTGAGTAGTTCAGAGAATTGGCAAATACCACCTCTGACTGGAGATTTTACAGTATCCTTCTCCTGCCATGCCCACCAAGCCACACCCACAGAACTGGTAGTAAAAAATTTTAAATCCCACCATGCCATGGTTCTTCTGAGATGTGAATTTAGCTGTGACAATGTAGCAAGGTAGTTTATATGTGCCTTCAAGGAAAATAACATGTTTCGTCACTTTATAAAATACAGGAAGGCCTTTTTGTACCCAAAGAAAAATGCTGTGGATATCAACATTATATATGTTAATTTAATTATCTTTCAATTTCCAGATGTCTGCCCAGTAAATTAAATGAGTAGTTTTCTTAATTATTTGAGAAACTCCTTCTTAGCAAAATCTGCAACTATCCATTACATTTATTATGCAGTAATGTACAATAAAGAATCAATGCAGAGTCACTCTATGCTTTAATTGTTCAGATCTTCCATTTTCTGTTTTTTTCTTACTACCACTTCTGTGCCTTACTAGAAGATACATTATATCACTTAACAAATCTCATATTCATAGTTCTTGTCCTTCTCCTCTTAAGAAAATAATATATTAAGTTTTTTATATAAAATTTTCATATCTCAAAATTCTAGACTGGATTTGTTAATTTTTCCCTATGGCATCTGATGTTTATAAAACTGCAACTGCCGATGACAGAATTATGTAACAGAGTTCTTTGTTAAATTAAATTAAATTTTGTGATTAAAATGTACCTGTAATTATCTATTTAACATTATAGTACTTCATTTAATATAATAATTTATAAAAATTAGAGCTGATAGAAACAATGGGAAGTTTCACCTTAGAGGTATTCTTTTTATACTGAATGATAAATAAAAGATATATGCTCTTACATATGAGAGCACAGGGCATATGAGAATATTTATTTTACAATACAATTATCATAATTAAAAACCTTGGCTAATGAGAAAATTGCAGAATTAGACTTTACAGATTTCAGCCCTTTGAAGTAGACCTGACTGTGAACGGACGATGCAATGATCACATTATTGTTATATAGCATAATAAGAGAATCCTGAAAAAGAATCAAGCTGTAGCTATTTTGAGATTCTTCCTCATCTTATCTCTTACCAGGGATAAGCTGATATATATGTAACCATTTTTGCACTATTTCTTCAAAGTCATCTGCATAATTGTCTACAGTGTGAGATGATCAGAAAATCACAGAGCTGTAGAATAGACTGGGAATAACATATCTGGATGAAAATAATGCAAACTTCTTCCTTATTGTTTGGGTGTTCAGCTTGATATTAGAAACTTCTTTTTCTTTTTCATATCTCATATCTCACAACTTTATGATAACAGAATAGAACAGAACAGAATAGAATTATTTATTGGCCAAATATTATTAGACACACAAGGAATTTGTCTCTGGTGTGTAAGCTCCCAGTATATGTTAAATTGATGAATGTAACAACTGATTTATTATGAAGTTATTTGATATAAACAGAAAATTCTTCCAGTAGGGACAATTGCATATCTTGAACTTCATCAATGTGTCCATGTGGGAAGGTCAGAGAAGCAGAAAAATCTCTGCAAATTTGCAAAGACATTCTTCCTTACCTAAGCTACAGAGAAAAGGTCTGACAACAATGCTTTCTAGAGAAAAGCTTGATTCAAATAAAAATACACATTATGTTGAGAGAATTTTTTAAATATAAATTATAGCTTTAGAATATAGATGTGTTAATTAATTGCAATGAAAAATGTTGAGTTAGGGTTGATTGGAAAATTCTAATGAGCCATCTGTCTGAAGGTGTGAATGCTGCCCTATTGTAATTTCCAGGCTACAAAAGAAAAACAATAATTATTGTGACTTACATCTCATCTTTCTTTCCTCATAATTTCCTATTGTTGTGCATTCATATGTATGTTTAATGGTATACATAAACTTTATCAATGCCAAAAAGACAGATTCTGTTTTTCTCAGAGTTATCATAGATATTTATTAATGCCATCTGGGAAGTATACAAAGTGCAGGTGGAAAAATGCTTATATTTTACCTTAATCAGATCTGAATCCATGGTCACTGTACATTTTAAAGACTGGATAAATGCTTTATTATTAATGAAATAAATTTAAATACTAGGAGGCTCCTTTTTTTTACATAAAAGGAAAACATACTGCTGGGCCTAATATGTGTGAACGTCATGAACTACAGATGCACTGTTGGAGACATACTGTTACAGGAATTTGGAAAACATAGGAATCCAAATCAAAAGCAAAATGGGTGGCACTATAAAGAAAGCTTTCATCTGAACTGTATGTACTTTGGAAAGAGGAGTGCCTGGAAACTGTAGGATTTGGGATAAGATTTGTTTTAAAATGGACTTCATCACATTTTGTATTATTTCTCACCCTGAACACAGATGTTATCACAACCCCATAAAGAGAAAGCTAGGAAAGGAGAGAGAACATTGTCCATCCTATCTAAGTACTCCATATAGTGGCCTTTCTATTGATATTATCAAAGCAAGCCAGCAGGAGAGCTGAATCTGAGCCCTAAAAGCCAGCAGGGTTTATTGTGGAGTGAAAATGAAATAGACTGAACTCTTTTGAACAAATGGAAATGCCCTGCCTGCCCATAATAAGTAACTAAGTTCTCACATCTCAAATTCTAACATATGAAGAGACCCTCCACAAAGCAAGTTGGTTCTCTGCTGAAGAGAACCTCCTTCCACTCACAGAGAAGGTGAGCGCAATGAAGGAGCTATTGCACTTTTTCCTATTGCTATCATATTTCTATAACTTTCAAAGGAGGAGTTTTTTCTGAATCCGCCTAGTTTCATTGAGAATGTCATAAGCTGAGTACTTTTCCCAAGTATCTCCAGAGCTTCTTTAAGAACAGGGATATACACCCTTATGATTCAGCACATGTCCTAATGGGTATATCAGAACTCACATGACAGCAGGACAAGAAGGAAAGTCAATTCATCCAAATATTTTTCTTTCTTTTTAATAAGTTGATCCTTACTCAGTGATCATTTCCCACCTTTTCCATATGCTGAGAACAGGACTGCTGAATGAAAAAAGCTTTAGGAGACACATGTGTCCCTCAGCTACAGGTCATGTATTCATCTTAATAAGCTCATTAGTCATTTCTATCCTTGCAGAAATAGTTTACCAATGAATATGTCTTCTGCCTGTTTCTTCTGAACTAGATCCCATTCATAGAGCAGTGTTTTTCAACCTTGACAGCTTTACAGTGAGTAGATTTCAACTCCCAGAATTCTGGTATTTGAAGTCCATACATCTTAAAACTGTCAAGTTTGAGAAACACTGTTATAAAGGCTTATTCCCCAAAAATATGTCCCAGGATTTTGAAAAGGAACTGGGATTGTTCTGCTGTTTGAACAATCCTGTTATCAATTAACAAGGACCCAACCAACCACAGGAAATGCATTGATGATGATACCTAGTTTGGGTAATGAAATATCTCCAAGAAAATGACCAAGTTCACAGAGCACCTAGGGCCATTCATTTCAACCCTGAGATACAAATATTTTTTCTTTTATTTGAAATGTTTTGCTTTTCATCAAGAGATGAAAAGCTAGATGGCAGCCATAATTAATAGCTGATGAGCATTTTGACCTTCTGTTTGTGTTTATTTTGCCTCACAGGTAAATTTCAGTCCACAATAATGTAACAGCTGCCAAAGAAGATGGTGATAATTAAAACAGGCAGAAAACTAAGAAGTAGCCTTTTTCATGGCAGTTATCATATCATCACTCTAAAGTATTAAGGGGCTCCTAATATCAGTTCAGGTATGCCCATCTCAAACTCATCTGAATGAAAAACCTTCCTTGTTCTGTGGAGCACAGCCAGCAGAATGATAAGTGAGACAGATTTAACATACCCCTTTCTTCAAGAGTTCCTTTCCTGTGTCTCGGTAGCTATATTAGAGGTAATCTGAGAGTCAAATATGCAGGCAGCCTCAAGGCACATCATATATTTCTTCATTCCGGAGCTGTTCCATAATTAAAAATGAAAACTAATTCCTTCCTTTTCTATAACGTCAGTAAATTAGTTTCTGCTCAGCAATGAAAAATCAAAAGAGCTTTTGAAATGAAAATGTACTGTTTAATAACTTTTATTTTTTAATTAGCATGCTGAGAAATCAGCCCTTCCGCATTCATCTGTGTTTTTGTAGGATGTTTGAGTTTGTAACAAATAGGGTGATATATAGGACTATTACTTTACTTCGTACCCTAGATTGTTGTTAGTGTAATTGAAGTTTGACTCTTTACCTGTACTGTCCTCTACAGTCAAACAAGAATGACCTGTGTTGGAGGTTATTTTGAAGAGAAATTCAAGGAGAAGTTAAGCAACACATATAAAAATAATTTCAGTTGTGAATTTTTTGCTTTGTTTTCAGAATTCCTGATTCTTTTGAAGTGATTGTTGTCATGAAACATTGTTCTTTAAAAAAAAGTTCAATTAGTAAGAGAACGAGAAAAAGAAAAATGCTTTTTTTTTTAACATTTGGGGTTGGGGATAAGACTGAAAAATCCTTGCCAAGCAGGCAAAGCCTTTGTAAAAGTTCAAGGAACCCCAAATCAATATAAAAGTCCCCCAAGTCAATTATTTTAATTAAAAGCTTCTCTAAATCCTGTGGCTAGAAAATTGATAAAGTCATCTCCATCAGGAACAATGTTTTAAAATGTAATGACATGAAATACAGGTGAAAGGGACCTCAAGAAATAGAAAAAATATCCAGATGTTTTCATATGTTTTCTTTGGATAAACTGGGTTGCATAAGTCAAAATTGTTTATATGCAATGCAGTAACCTTGATGTTATTTATACACTTTTTTCATATAAAATGAAAAGTGAAGTAATTATTCCAGAAAATCCTAAACAGTGGATTTGTTTTATTTTAATTCAAAATCTGTTTACCATAAACTTTTTATCAAGTAGGCCTATAAATGTAAACATAGAAGTAAAACTAGTTCAAATTGTCAAACCAAACACAATTATTGGAAATAAATATATTTCCAACAATTCAATGTTTCTCTTACTGAGGAATTAATTATTATTTAATTATTAGGGCTTTAAGATCAACCCCTTTACCTTAAATTATACTCAGTAAATAATGGACAACTATTGTAGATATTTCAGTACAGAGATCATATAATCTTTCGATTTTGCACATGTTAGAAATCAAGTTCTTCTATTTTGTATAAATTGTAATTTTTGGACACCTGTAAAGGATAACATTGCAATAGTCCAGACAAGATATGAGTAACATATTGCTCGCTATGATACATTGTTCACTGTAACAAATTGTAGTTGGCACACATGTTGTTGTTGTGCAAATATGGTTCATGTCTCAGTCATTACCTATCAGTCACATATAAGAGTCATGGAACACCCACAAATTCTTTCCAGGGAAGTCCACTATTCTAGTCAATTATTTCCTTCTAATTAATAAGAGGCTATATCATTGAGTGTCATCAACATGCTATTGTTCTCTGTCTCCAAAGCTCTTAATGGTTGTACTGAAACACATCATCCATGCAGAATATCTTGCATTAATACCAGTGATTGAAAATATATAATTGTGCTGTTGGTCAATACATTAAAAAAAACAAGGTTTTTGCATGACAACAATTGGCTTATTTTGTTCAAATTGACTGCAAATCAGGACTGATCTATTGCAGGACAGGAAAACTATTTCCTGTTATTATATTTATCAATGTATGTGATAAAAGTACATTGCAAGTATCGACAGAAAAAGTATATATCATAGTGAAGGGAGAAAGAAAAACATCTTATTGTCTAAATAGAAACTCTTCTTTCTTTAAGCAGAATTATCTGTGACCTAAAATGTGATTTTAATATTGTAAGGACATTTTCTGATGGATTGCTTTCTTTCAAGTTTTGTGACTCACCCTCCATATAACTGAAAAATACTAGTGGTGGGCAATCTAAAATAATAATTTTAAAAACAACACCAATAATTATAATGCAGCAGATATTTTTCACACAAGATGTCCTGATAGGTTTTGAAAAGTTGCAAGTGAGCTTTTACTTACTGAACTGTTACTAGTTGCTAGTGAAAAAATTTCAGGACTTTGATGTCCACCAGGTATATGGATGGTGTAATGAAGTGTGTGCTTATTCATAAGCAAGAGCAACAATGGTAAGAAAAATCATGAGGTTACATTAAATTATTGATGTTCATGGATGTAGTCTAGTCTCATTGCTTTAAGAAATAGTCCAATAATGAAAAGCAGAAAGTGGCTGGTAGTTTGAAGTTTTCTAATGATAATCTCTGCAGGATAGAATTAATATACATGCCTCTTTTATCCTAGGATTCAGGAATTCCAACGGCCAGATCAGCTAATGGAAAATGAGCTACAAATAATGTTTGTCAGTGAACAAGACTGTGCAAGTGATTCTAATTATATTTATGGCAAGAAGCAGTGCCCACTTAAGTGCAAACAAAGGTCACAACACCAATGTCACTGGGGGTGTTTTCATGAAAATGGGGTAGAAAGGATGCCTTTGAACATGCTGGAGACATTAAAGAGAAGATGTCTCACACATGCAATTATTCAGAATCTCTTCAATTGTGAACACATGCTTGCATATGGAGAAGATTATGACTCTGCCTAACACCTGGTAAGCATGCTCCCTTGACTGCCCCCCTTCTCATGAAATTCTGAGATTCTGCAGGTTCTGATGCCAGCTGCTAAACATTCAAGGGATGGATTTGCTTAATTATGAAGCCCAAGAAGACATGAAGGAAAAAAAGAAGATGGGTGGGGATGGACAGAGGATGTACTATTTTAAATCTTCTCTATCACACAACTCTTCCTGGGTTTTTTTAAAATTTTAAAATTATATATCCCTACATGCATGAAAAACTATTGACAGGTTGCTTGCATCTTTCTCTTTCAAAACCTGGTAGAGAAACAGCATCTCATAAGCATCAGCATTTCTTTAGATCTAAGAACCTCTATCGCTGCTGTTGAGCAGCCTACTTTTTGAGAGTTAGCCTGTTAAAATACAAAAATGAGAGGGGGATGAAGTCAGCAGTAAGTGCACAAGATTTGGAGATATTTTGGAAGAAGAAGTGAAAGAACCATTTTGAAATGGCAATTCAGTCCTGAGGAAAGAAGGAATGTGAGAAAGAGAATCAAGATACTTTGATTTTCTTTGGTATTTGAAGAATTCCTTCTTCCTATGAAACATTGAATATGCTGTTATCAATGAATTCTCAGCATTTCACCAAATTATAATCCTTAGAATTATGATATGTTATACAAAAATGAAGATAAACTTTTGAACATATTGTGCTCTAACTGCCATATAACTACCAGAAGGATATATTTTGGCAACCACAAATTATTACTGTTCTACCATTCTTACTGTAACAGAATGAAAACAGTATTATATACATGATGAAAAGTATACAGTGTATTAAAATAAAATAAAAAGTTTTGTCTTAACACACCCACCACTATTTTGGATGAGATTTCCTGAATTTCCAGTCAGAAGATGAATGTGGTCCTTAGTTTTCAAGAGTTCTTCCATTTGTACAATAACAAGTATATTAACATTGATTTAAAAGATAATGGCATCTTTCTTGGAAAAGTGGTCTGTATACAAAATTACAGATAGAAGATGCATATTCCTTTCACAGGACAAAAGACTTAAATCCATCCATGACAAACTACTCCTAAAACTAAAATCTTATGGTATCTCTGGACACCTGCATAACTGGATAGAAGCATTCCGGTCAAACAAACAACAAATGGTCAAAATTGGGAGTATCCTATCAAATTCTGTACCTGTCAACAGTGGTGTCCCCCAAGGCAGTGTTCTAGGAACAACTCTCTTTATACTCGACATAAATGAACTCTGTGATCATATTAAGGGCAACTGTGTTCTCTTCGCTGATGATGTAAAGCTATTCAACACCACCAACAATACTGCTACCCTTCAAAAAAGATCTCGACTATGCATCAGAATGGTCAAGCAAATGACAGCTTCAAATTTCAACAAATATATGCTCTGTCTTACATATTGGCAAAAAAATCAGAAAATAAAATACAAGCTGAATAGTCAAGACCTTGTTGATGATCCAAACTCTGTCAAGGACCTTGGAATACTTATCTCAAATGATCTAAATGCTAGAACCCACTGTAACTGCATAGCCAAAAAGGCATTAAGAGTTGTTAACCTAATCCTATGTAGCTTTTTCTCTGGTAATATCACACTACTAACTAGAGCATACAAAACATTTGCTCGGCCAATACTTGAATACAGCTCATCAGTCTGGAACCCGCATTATCTATCTGATATTAATACAGTTCAGAAAGTCCAGAAATATTTCACAAGAAGAGTTCTTCACTCCTCTACTTGTTAAAGAAAACCTTATGCCACCAGACTTGAAATTCTAGACCTAGAAAATCTAGAACTATGCCGCCTTAGGTCCGACATAAGTATACCATATAAAATCATACATTGCAATCTCCTACCTGTCAATTAATACTTCAGCTTTAACCATAACAATACAAGATTACACAATAGGTACAAACTCAAGGTAAACCACATCAAACTTGATTGCAGGAAATATGACTTCAGAAACAGAGTGGTCAATGTCTGGAATACTTTACCTGACTCTGTGGTTTTTTCCTCAAACCCCAAAAACTTTAACCTTAAGTCCCTGTCACACTGCACCAACGGATGGAAAGAGGATGTAAAATGGACAAAAAAGCTTGCCATCCGTTGGAAAACGCGATGTACTCACTGCCTCTGTTTTGTTTCCTCTCTATCCATCCAGCGTCTGTTTATTGACATTTCATTCACTCAGAAAGTTTTGAGCTGCTCAAAACTTTTGCGTGGAAAATGTATCCAATTCATCCATTCTGCATCCGCTAGGCATCCGCTACGCATCCGTTCTGCATCCGTTCCACATCCGCGCAACTCGCATCTGCTCGGACGCAGGGAGGAAGCGGAATGGATGCAGAACAGATGTAGAACGGATGCAGAACAGATGCAGCATGGAAACAAAGCATTTAAAATGGAAAAACCATGCGCAGAGGGGACCTATCTCGGATATTAAGGAGGTCTAGAGGATGCCTAGAGGATGCCTAGAGGATGCTAGAGAATGCAAAGGGACACCTATACTGCCTATAAAAAGGGGGAGGAACTCGTCTGCATCTCACTTTCAGACCAGCAGCCCTGCTGTGCAGACCTCTGCAGCCTTCATCTGACTCTTCCTCTTCCACAGCAACCAGTCATGTCAACCGTGGATCATAACACAGTCCTTTTGGCAGCCACCATACTTCTGCAACAGTGCGAAGCCATCTACAGGCTCTGTGAACTCTACTACAGGAAGAAAAAGAGGGGGCCAAGAAGCGTCTGGGTCCGAAGATGGATCACCAGAAGAGCAGAGTACGGACTGTACAACAAGCAGATGATGGAGCTGAGGAACGAAGACTCTTGGGCATTCCAGAACTTAATGAGGATGCCTCCAGCCATGTTTGACGAAGTTGTGCAGCGGCTGACACCCAGATTGACCAAGGCAAACACCAACTTCCGGCCCAGCCTGGAACCTGGGCTCAAGGTGGCACTCACTCTGTGCCACCTAGCCTCAGGGACCACCTACAGGAGCATGCAGTACAGCTGGAGGGTGCCACACAACACCATCAGCTCTGTGGTCAGAGAAGTGGTGCAGGCCATCATCGAAGAATACCTGCAGGAGCTCCTCCAGTGCCCCTCCACTGATGAAGGATGGAAGAAAGTTTCAGAGCAGTGGTATCAGAGGTGGAACTTCCCACACACCGTTGGAGCCATAGATGGCAAGCACGTGGCCTGCAAAGCACCACCCAAGTGGGGCTCCACTTATTTCAACTCCAAGGGCTTCTTCAACATCGTCCTCTTTGCCATGGTCAATGCTGACTACAAGTTCATGTACATCGATGCTTCAGGCAGTGGCTCATGTTCAGATCCCCAGGTATACAACGCCAGTGACCTCAAGAAGGGGCTGGAAGGCAGCCTCATCATGTGCTTTCCAGATCCAGACCCCCTGTCCAACGACACGCAAGATGTGCCCTACTTCATCGTGGGGGATGATGCCTTCTCCCTCAGAACCTACCTCATGAACCCTACACTTCCAGATGCCTCACCCGTGAAGAGAGGATCTTCAACTACAGGCTGTCCAGGGCAAGGCGGGTGGTGGAGAACGCCTTTGGCATCCTGGCCAACAGGTTCCAGGTACTTCTCACCACCATGCAGCATCGCCCAGAGACCGTGAGGAGGATCATGGAAGCTTGCTGCATCCTGCACAATCTCATGCGCACCCGCTACCCAGTCTTGCAGAACAGGCTCATGGACCTCCATCAAGGCAATGGGGACATGGAGCCTGGGGAATGAAGGCAAGGGCAAAACCTGATAGACACTGAGGATGTGCAAGGCCCCAACAGAGCCTCACGTGAAGGCAAGAAGCAGCGCAACCTCCTGAGACACTGGTGCAACTCCCCAGCTGGAGCAGTGGAGTGGCAAGACAGGATGATAGATGCTTAATGGGTGCTTCCTTCAGCCTGTCTCATCACACGGATGAGATTGGGCCATGTATGTTGGGTGGGCCTACAATGAAAAGGGCATTTAATAAAGAGTTGTGTTTGTGTTGACATGTGTGGATGATTATTACATTATTATTGATAATAAAGGGCCATAGGTGTGGCACCGGGGAGGGTAGACCATACAGTCCCACTATGCTTGCACTGGAGGCTTATCTATCCCACAGCTATTACCCACCCCAAAGGTATCCCTGCCTATCCCACTGCTATCTTAACCCATCCCACAAGCATGCAAAGGCTTAAACCAATTCTAAAAATTTCCACCAAGACTTTATTAAAAAAAAGAAATGAAGCAAGTGTGCGAATCAAAGATAAACTTTATTGAACAACAAGCTGTAAAAGAAAAATGACCCAAGTCAAGTGTCCAAATAAAGTCCACAGGTAGCCAGCTACCCAGTCTCTGGCACTCTTCTTGCTCACTCGGAGGTTGTGTCCAGTCTCAGGGGTGAAGGGTCCAGGTGCTGTGGAGATGGGTGGTGCTGGAGTGCTGGTCTGTATCATCATTGGGGTGCCTGTCCCCGAGAAGACAACAGGGGACAGTGTGTTGAGGAATCTCTCAGACAGCTGGCTCAGACCCGCGATTCTGAGAGGTCCTTCCTCCATGCCATGGGGTGTCAGCCCCAGTACTGATGAGAGATGTACTGAGGCCGGGCTTGGCTGTGGCATGGAGGAAGGAGTCGTGTAGTGGGTCTTCCTGGTCTGCAGCTGGGTGAGGACTGGCGTGGGTGGCATCGCTGTTGTCGGTGGCATCATTGTCGTGGGTGGCATCGGTGGCATCAGTGGAACCAGTGGCAACGGTGTCGTCCGATGACTCTGTGCCTGGACTGGGAAGGGCTGCTACCTGTGCTGCTGGACCTCCTGGTAGCCATAGCCCTGGTAGGTGAGGGGCTATGGGAAGCCTTGGAATGGGAGGGACATCACCTATGGTGGAGGTGGAGGAGCAGACCTGGACTGGGTGGGAGCAGGTTCCTCTGAATCTGGAGGGTTGTGAAGCAGCTCGGTGATCCGGTCCTTCACCACCTGGTACTGGGGTTCCTCCATGTTCTTGAGGGTCTGGTTGACATAGGTGAGGAAGGGCTTGCAGTTGGAGGATGAGGAGTCGGTGCTGACCAGCTGAGAGAGGAGATCTATACTGGTGAGGATGGTGATATCATCTACCATCCTGTATTGCCACTCCACTGCTCCAGCTGGGGAGTTGCACCAGTGTCTCAGGTTGCGCTGCTTCTTCCCTTCACGTGAGGCTCTGTTGGGACCTTGCATATCCTCAGTGTCTATCAGGTTTTGCCCTTGCCTCCATTCCCCAGGCTCCATGTCCCCATTGCCTTGTTGGAGGTCCATGAGCCTATTCTACAAGACTGGGTAGCGGGTGCACATGAGATTGTGCAGGATGCAGCAAGCTTCCACGATCCTCCTCATTGTCTCTGGGCAATGCTGCATGGTGGTGAGAAGAACCTGGAACCTGTTGGCCAGGATGCCAAAGGCGTTCTCCACCACCCGCCTTGCCCTGGACAGCCTGTAGTTGAAGATCCTCTCTTCACGGGTGAGGTGTCTTGAACTGTAGGGCTTCATGAGGTAGGTTCTGAGGGAGAAGGCGTCATCCCCCACGATGAAGTAGGGCACATCTTGCGTGTCGTTGGGCAGGGGGTCTGGATCTGGGAAGCTCATGATAAGGTTGCATTCCAGCCCCTCCTTGAGGTCACTGGCATTGTATACCTGGGCATCTGAAGCTGACCCGTTGCCTGAAGCATCGATGTACATGAACTTGTAGTCAGCATTGACCATGGTGAAGAGGATGATGCTGAAGAAGCCCTTGTAGTCGAAATAAGTGGACCCCGACTTGGCTGGCGCTTTGCAGGCCACGTGCTTGCCATCTATGGCTCCAACGGTGTGTGGGAACTTCCACCTTTGATACCACTGCTCTGCAACTTTCTTCCATCCTTCTTCAGTGGAGGGGCACTAGAGGAGCTCCTCCATGTTTTCTTCGATGATGGCCTGCACCACTTCTCTGACCACAATGCTGATGGTGTTGTGTGGCACGCTCTAGACATACTGCATGCTTCTGTAGGTGGTCCCTGAGGCTAGGTGGCGCAGAGTGAGTGCCACCTTGAGCCCAGGGTCCAGGCTGGGCCGGAAGTTGGTGCTCTGCTTGGTCAACCTGGGTGTCAGCCACTGCACAACTTCGTCAAACATGGCTGGAGGCATCCTCATGAAGTTCTGGAATGCCCGAGTGTCTTTGTTCCTGAGCTCCACCATCAGCTTGTTGTACAGTCCGTACTCTGCTCTTCTCCCAATCCATCTTCAGACCCAGACGCTTCTTGGCCGCCTCCTTTTCTTCCCCTAGTAGAGTTCACAGAGCCTGTAGATGGCTTCACACTGTTGCAGAATGATGGTGGCTACCTAAAGGAGTTTGTTACAATCCATGGTGGACATGACTGGATGCTGTGGAAGAGCAAGAGTCAGACGAAGGCTGCAGAGGTCTGCACAGCAGGGCTGCTGGTCTGAAAGTGAGATCCAGGTGAGTTGATCCCCCTTTTTATAGGCAATATAGGTTTTCCCCTAGGTGTCCTTTTGCATCCTCTAGGCATCCTTTAGACATCCTTAATATCCGAGATAGGTCCCCTCTGCAAATGTTTTTTCCGTTTTAAATGCTTTCTTTGTGTGCTGCATCCACTTTCATCCTTTCTCCGTCTGTGCTACTAATGCTGCGCGTCCGTTCCACATCCGTTTCGCTTCCTCCCTGTGTCCGCTTTCCACTGGAGCGGATGCAAGTTGCGCGTATGTGCAGCGGATGCCTAGCGGATATAGGGAATGCATAATGGATTCCGACGGATGCAGAACTGATGTCCTCCATATGCCTAGCAGATGCAGAACGGACGCGTTGGATACATTTTCCGCTCAGAAAGTTTTGAGCAGCTCAAAACTTTTTGAGCGGATGAAATGTCAGTATACGGATGCTGGACGGATAGAGAGGAAGCAAAACGGAAGCAGTGAGTACAGAACGGAAGCATCACGTTAACCAACGGATGGCAAGTGTTTTCCTCCATTTTACATCCTCTTTCTATCCATTGGTGCAGTGTTTCAGGGGCTTAAGGGATCGGATTGGGACATGTCTGACAGATTGTGTGTCTGAACTGCTGCGGTTACTTTAAGGTAGATGGTACACCTTATGTGCCTCAAAGCTCCATATCAGAGCAAGTTGTAAATCTATGAAAAATAGCAGAATGGAAAACAAAGTTTCTACTATAGTAAAGTAGACTTTTTATCCATCTGTACATCCTCAGGTATTTACTGTTTATATCCACAGCATTTTAAGGACACTATGACTTTTTTCATTCTGTTCCTTTCTATCACAACTAGCTATTAGAGTGTGCACACTTGCCCACATATGGCTATGAATTGTTATTTATTTTGCAATTAAGAGGCAGGCAGATTTGTTTGATTCAAAGAGGATAATTACTGGTACACATCTGTCTTTCCACAAAAATTATTCAGCTTAAAAGAACAGCTTTTTATACATGCAAAAGAACAATGTATTTTGTGCAAGACAGATACATACAGAATTTGTTTCATTCTACTAACAAAATAAAATCTGTTTGGGCCCTGTTGATGCACTTTGTTATCATACTTTCATTGGTAAACAAACTAGCTTACACTGTTGGAAATGCTGTGGTAGGTAGACCACCCATGCAAGCATACTTGAGATATGTTTGAAAAGCCCTCTAGTAAAGCTAGGAATATGACTGAACTTCCTGCAAGTTAGTTCCTTATTTTACAGTTCCAAATACTTTGAGTCTTTGTTTACCACATATGCTTAAGATGCATTTTCCTTATGGATTTTGTTGAAGGTTACAGAATAACAAAGAGCTGTTTAGTATATTTGTACTTATGCTTTAGGCATTTTTACTCAGACCTCTGTCGAACTATAACATCGAATACTACTTCATTTCTTTTTTACTGAAATGAGCGTTCATTGTAAGATGAGAGTCAGAATTATGTATATTGTTTACTGTATTTGAGTACTCTGAAAACTGAACTCTTGATTTCAACTATTAATGAGGTCGTAGGTGGAAGCACCTGAAGTTTTGGTCTGCTTTCTTTTATTTTCTATAAATCCTTTGGCTCTGTTATTCAACTAATCTTTGGCTTCTGCTAAACTGTGATGCTTCTCTTCAAAGGTGAGAATTATCCATTATCTCTTGTGAACCACATGACATTGCAATGTTACTATATAACAGGGTAGTGTAGTGCTTTTGAATGTTCCATTAGAAGACAATATTTGTAACTTCGGGTTGCACTGATGATGTTACCTGGTTTGGTAATGAAATGTCTGCAACAAAACTGCCAAGCTCAGCAAGCACCAAGGATTCTAATTCCCAATGTATTGGGAAGAGGTATTTCAAAATGGACAGGAGTGGGAATATCAGAGGTGATATTAAGCAGGTTCTGACAGTATCCTTCAGAGAACCGGTAGCAGAAATTTTGAGTAGTTCGGAGATCTGGTAGCAGAAATTTTGAGTAATTCGGAAAACTACCTCTGACTGATCCCACCCCCATCTTGTCTCTTCCTCCCGAGTCCCAGCTGACCGGCTGGGTCTTCTTTTGTTGTCCTGCACAGGACAATGGAGCGGGAAAGCAGGTTAGTGGGGTGGGAATAGAATGGGGAATTTACAGTATCCTTTCCCTGCCATGCCCACAGAACTGGTAATAAAAATTTTTGAATCCTACCACTGGGGAATATCCCTGAATTTTTTTCTTGGTTTATGCAGCAGAACGATAATATTATAACATAAAACTTCATCTTTTAACTTGCTTAATCATTTCTTCAGCTTTAACATTTCTCTTTCGTTAGATGATACTTTGACGATACTTTGTGAGGTGTCTGAAACTATTGGTCATAGGGATTTCTTTTTAGACATCTCCCAATCCCTCTTCGGTTTTTCAGGTGATGCTTTCTTCCTAATTATGAGGAAAGTAATGAAAGGATGACAAATCTTGTCTTCCCTGTAGGTATTTAGCAAGTATAAGAAGCCAAATAAGTTGAAGGCTATGAGAGAGATGTTTTGCAGAAAAATCACACATATCTTTTGTCATCTCATAACTAAATATTTATCATGCTTCATCCTTAAGAATTTCACTGACATTTCCTTCTCCTTTGTAAAAAATATAGAAATAATATTTTTTCTAAGAAACTGAAGTGGAATCATGGACAAAAACCAAACTAAATAGAAAAGTTCACCAGGACTAATCACACATTTTTAAAAAGCAGTAATTTTAAGAGATTACTTAATCTAATTCATGTTTCAGTGTGCACTTACTTCGTTTGTATATATTTAGCATTGTAGAGAAAATGCTTTGGAGATTACATCTATCATGCATTAAAGCTGAATAATTAAGTCTAAATTCTTGGGAACATATTAGCTGATGTCATCAGTTTGAAGAACTACATGAGATACTTGGAAAAAATAAATAGAAGTAAAGGAAAGGATGAAAAGCTGTCAGTGTTGCACCTATATAGGCAATGTACATACATATAATTACATGCCTAAAATCCAAGATAATGATGTAGGCAGTAAATTCATTATTAATCTCCTTAGTATGCGCTTTGGTAACCAGAAGACTAGTTTCTAAATTTTGCCTTAGGCACAAAGCAAGCTGGGTGACCTTGGACCAGTCACTCTGTCACAGCCCTTGGTAGAAAGCAATGGCAAACCACTTCAAAATCTTGCCAAATAAACTGCAGAAATTAAACTGACTTGAATAAAAAGAAATAAAATAATCTAACAAAATAAAAAAATGAAATAATAAAATTTATATCTCTATCTTACTTATGACTTACTTATGACTTGTTGCTTGTATCCTAAAAATTTTTATTGACTATTCCGAGTATGATTTGATTGATCATTTTACCCTATGACTATTATTAAGTGTTGTACCTGATGATTCTTGACTCTTGATGAATGTATCTTTTCTTTTATGTACACCGAGAACATTTGCACAAAGACAAATTCCTTGTGCGCCCAATCACACTTGGCCAATAAAGAAGCACTGCCAGCTTGTGGGACCAAGAAAGCATGCCATCTATGTCACTATCCCTGCCCTCTGGAACAATATCTCCCAGAGATTTAAATGGCATTCACTCTCCTTGGGTCCCAGAAAGCCTTTAAAACCTGGCTGTGTTCCCAGGACTGGACTTACTGGGTTTAATGTTGTATTTGTGAACCCTCTCTCACATTTGTTTGGCTTATTGTTCTAACTGTTGTTTTTAGTCCTGTCTGTTTACTCTTGTTTGTTTTATTTATTTTTTGGATTTTGTAAGCTGTCCAGAGCCTAATAGAGTAGGAAACTATAATAAATTTGATACACTTTATTTCATTAATTAAATCAAGCTTTTGGCACCCAGGAAGTGTGATTTTTCTGGAATGATATCCATCAGGATGGCTGCTGATCTATGACATTTAGGAAGCAACTAAAAAGATGGTTGTTTTTTGAGGTTTGGGAGTGAAGGTTAAACTTCTACTGGATAGGGTTTGCTTTGTTATTTGTTGCTTTTGGGACCACTCCTTTCTTCTTCATTTACCTGTGTGATTTGTTTTTCTTATTTTTTAATTGTATTAAAAGAATATTATTGCATTAAAATTGTAATTTTCACTTTCAGAGTCATCGGAAATCAGAATACCTATAAACTATACAAAGAAATGAATAAAATAATAAATAGGATAAATGAATAAGATAGGATTAGACAAATGAAGATATCTTTGAAAACTCTTGAAATAAAGTGTGCCACTGATTATTGAGCACTAGCAAAGAGGAGGAAGCTACAGCCCATATTAGAAAACATACCCCGGCAAAGATTGTTGAGGTAATCCCCCGTTAGGAGAATGAGCACATACAGGGAGACGTATAGAGAGTAGTGTTGGAATTATACACACAGAGCACACAGATACACTGTACAGTAAATGTCGGTTTTTACTTCCAGAAAGGTTTAAGCAAAGTCCAAAATAAGCAATCCAAAGTCATTCACAAGTTAAATCAGTCAGTTTTCAATCCAGGAATAATACAAATATCAAAGTCTACTGTCAAAAGACAGTTCAGCATCAGACTGAAAAGTCCCATTTTCAGTTACTAAAGTATTTACTTTACTTTTCATTTTTTTCTCAGCAAACCTTAGCCAATTAAAGAAATGTTGGAATGTTTCTGTTTTGTTCTTCATAAGATAGCAGAAACCATTTCGTGAGTAATGGTCCATAATACTCAAAATATAACAGGCACCTCCTAAACTTGGTTTCTTAGGATCAATTATGTCAGCAAACACAACCTCTAAAGGTTCTTTGGTCTTAAACCCATTTAGTCTGTTTGCTGGAGTAACCTTACTCTTTTCTTGACTACAAGCATTACAATGTAAATACTTGCTACAGGGTTTCAATTTTACTCCCTCTGCCAATTTAACAGTTTGTTTGACCATTTTGAAATTAATGTGCCCTAGATGTCTGTGTAGTAAATGTATACATTCATCATGTGGCTTAACACTGTTATAAACTGAGTTAGCCATCTTCAACTGGTCATCATGTATCACATATAAATCATTTTTTAAAGTAGCAGTAACACTTTTACCCTCTTTCTCTATTATACAGTTATCTCCCCTAAAGGTTACTACATAACCAAGATTAACTAAAGCCCTTACTGATAGCAAATTAAATTTCAGTTTAGGTACATATAACATAGTTAAATGTTCATTTATACAAGAACAATATGCAGTACCTTCACTTGATGCTTTAATTTTCCATCCATTTGCTAATGATACATGTTGTTTACTCATGGACATCTTTACAAACCTTTTTCTATCTTTAGTAATGCATTGTGATGCTCCACTATCAACAACCCATAAATCATGGTTTACAGTTGAATTGCTAGACATAGCTAAACTGACATTCTTCTTAGCCTTCTGGTGTTTGCCGGTATTCTGTTGTTTTCCCTTCTTACAGAATCTAGCTATATGTCCCCTAGCCCCACAAGAAAAACATTTCCTGGCACTATAGGCAGTTGAAGATAAATCCTCTTCTTGTGGTTGTTCCTTTCTCAGTTGGTCCCTATCCAGCTGTTTTCTTGCTTCTTCTAGCAATCTTCCAGTTATGTCAGTCAATGTCAGTTTATTTCTGAGCAGGACTTCCAATGAAGATACATAATCATCATAACTTTCATCCAATGAGGACAGAATTATGTAAACTTGATGCAGCTCTGAAAATATCAGTTCTTTTTCATGTAGCTCTTGAAAAGTTCTTTTCATTAAGTTTAAATGAGCTAACATATCTCCACCTTTCAGAAGACATGCTCTAAACAGTTTATGTGTAAGAAGTATGTGTGCACCTACACTGTCACAAACATAAATCCTCTTCAAATTCTCCCAACACCTTGCAGCAGACTCTTCTCCATGAATATGGACTAGCTGCTGGTCACTCAGTGTTAGTCCAATTATACAAAGAGCTCGTTCATTGTTCTGTTTAAAGTCAGCAAGCTTCTTATGAGGCATCATCCTCATTATCTGTATCCCAAGCATTTACATCCAGTAGACTTTGAACTACAGTCCATAAACCTTCTTTATGCAGAAGTAGACCAGGCACTTCATAGACCAGTAGACTATACACTTCATAGACCAGGAAACATAGCTTGTTCTATCCAACCGGGTTATCAGTGATCGACATGTTGAAGTGACTTGTGCCATCTTTACCAGGATAATAAACCACAATTAAACAGTAAACAGCTATCTGTATACAGTACTGTGCATT
This sequence comes from Laticauda colubrina, assembly GCA_015471245.1. Classification (NCBI taxonomy): domain Eukaryota; kingdom Metazoa; phylum Chordata; class Lepidosauria; order Squamata; family Elapidae; genus Laticauda; species Laticauda colubrina. Next base: position 44,150,917 of record BLBF01000016.1, read on the forward strand.
CACACTAACTCTCAGTTATCTAAGCCTGGTATGGCCTGGGTCCATAACCAGCGTTGAGGTAATTCTTCATTAGGAGAATGAGCGCATACAGGGAGATGTATAGAGAGTAGTGTTGGAATTATACACCAGAGCACATACTCTGTATATGCTCTGTGTATAGAATGTATCTATACACAGATACACTGTACAGTAAATGTAGGTTTTTACTTCCAGAAAGGTTTAAGCAAAGTCCAAAATAAGCAATCCAAAGTCATTCACAAGTTAAATCAGTCAGTTTTCAATCCAGGGATAATACAAATATCAAAGTCTAGTATCAAAAAACAGTTCAGTATCAGACTTACATTAAATCCAGTAATATCAGTCAATTAGGAAAAATGGAGCAACGGCAATAATTCCAACAGAAGGAAACAGAGATACACTCTCTTCTGAGACTCAGATGAAACAACCCAGGTTTCTGGCTCCATCTTATGGCTGTTTGAAAAACCACACCCAATTGCAGTTTTGCATTTCATTAAAGATACAGTTTTTAAATGTTTATCCTGGTATATATTTCTAACACAAATACCTGTTAGGTGACTCATATTCCTAACAAAGATGAAGCAAATGGATTTAAAATTGATTCATTCCTATAATTAGCAATATTGTGCTAAAAGGATGGATTTACAATTATTGTGATTGGGACTCATTTAATTCACACATTCATTCATTCTATCAGTATCCCATTGTAATCCAATGACACTATGGGAATAGACCTGACTTTTACTGAAGAGGATTCAGCAGAAATAAGGTCTTTGGTAGACAAGTAGAAGATGTAACTCCAGAACTGAATTACATTATAAATACCCTTACGTTTTAAATAGCATGCTATGCCAAGTCTACTGAAGTAAGGGAAATTGCCCTAGTTCCATCTAAATGGATGGAGTTTAATTATGGTTTAATGCTGAGCTCACAAGAAAATATGTGTATTTTAGACTGTAAAACTTTTACATTAAACCAGATCCCAAGAATGCTTTTAAAATGTGGAGTTTCCCTGTATGGTCCTATGTACCAGAACCTCTGTTGAAAAGATAAAATGTCATGAGGGAAGATCATAATAATAAAGCATACAGGACCAGGAGAATTAGATATGTGTCTGAAGAGAGCATTTAAAGAAACATTCTCTTCTCCTCTTACAATCCTTAAATACTGTGTGTTATGAGTGCATTAGGATCAAGAGAAATTCAGATCAGGAGATAATGGCACAAGCAAAGACATTCAGCAGATTTGATCTATCTGTGCTCAGTTTCCTGCCATCACTTTGCCTGTATAGTGTGCAGTTTGTTTCTTGGATTTTAGCCAATCAATGGAAAGTAATGAAACTCCAACTCCAATATCAAAATTTGATATATAGCATAGCATATTTTTCTTTGTTTCAAAAGAAACAGAGAAGAAGAAGGGAAAATTTAGATAGCCGTAGGCCTGACTAAAAGCTGAATTAGGGATGGGTTGATACTATGTGGAAAATATGTGTGGGATAGTAGTAGTAATCACAAAAAAGGAAATGGAAAACTAGGGTGGGGAAAACTTCACAACTATAATAACAAGTTGTTGAGAACAAACAACTTTAACTAAAATGGATGAAGAACAGTTACAGGAACTGGGCATGACTAGTCCAGTGAAGAAAAGGACCAGGGGAGACATGATAGCAGTGTTCCAATATTTGAGGGGCTGCCACAAAGAGGAAAGGATCAAGCTATTTTCCAAAGCACTTGAAGGCCAGACAAGGAATAATGGAAACTGAACAAGAAGAGATTTAACCTGGAAATAAGGAGAAACTTTTTGACAGTGAGAACAATCAACCAATGGCACAGATTGTCCTTGGAAGTTGTGGCATCATCACTTGACACTTTCAAGAAGTAATTGGACTGTCATTTGTCAGAAATGGTGTAGGGTCTCCCACTTGGGTGGGGGGTTGGACTAGATGATCTACAAGGTCCCTTCCAAATCTGATTATCTGTTATCTGGATTGGGATGTGTTTATGAAAAAAACTATTAAAAAGAAGCAGAGTTTTTCAACAAAATATTGCAGAGAAGAAGAGTTCTGTTTAATACTTCAACTCCTACTTCCATCTCCCATGCTTTCCTTGCATATAAGTAGTTCAGGCCCTATTACTGATTCATTAATATGTGCACAACTGAACCCAGTTTGATAGCAATAGCAATATCACTTAGATTTATATACTACTTCATCATGCTTTACAGTAGTCTTTAAGAGGTTTACAACATCAGCATATTCCCCCCCCCCATTGAAACCTGTTGAGACTCTTAAAATAAATGTTAACTCCAAACACATGAGTTCCCACTCTAACCTAAATCTAATTATGTGTCGATATTTTCGAAAATTAATTTAGACTATTTCAATGTGCATTGTATTTGCCTACAAGTTAATAGAGCACAAAGCTTCTGATGCTGTTGGGTGCTTCATTTTGGCCAAGGAAGAAATATTTGGTGGCTATTTAAGTAACATTTCTTCTGATCTAGATTAGCTGTGTGTTACAGTCAGACATATGACTCCATGTGTCTTTATAACTTACCATACGTTACAGGACCTTCAGAAATCATTTTTTCAACTTCATCCTTTTTCAGTGCAAATGCAACATTTTTGGATTTTCATTAGTAGGAGAATTTAAAAAAGAAAATGGAGGAGAAGAAGAAAGGGACAAGAGGGAGAGGAAGAATTGAATTAAACCAAGAAAATGTCATTATCCTACTTTTATATTAAAATCATTGTTTATTCACCTGGCAGCTCTTATAATGCTCTGAGGATATTCTCAGAGTACAGTAAAACCAGGATATTATATTACAAGAAAATGAGAGCTCTTACTTTTTATTGTTATGTATTTCTTCTTCTTTCTTTTTTAGATCTTTTCCATTCAAACATAGAAACCTCTGTTCCTGGCTTCTAGCTTTTAGTTGTCATTTCAACTGCCTAATATAGGCACTCTTTTGAAAAGCACAAAAACAGTAGGAGAAGGTAGAAGAGCAAAACAGCTTGCCTGTTCTGCTTTAATGCTGTTTCATATAGTGGAAGCAACGCAATCTACCTTGAGGCTTGATTTCCTACTGTGGAGGCCACACATTCCACTTCATAAACTGTTAGGATGGGACTTCACCTCAAAGAAAGTGGTTCCCTTAGGAAAAAGAATATAAAGTAGGTTGATTAAGTTAAATGGAGGCATGCATTAATCTCCAGCTTTGCAATTTTAGTGAGGAGCTATCCTTCCAAAAATGATCCAATGTATTGGGGAAAATTGAAAACTTTTCATTCTCTTCCTCCTTAACTATCCAGTATTTTATTCCCTTCCCCCCAACTATCCATAAGAAAGTGGTTCCCTTAGGAAAAAGAATATAAAGTAGGTTGATTAAGTTAAATGGAGGCATGCATTAAGCTCCAGCTTTGCAATTTTAGTTAGGAGCTATCTTTCCAATGATCCAATGTTATGGGAAAAACTGAAAACTTTTCATTCCCTTCCCCCTTAACTATCCAATAGAATGACATATTAATCTTTCATAATGTTAAAGCTGGCATAACATTGAAACCTCAGAAAAATCAGAAACTTGTTGCCATCTTTAACATTTCTAGTTCCTTCTTTGAAATTTAACATAGTTCCACCATATGACAAACATTTTATTTCCCTTCAGTCTAAAGAAAACCAAGTTGGCTTTAATTTTTATTTAAAACATGTTCTATTTCTTTTAAATTGGCTTTTTAATAGAAGTTTGCAATAGATTGTATGCAAAGTGTTAATCAGAGATGGGTTCCGGTTCAGGGATTTCTCACCTATCCTTGAATTATATATTATATTTATATATCATATAAAAAATGAGAGAGAGAGAGAGAGAGAGAGAGAGAGAGAGAGAGAGAGAGAGAGAGAGAGAGAGAGAGAGAGAGAGAGAGAGAGAGATATGATTCTCTTTTCAGTATATGAACAATGTAAATTCTTGTGTAGATGGTTGGTTGAATGTAAAAGATGTACAGGCAGAAAAAAGGTTGTCCAGAAAAACTAATACTTCCAAGTTCAGGCATGGATCCTTGTCAGAATAGAATAGAATAGAATAGAATAGAATAGAATAGAATAGAATAGAATAGAATAGAATAGAATAGAATAGAATAGAATAGAATTCTTTATTGGCCAAGTGTGATTGGACACACAAGGAATTTGTCTTGGTACAAATACCCTCAGTGTACATAAAAGAAAAAAATACATTCATCAAGAATCATATGATACAGCACTTAATAAGCAGAAATGCCCTCTGTTAATGATAAGATCATGTAAAACTCTGTCTTTTTGACATAATTAACTTAATTAGTAAGATTCTTCTGTGTTTTGCTTTCCTGATAGGAATGTTAAAGAAAAAGAACTTCAGTGACAGGGATTGACTACATGCTGTTACAGTCTCTCAGGGATGGAAAATAGTCTGTCCTTTATAAGATAGAAATTTTAGTTTTTTAGTTTTTCATAAGATAGAAATTTTAGATTTTAGTCTGTCCTTCATAAGATAGAAATATGGAATCCTTTCTTTTAAACAAGCCTCTTTATCTTGTGGATAGTTATACCCATCTTTTGGTTCTTCTGTATCCTTGTTTCTTTTGCCTGATGGATTTCAATTAGAAATTAGAGAAATGGAAGAAATTAGGCCCTGATATACAGTTGCTGACTCCTAATACAGGGTGTTTTTTTGTTTTTGTTTTTTTGAAGTAATGTGGACAACAGAAGAGATATTGGAAGATGCAGCTGAGCATCATTTGGAAGGCTTCCAGTTCCTCATCTTTAACTTAGGTCTGATTTGAAACCATGTAGTAATTTTCCCCCAGTATAAGCATGTCTAGACAAGCAGTGCTTGGAATCTTATATAGCCATGTGCTCTGGAAGAAAGAGAAGAGTAAGGATTATTGATTGAATGAAAAGCATTTATTTTGTAAATCCATGAATTGAAAAACAAAATTGGATTTTTGTGTAAGGATAGTTGGTTACAAAATGGTTAAAATAAAGCAGAATTTCAGCCTGCTTATTTTAGGTCATGTTCACTAAGTTGGTATGTTAAGACTATCAGGAAGGAAGGAAGGGAGGGAGGGAGGGAGGCAGGAAGGAAGGAAATAAAAGATGAAATAGGAAGATCTGAGCCACTGCTTAACTCTATTTTCAATTGACTGTCCCTTAAAATAGATTACACCTATGCAGAAAGCACTTCCATAAGTTTCCTATAAAATAAAATATTTTTATCCTGTGGGTCAATGGCTATTTTCCAAGCTATAATATCATAAGTAGTCTATCTAAGGAAGACGTTTAGGTTACTTGGAAAGACACCTTTCCACAATGACAAGATAAACGATACCTCCTGGTTAATTTTTTTTTTTATAAAAATGACATTTTTTAAAAAAAAAAGTTCTCTGAATTTCCAAAGGCTATTTAAAACTGGGCCTTCTTGTTGCTTTTATTAAGAAAATTACTATAGTGACACCATAACTGTGTAAGTTAAAAGGAATGTTGCAAGATTGTGTTACATCTCTTTGAAAAAAAAACTTTTAATGATAAATGACATGTCCTATTCTGTATCTTGTACAGATGCAGGTAGATAACTCAACAAAACATCCATAACAAAGTACTTTTATTGGTTCATCAGGTATCCTCATAACTCACATTTATGATGAAGTTCTTCTTTAATGACCAGTCCTTTGAATATCTGTCTTGTAGGTAAAATGATGATTTATCTTCTATCCTTTTTCCCTCATGTTGTAGCGATAGAAGTAGAAGAGTTACTACAAGTCCATGAGTTCAGGCAAGAATGAGGAAAACCTCCCCCAACCCTTCGAGGGTCAATTTAGTGACCAATCAGGATTACAGATGTGGTCACGTGATATAGACTACATTTCCCAGGATACCTTAACTACATTTACCATGATGCATTCCCTTAACGGGACAGCTCATAATTGCTACCTAACTATCCAATTCCCATACACTGGCTGGACAGCACAATCCCCACCTGGAATTGTAAATTCCACTATTAAAAGAAGAAGAAAAAATAACTATAAACTAAGATAAGCAGTAGACAGTAATACTAACTGAATAGCAGATAACTATATAACTAAGATAAACAGTTAGCTAGATAAGTAAGAAAAACAGTAGCCATTAATAAAGCATCAAATAAAGCAAAGCATGGAAAGCTTAAGGTTCAATCTTCAAGTTCAGCCTCTAGGTGCAAGCCTGCTGGTCAGCTCTGGCGGCCTTTTAGAGTTAACAGGTAAGCTTGATGCCAATCTTGAAAGTCTAGAGGTTACTTCTGGTGGCCTTTTAGGGTTGGAACAGTACTCTTGCTTCCACTGTGTCAAAGGGTGTCGGGAAGCTGTTGGAAAGGTGCGGAGGCTTATGCCCATATAAAGGACATCTGGTGGTTGTTGGCATCCATTTAGGGTGTCCTAGCAAAAGTGTACTGATCACTGGTGGCCTTTTAGGCTGGAACATCATTCTTCTGTTTTTGATGGTGCAAAAGGGCATCAGAAGGCTGTTGGAATGGATGGTCCTAAGGTATTTGCCTGGATTGGAGCCTACATCTGATCATCACTGACAATTACCCCTCATAGTGGAGATTTGACGGCCACTGGGCCGTCTACAGGGCCGTTGACTGACGAAGAGAAGAGAAAGGCATGTGGGACATTATCTCCCAGCAAGAGTAGGATCTCAGCCTCTGGATCTACAGCGGAAAAGTGATGAGCCAGGTGCGATAGGTGAGGCATGCTACTTATGATCTCAGCTGTTGCAATCTGACTGCTGTTGTTCGGTACCCCATCACATTCAAATACAGGCAGTAGTGGGAACTGGGAACTTCCATCCAATGACTCTATGCAGAGTTCAGTAGCTCTCCTCCCCACTGTGCTTCTTGGTCCATGGCACATTGATGCAGTGAAGGGAAGTTCATCCTTCGCACCTCAAAAAAGTAGAAGAATACAGGTCTGGCCAGGGTGCAGGTGCTTTGAATGTCTATCTGCACGTACATTTTCATGGCATCTTCAGGGAGTCCTTCAGGGTACACTTTGGTTAAACATATGGGAAGACACGAATGAGGGTATGGTGTGTCAGTGCACAGTGCTGTGCAGTTGACACTCATCCTTGGTTTTGGTTGCGGTTTGTCAGTCTACCAAGGAGCCCTGCCTGCTTCTGTATTACGTTGAGGCTCCTTGTCCAAAGGAGGGTTACGAGATATCTGCAGAGGCGGCTAGGGGACAACTCACAATTGCTACCTAACTATCCAATTCCCATACACTGGCTGGACAGCACATGTACCATCAGTTATTTAAATGTTTTTAAATTAAGGGTTTTTTAAAACTAAAAATATCTATTGTGAATATGATTCCTCAAGAATTGCAAACATTATCACTGATTTGGAGAGAAGAATTTGATGACTCAGGTCTAGTTAATCTAAGTCATACCCAACTCATTCACTCCCATTTTCTGAGTTATCAAATTAACAAACCTGCTGGACACTCTTCACTTCAGTGGGCTGACTTTAAGCAAATCACAGTTGCCCTGACCTCCTACAGTACAACAACAGCTTTTGCTGGTATTGGTATCTGCATTATTCAAAGGCTGATGAATGGTTTTTCCTAATCTTCACTAGGTCTACTCTAATTGATCTGTTAAACATGAAGAAAGGCTGCAAAAGTTGGTGTTACCTAATTACCCTCCAAGTGAACTAAGTCACTGGATTTCCAAGAAACAAGAACAATAAAACTAAAGAACTAATAGAGTCTAGAGGAAAGAAATATAGCATTAATTTAAATGAATATTTCTCGGAGTCCTATCAAAGAACTATTAAAGAAAAAAGATGTGACAAAGCAAAGAAATATCTTATTGTCATAGGATAGAGACTTCCATGCAATGTTCAAGTCTTTTTGTCCCCTAGTTACTGGTCAGGTTACTACTGACTCTCTATGGATAATTTGTTCCATTCTTAATTATTTCCATTCATACGTCCTCTTTTGTTTGGTCATGACACATTGGGCAACTTATCCAGCTAATTTAAATGTTTTAAACTACAGATATTAAGAATACAGATAACCTAGGTTGCCTGAAATGATAAGAAATATCTCCAATTTAACCTATTGCTGCTGATTAAATTCATCTGAATGCAATGTACAGATGAACTCTGTAAATTCATCTGAATGCAAAATTGACTACTTTATAAACAATGTAGTCAATGATTTATTATACTCATTTAGGAAAGGGTGAGTACTTGATCTAATTCTAGAGAAAGTTTCTGGTGTTCATATGTTGCCTCCTGCCTTCTTCATTGCAAGATGTGAACCCATTTTAATTCAGTGGACCAAATAAACACACACACACACACACACACACACACACACACACACACATACATTATCCACAGAGATTCCATCATGGGGATCCAGCAGAAAGAGATGTTGTCATAGCATGTTTATACCATGATTAAGTGCAACCAGGTTAAATTGACAGGGTAGATATCAAGAGAAGATTTAAAAAAAAAACAGTTGGATTTTTATTAAAATAGGATAATGTCATTTAGTCTTGAAAACAACAAAGTAATTTTCCAACACATCCTTTACTTAACTTAATTAAAGCAGATTTCCTTTGAATCTGCTCAAGTTCTTGTTAAAAAATATCTTCTATAATAGATCTATTTCCTCCCTTAATTATCTTTCTGTTCAGATTAGGCATGCTATCACAGTTGGAGGAAGAGTTTCGACTTTTTTAAAAAAAAATCTCCATACAAAATTTATACACTTACTAGATGTGAAGGAAGAGTTAGATACTCAAAATCTCTTTGTTGTTGCCTAGTAGTCTTCTGAATTTTCTGCAGCCCAGATATGGTATGCTAGTAGTCTTCTAAATTTTCTGCAGCCCAGGTATGATAATAATAATATGTTTCTATCTACTGATAACCTTGTGTCTTTACAGATACAGTTTATTTACTTCTAGGGATACCCAACAACAAATCAGCTTTTTTACCTCCTCCCCATGTTACAATCACTCAACTTCACTCTGTTCACAGTCATGTCTACTCAAGATATAAGATTCTCAATTTTTGTTCCTTGTATGGCACATTACAAGCCAAGAAGAGAACAAGAAGTCCCACATAGTTGTTTACTGATTCTGTCTTCTAGACAACTATTAAAATAAAGGAGACAAATTTTCCTTACTGTTTAATTTGCCCAAATCTTCTCCAGCCCATCCTCTTGTTAGCCAGTCAGGATCTTCTATAATCTATTCAATAAGAAATGTATAAGGGGAAAAGAGGATTTTTTTGGACTTTTCATTCTCCAAACAATGCAAAGTTTATTTCTAAATTACATTTTTCTTTAACATGAGCATGAACACAAGTGAAGTTTGATGGCTTTTTAATGTGATTCTGAGATGTTTTTCCTATTTTAAACCAAAACAAATTGTTCCAGCATAAAATATTTGCACTGACCTCTGTAAATATTGTCTCTTCAGTTTCTGTCTGTACAAACCAAGCCTCAGCCTTGAGATTAGATGTGTTAATTCAGCAGGCTAGCAGCCATGCATGCAAAACTTTAGGAAATTTGAGGACAGGTCCTTGAAGCCAGAAAAACATCTCTTCTTAGAAGTGATCTCTTTTGGCAATAATTTGTCTCCCACAAACTTTGTTTGATTTCTCTGAAAACAACTATAATAACAGGGGCAGAAAAATGGAGCAGTGAAATTTAGAGGAAATGGCTGTACGTATTCTTATTTTTTCCACATTAATTTGCTTTGCAATTAGAATCAGAATTTGTATTGCCGGGTATCAGAGACACTGACCTAAGTCGAGACTGTATTATCTACCTGCATCTTGCAATAGTGCTGACTTGACTGTAAACTAAATAGTTCAATGTACTTGTTTTATTAAACAATATAACATGGCACAGCTTTAAAATAATTGAACTTAGATGTCTTTGAGAAACCAAAATAAACTTTGTTGAAGGATGCTGTAAACAAATGATGCTACTTGGATTACCACCAAAGCTCACTAATTTTCTACACTTTGTGGTGTTGGTCTGTCTCATGCAAGGGAGAATGTTGGCCACATTTCATGGGAGAAATGCTTTTTATAGACTAACATAAGTAAAACAGAAAGTTTATAGCAGGGAATGTCCACAATTGTTTCAAGGTCATTTTTCAAAGAAGAAAAGCAAAAATAAATATATAAATAAAATAAAAAGGAAGAATTCCAAAGCGGAAACTGTATATTTAAATTTAATGTTTGTGTGCTTTGATGTGAATAGAGCAGAACAGAACAAGAGCTGGAAGGGACCTAGGTCCTATTCCAACTCCTGTTCAAAGAAGAGACTCTATCAGGGCTGTCAAACTCCTGGCCCATGGGCCAGATGCGTCACATGCTGGCCACACCCATACCCAGTTAAGCAAAGGGAGGGGACTCCTGATACATCACGTGATGCAGCTGTGACAACAGCCCTGTTCTATACCATTTCAGACAAATGGCTGCCCAGTCTCTTAAAACATCCAGTGATGAAGCACTTCTGAAGGCAAACTGTTCCAGCGGTCAGTTGATCTTACAATAAGGAAGTTTCTCCTTAATTCCAGATTGCTTCTCTCCATGATTTGGTTCCATTCATCTAATTTCTTGTCCTGCCTTCTGGTGCTTTGGAAAAACAATAATAAATGCCCCTTTTCTATGTGGCAGCCCCTCAAATATTGGAATACTGGTCTGATGTCACCCCTAGTCCTTTTTTTCTCTAGGCTAGCCATATCCAGTTCTTGCAACCATTCTTCATATGTTTTAGTTTCCAGGCCTTTAATCATCTTAGTTGCTAATATACTAATAATTTATGGGAATATTTTTTGTTTTTCAGGATTACCATTTTAATTCTTCAGTCACACATATTTTGAATGAATAAGATTCATACGGTCAATTGTTATTGGCATCAATGTTTTTTTTTTATGAAAAGATAGTGATTGATTGGAAGATAAAGAATGGGATTCATAGATTTTTTTAGAAGCACTGCCAACTGAACTAAATCTTTTGCCCCTCTCTGAAGTACCTTATGAATAAAAATAGGGATAGGAAAAAGAATTCTGCACCTGGAAACATAATATTTGAGTAAAGCACATTATTTTTTGAAAATGAATTATGGCTGCACACACAACCTATATAATCAGATGTACTATTCTGACTACAAGGAGGAACAAATGGGTGTGTTACATGCAAGACCCAAGGCTATCTGAAAATAACTGGTTTCTAGGCAGTTTGATATTAACCCCATGTAATTATGCATATCCTTTGTAGATTTCAGTTATTTTAATGCACATTTTAAAAACAAATTATCTTATACATGCCTTTTTTCAGCAGACATAAATTTAAGCTTGCCCCGAGTTTTGCATGTTCCACTTGTTATACTACTCATACCAAAACTTCTAATTTATTTATTTATTTTATTTATTTGTCAGTTGCTTACAAGATAATAGATATAAGTATAAACATGAGTAAGAATACAGAAATAGGTATGAATAAATGGGACAATAGGACAGGGATGGTAGGCATGATGGTGCACTCATGCACACCCCTTACAGACCTCTTAGGAATGGGCTGAGGTTAATAGTAACATTCAATTTTAGTAAGAAGCCATGTGAAGCAAGATATAAGAGTTAAGGAAGCCTTTAAGTTTTGTTTGCCTATCAGACAAAAAAGGTAGTCCTTGACTTACATTCACCATTGAGCACAAAATTTCTGTTGCTAAGTGAGACACTTGTTAAGTGAGTTTGGCCCCAGTTTACAACCTTCCTTGCCACAGTTGTTAAGTGAATCACAGCAGTTGTTAGTAACATGGTTGTTAAGTGAATCTTCCCCATGGACTTTCCTTGTCAGAAAGCCACAAAAGGTGACCACATTGCAACATAAATATGACTCAGTTGAGTCAGCTCCAAACATCTGAATTTTGATCAAATGACCATAGGGATACTGTAACAGTCATAAGTGTGGAAAACAGACATAAGTCACTTTTTTCAGTGCCATTGTAACTTTGAACAGTCATCAAATGAACTGTTACAAGTTGAAGGCTACCTGTACTTGAAAAACCCAACCATACTTTATCCATGTTGAGTGTTATTATACTATTACTAGATCTTTTCAAAATTCTTCTTAAGATTCTTTATTTTGCACCTGAACATAACTGAAAGAAGTCTTTTTAAAAATCTTTCATGTAAAGGACCATTAAAAATAAAGCCATATGGCCATTCTAAGAAATAGTGAAAGAATAAACTCAACTCTCATTTCCATTTCACTTCCAAGATTAGTGCATTGCCTTTGAGCTCCTTCGGGTTTTGTATAAAGATAAATATCATTCCGTTGTGCTTGTAATATGTGAAAATGATAATGGTAAGAAAGCAAAAGGAACCATTAAATCTTAAATCTAACTTCTCCCTACCTTTTGCATTCACCATTCTTCAGATGAATTTGTACATTAACAAGAATAATAATGAAAATAACTTTGCATTATTTATTAACCAAAGCTGTCTTTACAAGTCTTCATTTTTTTATCACTATGTGCTGAATGAATGAATTTGAAGTGGAGGAGACATTTGTGCATATTAGTTTAGAAAAAAGCATTTAACTTTATGTGAAATTGCTGGTGCTCCTAGAAACTAGTTGATTCTTGTTATGAAGTTGGAGATTTAAGATCTGAAAGGATGATGTAATGTTTACCAAAAAGGCAGGTCCACAAAGAATCTTTCAGGCAGCAGTAAGTCAGAAAATAGATTTGACTTAGTGCAAGATCTGTAGAAACATTACAAAACACTGCACAAATAATTAATTTTAAAATAAGTATTTTGACCTTCAAAACTTATAATGGGGAGAAGGCGGAGCCTCGTCTCGGTGCTACAGCTGCGATCTCGGGGCTCTGAGATCGCAGCTGATATTTTCACCCCTGGTCGGTCCTAACGGACCTAAACCGTCCCGTAGAGACGGGGATTGTGAAGGGCACAGTCCCAGGATCCCAGAGATATCGCAAAATCTCTGGTTTGATCCGGGAGAAGCCCTTTTGCTGGCGGTGAAAAGGCAGCCTCCAAAGCTGCTGAAGTCGGGACAGCTCCGAAAAGAAAGAGGCTGGAGAGAGGGTGTGTCGGCTGGGTGAGAAACTTCTTTTTGTATTGCAAATTGGCTGAGACCTGAAAGGATATCCTGAACAAAGAAGAAACCTTTATTTTTCTTTGACTGGAATCTCCTTGAGTGGCGTTTTTTAAAGTGATGTCAAATTGAGGCTTGGATTCTTTCCTTACTCTTTTTTTCTCTGAGGAATTTAATGTGATTTTGTAGCTAATCAGATTGAATTTTTTCTTATATATATTTTTATGCTTCTTTTGATTTTTTAATTTTCTTTAGGATAGAGGCCCCCTTTGTTTCTTCTGAGTTTTGTATACATTACTCTTTTTTCTGGCTGAGGGGGGAAAAAGTATTAAGAGACCTTGCAACACTGCCAACTAGAGGCTTGAAAATATTTTATTTGAACTGGGGAGAAATGTATAAACACTCCTTCTCAAGGACATTTTAATGTGATAAGATGGAGGGAGAGCACAGAAAAATATTATTACAGGTGTTTTCCTGGACTCTTATCAATGTTTCAACACTTGAGGCTTGGCTTTGAAGCTGCTGGAGAAGAGAGTCATAATAAGAGCCTTGGATAAATAAACAAAGTGCAGTGTGCAGTCCATATATATATATATATATATATATACTTGTGAAATCTCTACTCACCAGCCTTTTTGTATATTTCAATTCTAGTAATATTTTTATTTTTTTTATTTTATCCTTCTTCTTTGGCTTTGGGCCATTTTTATTATTGGATTTTTCCATTTTGGATCATAATTGGCTACTCTATCAGATGGACTGAAGGTTTAAAAGAATTTGAAGTTTTTTGAAGCATTAAAGTGGAAAAAAGGGAAAAAAAAAGAAGAAAGTGTTAAATGAAATAGACTGTGTGTATTTGGATTGTTTGCTGACTTTGGGACTTCTGGAAACTCTTATTTGAATGATTAAAATCATTTGGGTCGTTTAAATTTTTTCTTTTTTTTACAATGGCATTACTTATGGATGAACTGAAAATGGAATTTATAAAATATAAACAAGAGAAACAAGAAGGGAAGGATTCTTTTGGCTCTATTTTTAATTTTTTAGAAATGGCAATTTCTACATATGAGAAACTACAAGAACAAGAAGATTG
>BLBF01000016.1:44190170-44210684 GCA_015471245.1 Laticauda colubrina
ATATATACACATACACAATATTAATTGTGTATATTAATTGTGTAAAAAAGCTTTATTTTTAATTAAGTTAACATTAATTAATTTAATTAATTAAAAATAAAGCTTTTTTAGTTATAGTTCAACAGAAAGAATATACCGCAGACATTGTGTTAAAGAAAAAAGAACAGGTAATTATTTATATCTACAATGTTGTGGTATAGTATTAAAAGCATACACTGAGAAGTGGCACCAAATTATGAAAGATAATCTCTTCTCCTATACTGGAGGCAAAAGACTCTGAAATAAAGTTGCTGACCTGTAAGAACTTGTAAGAAATAAGAGACGGAGGCTGTTGGGAGAAATTTTTAATTTTATACACAGAGCACACAGATGCTCCTGGCTATGCTGGAGAATGTCAGTCAACTTTCCAAGACATCTTGCTATAAACTGTATAAATACCTCAGAACAAGAGGAAAGGTGTTTTCAGTCAGGCAGCACCGGATGTGTTTATGAAACCCTGATTTCAAGAGACACATGTTTATTTGACCTGTTCAACAAAATGGAAGAGGCACTGCTGGGGGGGGGGAAATGTGGGGTGGGGGGAAAAAAAAAAAGAGAGAGAGAGAGAGAGAGAAAGAAAGAAAACAGAGAAGTTTCCATTACTTCATTTTTTAAAATATAACAGAATTAGATATACATACAATACACACTTATATCTTTAACAATATGTTAAGAGGAAAACAAAAATAAAACAAGAAAATGGTACAGCAAGAGATTAAGATAGAATGAATTCTTTGGCAAACACAAAAAATAGTATATCTTGTTGAAACAGGGAATAGCTGACCAGGCTGTAAGAAATTTGCTTGCAAGGACCCATTTCTAGTGTTGGATAGCTTTGGCTTGGAATTCATTCACATTGGACACCAAATGTGTTAAGCTTTGGTTTTGTATTCATTCACATTGACATAGGGTACAATATTTCAGCATTGTACAAAATGATTTATTTGGAACTTCAAGCTGCTAAACAATTAAGCCTTTACAAGATATGTACCATGACTTTATGACAAGGTTACTTTTAAAGTCAATCTTATCCTAGTGCTCTTCAAATGCACTTAGATAATTCTCAGATTGCCTAAAAAAACAAGTCCAACACATTGTAGTTTCACTACAGTTAGTAAGACACGTTTGAATGAATAGCTTTTAGGGGCCCTGGAAGAAACAAGTGTATCATTTGAATCTTTAAACCAGAGTAAAAGGCACAACTATTGTTTTCTACAAATTCAAAATGACCAGAGCCCCACCAAATTCTGTGCATGTATTATTAAATTAAATTTAAATTAACAAATACCATGATTCTGCACAAATACATTTTTCTTTATGATATACCTTATCTTATATCTTATATCTTATCGTTGACATGCTCATCCTCTTCACTGATTAGAGATCCTGAAAAATAAAGAGGTTAAAGCCTCTTTGAAAAAGAGTTGACCTTGATGAGTAAGCAAATATCCAAGGCATGAAAGGTTAATAAATACAAGTTGCTTGTGTGCTATTAATATTTGCTATTGCCCAAAGATGTTTAGATTCTGTTTTTTCTGATATACTGTCTTTATTTGCCATACATCTCACCCATGCCATGAATGGTAGTTCAATATTTGTTGAATGAAGTATTTTTTTTTCCACAGTGCTATGTTTCATAGTAAACAACTTCCTTGCTTTACTGTTAAAAAATGTCTAGTACAGCAGCTGGGAAATAACAACTATGCATTATTTCATCTCTACAGCCACTGCTGTTGACATTATATCCTTATATGCTCCTTAACAGACCTTGCTCTCTAACTTGAAAGAATGATATATTGGACTAGCCATTTTTTCAAGAAAGAAAACTTCAGGGATGTAAACCACATTATAATTAAAGTCCAATGACATCTAATAATGAATTTAAAAAAACAATTGCTTTAATAACTGCCAGAGGAAGCAAGGAAGGAGCTTGAACTAAATGGGAACCATTCATGGAGGAATAAATAATTTTAATGGATGCATTTTATTGGAGAAGACAGTGTGAGCGTGCTTTGAAAAATATTTCCAAAAGTACACGATTCGAAGCAAAGTTTAATGCATGATGTGCAGTTAAAACTTTTATGAACAAAAGTGTAGCCTAAGTTAAATAATCATTTATTTACAGTATTGCTTTAAGCCCATGTCACACTGCCCAACGGATGCAAAAAGGACACAGCGGACGAGCAAAATGTTCCATTCGTTGTTATCCGCTCTTAAAAGGGGCAAAAATTTGCATAACCGGAGCGGATAACATGGACGCGGCGTTCTCCTTGCCCTGGACAGCCTGTAGTTGAAGATCCTCTCTTCACAGGTGAGGAGTCTGGAAGTGTTGGGCTTCATGAGGTAGGTTGTGAGGGAGAAGGCGTCATCCCCCACGATGAAGTAGGGCACATCTTGTGTATCGTTGGGCAGGGGTTCTGGATCTAGGAAGCCCACGATGAGGTTGCCTTCCAGCTCCTCCTTGAGGTGACTGGCGTTGTATACCTGGGCATCTGAAGATGAGCCGTTGCCTGAAGCATTGATGTACATGAACTTGTAGTCAGCATCGACCATGGCAAAGAGGATGATGCTGAAGAAGCCCTTGGAGTTGAAATAAGCGGACCCCGAGTTGGCTGGAGCTTTGCAGGCCACGTGCTTGCCATCTATGGCTCCAACGGTGTGTGGTAAGTTCCACTTCTGATACCACTGCTCTGCAACTTTCTTCCATCCTTCTTCAGTGGAGGGGTACTGGAAGAGCTCCTCCTTGTATTCTTCGATGATGGCCCGCACCACTTCTCTGACCACAATGCTGATGGTGTTGGATGGCACCCTCCAGCCATACTGCATGCTCCTGTAGGAGGTCCCTGAGACCAGGTGGTGCAGAGTGAGTGCCACCTTGAGCCCAGGTTCCAGGCTGGGCCGGAAGCTGGTGTTTGCCTTGGTCAACCTGGGTGTCAGCCGCTGCACAACTTCGTCAAACATGGCTGGAGGCATCCTCATGAAGTTCTGGAACGCCTGAGTGTCTTTGCTCCTGAGCTCCACCATCAGCTTGTTGTAGTCCATCCTCTGCTCTTCTGGCGAACCATCTTCGGATCCAGACTCTTTTTGGGTGGCTCCTTTTCTTCTCACAGTAGAGTTCACAGAGCCTGCAGATGGCTTCGCACTGTTGCAGAACAATGGTGGCTGCCGAAAGGACTTTGTTAAAATCCACGGTGGACATGACTGGATGCTGTGGAAGAGGAAGAGCCAGATGAAGGCTGCAGAGGTCTGCACCGCTGGGCTGCTGTTCTGAAAGTGAGATGCAGGCGAGTTGCTCCCCCTTTTTATAGGCAGTATAGGTTTTCCACTAGGCATCCTCTAGGCATCCTCTAGGCATCCTCTAGACATCCTTAATATCCGAGATAGGTCCCTTCTGCGAACGTTTTTTCCGTTTTAAACGCTTTGTTTCCGTGCTGCATCCGTTCTGCGTCCGTTCCGCTTCCTCCCTGCATCTGGGCGGATGGAGTTCCGCGGATGCATAGCAGATGCCTAGCGGATATAGCGGATGTGTAACGGATGCGTAGCGGATGCCTAGCGGATGCAGAACGGACGAACTGGATACATTTTCTTCGCAAAAGTTTTGGGCAGCTCAAAACTTTTGGAGCGGATGAAACATCCATAAACGGATGCTGGACGGATAGAGAGGAAGCCAAACGGAGGCAGTGAGTACATCGCCTTTTCGAACGGATGGCAAGGTTTTTTGTCCGTTTTACATCCTCTTTGCATTCATTGGTTCAGTGTGACATGGGCTTTAGTTCCTTTAAATAATACTTCATTTTGTGCCTAGCTTTTGATGAGCTAGACCAGACAAGAAACACAAGCAAATAAGGGAGGGATGTCAAACTCAAGATCCAAGGGTCAGATCCAGCCCACAATGTGGTTAGATCTGGCCCATGAGGCTGCCCTGGGAAACAATGAAGGATTGGCTGTTGGTGCCCAGCCCCGACCCAGGTTGGCTGGGCACTGATATAAAACTTGGTGACAGCCATCTGGGATGAAACATGGTCAGCCTTAGATCTACAGGGCCACCCTGGAGTCAGTGAGCACTCTCCGGTATGTGCTGGAGACAATGGATCCCCTCAGCCCACCTGGGATACTACAGGTGCTTCCTGACATGAGCAATGTCAAGCTGGCCATGACTACCTAGTCCGGTGCAACCACCCAACCATGACCACCAGCCATGCCCATCTGCCGCGCCCCAAGATCAACCACAACCCTGATGTGGCCCTCAATGAAATAGAGTTGACACCCCTGAGATAAGGTAATTCTATTTTATAGTGAAGCCACAGTATCATACTATTGCAAAGTATGAAAGTGAAGTTCTAATCCTGTCAACTTTGCATCCTGTCAACTTTGCAGGCTTAGAGAGGATCCATTTTAAGCCCCTTGCCCTGCCCTCTATTCAATTTTATGCTATATGTCTCTTATTTAACTATTCTCTAGAAGCATCTTTTCTGTCCTTCTTCTGAGGACTTTTCCCACAGACCATTACAGATGAAGATGAATTATTTCACCAGCAATGTCTTACTACACTGTTGAATGGTTGGAAGCAGGGATAGTATCATTTCAGGAATATCACCAACAATCACATTTCAAATCTTGTTGAATTATAATATTGCTGTACAAAGCAGTGAAGTTGGAGAAAGTTCAAAGGAAATGGACTGCAAGAAATAGTTGCATTAAATTTAATCAAGATTAATCAGGGAATATGTTGACCATTTCAAACATGGAAATGTATTTTCAAAAATATCTTTTCCATAGCTATTCTGATTAAGTTTGCACAATGTTTTGTTTTTGAAAAAGAGTATGTGAAAACAATTCATTCCTTTAAGATGATGTATCATTTTGAGGAAGATTGATGGTTTACTCCAAATTACATCAACTAGAGTACATGTATTTAGGCTTATCCCACTGACTTCAAAGGGATAAAATCAATATGCAGAGCAAGGTACCATTTTAATCCATCTTGAGCCTGCCTTCTAAGCTTTATGAAGGCAAAAGATTCCAGTTTTCAAATACCTGATCTTATTATAGGCTCATTTGAAGTCAGAGGCCAAGATTATTTCAGTGTCAAGCTTGTTAGTTAATGTCAGGTTACCATCACCTTTTGAGTTACAATCAATAGAAGCTGTAGTTGTTCATTAATCCTACAGTATAAGCTTGAAAAATCAAAGTTTTTCCAATAATTGGCTCTTAAAAATCATGTTGAGAAAAATAATGACTAATTTTTTTTATCCGAGGTAAATTGCATCGTGATCTGATACCTGATGAAGAGATCTGTTTTAGATCAAGGTAACATGATGGTTGATCTGACTGCTAACATTGAGATTATTATTAGTTGGCAGCAGAAATATGAACCTTTCTAGCTCTTTTTTGCCATCTGCTGGTTGAGTAGTTGTTTAGATTTTGGCAGTCCAATTATGAAAAGCAAAAAGAAATGTGCACTGCTAAAAACTTCATTGTATTAATTCATGTTGTATTAATTCATTCTGTAGTAAATTCCTTTAGCTTTTTCTTTAACACTTATCCCTTCTGTCTGAAGATATACTTTAAAATAGTTTCCCTAATAATAAACTGCTTTACCGATGTATCGCAAATAATTTCACATTTCTGAAATTGTTTGAATTTGTCCAACCTTATTTACTGTAAATTGTGTTGCTGTATCACTCTTCCAACATTTTAACAGTTAATTCAAACATTTTCTCACTAATCAAGCTTATATCTATTTCTGATATTGCAAATATATTGCAAAGAATTTTTCTATTTTGGTATATTACCAAAATTAAGGGATTACACAGTCATAAAAAGGGAGAATTTTTAAATTTTAATATCACAGAGATTGTGTACTTGCTTTTAATATTCATTTTGTAAGCATATTTTTTATTCAAAAGTTGAAAAAAAACTAAATTTCAAAGTAAAACAGTGTTTCTGTTTAAAATAGGTTTGCGTCATGTTATGAATTTTCCCTGTATTCCTACTGAATGTGTGCAAATCAAAGTGCACTGATCCCCACATCAGTAAAATGTTGTTTTGGAGCAGGGGCAGAAATCTGTTAAACAGAAACTTTGTATAAGTACAATAATTTTTAAAAGAAAAAAAATAAGATTGATTATTGGTCACAAGAAAGACCAATGTTCCATGTTAGTCTTCTCAAAGGTCAAAAAATATTAGGCAAGTTCTGTGTTCTAAGAAGCTGAAAAATTTGTGTGAATTCAGAATTGATGATACAAATGTAGATTTGAATGGGTTTTTAAAACTTATTCTAAAGACCAAAGTTAAGGTCAAATGAGAATTAATGATTCACAAGGACTGTAAAACAGAATTTCTCTTTTTTGAACTAAGGCAGTTGAATAGCATCTTTAATGCAGTTTAATAACATCTGTCAAAAATATCTTCCAGTCAAAAATGTGTAGTAATATTGAGATTTATCCATTTCATAGGTTTTAAAGTCAAATAATCATATTTATATATGAACCAGGTTAACAAAATACATGTAGAAAATGTATGATTCCCAAGGTGCTGGAGACCTCATTAACATAGGTTACTTCAACCCTCAGTTTGCTGAAAAAATGACCAGAACAATTGGAAAGAAATCAGGATACAATATATTCTTCACATTTTATGAAAAGCTTAATTATTGTGTGTGTCAGCTAGGCCTCAGCTAGTGTACAGAATTGGATTAATATTGTTCCTATGATCACCAACTGCTTTCCAGATAAAATTTAGGTTCCTTCAACTTTAAAAGTTAGTGCTTTTAGATAGTGATTAAATTAAAAAAAAACCACTCATGTCAGCATGAAAATTTATGAATGTATAAACATGTTACTCTTTCCATCAACTGGCACATGGAAAAGGATTTTTTCCTATGTGTTTCCCAAGGTTTAGGACATGTTCTCATAGAAGGTCCTTTGATTCCTTCAACTTTTACAAAACTTCCTCTTCACCCCAAACCTTTTGAATTAGTGATTTTTAACTGCAATTTCAATTAGATTTTAATTGCACAATCCAATCTAGGTGAATCACCAGGAGCAGAGGTTTTGTTTTATGAGTTTTTGGACTCATGCTAGAACCCATCTTCAGGAACAGAGTGTGTGCTGTTCTGTGTGTGGTGTTTATAGTGCCTATTGTAAGTGGCTTTTTAGAAAATCTTTTTAGAAGATTGGAGTGTGTGGATGGCTTTTAAGTCATCATCTGTCTTTTGCTTGTACTGCCCAGCCTTCACTTTCTAAGTACTTAATAGGCTGGTGGTAATTCAGCACTCAAACAGGCAAGGGGCCTTTTTCCCAGGCTTCAACCACTTCCCTGGCTGTTTTTGTGCCTGCTCGTCCAACAATCTTAGTGGCTGCAAAATTGAATGTATGTCCTTGTTCATTGCAGTGTGATGATATTGCAGTGTCAATGAGTTTGAGTTTCCTCAGAAGATAAAACTTCTGGCCCTGGCAACTGACCAAGATTACTTCTGCAACATTATCCTGGGACATGTATATTCATTCACCTTCATTCGTGGATTGTACTTGCTAAAATTGTTTTGCATTCATTTTAGCCTCCTTGAGTACTTTGGGATAGAAAAGTGAAATACAAACTATTAAATATATTCTATAAAAACCAGAGGTGGTATTCAACTGGTTCTGACCAGTTCTGGGGAACCAGTAGCAGAAATTTTGAGTAGTTCAGAGAACTGGCAAATACCACCTCTGACTGGAAATTTTTCAGTATCCTTCCCCTGCCATGCCCACAGAACTGGACATGTAAAAATATTTGAATCCCACCACTGATGAAAATCCTATAATAAAATAAAGAGTTCTCCCTATGAATTACACAAGAAATTACACAATTACAATACTGTTTAGAAGCAAATTCCTAATTTGGAAAAACCCATCAAAATTGGAACAAGACACAAAATTTCATTACCCTTCTATGATCTTGTGAGTGTGTGATTGAAAGAGGTTACTGTACAATACACATCTGTAATTCCTTCTAAGGACAAGTCAATAGTAATCTGTAAATCTGTAATTCTTTGTCTGTATAAAGTTCTGGAGAATAGTTTGGGGTATAGAAATGTAATTAGTAGGTCAGTGGTTTAAATGCAGCATACATTGATGATGCAAGAAAATCATTATTATTTAAAGTGAACCTTTGCGGAAACCTAGTTTGAAATGATGGGAGGCAAAATTTGCTGCCATTGATGGATGGTCAAGGTGCCTGAAGAAACAGATAAAAATGTCACAGCCATGAGGATCTTGAAATAATAGCCTGAGGTCAAACCAACTTATTCCTCAATAGAAACCTTGATCCGCAGAAAGTAATCAAAAGTAATATGCTTCCTTTAGAATTTCAAGCTCACTTTTGAAAAAAATCTCCCTTAGATGAATCTCTCTTAAAAGTAGAGGTAATTCAGATATTAATTTCTGTAACCTTTCAGTTTTCTACTGGAAGATTAAGAATTCTGAAAGGTATTAAATTGAGGATGATTTTGGATATCATTACATCATCATCAACAGCTGAAGCAATAATAATAATAATGATATTTTTTTTATGCTATCATAACTGTATTTTAGTCTAAAATTCATTATCATATCTGGAAAAAAATATTTTTGAGGTTCTTGGCATTTTCTGAAGAGGACTCTCTTAGTTCAAAAACAGTTCCAGATCTTGAGGGTCCCAGATTGTTTGAACTGCTCTTAAATACATTCAGGAAATTCAACTAATACAAAATGTGGCCAATCATATGGTTACAGTTCAGATCCATTTTTGTCTTGTCCCATTGGTGCTATGGCAATCCAATTCAAAATGTTGGTCATTACTTTAAAAGCCTATAGAGTTAGGCACCCAGCAATTTTTGAGACTACCCTTGCTGGGAGAATCTTCCTATTCAATATCCATAAGGAGATAAATCCTGATGAGGGTCCCTACATATTGAGATGTTCAGTGGAGGGGGAACCATGAAAATTGGCTTTCTCTTTGGGAGAATACCTGTGGAGATTCTCAATCATCCAGGTGATGTTTGTGCCAAAGATGGTTCTTCCAAAAAAGTGAAGTTTCTTGGTATTTTCCCTTGAAAATATTTTGCTTTTCATCCAAGAAGCTTTTTCAGTTCTGAAATCTATGGGACTTTCCCTCTTATAAAACAGCCTACCCTAGAGGCAACAATGATCCCTTTTCTTAAAGCCCTCCAAAATCAGTAAATGTCTAGATATTTAGTAAGACGTTAGGCAATTACATTATTGCGGTAAAGCACAATAATGTCTTGAACATCAGACTAGGATTTAATGAAATTACAATTATTTATTGTGGTCATTTTATAACATATTATTTTATTATGCATTGTGAAATATGTATGGCTGGCTGTAAACTGTGAAGGGTCAAAAGGGATTGAGGCATAAAAAGTTGCATAAATGTTACAAACTCTCAGCTCTTTTAACTAAATGACCACACAATACACATAATATGTATTGAAGCCTTAAAGAAGGAATATATTAAGCCTGAAGAAAGGAATATTTCATTTCCTTTTTTGTAAAATTTGGAGATGAGGGATTATTTCTTGCTCCATATCTGGCACTGATTAAATTATGCTTTCCGCAAGCTCCAATTGATAGCGTGGAAAGAGAACCTGGTTAGATCATAATGTTCATTGTGTTTCAAGATTATCCAGAGTTCAGTCTGATTTGGATAGACTGGAAATGATTTGTGTGTGCTTGGATATGTGTCGATAGATAGATAGATAGATAGATAGATAGATAGATAGATAGATAGATAGATAGATAGATATGATATGGAGATAAAATGTATATGCTGCCACTCTTATTGTAGAAGCTGTAGTCTTCTACTCTAGGCAGATTTAAAATTATATAGAAGCTTCTTTGATTGCCTGTCATCAGCAGGAATGGCTTTCATGCATGGTATATCAGGTAAGAAAAGTATAATAATCAGCTGACAATGGCTAAACACAGCTGCTTGTCTCTCACCTGCCTTAATTCTTGCTCAAGGGCAAAAATAATTCAGAAATCAGTCCAAATCTCCATGAAATGCAAACAAGATTGTACAACCTCTCTCTGTTCCTCTCTCCTTTTCCAAGAATCTGTTATTAATCCACATAGACTTCATCCTCATGTGCAAACAAGCTGAAATACACAAAAATACTGTTGCTCACATTTATTATTTTTTTACAACTTGCTTTCCTTTTTTTCTTGATAAACTCTTGCTCAAGATAGGAATCTCTTGGTTGCATTCAGACTATGAAAGCAAAGCCTAGGTTTGCTGCAAAAGTTAATGCTATGGAAAACCATTTATCATTTTCATGGGTTCAATATGATCCAACATTTAACTTCAGTGCTCAGCTGTGCAATGGAACAAACAACAAAAAGACAGAGAAAATGGAAATGTGTATAGAAAGTTTGTATTTCAGTTGGGAGACGTGCCATAGAAAAAAGACATTATTTCAAAAATTTGACTCTGTCATGCTTCATTTGATAAGTTTGTACTGGGATGGGTGTGATGAGGTGTTGATATGCATTCAAAAGAATGTAAAGAATAGTTTTGGTGTAAGTTAATGAAAACTGAGTTAAATTCAACCAAAGGGTGGGAGTTGGCACCTTTTTAAAAGTGGCATACCAGGGAGGGGGTGTTATATCATCGGCCAATACAGCTTAGTTTATTTTGACAGGGTGAACTTGTCACATTTTGTTTCTGCCATTTGGGCAAACAATAACTCTGGATTGTACTGCCAAATAGGGCAGAGATTTAAGGTATTGCATTTTGCTACTGGGTGTAACTGGGCTTCAAGTTGCAAGCAGTAGGCACCACTGATTACAAGGCAGAGATGACAAGTGCAGCACAAGGCAAATTTCCTGTTGCTTTAGGACAGTGATGACAAACATGGAAACATGGCACATGCACACTTGTTGGGGCCATGCTCCAGAAAAGCCGAATTTCCAGGTTCTAGCAAGCATACATGCCAATAATCAGCTGGCTGGCATGCATGTGCAGGCCAGTTTTTGGCATTGCCATGTGCGTGAAAGGGTTGTATTCTGGAAAAGCCAAACTTCCAGGTTCTAACATGCATGTGTATCTGACAATCAGCTGGCCAGCGTGCATGTGCACACCGTTTTTTGACACTGCCATGTGCACGAAGGACAGCTCATCATCACAAGCACATGTACACCAGAAAACCAGAAGACTAACAATCAAGGCTGTGGATGCCAGGCGACATGGCTTTGCATGCCATTTTGGGCATGCGTGCCATAGGTTCACCATCATGGATTTAGGATAACTCTCCTGATGATATGAAGTCTTAACTGCCATTCAATTGGATCGGTGTGTCTGAATATCAGCAATTTTAACATGTGTGAACTTTCTAGCCCAAAGTGTTGGGGAGTTGATGTCCACACATCTTAAAGTTGCTGATATTCAGAAATACTAAACTAGATCCTTCCAGTAGTGTAGCTCGTGGAAAGATTAAATGCAATGATGAAACTATTTTACTTTACTTACAGAAGTAGTCTGATATTCATTATTATTTTTTTTGGTGCTGAGAAATATAGAAGAAAATAACAAAAACAAAACAAAAATCTTCTAAATATTAGATGAGCCCCAGAATTCAACAATTCTAAAAAAGATAAATAATTAAACTAACCAAAAATATAGTCAATAATATGCAGTCAATAATGTTATAAATATCATTACTGAAACACTAAAAACAGCAGCTATGTCTAATAAACAAAATCTATTTATCTTGTACAAATTTAATTCATGAATGAATTAATTAATGAATGAATCCTACTTTAAAGTAATTCCTAACATTTTATATAGGCCTGTAGGGTAAAAAAATCTATTAATCTATATATTTATAGATAAATAAATATATCTATAAATATTCCATGAAATGACCAGGGGATAAGCTCAGTCTCAAGGAGACTTTATCTTTCTACTACTTACATTCATAATCGTAGTGATAGAGGACACTTACAGAAATGTAAACTGGATCTTATAAGATGGAGCAATTTTTGTGTTGTTTCAGAGATTTCTCAACTTTTTGGATACAAAACAAGCACATATTCCTAACTGCAACTTTTGGACATTTTAACTGCTAAATTCCAGCCTACGTGTTTCTTTGTTGGAAAAAGAATTAAGTAGCATTAATTGATGCATGAAAAGAGAATGGCATAAACACTAAATTGATATAAAACTTATGCAATATATACTTAACATTGTCTAGTTATGCAGTGTATAAATTTCAAATGTTTCTTACATTAAATTCACCGCATCCCAAAATATTCATGTAACTTATACATTTATTTCAATATTATCCCAATTATAATTTTGGGATCTGCAATTTACTACCCCACGGTGGTTATAAAATTAATTGGTTGAGTTATATGCAACATGGACACTTATCATAAATAACACAGAAATTAACCCATACAGTAACAGTCCAGCATGATATCATTCAATTAAACTGAAATACTGACCTAGGCCCTTTTCTGATAGTATGATTACTTTCTCAGTATCTAATATACCAACAATATAGGTTGATTTCCAATATAGAATCAATTACTCAATAGATACAAAGAAAAATATGGATTTTTTGAAACTTAGATACATTTGATAATAAAGTCAAAAATGCCATTGAGCTTAGCTCAATTCTAGGCAATGTAAAGAAATTGTTTATAACTGTATTCTTCAAGTTGTTGGGAGAAAAAAAGACTTACCTATAGCTGGGATCATCTGTGGGTCTCTTAGCAAAGTACTAACCGGACCTGACTTTGCTTACATTCTGCCTTCATATAAGACCTATTGACTCTATCATTCCAAAGTATTTTAAGACAATAGACAGTGTAGCAGAAACATTAAAATAAAGGCATATGGAAATTTCAGTGAGTGTACTTTGTAATTTTCACTCTTGAGAACATGTCTAATCATTTTAAAAATGTCAAAGAACTTCTCATGGAGGTCATATATTTGCATTTGAATAAAAGCTTTCTATTCTTGCTTCTGGCCTATTGTGTGTGATTCACAAGAGAATATACTGTACCTTATCAAAGACTCTTTTCAGTCATCATAAAGACAATAGTCTCAAGTTGTCCACAACAGCTTTGTGATTGGCTGCATTGATTGAACAAATCTTGAGTTATATGAGGTTTCATATTTCGTTAAAGCATCTTAATGTAATAAATTACATTTGTCTGGGATTTTGCTTTTTGATGAATTATAAGAACAGATCTTCCTTATTCAGCAAGTACATAAATTTGGACAAAGCACTATGAGTATCTGAGGCTTAAAGTCAGAATGAAATTGGAGATACTACATCAGCAAGTAAACTGGAGTTAGCTTGGAGTTATATGTCACTGCAATCAGGATCTAACTTAAAGTCTTCACCTTCCTCCAGATTTTTAACAGGAAAAATCGTAATAGAAATGAAAGCAAGGAAAAGCAAACATTATTTTATATTCTTTTATACCCACTTACACAAAGACAAACCACTGACTTCAAAAACCACCCTGATTAAATCACTTTGGAACTGTCATGCCTTTTAGGAATGACAAAAGTTGTGATTCTTAAGAAAGGGATCCTTTTACCACTGTGTTGTGCAACATGATATGCTCACTTGCAACTGTTCTGAACAGACAAAAATAGGCACAGTTTGTGTTGGATTTCACATCTATGTGTGCCTTTAACAAGTTTTACAGAACTGACCAAAAACACTCAAAACCATCAGAAAGTTGGATAAATAGCAGTATTTAGATAAGGATGATATTAGACTATTATGAATTGATGCAGTCAGTTTAAATCATGAAAAATTCAGATAAGCTTGTTTAAAATAGTAAGTTCCCAAGGATATGTAAAGCCCCACTATTATATGATTTTAATATTATAATTTTAGTTTTTAATTCTTTGCTATTTTTTAAGTCACTAGCTGCTTTTTTGAGTTTTGCTTTCTGTGCAAAAAAGTTTGGCTTTCTGTGCAGGTTTCATCTAAGACCAACATAGATGGTGATCTATCCTGAAAGGGGGAAAAAAAAAAACACTGACTCTTTGTATTGTGCTTCTTACACCTTTTGCCCTGAGCAACCCATTATCTATCCAGACTGCAGTAATGTTTTGACACTGTCCTCCCCCCAGTTGATTTAGTACTTAAAGATGTTAATAATTAAACTTCTGGTTTTATATTAACGGAGGCCCTAGCTTGGTCTTTCAGCTTTATTAAATGCCTCCTTTTTTTGAACAGCTATACAGAAGTGATAGATGCCCTTTCTTTCATCCCAGCCACCAAGTAGCATTATGTTTTATATTTCTTTGGCAAGACAAAGCCCTCTCCATTTAAATATAGAAGTATACTGCAGATAAGGCTAAGTAAGATGATTTCTATGAAATCACCCAGACTGGACTCTGTTAAGATAAGCAGGCTACAGGAGTAAGCGAAAGAATGCAGAACCAGCCTCTTCTGTCTTCATTACCTTGTGATGAACAGGGCAGAGAACATGAAAATAAATAGAGCTGAGGCCAAAGATATAAATGGTCAGGCCTATTCATGATAACAAGATGAGAAGCTGCCGGCATTCAGCAAAGAGGTTTAATAGCACTGTAAATTAACGGCTGAATATGAACTTTGCTTTTAAAACCTGGGGAGGGGGGAGACTTACTTCTTGGGAAGAGATTGTTAAAACAGTGCATACACAGATTCATAAAGAGCTTTGGTATTGATCATAATTATTCTGCAAAAAGTAAGACTGACCACGCCTAGTAAGCATACATGCTATGAGGTGGGAGAAGAAGGAAAAAGAAAAACTGGAATCAGAAATATACTTGCATTTTACTCTGCAACATTTGCTTTGATGGGTTTTATCATTCTTAGAATCTTTTCTCATATCACATTGGTCTTTTAGTCAACATATAAAGAGCCAAAGACAGAGCTGAAATACTATCATAGCATCTCTTTGTGGCACAGATATGCTCCTTTATAGGTATTGCATGGAATTTGAGAGCATTCCCATTTTGGGCTCTCAGCTGGTAGGCTGGACTTGAATTCCAGAGCTGGTCCCATCAATCCATAAACTATTTCCCAGCACTTCCTCACAGACTCCTTTTTCCTATTGCTGAGCTACCCTCTTTGACTAACTGAGCAGAAGTAAAAGTGGTAAGGAGAGAGGTAAAAAGGAAAAGTTAATTTTCCTTTCCTCAAGGTCCTCTTTCACACTGTTCAATAACTTTACCACCATAAAATATGAACTTGCAGCCAAGTGGCTATAGAAACTGTACAGGCTGTTCTTCCAAAAACATTTTGCCATCTTTCTATGCCACAAGATTAAAAAAGCAGTCTCATTCACACCATGCAGTTCAAATAAGGTGCTAATGGAAGAAGTTTCTTCCTTCAAGATCAGGATTTATATACTGATGTGTGAGTACGCATCACTGATGTATGAGACACTGTGTTTTACTGAGACAATGATTTCCTGGGGTGTAAATATTACTCATTATCCTTAAATATTAGCAAAGGCTAGAAATATTGTAACTTTCTTGTAATTAAAATGTCAATAAGGTTCAACAACTTTGGGGGAATCTTGAGATTTTCAAAACTAAACTTAACTAAATTAATGAAAACTAGTCTTCTGGACTGAGTCATCTTCAGGGTACATTTGGGAACATTAAACAACACCATCTATCATCTAACCCATACAGTGTGACTTTTCTATTGCAATATCTGCCCTCTAGAATGAACTCCCACTTGAGATCAAAACAGTTTTCATTTTGATGCCTGTCAAGAAGGTCTTAAAAATTCTATGATATGGATGTCAACAGAATTGTTAACCAATATTCAAGAAGTAAATATTGAAACAAGTACTTGGGCAGACCACAATCCAATGACAATTAAATGGAAAGGACAAAGAAGAAGATCTAGATGGACGTTAAATAATACTATTCTAAAGGGAAAAGACTTTATACAGTGAATGAAGAAAGAACTGGCTGTTTTCTTTAGAGAAAACAAAAAAGAAGATATATCTATTCAGAATGTATGGGATACAATGAAGGCATATGCCAGAGGCTTGATAATAGACTATTCAAGGAAAAGAAATATGATGACAAGATTAGCCTCTAAGGCATTAGAGGATGAGTATAAAGGACTTGAAAAGGAGTTATAGAAAATGCCACAGAAAAAGGACATCAAGTTAAAAATTGATATAACCAAATATAAAATAAGTCTAATAGAAAAAGAAGAGCTAGCACAAAAAATTAGAGGTGCTAAACAGAACTATTTTGAAGATGCAAATAAACCAGGTAGATGATTAGCATATAAATTGAGAAAGGAGAAAGAATCAAGTAAAATATTGCAATTAATAGATGAAC
Source organism: Laticauda colubrina (assembly GCA_015471245.1). Taxonomy (NCBI): domain Eukaryota; kingdom Metazoa; phylum Chordata; class Lepidosauria; order Squamata; family Elapidae; genus Laticauda; species Laticauda colubrina. Next base: position 44,206,569 of record BLBF01000016.1, read on the forward strand.
AAGGCCAAGTTTGCTTTGGTAGCAAAGAGAAGAAGGAAATCAAATGAGATTATAATGAGAAATTATATACACAAGAGAATATTGATGAAGAAAGTGTTAAACAGTATCCACAGAATGCTAATCTACCCCAGATACCTAAAGAGATTGAAACAATGTTAGAAAGCAATATAACGATGGTGGAGCTAACTGAAGCACTCAAGAAGCAAAATAATGGAAAGACGCCAGGCCCAGATGGACTTCTGGCAGAATTTTATAAAACATTACAAGAATCGTTGAACTTTCCATTGCTAGAAGTTATGAATGAAGTTATGTTAAAGAAGATGATACCTAAAACATGGTTAGAAGCTTATATTACACTTATTCCAAAAGAGGAGGCCGACCCATTACAAATTAAGAACTATAGGCCTATTTCTTTACTAAGTGCAGATTATAAAAAATTTTCTTTAATATTGGCACAAAGACTTAAAAAATATTTAAAATTTTATTCATCCTGATCAAAACGTATTTCTTCCAAAGAGACAAATTAAAGACAATATGAGAGTAATTTTGGAAACTTTGGAATACTATGAGGCTCATCCTGAAAAACAAATGGCTTTGATATTTCTAGATGCACAGAAGGCATTTGATAATGTGAACTGGCAATTTATGTTGTGACTGCTGGAACAGATGGGCTTTACAAAAAAATTTACTCAAGCAATAGAAGCTATATATCATAAGCAAACGGCAAAGGTAATGATAGAAGGAGAATTGACAGACTCTATTGATATAAGAAAAGGAACAAGGATGCCCACTATCACCCTTGTTGTTTGTGTTAACCTTGGAAGTGTTAAACAGAAATATCAGAGAAGAAAAGGATATAAAAGAGATGAAAATTAAAAAGGAAGAATTTAAGGCCCTGTCACATTGACTGACGGATGCAAAACGTTTGTAAAAAGGATGAGAAAATGTTCCATCCGTTGTTATCTGCTCTCAAAAGTGCCCCAAATTTGCATAACCAGAGCGGACAACAACAGAAAGGAACAGACAGGGAGAGGACATAGCCAGGATGGAAAGCAGATGCTCCACGGAGGCCAAGTGGATGGAAGAGGATGGGAGTGGATGGCACATCTGCAGTGCTTCTGAGGGAGCACAGCAAAGCGGACGCGCAGCGGAAGGAACGGATGCACAGTGGATGCCGAGCGGATGAAGTGGATGCAGAGCAGAAGCCTAGCGAAAGTGTTCACTGCGCATGCGGGGAGGATGCATTGCGTCAGCCCCGCAGATATAAAGGGAAGCAGCTCGCAAGCAGGTCACCATTCAGAGGAAAGAGCTGCTGCCAGACACAGCTCCAGCCATCCAGCCAGTCAGCCAGCAAGCCAACAACCATGGGGAAGAAGAGAAAGCCTCTGCCATCTGCTGCCAGCCCTGGCAAGAGGGACAGGGCCACCATCCCACCCCCCGGCCCTGACTCTGCTTCTGCTGGGGCTTCTCCTGCTGGGGCTGACTCTTCTGGTGCTGGAGCTTCTGCTGGCGCTGCTCCTGGTGCTGGGGCTTCTGCTGGTGCTTACTCTGCTGGTGCTGCTCCTGGTGCTGGTGCTTCTGCTGGTATTTACTCTGCTGGCGCTGCTCCTGGTACTGGGGATTCTGCTGGTGCTTACTCTGCTGGCGCTGCTCCTGGTCCTGCTGCTCCTGCTGGTCCTGCTGTTGCCCCTGGTGCTCCTGGTCCTGCTGGTGCTCCTGATGCTGCTGGTGCTGGTGCTGCTGGTGGTGCTGCTGGTCCTGATTTTGCTGCTACTGTTGTTGTTGCTGCTGCTGCTGCTGGTGGTGGTGTGGAGGAGCAGCCCCTACAACCTTGAAGCCCCTCTGATGAGGGCCCAGATGGCCCTGCCAGAGGGAGGAAGAGGCATATGCATGAATGGGAGAGGAGGCAATACTCCATTGAAGAGGAACATGAGGATGAGGTGCTGGAATGGCTGAGGGAGAATGAGTATCTTTGGCGGAAGGGACACAGGCTCTATCGAGACACCAAAAGGAAGCAGGCTGCTTGGAGAGAGAAGGTGGAGAGTATGGGCTACACTTTGGAGGTGCTCCTCGGCTTAGGGAAGCACATGCACACCTGATACGGGAAGCTGCACCTCAAGAAATCTGGCCAGGCTGTGGTCAAACTGATGGACCGAGAGACCTATGTGATGGCCAAGGGCAGCTTCTTGGAGGGTGAGATCCGCCACCGAGGAGCAGCCCCTCTCTCAACCCTCTCCTCAGACAGCCCACAGAGAGGCACTCCTCTTCCGGCCAGGAAACAGCCAGTGTGTTCAGGCAGGTGTCTGCGGAGCGTCCCATGATAGAGACCCCCCTGACAGCTGCACACCCTATTCTGGAAGACGTGGAGGATCCCCTGACACAGATGGAGCCAGAGGAGGCCGCAGACACCAGAGATCAGCCCACCCCGACCCCCAGGTCCACCTCCACAGAAAGCAGGCAGAGAGGCTGTTAGGGATAACATTGTTTACCCTAACTGGTTTAGGTGAAATAATAACTATGAATCATAGTTAGTGTATGTTAGAGTGTATGCAGCTTTAACTGTGAAATAGCAATTAAAGGAGTGATTAAGAAAACAATATAAAAGTAGCAAGACTACGGCTTGCTCTCTCTCTCTGGCTTTGATGATCCCTGATTACTGCTTGGAATCAAGACTGCATAGCTCGAACGGGAGAGACAACAAAGGACTGATCTGTAAGTGAACTGACATAGGATATTCTACATGGACTTTGCTAACTGAATATCCCTGAATGGACTGACTACATGGTAAATGACTGTTGGACTGTTATTTGACTATGCCATAAACTTATACTGGAATAAAATATATTATTGATAGCACAAGCGTATCTGTTATTTTTGCTGTATGTTAATAAACATACAAACTTAGCTCACTCATTTATCTGTGTGCCTATCTGACTAACGCTGCACATTCTGTTTAGCTTGTCTACCTAACCCTGGTTGGGGAACCCAGGCTTAACAGAGGCAGACCAGAGGGGCAGAGCCACACTGTCCTGCTGGAGATCAGGGACACCATAAGAAGCAGCGTAGATCTCCTCTCACAGCTGGTACATACCAAAGTCCCATCCTCCAACCGCAAGCCCTTCCTCACCTACATGACCCAGACCCTCATGAACATGTCGGAATCACAGTACCAGGTGATAAAGGACAGGATCACCGGTCTTTTTCACAACCCTCCAGACCCAGCTGAACCTGCTCCCACTCAGTCCAGCCCTGCTCCTCCACCCCAGGTGATGTCACTGCCCTTCCAAGGCTTTCCACAGGCCCTCACCTTCCAAGGCTATGGCTACCAGGAGCTCCAGCAGCACAGGCAGCCCTTCCCAGTCCAGGCACAGGTACATCAGATGCCACCGGTGCCACCGATGCCACTGATGCCACAGATGCCACCAATGCCACCAATGCCACCAATGCCACCCACACCACAGATGCCACCAATGCCACAGATGCCACCCATGCCTCACCTTGCTCAGCTGCAGACCAGACATCCCCACTACACTGCTCCTTCCTCCACCCCACAGCCAAGCCCGGCCTCAGAACATCTGTCATCGGTATTGGGGCTGACACCCCATGTCCTGGAGGAAGGTGCTCTCAACATCACAGGACTGAGCCAGCTCTCTGAGAGCTTCCTCCACTCACCGTCCCCCTGTTGTCCTCTCGGGGCCAGGCACTCCAATGACACCTCAGACCAGCACTCCAGCAGCAGCCACCTCCACAATACCTGGACCCTTCACCCCTGAAACTGGGCACGCCTCAGAGTGACCAAGAAAAGTGCCAGAGACTGGGTGGCTGCCTGTTCACTTTATTTGGAAACTTGACTTGGGTCATTTTTCTTTTACAGCTTGTTATTAATAAAGATTATCTTTGCTTCACACACTTGCTTAATTTATTTTAGTCAATAAAGTCTTGGTGGAAACTTTTAGAAATGGTTTAAGCCTTTGCATGCTTGTGGGATGGGTAAGGATAGCAGTGGGATGGATAGCTGTGGGATGGGTAAGGATACCTTTGGGATGGGTAATAGCTGTGGGATGGGCAAGGATACCTTTGGGATGGGTAATAGCTGTGGGATGGGTTAGGATACCT
>BLBF01000016.1:44220105-44236896 GCA_015471245.1 Laticauda colubrina
TCTCTCCTTCGCTCCCTATCATGAGACGCCCATCTGATGCGGGATAGAAGATACCGCACTAAAGGTCTAGTCCTATATAGTAAATGTAAAGATAAAAGATATTAATATAACATAATTCAATACAATACAATGAAACATAAGTAGGTATGTTAAAATATGTTTAAATATCAACTAAATTTCATGAATGCAGTCGGATTTGTTTTTTTACTAAAGAGGCATAGTATAGGATGTGCTGTAAATCTGTCTACTCAGAGTTTAAAATCTAGATAATAGTATAATAAGCTCCATGCTGACAACTATGACTGAATTATTTTGCTGAAATATTACACCGCACGTAACACATTGGCACATAAGATTCTGCTCCTGCAGAATGTGTTAACTCACACATTCTTTTCCTGAAAGGTTACTTCTATTTATAATCAAAACATTATATACAACTTCGGGTTAACATTCCATTTTGTGTTATCTTATTTTCTGTCAATTTTAAATATGTTCAGGCCAGTTTCAAGAATTAAAACTTTTTACCCATTAAATATTTGTTTTTAAATAGTTATATTAAGTGCATGTTCCTTTCCCCTCAAAGGAATGACACTTTGTAATATGTTCATGAAGTTATATTAGTTGAAAGAACATTCACAGTCAGTTTATTCAGCATAATTATCCAACCCATACAGGTAGGCCAGGATTTACAACAGTTCACTTAGTGACTATTCAGACCTAAAATGGCACTGAAAAGAATAACTTAGGACATTTTTTCACTCAGCTGTTGCAGAATCCTGATGGTCATGTGATCAAAATTCATACACTTGGCAATTGATTCATATTTATGATGGTTGCAGTATCACATGGTCATATGATCCCTTTTGCAATCTGACCAGCAAAGTCAACGGGGAAGCCAGATTTAACAATCATCATTACTAACAGTGATTCACTTAACAACTATGGCAAGAAAGGCCAGAAAATGGGCCAAAATTCACTTAATAATTATCTAACTTTGCAACATAAATTTTGGGCTCATTCGTGTAGTTATTTCCCAAAAATTAGTAGGTACAACTTCTTGCTTTCTATGGGTTTCCCTTGACTCAGTCTTTTTTTTTTTTTTTGTTCATTCACTTTTATTTTGTATTGTCCTCACTTCTTGGTTATGTCCTCTTCTAAGCAATTGGTTTTCTCATTACTGATGTAGTTCAAGATTTTATCATTCTCAGAATCCAGGTGAGATACATTTTAAAAGTTCATTTTTTCATTTCCTACAGAAAGTGTATTTCTTCTTCAACAGCCAGTGTTTACAACCATTACAACCAGATTTGAAAATTACATCTTCTCTTCTCTGAGAGAGGTCTTTTGCAACATTTTTCTAAGGAAGGGATATGAAACTCATGTTTCACAGTGACACAGTAGTGTCACATGATGTATTGTGACTTTCCCCCCTTTGCTAAACCGTGCATGGGCGTGGCAAGCATGTGACGCATTCAAGCCATGGCCTTGAAGTTTGACAGTCCTCTAAGGAATACACCCCCCAAGTTTCTCCATGTCCCCACAATATTTCAGTCTGATATGATGTTCCTTTACTTGCCTCTCCATTCAATTATTCATCTTTTAAAGAACTTAGTGTGAAGAGGAAAGGGTCACTTTTAACAAAAATACAACAAGGAAGAGAGGGAACTGCAAATGTGAAGCAAGGACAGTTATTAATTTGGCATTCTTCATCTACTAAAATGGCCAGAGATAACGGCACAGAGTCCAAAAAATGAGCTGAAATACAGACATTGAAATTGATAGAAGAGAATATTGTAGCTCAGGTTTGAATTGTCCTTGATGCTCTCTGAACTTGGCAATTTTCTTGGAAACATTTCATTACCAGTGCACTGATGATGTTACCAAGTTTGGTAATGAAACATATAAAGAAAACCGCCAAGCTCAGAGACCAGCAAAAACTCCATACGCACTGAATTATCACACTTAGTATCTCAATTAATATTTGAAGGACTCGGATTACATATGTGCTGATTGGCAACTTCTTGCTGTGTTTGCTCCTATCCCATTAGACAAATATAGGAAGGTTAATATATTATTAACAAAAGTCTTCCTTACATGGAAAAAAAATTAAGCTGAATAATAATCTATAAAGCACTACCAAAGAAACCAAAGAATACAAATAATGGTAAGTGCCTGCCATATTATTTAAGAATCTAAACCAAGAGAGGAAGAATTTAAACTGTAAAATGGTTCATTTTGTAAAACAAATTATTTGGAGGAAGCATTGTTCAATTAGCATTATCAGAATTAGTTTATTTTAGTTTTTAGCTTTTAACTAACTATTAAAAGATTTTGCCATTTGTTTTTGATATAAAGTTTTAAATTACCGGTTGTACTTGAACACAGTTATAGGGATGTACAATAACACAGTTATTGTATATCCCTGTAACTGTGTTCAAGTGCAAGTTATTGTACAACAATACTATTATTTTATAATTATATATTATAAAATATTTTATGATATAAATAGATATTATAAACATAATTAAAACTGCATGATTGCTAGGAAGTACATGAGACATGTAATTTGCTCTTTCAGGATTCTGTGTATGAACCGACCAGTTCTATCCCCCACTTTTTCACAGAAGTTTCACTGTGCAAGGACACAATTCTAGTTACAGAATTAGGCATTTTCTAACTTGACATTTGTAAATGACATATCTAAACTGGAAGACTGCTCGCGATAAAATATTCCTGTACCAGTTAAAAAGTTTGAAAGAAGGCTGCTCCACTACATACAGCTAAACAACATTTATATATATTTATTACTGGTGTATATATGCAGTGAAGTAGATAAAGAAGAATATTACAAATAGGTTTGCAGCTATAATGCTGTGAACATATAACAATTTTACTCACAAAAAGGGGAACTCATTATAGTGTTTCATCATCAGAAGGAAAATGTGGCCCTTCTTCCAGTTAATTGAGATGCAAGCCACAATTAAATAAATTTAGCTTCATACTTATACAATATCATTTCCATGGCTTCTGAGATTTTGAATGGATTTGAGGAAGAATAGAAATAGGGATTAGAGTTTTATTATAACTCATTATAATGAGATTTAAATGAAATGTATTTACAGTAAACCTGCAAATAAATAAATAAAATGTATAGTAAATTTTGATTTTATTGATGAACAAAGAGCGCCTGTTAAAGTCAAATGTTATTAAATTTATTTTCTTATAATTTTACAGATTTTGTATGCATAAAATATATCAACATTATACTGTACAGTCTAATTTGAATAAAGACCACTTTGTAAACTAGAAGTATGAATTCATATTTTGTTTGTTGTATCTGAAGTCTGAAATCTGAATAATAGTGTACAAATCAAATTTTTTCTGAATTGGTAAAAATTGTGAACTTAGCCAGATTCCTGGGTTGATAGAAATGGTTCGGAATATATTGTCCATCATATTTATTTACTTCCTTGAACACATTTCAAGGATTATGCAAAATTATTAAATAAAAATGCACATACTTCTCTTAAAATCATTTCTGAAATTGTGGTATATTAGGCATAAAATATCTTTATATGAGTCCAATATATTTTCAAAGTGAAGTAAGGCAACACAGAAACAACACATGGTTGAAACAATCACAAATAAGATTCTTGCCTTACTTTCCATCAATACAAAAATAAACATTTTTCATTATTTTTGGCTATTGAATGATACAGGATCAAATGATTGAAAACACATTTCTTTTGGTGTTGGAAATAAGAACTATATTGCTTTAGAAAGTTCATCAATCTAAAAAAATCAAAGGAGACAACCAATAATGTTTACAGATTTATTCTAGTCATTCCACTTCTACTCTTACTATTCCCTAGTGAAAAGTTTGTATGAAATAATCATCAAATATGTCTTCTCCAAAAAATATCTGCCTGCCCATATATTCCCACAGGAAAGATATGTTCCAAGTTCTTTCTTTTAAAATTTATCATTTTGTGGGACCTAAGAAGAGTTCCTTTGCTGTGGGTGCTCCTGTCTTCTGGAATATGCCTCCTCTCTTGCATCCTATTGATATGACAGGCCTTAATTCTTATTCCCTTTAGAAAAATTGTTAAGACCTGGCTGTCCCCCCAGATTTAATTAATTTCCCCAAGATTAATTGAATAGAAGTCTCCTTCTGATAAGGATGACTTCCATTTATGCTTACCAGTTATGTCCCTAGTGCACAGCATTCTACTACAGGAGTCCCCAACCTGTGGGCCACAGCCCATTACCAGATGAAATAATCATTACCGGGCTGTGTGTGTCTGGCCGGTGCATGAACCTCTGTACATATGCACAGCTCCACTCACACAAGCGTTGTTGCGGGCACTCATGGCCTCACTCACATGAGCCACATCACAGATGCTCATGATAATTCCATGATTATCACCATGAACATCACATGAACTCATGTGCACATGCACACATACACTCAAGTGCCTGCCCCTCCCACAAAATCTTCTCCTCTTTCTCATCTCCCCTGTTCCAAGCCACCAACCCAGAAGTTGGAGAACTCTGTTTTACTACCTCTATACTCGCAGAGCAGAAAGAATAATATATAAAAGTTAACCACATTTTATACCTCCATCCTATTATGTAAGGCCCAAGATTGTCATCTCATTTTGCCTCATGGTAAGACCATTCCAGAAAGGGAAAAAAGATAGATGTGGGGATGAAAATGATCAAGATGCATCAAACTATCGCAAATTGAGATTTGCATTCCAAGACTACATTCATTTGTAGTAGCAAATTAACAGAGGTAGAAGCACAGGGAATAGGAGCAAATGTAAAACTCAAATTGAACAAACAGTGTTGAAAAGAAATAAAAAAAACTGTCAGGTATCTGTCCCTGTTTGTGGCTGCAGTTGTCCTGGGTTCTTTTCATAAACCTCTTAAAATCTGTCAAACAAAATCTGTTTATTGACCTCCTTTCTTCTCTGAGTAAACCCAATCATAACTCACTGGAGATTGAAACTTCTAACTCATCACATTTTATCTACTATCATCACATTCCCATATAATGCATTAATGCTATCACCTAGCATGGCAAAATGTCATGCAAAAAAAAAATGTCTGCAAAAAAAAAAGTTCAAAGAACACCAAAAATCAAAAATATCTTAAACCTAAGCTTTAAAAAAGTTGAAATTGTACAGAACATAAAACTTCTGAAAATATTACCAAGTCTATTTTCACACAGAGTGGCAGGGATCAGGGTGGAAGGGCTTGGTAGAAATAGATTAACATGCCAGGATATCAGCATTCATATTACGGTATGTGCAAATGCAATAATATGAAATGTTCCAAGCTGGTTTTCCAGATGGTTCTTTTATCTCTTCCTTAAATCTAATTTGGCTTATGATCAGAATGGCAATATATAAATGAATCAAATAAAAGCAGTGACTGATTGATGTGAGATTCTGATGTTCAAATACCTTACCACTGAATGTTTCTAATGCTTGATTGTAGTTATTCACATCTCCTGAAATATGTGAGCAACATTTTTTCCTACAATTGTGCTGCATTATGCCAAAGTACCACCAGAGAAATAGGGAAGAGGTAGTTTATATGCAATTTTTTGGCAGTTACATACCTACCCCTTATATAAATTATATCTAACTTTCTGGAACAGATCTCATGCTAGTCTTCACTACCATAATATTCTTTTATTCTTCTACCATTATTGTTCTTCCTCCCAAGAAAAGGAAAATAATAATTTGAATGGAAACTGTAATAGAATCAAAATAGATATAGCAAGACACAAATGTTCAGTTGTCAAAGTCCATTTGAAAAAGCTAAGATATGTCTCTGCAAATATCTCTGTAAATTCTCTGAATCCAAAATATCTGATTCATACAAGGATGGAGAAAGTTGGGAGAGAGAGAGGGGTGGGGGCAACGACCTCTGCTGGGTTAGAACATAGAACAACAGAGTTGGATGGGACCTTGGAAGTCATCTAGTCCAATCCCCTGCTCAAGCTTCTACCTAAGATTGAACTCACAGGCTCCTGATTGAGAGGCAGTTTCAGTGAATACTATATTGGTACTACTTCTTCATTAAAGAGATTCCTATTTGCAGGCAAATAACTGCATTTTGCTAGATTTTCACCTACTGAAAGCTGAGGATTAAAACGGTGCTGTACTGCAACATATTTTCCACAAACAATTTCCATTTTCTTCCTCATTGTAGCTTCTGAGTGATTTAAATATTTTTTGAACTTTCCTGGAAGCTTAAAGTTTAACTTGGAAGTCTGTCATGGAGAAAGAATAAGGCTGAGCATATAACATATAAATATGACAGTTAAAAGAAAACTAAAGAAATGGGGACACAGGCAGTGATTTCCTATTGGGCAACTTTACATTTGGAAAAAGAAAAAATATTTAAATAAAGTAATTAGCTTCACCATGCATCTGATAGGCTGAGATGCTGGATTTGGGGGGAAAATAGAGAGACAAAATAAAATTTTGGATGGACTAGATTGCCAAACAGGAAATAAGGGGCACTCCTGTCAAATGAACTGAAAACAATGTGGGATCTGGAACATGCCCACTGTAAGGATGTGAGTCACAATTACATGAGGGATATTTGTTTTTATTATACAATTTCATGTTGAATATGGAAGTAATTTTCTGTCATTTTTTCCTTTGCTTTTTTGTGCTCCTTGTCTTGTGAAAGAGTACAGACCAATAGAAATAATATGCTAAATAATTTTTCACCTCTCTGGCTAATGTGTGTATACACATAGGAAATAAAGACATAAAATTGGATACGTTCTTAAGCTATTTAAGAGAGGCATTTACACTATAATTAAGAATTCGTTGGATTTTAGCTGTAGTAGTTCACAAACTGAGCAACAAGTATTATATCACACCAGGTGGGTTGGGAATTCTAAAGGAACAAAGTAGGATTGTACATAGGAATGATGTAATGTAGAAACCGAAGTTTCTGAGGACACAATACACACGTGTGTGTGTGTGCGCGCGCGCACACACACACAGAGGGTTCCTAATAGCAAAAGTCAAGTGATATTTTTAAACTTTGTTTCCCTCTGAAGAGGGAAAGATCTTTAAAGCTGTCACTTAGCATTTGACTAAGAATCACGATAACAAGTTTTAATGAAGAATAGTTTTCAGCTCATTAGAGAGCTAGTTGGTCTAGTGCAAGGATCTCCAGATTTGGCAACTTTGAGACTCCCAGAATTCTGGGAGTTGACGTCCACAAGTCTCAAAATTACCAAATGTGGAGACCCCTGGTCTAGTGGTTAAGGAACCAGACTAGAAACCAGGAAACTGAGAGTTCTAGCCCACCTTAAGCATGAACTCTTCTGTGCGATTTTGGACCACTCACTCTCGGTCAGCCCACTCAGTTGATCCAAAAAAAGCAGACCCTGCACTTGTGCAAAGAACCCTAGGAAGAAAAAATGACAGATGTTTCTTCAAACATCATTAATAATTAGCGTTTCTTTGATTTCATGCAAAGTAAGGCAAAGGGTTGGAAATTTCATTGAATAGCAAACAGCTCACTATAGCAAAGAGCTTCACTTCTCAGTCTTCCCAGTCCTATCAATAAGTTATTAATAAACTTAATAAATTATTAATAAACTTAATAAATAGGATTTATCTCTGAGGATGTAAATGCTGATCAATAAAGCAAATCCAAAATAACCTTTAAAAAGTGTAACCACACAAAATTGAAACAGTCTGTGTGAAAGTAGTGCTCCTATTGGATACCCAGCCAGACAATGTCTGTCATGAGAGTACTTCCTGACTTTTTAAAAACTAACTTTTATTGAAAAACGAAGAAAAGTAGACCATCCCAAAGAAAGCAGCTTATCAGAATCCTTTTCAGCCAGAATTCAGATATGGGCATGGGATGGAGACGATGGTATTGTTTGGTCTTGTGGGTTACTTTTGTCATGATGTGGAGAGAGTTAACATATTTGTTTTGTTCCTCCACAGTAGCTTTCTGTATTATTGTTTCTGTATTATTGTTTCTGTATTATTATTATCAGAGGCACTAAGTTTTCTTGAGGAGAGGAGAGCAGAAGGGAGGGGAGGGAATGCATAACTCCAACTGTCTGTGTTAATTGGCTTCCAATTGCTGCCATTTTAAATGTCCTTTAGATGCCACGGAAGATTAGCCTTTCTTGAAGATAGCATGAGAAAAATGTATGACCATCACCACAAATATAAAAACTGTTTTTGTGGTGGATGCCACAGTAGATCTTTCAGTGTTTGTGAACGATTTAACTTTTCAAATAACTTTCCAAACATTGTGGTAAAACCCAAGATAGCAGTTATTTTGTTTATTTTAAATAAAAAAGGCTCAAAAGCAGGCTCAATATCACTAAAAAACTGGCAGCTGAGTAATCATAGTTTTAACTTTATCTGAAACTTTATCTGCTTTTTTTTAAATGCACAAAGATTACACATTAATAAACATTCTAGTAACAAGTTGTTTTATTGTCACTCATGAAAATCTGTATCTCTCTCTCTCTCTACTTTATAGCAATCATTGATGCTTTTTTTCTTTTAGATCGTTATTTGGTTTTATGGCATTTTATTGTTAAGGGTTGGTTGGGTTGTATCTTGCCTGAGGTACTATGCAAGCTATAACTATTGTAACAAATAAATACATAAGAAAATTTCTCCTACTGCTAAGGTCCCCCTTATATTCTTGTGTGTGCTGAAACTTTTAGGTATACTTTTCTCCATACCCACCAGATTCCCCTTCTTAAATAACTTTTTACATTAAACATAATTAAATGAATGGGATGCTTCTTCCAGCAACTGTTTTAATTCTAAGAATCTCCTGGTGCATTCTCTATTTCTAGAAAGTAAACAGTGATTAATTGTAACTCAATTGTTTCTTTGGCAGTTTTCCCAAATACAAAGAGGTTTATTAAGAAACTTCTTGAAGAAAATGTGATAGAAAGCAGTATTCTGAACATTATGTAATTTATATCTCACCTTTCATTCATTAACTCAGGGCAGTATACACAGCACTGCTTCCTACTGTTTATCCCCACAACAACCTAGTGAAAAAGACTGGGCTGAATCAGAATGGTCTAGTGGGCTTATATGACTCATGCATACTAGAATTTATGTTTTCTTCATCCAACAATTCAACCATTGAATCACACTGGTTCTAATTAGTGCTTTGTAAAGAATCGTAATTTCCCATTTCAACCATTTTGTAGATCGGCAAAGGCAGTCACTGTTTGAGAAGACCAATTTTGAATATGAAAATTTCAAATAGGCTGACCACCTCAGAGGCTTGGGGACCATAGTACTACTTCATCATGGCCTATCTTGAGAAAGCTCAGTCATACATTCATTGTTGAGCATGTGCTATAATATGCTCTTGAATTATTCTGCTGAAACTATAATTTGCCAAAATTTGGCAGCTAGAATAGTAAAAAGAATTCATTCGATATTGTATGCACATAATTTATTTTCTACAGATCACTTAAAATATGCACAAAAATCTATAGTGTTTTCTATATGTAATTTTTTGTAATATAAGCAAGCTGTGGAAAGCTCCCTATCCTGATGTGAAATACACCTCTAAAATTGTCTTTTGAAGGAAACTGATTTGGAAACAAATTGTCTCTATATTTAAAAGATAAACAAAGGTCCACATTATTTGTTTTTAGCTTGTTAGATTTATCTGAATGCCTGAAATCAAATTCTGTGAGTACCTTTCTTTAAGTCTCTAGAGAGCTTACAAAATTCACATAATAAAGTATAAACCAGAATAAAATGAATTCAAATAGGAACTAGGAAAAATAGGGAATTATAGAAAATGGTATAGCTGTATACTAACGTTTCTCCATCTTGGCACATTTAAGATGTGTGCTGGCTGCTGAATTCTGGGACACAAAATCCACATCTTAAATTTGCTGAGATTAAGAAAGCTATTGTATACAATTCATCCCCAATGACCCTTCAGTAGAGCTATGTTTTCACCTGCTTCCAGAATGCTATGAAAGTGTGTGTTACTCTTAAATCTCATCATGAAATCATAGGATGACCCTGTGCTTGTGGAATGGTTCTGTAAATGTCTAGAGAGGTCTCAAGCAATCTAACATGTCTTGACAAGGATAAACCTCTATCAAGAGAACTGTGTTGCTTCATGAAGATCTGTAACTCCTTGCTATTTCTCATATATGTACTTTAACCATAATCTTTCTTTCTTTCCTTTTTTCTTTCCTTCTTCCTCCCTTCCTTCTTCTTTCTCTCTCTCCCTCTCTCTGTCTATTCTCTCTTCTCCAAGTCTTTAATTTCTTTTACTGATGACTGGAGTCCAGCAAACTATTCACATAAAACTGTTATTTCCTATCCTGTCATCTCCAACGTCTTCTTTTTAGGGAAGGTTACTGAAACTGTAGATGGGATACAACTATAGACCACCCTAGCAAAGGCAGCCTATTTGAATGCTTTCCAGTCAAAATTGAGATTTGGGCATGGGATGAAAATGGCATTGGTTGTTTTTGTGGGTTACTTTTATTATGATCTGGAGGGAGCAACCTGTCTTGTTCCTCTTAGACTCCACAGCAGTGGTCCTTACTATTGACCACAGAAAAATTCTGCATTGCCTAATGGTTGGAGATCAGAGGCATTATATTATTCTGAATTAATTCAGAGAGTTTTGGGGGCATAATATGATACTGTCATTGATTGGTTGATAATTGTGTGGATAATTTGGTTTAAAAATAGCTTTTATATTATTTTATAAAAGTTCTTTTACAATATTTCAATTGATGCATGTGAACTAAGAGTCTTTTTGATACTAGTAGAGTTATCAATCAAATACATGGATCACTGAAATGGAAGGAGATGGAAGAAGAATCAAAAACAAAGATTCTCTTAACTCAAGCAGAAACAGAAGTTTGGGAAGATTTCTAAGCCATGAACTTGCTTCTTTATGGGAAGCACAATCCTGTCCAAAACCACATCTAGAATCAATGTTTCAGGAAGTCAAGATATTAATGGATGAATAGCAACTTGTCTTGCTAGAGTTTAATATGACTTGCTACTCCCTGTCCAAACCTTAATCACTCTAGTCATTTTTACAGGATTTCCAGAACACCTCCATTCTAATCTGGGGTGAGTATATACAATGATATCTCATATCAAACCAACAAATAATCTTTCCTTGCAATTAAAAAATACAGAGAGTATAATATAGAGACTACACTTCATTGGAATAACCATGAGCTAGCTCATTCTTCTCCTTGTTATCAGCTGAAGCCATTCACTCAGACTGAATTGAAACTAGCACAAAACAGTGCTTCTAATCCTAATCCTCATAGGCACTCCACTAAGATAATATGATTGATGGCACAAATACTGCCAAATCTTCTGGTCTAGGCTGGACTCATTCTTCCCATGCAGACAACAAAGTTCCACTGAACAGTTCCATCCTGTAGCTAAACTGAATCTAAATGGAACAAATATAGACAATGCATTTCTTTTAGGAGCTTCTGAAGTTAATTCTCAATTACTCTTGGAGCAATCAATCTTGGATGGAAACTGTCAAGCATGGATGAATTGTGAGATATAGCCTTTTCAAGAGAGAACACATCCTTTTTTCACTCCTTCAAAGAAGCAGGTAGAGGATCCCATACCTCAAATAAAATTTCCACAAGCTAAAAATTAATAAATCCCACTCTCATCACTCCATTTACCTCCCTTGATTGTGCTAAATTGGCCTCTAACTCTTAGGAAGATTGGTGACTTTATCTACAAAAAAATGACAAACAAATTTCACCGGACCCTGCAGGATTCTTATCCTCCTTTGGGTCAATGTGACAGGGTCACATAATAAAAATGAATAATATAATATAATCTTTTACTGTATAGATCTAAATATGAACATAGGCAAATGGCAATCAGCTTCATTTCTAGTTTTGTATAGTGCTACTTTTAGAGTCTTTCCATACGTTTCATCCTCTCAGCTCCTCCAGATAGTCAGTTGGGACATTTTTCTTATTAACTCCATCCCCATGCAGTGGTTCAAAAATCTGCAGTCTGGTTATAAAATGATCTGACCATAACAAAGGATATTTATGACATTCTCCATTTCCATATTACATCCCAACCAGTGTGCAGACCTAAACTAACAACAAAATAATTAAAAATAAAAGAATTCCTCTGTTTAGAATACAATACTTCTATCTTAAAATATTTATTAGGAGTTACTATATTCTAGCAGTTCCACTAGCATAAGTTGAAATTGTACTTTCTTTTCATTTATCTTCAAGTGGTGTGTGAAAAGAGACAGCATACTATTTCATACTATCTATATATAGCTTCAATAAATAAAATAACAAAATGGCTCCAATGGTTAATGTTTTCTTTGCTATCGAGATGTCTAACATTTTCATTCGGATTGTCAGCAGCTGGAGTTCTGAAATGTGCTTCTGATTTTGAAAATTCAAAAGCAATTTTGGAAGCTTCTTTTTTAAATATGGTTTCTCTCATTTAGTTCTCATTTAGGAAAAATACTAAACGCTCACAGGACATTGAGAGGGGGAAAATGTATGAATAAAAGAAAAGTAAAAGGGGATAAACATGGTGGGAAACTTTGATGCTTTGCAAAGTTTCTCTATATTCTGCTAAACGTCAGAACATGTTTATTCCACATGTTGAACAACAAATTATATGCAGAAACTGAAGTCTGAGGGAGCCATTTTGAATTATCCTTCAAGATGGCTTTCTACAGCCAAAAAAGAGTGCTTAACAAGTGATGTAATTGCTGGCAGTATTAAAACAACAGGGTTGTTGAAATGATGATTTATTAAACCAATATATCTCCCAGCAGTAATTGGTCTCTTTCACCTGAGATGACTTGAGTTTTTACCTTTTCATAGCTTATTGAAAACATTTACTTCCCTAATCAGACTCTTCAAGCAACAATTTACTTAAACTGAAGGAAAGAAAACATACAGACTCGGGTGGAGAATCAAATTTGTTCTTAGATGTCTCTGAAAACTTGGACACGCCAAATCCTTGCTGTTATAGATTTTCATTACTTCTTTTCCTCTGTTGGAAAAGTTGTAGAAACTGACATACACAATACAGATGTTCCATTCTTGATCGGTTCTTCAAGTGTGGCTCAGATTGCTTTGAAGAAGGTTTTTGTTGAAGAGAAACAAATCCTCACTTTCCAGGGACAATAGAGAGCATTTTCTGAAGCTGAGGTAATGTCAGAAGTTGATGAGATTTATTATTGAAGTCTGGTGAAAAATATTCCTCACTATCAGTGGAGGTCAACTTGCTTTGAAAAATGTGAGTTATCTTTAATCTATGGTAGTGAGCAATCAAAATGTCATTGAGGAAGAAAATGTATAAAACAAAAATTTGGTGAAAAGCCTAGAACAAAAAGAAAACAAAACCAGAAATTTTTATAACAGTGTTTCTCAACCTTAGCAACCTTAAGAAGTAAAGCCAGTATGCTGGCTGCGGAATTCTGGGAGTTGAAGTCCAGACTTCTTAAAGTTGCCAAAGTTGAGAAACACTGCCTTATAATGAAATAGCTGCCCACATTACCTTGAGGTTTGATATCAAATTTGGATCCATCCAGATGTTACCATTATAAATTAGCAGCAGCCCTATTAGCATGACACATGGTTCCGGGTTTTGGGAGTTCTGGCTTCTCTAAGTCTGGAAGATGAGCAATTCCCTTGTGGAGGTGTGGCTTGTTGTCTCTTTTCTCTTCTCCCCTTTCTTGGGCCCTTTGCTGTGAAAGGTCTCAGAAGCTATAAGACCTTACCACTCTTTAATTCAATGTGAAATAATTTAAATTCTGGACTGTTTTCTTTATTTAAAGGAAATTTAAATTTTCATTTCTCTTTTTCCCCCATTTAATTTTCTTGATTGGCTTTCTGAAATTAGGGAAGTGTGAATAGCTTTTATGGCAATAAAATGAAGTTTAATAAAAAAGAAAAGAGAGGGAGGGAAAGAAAAGAAAACCAGATGGGTGCAATGGCCAAGTTACTGTGCTTACATTGAGCTGGGAGCATTCATTAATATTGTTTGCCCTCTGCTGGATTTTAAATGCAAGAGCTCTATGATTATGTTTAAAAATTGATTTTTATTAGTACAGAGATTAGGGGATTTCAAAAAAATGATTCACACACACACTCAAATAATAGTTAAAAGAAAAAAATAATATTTGTTCTCTAGGTCCATAGTTAAGAAGTTAATAGAAGACCTGTGCTCTGCTAGTATCAGCTTGTTATGGAAATATAGATTATGTTATGATTCTCCATAGTTTGGAGAACTGGTAAATTGGGCCTATGGCTGGCCCTGCCCCTCTCCGCCTGCTTCTCCACTCGCTGCCCAATCAGTCCTTATTGTGCATGTGTGACATCACACACATGCACAACATTGCTGCCTGCAGCTTGCTTTGGCGCACCCGCCAGGCCAGCCATTGCTTCCTACCTTCTGCTGCAGCATTGCCTGAACTGATTTCCTTGGGTGAGTGAGGCTCTCCAAGCCCCAGTCGCCTATCTGCCATTGCCGGTCACCTTCCCCTCCACTTGTCTTTTGCTGTTAACTCCAGGCACCTTTCCACCACTTGCCTTCTTCTGGAGAACACATGGAGAGGCTCATATAGGCTCCACCGAGGTCAGCAGCTGCTTCTCTCACCTGCTGCTCCAGCTGGGAGAGCAAGAGAGTTTCCCAGCATAGCGGAAAGCTTGCAAGTCCCCCTCCCATTGGAAATGGGCCCCAGGCAGCAGAGAAGCAGCCAGGTTGAATTCTGCTTCTCTCTGCTGCTCAGGAGCCATTTCCAATGGGAGGAGGACTTCAAGCTTCCCACTGTGCCAGGAAAAAAACTCTTGGTCTTGCAGCAAGAGCAGCAAGAAGGAACACATGGAGAGGCTTGTGTCAGCAAGGTGCCCTTTGATCAAGTGTAGGACAGATGGTGGCAGCTGTGAGGAGCAGAGTCTGTAAGCCCTGATGCACCATGTGTGCAGCCGCATGGATGGTAGGAGAGAGCTGGTCCCAGAAGCCCCAATGCTGCTGAAATCACCATTGCCTTCCTTGCTGCCATCGCCATTGCTGCCTCATTGCTGCTGCATCCCCCATCCCCAACAGGTATGGGGAGCATGAGCCCTGGGATGGGTGACTGGAGAGCCCTGATCATTACAATTAGGGGCTGAACCTGCCTTGGAGAGGTGGCGGAGTAAGGGGAAGCCGTAAGCCAGGGTGAGAGAAGCCGCATCTCCCCTCCCCTGGGCTTGGTTTTTTCCCCCCAAAGATGACTGCAGTAGTGGTTTAAAATGGCCACCCCGAAGAGGAGGACTCAGTTGGATAAAGATTTGTGCAGGAGGGAAGAAAGAGGTGGATAACATCTGATCCGGGACAACTGGGCAATACAACTAAACAAAAGTACCCTGGGATTAAGGTAATATGGAATTTTTAAGAAATAAAAAGTGAGCAGTGAAATTACAAAGGGACAAGAAAAATATAAGAAAATATTTTTGACAGCTAAGCAGGGCTTCAAACCAGGAAAGGAAGAAGCTGGAACTAAAGATTTAACTAAATTAGATTAAAATATTTTGGGAATAAACAGGCATAAAATATAGCTGGACTTAAAGCCCATGTCACACTGAACCAACGGATGCAAAGAGGATGTAAAACGGACAAAAAACCTTGCCATCCATTGGTTAATGCGATGTATCTGTTCTGTACTCACTGCATCCGTTTTCCTTCCTCTCTATCTGTCCAGCATCCGTTTATGGACATTTCATCCGCTCCAAAAGCTTTGGGCTGCCTAAAACTTTTCCACGGAAAATGTATCCAGTTCGTCCATTCTGCATCCGCTACGCATCTGCTACACATCCGCTACGCATCTGCTACACATCCGCTACACATCCGTTACACATCCGCTATATCCACTAGGCATCCGCTGCGCATCCACGCAACTCGCATCCGCCCGGACGCAGGGAGGAAGCGGAAAGGACGCGGAACAGATGCAGAATGGATGCCTAGCGGATGCAGAACGGAAACAAAGCATTTAAAACAGAAAAAACGTTTGCAGAGGGGACCTATCTCAGATATTAAGGATGAATACAGGATGCCTAGAGGATGCCTAGAGGATGCCTAGAGGATGCCTAGCGGAAAACCTATATTGCCTATAAAAAGGTGGAGCAACTCGCCTGCATCTCACTTTCAGAACAGCAGCCCAGCGGTGCAGACCTCTGCAGCCTTCATCTGGCTCTTGCTCTTCCACAGCATCCAGTCATGTCCACCGTGGATTGTGACAAAGTCCTTTCGGCAGCCACCATCCTTCTGCAATAGTGCGAAACCATCTACAGGCTCTGTGAACTCTACTACGGGAAGAAAAGGAGGCACCCAAAAAAAGTCTGGGTCCAAAGATGGTTTGCCAGAAGAGCAGAGGACGGACTGTACAACAAGCTGATGGTGGAGCTCAGGAGCGAAGACACTCGGGCGTTTCAGAACTTCATGAGGATGCCTCCAGTCATATTTGACGAAGTTGTGCAGCGCCTGACAACCCAGGTTCAGCAAGACAAACACCAACTTCCCACCCAGCCTGGAACCTGGGCTCAAGGTGGCATTCACTCTGCGCCACCTGGCCTCAGGGACCACCTACAGGAGCATGAAGTATGGCTGGAGGGTGCCACCCAGCACCATCAGCTTTGTGGTCAGAGAAGTGGTGCAGGTCATCATTGAAGAGTACATGGAGGAGCTCCTCCAGTGCCCCTCCACTGAAGAAGGCTGGAAGAAA
>BLBF01000016.1:44243570-44268784 GCA_015471245.1 Laticauda colubrina
ATTATTATTATTATTATTATTATTATTATTATTATTATTATTATTATCATCATCATCATCATCATCATTATTATTATTATCATTATCATCATAATCATTTTTATTATTATTATGAGGCAAACACATATTGTTTATCTTTATTTTTAAAATAAATATTAAAGGATTATATTTGAAATAATTGAAATGAAACCAAAAGATGTTTCAATTGAGATTAATGAAAGAGGCTAGAATTAATGTGTTTCTCTCCTTACTGAAAATTTGGAATGGAAAAGGTAATTGTAGAATTAAATATGCATATATGAATGTATAATTGCTGTCATATTTAAAGTTGATGATCCGGAAATATGTTGTCCACTAAAAAGAGATTTTTGTTTTTAATGTGAAAAACTGAATACAATTTGTTAAAAAAAAAAAAGAAATCAGGTGCAAGATAGTGATAGTAGGTAATTTATTGAGCAGTTTAGTTTGGTATTTATTTCAGTAGGCTGATTTTGGAAAGCTAAACAGGATCAGACCTGGTAAGTACTTGGTTGGGAAACCAACACAAAATCGGGTGTGGGGAGGAATGGGGTTGGGAAGGAATGAAGGAAGATAGGATAAGATAACTTTTATTGTCATTTTTGTATGAAAATGACATTTAATGTGTGCCAGTAAGCACACTGGCACACATTAAATGAAATATATATACATATCCATACACATACATAATGTACATATACACATGCTACACACACACACACAATCATTGCCCATTTTGAATATGTAGCAGAAAGGAAGAAAGAGTATTGGATACATATGCACAAATGTGTGTGAAAAAACTGCAAAGAAATAGGATTATAAAAAAACAACTTCCAATCTTAGCAGTTATAGATGAGAGAGAGAAAGAGAGATGAGATACAGTGAGAGGGAGAAAGAGAAAGAGAGATAAGAAAGAGAGAGAAAGAAAGAGAGAGAGATGAGAAAGAGAGGGAGAAAGAAAAACAGAGACAGAGATAACCTGTTTAAAAGAAAATAGAAAAATGACTCTTTGAGTGTTTAAGGTTGCAGACCCCTGGATTAAGCAAACACATGGTCATTAAGCAAGTCCATTTTCCCCAATGGACATTTTTAACTAGAAACCAGAAGGAATTGTTGGAAACTGGCAAAAACATTAAAAACCTCAGTCACATGACTACCAAGCCACGCCCACAGAACTGGTTGTGAGATGTTGTAACTGGTCATAAGTGTGTGTGTGTGTGTGTGTGTGTGCATGCGTGTGTGTGTGTGTGTGTGTGTGTGTGTGTGTACATGGTTGTCAAAACATCAAAAATAGATCAAGTAGCTCTGGAGAGGTCAGTCATAAATTAGAACACTTGCTAAGCAACTGGCCATTAGGTGAGGACCACTTATATTTGGTTTGCGGGTCACATGACCACCTAGCCATGCCCACCCCAGTCACATGACCACCTAGCCATGCGCACCACAGTCACATGACTACCAAGCCACGCCCACAGAACCAGTTGTTAAGAAATTTGAATCCCACCCCTGAGTAAATTGATGTTATCTTGTCCAGGCAACATAAAAAATTTGCAGGAAAGTTAATATTTTCCTAAGAAATTACCCTTAGCAGAAGAGAGCCTTCCTACAGCATTAATGAAGTATCACTGGCATATTGATTAGGGTTGCCAAGTTTGAAAAAGAAAAAGCTACTATTTTACTGATGCAAATCATTAAAGCAGCATGTCTTTAATGCATCTGATTGATTTATATTTCTCTGTACTCATCTATTCATAAGAAAGGGCAAATTATGTGATGGACTGTCACCCTATAAACTAGCAAATTGGTAAACATGCATGTTCCTATAACATCTTGGCAATTTAAATAGCAGAATGTGTATTTGGGATATACACAGTCATCCTGAGTTACATTAGACTTATAATAGAATTTGAGAAGGAACAGCGGTGCCATCAAGTACGGCTTTGGAATAGATCTTAATCCTCTTTCAAACAAAGGACCACAAGGGGCCTAAATATAGCAGGATTCATTTATAACTTTTGGAAGCAAGTAATCTACAAATGAGGGATAAGTAAGGAAGAGTAAGTAAGGATTGACAGAGATATGCAGATACTATCACCTAAAGCCCATGTCACACTGGCCAACGGATGCAAAATGGACACAATGGACGAGCAAAATATTCCATCCGTTGTTATCCGCTCTCAAAAGGGGCAAAGATTTGCATAACCGGAGCGGATAACACGGACGTGGGGAGGACGCAGGGCGGATGGAAAGCGGATGCGGAACGGAAGCATAGCGGATGGAAGCGGATGGGAGCGGATGACGCAACCGCAGGGCTTCCGGGGGGCCTCAGCGAAATGAACGCGAAACGGCTACAGCGGATGCACAGTGGACGCCGAACGGATGAAGCGGATACACAGCGGAAGCCTAGCGGATAAAGCGGATGCACAGCGGAAGCCTAGCGGATACACAGCGGAAGCGGAACGGATGTCGAGCGTTAATTGCGCATGCAGGGGGGAAGTATTACATAAGCCCCCCACATATAAAGGGAAGCAGCTCGCACGTGGCCAGCATTCTGAGGAAAGACCTGCTGCTGGACACTTCGAGTTCCTTGCCTGCCCTGCCAGCCTGCCTTCCAGCCAGCCTTGCTGCCTGCCTGCCTCCCTGCTTTCCTGCCAGGCTTTCTGCCAGCCTTCCTGCCAGGCTTCTTGCCAGCCTTCCTGACAGCCTTGGTGCCTGCCAGCCTCCCTGCCAGCCAGCAACCCCACAACCATGGGGAGGAAGCGAAAGCCACAGCAACCTGCCACCATCCCTGGCAAGAGGGACAGGGCCAACCTCCCACCCCCTGCCCCTGACTCTGCTGGTGCTGGGGCTTCTGCTGAAGCTGCCCTGGCGGTGGTGCTTCTGCTGGTGCTGGGGCTTCTGCTGGTGCTTACTCTGTTGAAGCTGCTCCTGGTCCTGCTGGTCCTGCTCGACCTGCTCGTGCTCCTGGACTTGCTCGTCCTGCTCGTGCTCCTGGTCTTGCTCGTCCTGCTCATCCTGCTCATGTTCCTGATCCTGCTCGTGCTCCTGGTCCTGCTTGTACTCCTGGACTTGCTGGCCCTGCTGGTGCTTTCTCTACTGCTGCTGATCCTGGTCCTGCTGTTCCTGCTGCTGCTGCTGATGATGATGATGATGCTGATTATGATCCTGCTGGTGAGGATGATGATGCTGATTATGATCCTGCTGGTGAGGATGATGATGATGATGATGATGATGATGATGATGATGATTCTGCTGGTGCTGCTGCTGGTGGTGGTGGTGTGGAGGAGCAGCCCCTACTCCCTGGGATCCCCTCTGATGAGGGCCCATCTGGTCCTGCCAAAGGGAGGAAGAGGTATATGCGACAACGGGAGAGGAGGCAATACTCCATTGCGGAGACGCACGAGGATGAGGTGCTGGAGTGGCTGAGAGAGAACGACTATCTGTGGCGGAAGGGACACCGGCTGTACAGGGACACCAAGCGGAAGCAGGCTGCTTGGAGAGAGAGGGCAGAGAGTATGGGTTACACTTCGGAGGTGCTTCTTGGCTGGTGGAAGCACATGCACACCTGGTACAGGAAGCTGCACCTGAAGAAATCTGGCCAGGCCACTGTGAAGCTGACAGACAGAGAGACCTACGTCATGGCCAGGTGCAGCTTCCTGGAGGGTGAGGTCTGCCACCGAGGTCCACCAGCAGCCCCTCTCACCACCCTCTCTCTCCGGCAGCCTGCTGCCACCTAGTCCTCTTCCAGCCGAGAGTCAGTCCCTTTCCCTGTTTCTGTGGAGCATGCCATGGCGGAGAACCCGCGGACAGGTGTGGTAAGCGTGGTGGAGTACGTAGAGCACTCCCTGGTGCGGTGGGAGAAAGGAGACATCGAGTCCACCACACTCCTAGCCGCATCCACCCCCCTCCAGCTCCGCCTCTGTAGAAAGGCAGAGAGCCGGACAGCTGGAGGGGCAGAGCCACAATATCCTGCTGGAGATCAGGGACACCATCTGAACCAGCATAGATCTCCTCTCTCAACTGGTCCACACCGACTCCTCCTCCTCCAATCACAAGCCCTTCCTCACCTATGTCAACCAGACCCTCAAGGAAATGGCAGATCCACAGTACCAGCAGGTGAAGGACCGGATCACCGAGCTGCTTCACAACCCTCCAGACCCAGAGGAACCTGCTCCCACCCAGTCCAGGCCTGCTCCTCCACCCCAGGTGATGTTCCTCCCATTCCAAGGCTTCCCACAGCCCCTCACCTACCAGGGCTACGGCTACCAGGAGGTCCAGCAGCACAGGCAGCAGCCCTTCCCAGTCCAGGCACAGAGTCATCGGGCGACACCGTTGCCACCTGTTTCACTGATGCCACCGATGCCACCCATGCCAATGATGCCACCAACGACAGCGATGTCACCCATGCCAATGATGCCACCGACGACAGCAATGCCATCCACACCAGTCCTCACCCAGCTGCAGAGCAGACAGCCCCACTACACTACTCCTTCCTCCACCCCACAGCCAAGCCCGGCCTCAGTACATCTGTCATCAATACTGGGGCTGACACCCCTTGGCATGGAGGAAGGACCTCTCAGCATCACGGGGCTGAGCCAGCTGTCCGAGACCTTTCTAAACACACCGTCCCCTGTTGTCCACTCGAGGCCAGGCACTCCAGCATCACCCACCACCACAGCACCTGGACCCTTCACCCCTGAGACTGGGCACACCTCTGAGTGACCAAGAAGAGTGCCAGAGACTGGCTAGCTGGCTACCTGTGGACTTTATTTAGACACTTGACTTGGGTCATTATTTTTTACAGCTTGTTGTTCAATAAAGTTTATCTTTGATTCACACACTTGCTTCACTTCTTTTTTTAATAAAGTCTTGGTGGAAACTTTGCATGCTTGTGGGATGGGTTAAGATAGCAGTGGGGTGGGCAGGGATACCTGTGGAATGAGCAGGGATACCTTTGGGATGGGTAATAGCTGTGGGATAGATAAACCTCCAGTGCAACCATAGTGGGACTGTATGGTCCAACCTCCCAGGGGCCACACCTATGGGCCTTTATTTTCAATAATAATGTAATCAATCATCCACACATGTCAACATAAACACAACTCTTTATTAAACACCCTGTTTATTGTGGGCCCACCCAACATACATGGCCCAATCTCATCCGTGTGATGAGACAGACTGAAGGAAGCATCCATTAAGCATCTACCATCCTGTCTTGCCACTCCACCGCTCCAGCTGGGAAGTTGCACTAGTGTTTCAGGAGGTTGCGCTGCTTCTTCCATTCCCATGAGGCTCTGTTGTGGCCTTGCACATCCTGAGTGTCGATCAGGTTTCGCCCTTGCCTCCATTCCCCAGGCTCCATGTCCCCATTGCCTTGTTGACAGTCCACAAGCCTGTTCTGCAAGACTGGGTAGCGGGTGCGCAGGAGATTGTGCAGGATGCAGCAAGCTTCCACGATCCTACTCATGGTCTCTGGGCGATGCTGCATGATGGTGAGAAGTACCTGGAACCTGTTGGCCAGGATGCCAAAGGCATTCTCCATCACCCGCCTTGCCCTGGACAGCCTGTAGTTGAAGATCCTCTCTTCACGGGTCAGGAGTCTGGAAGTGTATGGCTTCATGAGGTAGGTTCTGAGGGAGAAGGCGTCATCCCCCACGATGAAGTAGGGCACATCTTGCGTGTTGTTGGGCAGGGGGTCTGGATCTGGGAAGCCCACAATGAGGTTGCCTTCCAGCCCCTCCTTGAGGTGACTGGCATTGTATACCTGGGCATCTGAAGATGAGCCGTAGCCTGAAGCATCGATGTACATGAACTTGTAGTCAGCATCGACCATGGCAAAGAGGATGATGCTGAAGAAGCCCTTGTAGTTGAAATAAGTGGACCCCGACTTGGCTGGCGCTTTGCAGGCCACGTGCTTGCCAACTATGGCTCCAACGGTGTGGGGGAATTTCCACCTCTGATACCACTGCTCTGCAACTTTCTTCCAGCCTTCTTCAGTGGAGGGGCACTGGAGGAGCTCCTCCTTGTATTCTTCGATGATGGCCTGCACCACTTCTCTGACCACAGTGCTGATGGTGTTGTGTGGCACCCTCCAGCCGTACTGCATGCTTTTGTAGGTGGTCCCTGAGGCCAGGTGGCGCAGAGTGAGTGCCACCTTGAGCCCAGGTTCCAGGCTGGGCCGGAAGCTGGTGTTTGCCTTGGTCAAACTGGGTGTCAGGCACTGCACAACTTTGTCAAACATGGCTGGAGGCATCCTCATGAAGTTCTGGAACGCCCGAGTGTCTTCGTTCCTGAGCTCCACCATCAGCTTTTTGTACAGTCCATACTCTGCTCTTCTCCCGATCCATTTTCGGACCCAGACGCTTCTTGGCCGCCTCTTTTTCTTCCCATAGTAGAGTTCACAGAGCCTGTAGATGGCTTCGGATGGTGGCTGCCAAAAGGACTGTGGTACAATCCACGGTGGACATGACTGGATGCTGTGGAAGAGCAAGAGTCAGATGAAGGCTGCAGAGGTCTGCACAGGTGGGCTGCTGGTCTGAAAGTGAGATGCAGACGAGTTGCTCCCCTTTTTATAGGCAATATAGGTGTCCCTTTGCATCCTCTAGGCATCCTCTAGACATTCTTAATATCCGAGATAGATCCTCTCTGCGAATGTTTTTTCCGCTTTAAACGCTTTGTTTCTGTGCTGCATCCATTCTGCATCTGTTCCGCGTACGTTTCGCTTCCTCCCTGCGTCCGGGTGGATGCGAGTTGCGCAGATGCGCAGCGGACGCCAAGCAGATATAGTGGATGCGTAATGGATGCGTAACGGATGCGTAACGGATGCGTAACGGATGCGTAGCGGATGCAGAATGGACTAACTGGGTACATTTTCCGCGCAAAAGTTTTACGCAGCCCAAAACTTTTGGAGCGGATGAAACATCCATAAACGGATGCTGGATGGATAGAGAGGAAGCAAACGGAGGCAGTGAGTACAGAACGGATACATCGCGTTAACCAACGGATGGCAAGGTTTTTTGTCCGTTTTACATCCTCTTTGCATCCGTTGGTTCAGTGTGACATGGGCTTCAAGCAGAGTCTAGAACAAAGAGATAGCATTTGGAAGCAATTCAGGCAGATGCCTCTCTAATCACTGAACAATAAGAAGGAAGAGGAATGCAACAATCCAATTTGCAAAATTCTAGTTTTATAGCAATCTCAATAAAAGTAGTTTTAGCTTTCCTGGGGAGAGTGGATTTCTGGCTGTGGAATGAACAACCCACTAAATGGGTGGAGAATTTTGATAGAGGATTTTTTTTTGGGAGGGGGAGGTCAGGTTTGTTTGAAAGGAAAACATCTTCCCCCAATGTTACCATTGCTGCTAACATTTACAGTCCATACAGCCAGAAAGGTTGAGTGCCACTGCTCTAAAATGTGGGGCAGGCACAGCAGCAGCAGCAACAGTCTATTTTCATTCCAGAAGAACTCATGGTGCAATGAAAATTGACTATTGCTTGTTCTTAATCTCTATATGTCTCAAAGGATTTTCACAGAAAAGTTGGGATTTTTCCTATTTGTTTTTTCTAACTTAAAAGATGGTCAGAGAATTTTCATTTCGGGAGTCAAGGGGATAAATAGTCTTCCTGTAGTAGCTTGGCACTGTAAGTACAGCAGCAAATTAACATATATTTTTTTTAAAAAAAGAGAAGGACCCTTGTACTTTCCATATATTGAAATATTTATTCAGTTTCCATGTTGTGATCCAGGGAATAGTGGGAGAACTGAGGATTAGTTTATGGGAAAGTTGTGCAACATTTGCAATGAATGTGATGGGGCTGTGCATGGATATTCTAGTAGGTGATATTAATGGATGGATGGAAATGAGACAAGAGGATACAGAAAAAGTGAATAGGCCAGTTAGAGACTCAAGAATGAGTAAGAATAATGATTTTGTCAGCGTTCTGAGTAACACACCCATTGAAAGCATACGTTTGAGGCAAATAGATTCTTCAAAGGGTATGTTTATTGGATATATCATATTGGCATAGCCAGTGAAAACAAACTCTGACAGGTGCCAAGGTTTTCACTTAAAAGATAAAAGAATCAAACTCCCCCTCCCAAGTGTCACCGGTCACATTGTCCAATGAAAATGGAAGGCAGGCTCTTCTCCACTTTCAATGGCCACCTGTTTCAATTACCTTGGTTCCCACAAGAAAGCATTTTGTTTTGACTGGAGTCTGACTATCTATTTCCCCTCTCCCTTCCCCCTTTATGGCTTCATAGCAACTATGAAGCACCACAAGATGGATTTGCTTCAGAGTTGACAGATTCTTTGATGAGCATCTGCTTGGAAAAAGATTTGCTTATTTCAGATATATGGCATAATTAGAAAATTAATCATACATATGCATAGAAAAAGAAAGGAAAATTTAAGCCTAAAGTATGGTTGATTTCATTCTTAAGGATGAAACAAATTAGACATTTAGTTATGGATACAACTGTGATAAGAACTCTGAATGTGGAACAGGCCATTTCATGGTAATGTTAAGCAGGAACTTGAGAAAAATGAACATGGCCAAAAAAGTGACGAAATGAGTAAAAGTAGAGTGATTCAGGTAGAAAAAGATACAAGATTACATGTGACTATGTGCATGTGTGTGAAAGAGATAAATTTAATCTACAAAAGCTTAAGGTTCTGTTGAAAGAAATCACATATATATATCACATATTATTGCTTTGTTATACCCAACAAGTGCTACCATCTTGATAATCTTGTTTGGCCTTGAACAAAAACAAAATCAGGCCTGTTTATAACTTTTGGATGGGAAATTTCTCAAGACTATGAGAATTGTATGCTAGAAGAGACATCAAATAATTTCCATAATTATATGAAGTAAGTAATAAACTCGATCCAAAGAGACTTTACTTTACTGGTACCAATGATAACTTTAGGAACAACTGTATGCATCATATCTATGTGGGACATTGCCTTGCAAAGAATTATAGGCTACCAGCCATTTCTGGAGGGCAGAAACAGACTGAAATTGTCTTCTGCTCAACCACAGTTCACTGTGAATGTGAAATCAAAGCAGTTCATTAGCTGTAGCAGAAGTTAATGAGCCAAGTCTGGGGAAAAAACAAGAAACGAAACATTAATTTTAAATTTGCCTGCTGTGTCTAAACCTATGTTTAACTTGGTAAGGAATACTTTTTTTTCCAAAATGTACATATGTCTGGTAAGCTACACCCAAAGAAAAGAAAGCAATCGGCAATGAATTTTATAGCATGGAAAGTTGGAGGCACAACAACAGAGAAACTGTCAGACAGAAGGCTGTGGAAGTAAACAGTCTAGACCAGAAGTGAGGAATGATAGCCCTTTATGATTTATGGACTTCAACTCCCAGAATTCTTGAGGCAGTATGGCTGGCTTGAAATTCTGGGAGTTGATGTCCACAAGTCATAAAAACCATCATTTCCCACCTCTGGTCTAGACTGAACTCCTGAAGCATTCCAATCTGGATATAATTAACTGAAATTGATTTAGACCCAGGTGGCATCAAGAGATCAAGAGAGAAAAGAGCTATCTAAAGTGCAGTTCTGAAGTATCCGTATTCTCCATCCATATTTGGCTGTCCTCCAGATACGTTGCACATCAAATCCTATAATCTCTTATCAGTTCAACCAAATATTTGTAAATATTGCAGTCATGGTTATTGCTGAAGGTTTTGTCTACAAAATTGTATGAACCATTGTGGGTAGTATTACATTCTGTCTAGAATACAGCTGGCAATGAGTTGATTTCTTTTTAGATTAAAAAAACACACAATTCTTCATTAGAATTGTGATTTGTATTTTGTATTTATAAAAGGAAAGAATTCTGGTAAAGTCTGTACCCTGAATTATGTATGTTCCCTGAATTATGTTCTGTTTCTAGCTTTTCTCTCTGTACATCCTCTCATTATCTTGTTTCACTCAAATTAACTGTAATTGGTTTTCTTAAATGCTATTGCTCCTATTTTCTGAAACAACATGGATCCTTCTTAAATGAGAAACATAAACCATTCATCAAGAAGTCAAAATACATCTTATTATCTACACTCATTTATCCTTACTGTATGAATACACAATATGCATGTGGTGTGTGTGTATGTGTGTGTGTGTGTGTGTGTGTGTGTGTGTAAGAGAGAACAAGAGACCCTTCCAGACATATAGTACTTTGCCCAAACAATGTTCTTTCTGTTTTTTTTTCATCTTCTTTTTTCAGTCTGCCATTGTGTTTTTCCAAACTTGATGTGTTACTGTGATTAAAGAGGCAAAACAAAGCTTGTTCTTGTTTGGCTCATTTGTATTGGTTTCCTTTGAACCAAAAACTGGCCAATGATGCCTACACAATCTAAAGATATATGAACTTGCAAGGCATAAAACCCAGGCAGTTAATTATAAACCCAAAAGTATATTGGGTATATACCAATTTGGCCTGTCTCCCATATCTTTCATGCACCTTCCACCATATAGCAGCTTCATGCCTTAAGCCAAAGCTCTGATCGATATCAAAGGTTTTTATTCATTGAGAATATGGAATGTACTACATATGGAAAGTTTCCCTGCCATTGAGATAGTTTTTTTTATTTATGAAATTTTTATGCTGCCCATCTCACCTTGATGCTGCATCTCATAAATATTGTTCTCAAATTAATAATAACATATAAGTGTTGGTGAGAAAGAATAATGAGGGGTCATTCCTGGTAGCATTTATGATTCTGACATCTTAATTCTCTTTTATGAAGTCTAACTCACCAAAATGCTTTCCTGAATTATAAACTTAAAAAAACAAGAGTTGCAGAGATGAAAGTTTTCATTTTTAAAGCCCATGTCACACTGAACCAACGGATGCAAAGAGGATGCAAAACGGACAAAAAACCTTGCCATCCGTTCGAAAACGCGATGTACTCACTGCCTCTGTTTGGCTTCCTCTCTATCCGTCCAGCATCCGTTTATGGACGTTTCATCCGCTCCGAAAGTTTTGGGCTGCCTAAAACTTTTGCGCGGAAAATGTATCCAGTTCGTCTGTTCTGCATCCGCTACGCATCCGCTACGCATCCGCTATGCATCCGTTACGCATCCGTTACGCATCCGCTATATCCGCTAGGCGTCCGCTACGCATCCGCGGAACTCCATCCGCCCAGACGCGGGGAGGAAGCGGAACGGATGCAGAACGGATGCCTAGCGGATGCAGAACGGAAACAAAGCATTTAAAACAGAAAAAACGTTCGCAGAGGGGACCTATCTCAGATATTAAGGATATCTAGAGGATGCCTAGAGGATGCCTAGAGGATGCCTAGCGGAAAACCTATACTGCCTATAAAAAGGGGGAGCTCCGGCAGCAGGTCTTTCCTCTGAATGGCGACCTGCTTCTGAGCTGCTTCTATTATATCCATGGGGCTGACGCAATGCATCCTCCCCGCATGCGCAATTAATGCCAGGCATCCATTAGGCTTCCGCTCTGCATCCTCTGTGCATCTGCTGTGCATCTGCTTCATCCGTTCCGCGTCCGCTGTGCATCCGCTCTTTCCGTTCTGCGTCCGATTCGGTGAGGCCCCCTGGAAGCCCTGCGGATGTGCCATCCACTCCCATCCGCTTCCATCCGCTGGGCTTCCGTTCTGCATCCGCTTTGCATCCGCCCTGCGTCCTCCCCGCATCCGTGTTATCCGCTCCGGTTATGCAAATTTTTGCCCCTTTTGAGAGCGGATAACAATGGATGGAACATTTTGCTCGTCCGCTATGTCCTTTTTGCATCCGTTGGCCAGTGTGACATGGGCTTAAACTCCTGAAAAATTTCCATTAAAGCATAGAATGCACAATACTGATTTCACACAAATGCACACAATTCTAACATAATTTCTCTCAGGTTAGACAATATAGTGTTACATTTCCCACAAGAAACATGTATGTAGTTGCAACCTTACTTTTAATGTCAGTAGCAAAAGAAATTCAAGATTCTCTCTATGCTCCCCCCTTATCCTTCCTATAGTTCAGTAAATTAAGGGTGAGATACCTGAGCTTCTCCTAAATGTTATATCTTTGTTCTACACTTTAAAAAAATCTAGTCCTTTTGCTTTGGTAATCATTTATGTGTACCTTTATTTCCATCAGTTATTTTTCTTACAGTCTAAAAAGGTATAAAAATGGTTGGATGATTTCTCAAAATTTTTGCAACAAGGGCAAAATCTTCATGTGTAGGAAATCCTCTGCTTGCAAAAAGATTTCCCAAGAGAAATTTCTTCATCATTCTTTCCTGGCAATTTTATTAATGCAACATAAAGGCTGCAACTATTAGGCTGCAACTCAGGCAATGAAGCTCTGAGCCATTTACATATGTCTCTTGGCCCACAATTAGCTGGATGAATATAAATATACATCAGACTGCGAAAGAAATCTCAAAAGTAAATTCTTCATCAACTTGAATTAATATTAGTATGAAAAATTAAAGGGGAGTTTCTCTTCCCTGTGTTATTTAAAATAATATATAGGAGTAAAACAACCTTGGGTCTATAAAACCATGAGAAAATGATTTAGCTTACAAGTTGCTTATGTGAGAAAGGCTGGTGAGAGAAAAGATGATAATTTCAAATTTAGACAAGTAGATAATTTCAAATTTAGGAAAGTATAAGAAAGAGAGAATGGTAAAGAAAATGTACAAAGAAATTATTTTCACACAACTTTTTGAAAAAGAAGCTGATAAGTTGACTTAGAATTGGCTGATTGTGCAAATCAAAACAAAAGACCTGAACACAGAGCTACCATGTACAGCTTTTTATTGGAATTGTATCTTATAAAAAAAAATGTTCCTTCATATACTTACTCACTTCCATGTCGGAAGCACCCAAATGCTTCTGTGGGGAAAGAATCAGCCGATGACATCACCATTGCCAGGGAGACAACCTGTTTGGGAATCCTTTCATGTCCCCATTAATGAGCCCATAAAAGTGATGCCTATTTATCTATTCACATTTGCATAATTTCAAACTGCTAGGTTGGCAGGACCTGCAGTGAATTATGGGAGCTCACCCTGACTGACAACAACACCTGGGCTTCTAATCCAGGCTTGCAAATTGTCAAACCAGTGTCCTAATCACACTGAATACACTGAAATGGGGGAAAGTGTATGTTCACCACACACAGCAGCAATACATCATAGTGTACAAAATCCATCCTACGTAATATGGAAAGACTGAGATTTTCTATATTCTTACCTGAGACTTTTGAAACAACTTTCTTGTGAAAATAATATAAACTCTACAATCCACCTAAGTCAGGGGTGTCAAACTCATGTCGTCATGGCGGTGTCATGTGACATATCATGACTTTTCCCCCTTTTGCTAAACTGGGCATGGGCATGGCCAGCCATGATGCATCCACCCCCGTTCTTTCTCCCTTGCAATGGAAGACAATCCATGTAAGGCTGTCTTTCTTTCTCTTTAAACCAATTTCTTCAATCCAGATTAATCAAAACAAAATTCTCTGAAAGGTGATGTTATATCAGTGGAACATAATTGCCTTTTCCTTGTCACTAAGAGCACTGAATGTGAATATTCTCAAGGCTATTGTGCTAAATGGCTACTTGAACTGATATTTCATTGGTTTCACAGAGTTCTGACAGTGACCCTGTGGTATGGATTGGTTTGCTTTTTCCAGCATTTTTCTATTTAAATTCTAATTTTGCCATTTGATGCAAGGTGATCGGAGCCTTATAATAGTAGTAGCATAGATTGTTCTGATAGCTTTGCAAATACAGATTGCTAGGGAGGGGGGAAGGAAGAAGGAATAAAATAGTGTGTTCCCACAATAAACAACAGTCACATTCTGATAATGGCTTATCAGATTTCAGACCGCAATGGTTAGAAACATTGCTTCCACATATTTTTCAGGATATTAAAAGATAATTTTATTCTTCTATTTTATTCTTGTCAAAATATTTCATTGGACTGTTAAATTGTCAGCGAGATTACACAGAAAGAAGGGAGAACTATTAAGCTTAACCAATACAGTATAATTGTAGTGAAATCTTTGTATTTCATGATAGGTAATGATTTCTTCCACAAATTTGGAGGAAATTGGAAGATATCTGCACCTGTCAGTAGCCCATCTTGTACAGAAAGGAAAGCGTAAAGCATTTATAACACAAAAAAAATTATACGCAGTCCTCGAACTTACGAACAAAATTGAAACCCCAAAATTTATGTTGCTAAGTGAAAACTAAGTGATTTTTGCTCCATTTTACGTTTCTTGCCACATTTGTTCAGTGAGTCGCTTCAGTTGTTAAATTAGTAACCCGGTTGTTAAATGAATCTGGTTTCCCCATTGACTTTGCTTGTCAGAAGGTCGCAAAAGGGGATCCCATGACCTTGAACCACTGCAACTGTTATAAATGCGATTCGGTTGTCAAGCTTCTGAATTCTGATAACGTGACTAGGGAAATGCTGCAATGGTCAGAAGTGTGAAAAATAATCATGTCACTTTTTTCAGTGACAACATAACTTCGGTCACTAGCAGGCTGTTGTAAGTTGAGGAGTACCTCTATTGGGGGATACCATGTTCATTGCTGAATGAACCAAATACAGCAGCTCAGTAACTGGATTTTTAAAGAACTTTTTTCCACTAAGTATTCTAGTTGAATAGCACCTGAATCAGAAAATGGAAAGGATTTCGACATGAGCACCATATAGTGCTATATAAGGCAATGAGAAATACTATATTCTACTGCCATAGTCTGTTCATTTTACTTCGGTGTACAATGATCCCTTCTTTTCACTGTTGGCATTGTTTGTAATGACGCATAGCAAGAAGGAAATATACAGTACTTTCAGTTGACCTTTATTTTATTTCAATTAGTTAGTTATAATCTTTTGGTTGCTACTTACTCTTTGCAGTTAATTAAGTGACTTATAGTAATAATCAATCTGAAAATGCAAGTTGAAAGATAAGGGTATAAACCAGGTGTGGCAATTCAGTGGTTTAAAAAAATTGGCAATTAGAAAACCATCACATTTGAGTGCATAGATCTGCACATCCTATGCTAATACATTAAAATGTCTGGATTCTTCGGAAGAACTTGATCTGGGAGAAGAAACTATTCCAGATTGAGGTGATTCTCCTGGTCCCACAGGTTATCTTCTTCTGGAAGTTGGAATTTTTGTGTACATGTATTGGATAAGCAGATTACACTATCATGTGGTCCCGTATATGTTAAAAAGATCAGTGAAGCTGGTTAACAGGTTGCCATGTGAACAGAACTGGACTGCTTATACTTCACATATTTTCTACCTATTTTATCCCAGTAGTGAAATAACTGTGGAATTTGGCTCCTTATGTGGGGGGGAGGGATTTCCTGCTTTGTATTAGATCACAGAAGCAAGATTTTATTGTAAAATACTGTGTAGTAA
The DNA here is from genome assembly GCA_015471245.1 of Laticauda colubrina. Taxonomy (NCBI): domain Eukaryota; kingdom Metazoa; phylum Chordata; class Lepidosauria; order Squamata; family Elapidae; genus Laticauda; species Laticauda colubrina. The sequence goes on from BLBF01000016.1 coordinate 44,259,011, forward strand.
TTAAAAAGAAAACTGTAAAAAAGGAAACAGTGCAAATATATTGGCTTAATAATTTGTTTAGAAAATGTTATGCTTAGTATATTTTTAAAGGACTAAGAAAACATTAATAAAGATAATATTCTTCCAATTACTGGATTCCATGACCCTAAATCTTTAAGGGAATTGAAGCTCAACAGCTGTAGAACTGCTGTCCTAGGCCTTGACTCCTAATCATAAAACCCTTTTGACTTCCTCAAAATAAAATCTTCAATAATGTGACTATTTTTCATATTTGTTCTATTACAGCGAACCTTTAACAGTGAGACATTCACAATCACAACACAATATTTATGGCATAAGCTTCTTGATAAATTCAACCTGTTTTGTGAATTATTCCATAGATATCATGCTATCTATCATGTTAATTCAGATTCCACTACCACGTTATATTTGACATGGGTGGTTACGTTTAAGATGATAACATTAACAGTATTAATATTGTAAACCTGAAAAATAACTGCATAAAAAGATAAACTAAGGGGATGGAATGATTCTCTCTGAGGAAGACTTAGGAAGCCTTTCTCTCAGAGGACTCTGAGTCAGAAGAGAAGACTCTGAGGAAGCTGGGCCATTTTATTTTGGACAAACAGTGAGGTGATAGTATTATATAAATATTCATACTTTACAGAAAATGCATATAATGTTCTAGCAAGATAAAATACTTATGCTTATAGCTATAGAACTGTCAACAAAATACAGTATCTTCATCTTAAATTACTTCAAAAAGGAATTAGATAAGTTCATTTAAGGATAAAACTGTTAATGGTCAATAGCCACAGCCATTTGATCTTTATTGTTTGAGATAAAATATGTTTTTCAGTTATTTTTGTCCACTAAGGGAAGAATTTTCCAGGTGTGATTCACGGTATGCTTACTACCAACTGTATAAATACCTACATGGCATAGAATCTTGTTATTTGATTGATCTTTTGTGGTCTAAGTCAGGCAATACGAGTTGATAGGGTTGGCATGTAATTCTGAATTAAACAGTATCATCTTTTGGAAGGCAGTGTTGTGGTTCGCCGGCAGCCGGTGCAGGTCGGCAGAGCTATCAGACAGTGAGGACGAAAGAGAACCAGTCAGAAATTCTGGAGAGGACTTGGATGAGGGTCCTGCATCTGATGCAGGGATGGGGCCAGGACCATCTGAGAGTGGGGTGCTGTCTTCAGAGCCTAGTAGCAGCGAAACAGAGGATCCAGGGGAGCCTTCTCCCAATGCACATGTGCGCAGAGCGGCTAGAAGGCGAGAGCAGCTGAAGCAAAAGGGGCGACTCAGGAGTAAGGCTGGGAGGTGATTGCCCCTCCCATAAGGGATAAAGTCAGACCTCAGTGATGAAAAGCTTTGCAGAAAGCAAAGCAGTTCAGTACTTTCTGAGTCCTTCTTGAAGCTCTGTAGTCTGGTTGATTTTTTCTGGGTTTTTGGTTTATGTTAGCCTTATTTGGACTTGTTTTTTGGCAGCATTCTACAGCACTGAAAAGTGTGCTCTTATCTGGAGGAACTGTATATCATTAGTTTTGGCTAATTCCCATTGCAAGTAATTCCCAGTGTCGCTTTAAAATAGGTTTTACTTTTCAAATCAGTTTGTGTTTTATTAAGGTTGACGAAGCATGGGTCAGAACATGTAGGAAGCAGGCCTTTGTCATGATATCTGTCCTTTGGAATGAAATTACTCCTATAGTCATCCTAGTCCCCAAATTTGGACTAAGGTGAATAGAGACCCTTATGAGTTTTGTTGTTAATCAAAGTCACCATTTTGATCATTATCTCCTTTTTATTTGTTTTGTTGGTTTGGTTTTGTTGAATTTTCTTTTGTTACTCTGTGAGCTGCCCAAAATCATTCTGAGTTGGGCAGTGCTTAAATTGAATAAATAAAATTAAATTAGACATTCTCTTTTTATGGTAAGTCAGTATCACAGGAAAATATAATTTTAAAACTTGATTTTAATTTCTGTTTTTCAACATAACTTTTCATAATATTTTTTTATTTTTGAAGAAGATTTTGATGGAAATAATTTCCAACTTGTACAAAATATATAAATAATACAATAAGGCTGCATTCCTACACATGTATAATTGCAAATATATCCATTATGTCCAGTTGGACTTCTGCGTATCCCACACTTGTGGTAAACATATGAAGAGATACATGTAATACAAGTAAGGCTTATCTTAAATATCACAGTACCAATTAAAAAGTGCCTAATGTCATCACACAGATTTCAGGAATGACAATTAAGTCTGATTTAAAATTCTGTCATTAACATTTAGCTAATTTCATTAGCTCCACTTCACAGTAAAACAAATATTACTCAGAATACAGCTAGGAATGTTACACTTATTTATGTATACCTCTTTTCATTTAAAACCTAGTCTATATCTTCCTCAAGACCTAACTGATTATTAGGCCTATGCAATGTTATTTAGACTTGCATTGAGGGTTTTTTTTCTAAATAAATTTCCTTGGAACTGGCTAAAATGCTTCAAAGTTGTACAGCATCAATGTATGTGGTGGAACTCAGCATATTCTCATTCTGTCCATCCTGGAAGAGCTTTGGTGCACACCAGGAAGGCTGCTGGTAGGTTGCTTTGGTGTTATCAACAGTGCTCATAGTATTTAATGAAAGTGTCCAGCATGGAAGACACTACAAGCTCTGCAGGAGAGGCCTAGGAGGAGTTGCAAAGCAAAATAATGCAAAACAGTACATCTTAGAAAAGAAGCGCCTATGTTACTTCAAAAAGGATGCTTTATCTGAACACTCACTGAAGCAAAGGAATTCATTCAAATATGTAATTTTATGAATATTGTTGAAGGCCTAATTGACATCATAAGTAGAGTTTGTCTGCATATAATGTTCCCCTTCTTATCAAGTCAACATAGAAACAGCCGGGAGTAATATTCAGAACTGAAAATCGGGCTCCTGCACTGATTCACTGTAGCTTATAGAGGGAAGGGAAGGCAACACTAATTTATCATACAATAACAACATATACATTTTTATTAGCTGTTGTCAGAAAAACGTGGTTAATAGCCTTGAATTATCTACTTAGGCATGTGCATGCAATTATCCAGTTTTTTAGCATAACCAGGCAGTTCAAAGCTTCATAGTAGAGTGATGACGATGCCTTGATTTAGAAGAGAACAATTAAATTCATATGCTTTTTTTTCCAAATGAAGTGAAATCTTAATTTCCTATTGCATTGACTCCTATTTCTAGTAGACAAGAGTTATAACATTATGTCTGTATGCAAGTGCATTTGTTTATGAACAACAGCAATGATTGACAATATACAAATGTGCAGCAACTTAACATTTTAAAAAATTAATTAATGAATTAAGTCTTGCAAAATTGAAAAGAATGCTTTAATGCTGAATTTTCCTAAATCACTGCATTGGAAATACTGTAGAAATGGACCCAGGTACCACAATAACCTCTTAATAGTTATTTTCAGCCATACTTTGTATAAAATCCAATTACTTTTAGTTTCATGTGATTAATAGCTATTTTAATTCAATCATACTTATTACATACTATCACTGACTAACCCATTCACACTATCTTGTTAATGAAGGGACCTGAAACAGTAAAAAGTCCTCTGTGAATAGTGCAGATCAGGATTAAAGTGTTTTCAACCTTAAACCCCAGTGCTCTTGAAATCAGTGTTAAATGACAATGTAAAGTATAAAAACATACATCACTCTAGTAATCTGTGAACTGCTTTGTATGATATTCAGAGACTGATGAGATTTAAGCATTAAAATGAATTCTCACTCTCATCCATTAACACCACATTCAGAACTGATTACCTAGTTTACAGAAAGTATTTACAGATCCAGGTGTAAAAATGTTTCTCTCTGAAAACTTACAGGAATTACTGAGCTTTTCCTTGTCTTTTTCACTATTTGTTTATTGTTCCAAATATATTACTATTAAACAATGTAACTAAGATTGTAGCGATCCAAGTACAAACTTTGTTTCACAATAGTCCTTCAATACGGCATTATTGATTTTTTTCTAGTTAACAAGTTTGCTATTGTCAGGTGTGCAGAGCTTCAATTCTCCTGCAAATGGTGAATTTTTAAACATATGAAATGCAAAAAGAACCTAACAAGCACATTCGACTGAATATTGTAGACAAGTTTAATGCTAAAAGATTAAATATGCCTACTATGTTATAAAGCACCCTCTATTAATATATGATCCTACAAGTAAGTTTATTTCAGAGGGCTTGGAAGCAGAATTTATTAGTTCTGTTTTATATTAATGTATTCCTACCACCATAGATTTAAATAATGCCCTTATGTAATGGCTTATCAAGATGGATAGAGCTATAGTAATCTCTCTCTGCTTCGTTAAGACTAATATATTCTGATATTTAGATTTATACCACACCAACTTATTTTATAAGATAATTCATCCAGTAGAATTAGGTTTTGACAATCTCAGCAACCAAAAAGGGGCAATTTTTTAAAAAATTTAATCTCCTAAGTATCTAATTAAACACAAATTATGAAATGATATAATGACAGGAAAGAACCAATACAAAGTATTAAAAAGCTAAAACAGAACGATCTATTAAGTAGTTATTAGAGTAAAACTAAATGGAACTAAGTCAAAATCATCTGAATCTGGTTTTCTTTTATTATAGCCACTATTTAGAAAACTTTAAAGGAGATAAAACAAATTCATAGAAAATTAAATGATAAGTAATCACTTCATGTGATGCCATCAATTTAATTCCAAAGGCAGAAGCAGAATACATTTAAATAATAGGACTAGAGAGTGCTACGTTCCTCAGGATTTTGTCTGCCTGTTAGGAGAAAAAGAATGAATTTGATAGGCCTTTTTAACATTATTATTGAAAAGCACAACCAATTGATTCCCTGGAATTTCATACCTGACTTTTGCTTAATTTCCAAGTTTACAATATTTACTTTATTATTAAACACAAGTTGAGATATATGGAGAAAATCTGCAAGTGTTTTGTCCAAGATTTACCTCAGTTGGCATGGTCCAATTAGGTTTGGGAACTGCAAAATGGCCTTACACTATAACTTTGGGGAAAGAGAATTTTCTTGCAGATGTACATTTCACAATGAAACATCAGTATAGCTGCAGTGCTGACTGTCATAAGTAATTTTGATCAGTAATGTATTTGTAAACCGATAAAGATAAACCAAATGCAATGGTTTCAAAGAATGATGGAATACATCTGTGGGATTTGTGCAGTGAAGATTTTTTCCCCAGTATTATTTGTATAACTTCATGGGAAATGTGAAGGCAATCTTAAATCATGAGGGGCAGGAAAATGTTGGACTGAGTCTAGTTCACAAATTTTCACCCTTACTTTAAGATAAATATCCAATTGCTGAAAAGCTTTTACACAGTTGTTAGTCAAGACGAATATAGCATTGCTTAATACAAAAACTGTCTCTACCAATGTTAAAACTAATTCAAGACATTCTTTAGTTATATTTTATCTATTGTGATAAAAGATAGTTTTTTAAATAAAAAACCTTTCTTTGTTTCTTAAGTAGTATTGCACGAATGACACATCCCATGGGAAATCACAACTTCTAGCTGTCTTCTAAAGCATTCTCATTCTTTGACCTTTTCCTTCTGTTCAAGTTCACTCAACAGATTTTTGCCTGGTATTCCTGCTTTTGTGGCAAACAAAATAGCAGCCTGCTTAAACCCTAGAGACTTCAGGCTTCTCGCATAATCAGCAAATATTGCATGGATTAACTTCTGTGAAAGGCAGGTTAAGGAATATAGAAATGAATAATCAGGTATCAGACTTCTGGATGAAATGCTTAAAGCTGGCACTGTGTTTCATCCTACTACTAGATCTGAAAATATTTAACACTGAAATGTTTCCAGTTTAACTGCCTGTTATCACTTAGATACTTCAGATATGTTGTCCTTTTTATTTTTGCCTTAGACTGAAAAAAAAGATTTAGATACATAGCACCTAATAAAGAATTCCACTATTCCACTATTCATAGATTTCTATGCTTGAATTTATGCATAATTAAAAAAGGATATTTGCATCTTCGTTAACTTCAATAGTGCCATACTTAAGGCATGCCTCAAGAAACAATGCAGCTCGATCAAAATGTCTCATGCTGTTGAAAACAAGAATAAATGATTCTATTAGATAATTTTTTGTCACTGTGCAGAAATACTTCTTCTGATATATGAAACAGACACATACCTTTGATGCAAAAGTTCAGTCACAAAAATGTAAATAAGAATCAATAAAATATATGTGTTTCTATTAATAAAAGCAAATAAATATATTACTACTCAAATACATTATGGAAAAATGTATGGTGAGAGAGACAAGAGTTGGATCGCTTCCATTTTATGTCATTTGATTTCATTTTCAGTTATTTTTCAACTTGTATATTATTTATGTAAATTATTTACAAAAAAATAACTGACACTTGGAAAATATACTACAAACAAAATATATAAAGTATACTACAAAGTATACTACAAACACCAATAAAAATAGAGTTTTCCTACTAAGGAATTTTTATTTCCATTTCCATTTTTCTTTATATATTTCTGCACTAGACTTTCAGTCAGAATAAAACTAGAAATAGGCAATACTACAAAAACCTCATGACTCATTCCATGTAATGAAATCAAAAGGTATTATTGTTGTTGTTGAGCAACATAAACAAGGTACCACTTTTGATAATGTTCCTTAAGCAACTAATCAATACCTAACATCATATTCATACACTGAAGTCCCTTAGCTAATTCCCAGATAGTTAGGTATCCTAAATCAGATTCTTTATAGAATATACTTTTTCTCTGGAAACATATCTATTTGAACTGACAAACAGGCATCTTTATTCAGACAGATATTTAAATGACTTCTGTTTTGACTTTCAAGAGGTTGCATCTAGTTGATATTGTATTTTTTTACTCTTATTTTTTTTACAAAATGCAAAGCATACAGAGAAGTGGTTAATATTTTTAAGTCACAGAATATATGAACTGACCTATGTAACATCTCAGCCACTCTAATGAAACAACCCAGGGAAAGTAGAACAAGGATTGCCTTGGATTTTTGATTGATTTGTGGAGAACAAAGGTGATCCACCCAACGCTTCAAAACATCTGCGCATTCTTCTGCATTCAGTCGAACCTAGAAAAGATTCAAAATATTTGAAAACATTCTAGAACATTCAAGTCACATGTACCTGTAAGGTACCTAAATGTAATAACTCTTGATTTATATCACTTGCTTTAAATTATTTTCTAATTATTTAGAGAATAATGAGAAACAACCTGCAATTTTTGAAAACTGACATTGATAAATATCCACCAGTACCTCTAGTTCACTCACGGTTTAAGGCTATTTGTAAACACTTCCTTTGAGCACATCAGCTACTATTTTTCTCGGCTTTTATTATACATGCCATTATTTCTTAACAAGGAGCAAACCAAATAGGACAGAAATCATATTGATAAACATCCTACCTTAGCAAGCCATGCAGCTCGATTCCATTCCCCATAGGTTTGTAGGTAACGACAGGCATCAGCAGCTTTATCTATTAAACAAAGTAACTGGACACCCTCTGGGGAGGATGTAAAGAAGGAATGTACCAAGTCTTAATGAATCACAGTTCAAATTAAAAAAGTTATCATATTGTTCTGACCCGGCTCTCAAACACAACAAACCCTCTGTAGTTAAATAAATTTTCCTTTCTTTTATTAGGAGTGACAGCAGCAAAAAGTCTTTCTCTGTCTCACACAGCACGCTAACAAGTCAGCTGGCAGGGACATGAATAGTTGTCTGGCCACACCTATTCATCTCCGCCTCCTGTCTTTTATCCCAAGAGCTAGGGTGGGGCTTCGCTAGAAGTAGCAGTGGCTCTTTCATCCCCAAGGATCAGCCCATAGATTTCTGCTGCTTTCCTCTCCTCTGCCTTCTGCACATCCGTGTGTATCGTGGTTAGCCGCCAACAGGTGCAGATGGCTGAGGAGTGAGGACTCAGATGCCAGGACCATTAGGGAGTGGACTGCTGCCTTCAGAGATTGTGGGGGCTGGCAGCAGTGATGAGGAGGTTCCGAGGAGCCTGTGCTAAGTGCGCAGGATTGCTCGGAGGAAAGAGCAGCTACAACAGCACAGGCAACTCGGGAGTAACACTGCAATGTAATGGCCCCTTCAAAGCCAGCTGTGAAATGAACATACTTTGCAGAAGGCAAAGATGTTTTGAAACTCCAGCCTCATGGACATTCCAGTATCCTGAGTTTGTATTTGAAGATTCTTATTTTGCAAATTATTTTTTGTCTGTTATCTTTTGGCAAGTCTTACACAGTTTGGCAAGGCTTGTGCTTATCACAGCTAATTATTTTATAAAATAAATTACAAGGTTTCTGTTCCTTTTGGATTGTTTGATTTGTTGGAAAAGGGCATGGGTCAGAACAGCGTATCAGGCACCGGACCCAGCTGTTCCTCCTCTTCCTCATCAGCCACCTCCAGATCTGGGGGCTGTCAACATCAGAGGATAACGGACAGCCCACACTCCACCTCTGTCTCTATCTCTGACAGCTCCATTGCCTCTTGCCTCCCAGAGCTCTCAGACTGCATTGATGCTGGCCTTGATTCCCATGCCACTTCCTCATCTGTGTTGGCTGTTGGAGGGCCGGTGGTTCACAGGCCACAACACATATCTTTTCCAGTTTAAAATGATAGACTATTGCTTTTTGTAGAGGATAAAGTACAAATAGCTAATTTATAACTTTCTGATTCAATTTTAGGATATTCACAACTATTTAATACTGTTTTGGACTTCAACACATGACAACCCCCCCCCCCCCAAGTGATACAAGTAGTCCTCAACTTAGAGCCACAATTCAACCCAAAATTTATGTTTCTAAATAAAACATTTGTAAAGTGAGTTTTGCCCCACTTTATGATGTTTCCTGCCATAGCTGTTAAGTGAATAATTGCAGTTATGGAGTTATTAACATGGTTGTTAAATGAATCTGGCTTCCCCATTCATTTAACTTCCCCATTGACTTTGCTTCTCAGAAAGTCACAAAAGGTGATCACATAACTCCGGGACACTGCAACTGTCATAAATACATGCCAGTTGCCAAGCATCTGAATTCTGATCACATGATCAGGGGGATGTTGCAATGGTTGTTAACGTGAAAAACAGTGATGTCATTTTTTTCAGGGCTGTTGTAACTTTGAACGGTGATTTAGTGAACTGTTGTAAATCGAGGATTACCTGTATATAAACATTTCAAAGCAGAATTAATTTAATCACAGTATTTGACTGTTGACAGAATTTGCCTCAATTTCACTTCCATTCTTTTTAATGCACTAATAAAACAAAGACTTGTAGAAATAAGATGTTTATCAATCTTTATCAGAGGAAGGAGAAAATAGGCCTCCTTGCACATTATTAGATGAAATTAAAGTAAATCTAAAGGAGGGATTGATAATGTTGTAAAATTGTTCCTATATACAGAAAGCTATATGTACATAACATTTTGGCAGAATCTCATCTGCCATCATCAGGCTTCTGTATTGTGTTCGTCTGTATTGCTGATGATGGCAGATGAGATTCTGCCGAAACATTGCTACAACTTTAAAAGCACAACTACAATGATGTGGGAAAATACCTACATACATGTAAGTACCCGTGAAAATTTAAGAAAACAAATATAAATATAAATATAAATATAAATATAAATATAAATATAAATA
>BLBF01000016.1:44276831-44303719 GCA_015471245.1 Laticauda colubrina
TGTAAAATGCCCAGGTTTTGACTTATAACCTTCACCATCTATATGGGTATAAATGATCTGCCACTTCTTTGCTTGTCAGAAACTGACTGGGAAGGTGGCTAATGGTGATGACGTGATCCTAGAATGCTGCAACAGTCATAAATATACCAGTTGTCAAGGACCCAGATTTTGATCACATGAATGTGGGGATGCCTTGATGGTTATAAGTGGGAAGACTGGTCATTTAGTTTTTATCATTGTAATTTATGAACAATAAACTAATAGTTGTAGTTCAACAAAACCTGTACTATGTCGATCACTATCAAGAAGTCAGTCACAAGATACAAAATCATTTATGATTTTGGTTTTATGGAATTTTAAGTAAATTACCTGGATACCCTAGCTTTTAAATCCCAGAAGTTCAAATTGCCATCAACATCTCCCAGAACTAAGGTATCACCTTTCCAGGCAATGCATGTAATACTGCCCATACTTCCCTACAAAAAAATTAAAAAGCAAAGATTAAAAATCAGTTAAATTGTAATTTGAAATATACATAAACTTAGAGGAGGTGACTTGCCTCTTACACACCCATCATTATTTAAACATATAAGTCAATTGGATAATCATTTAATAACATTAATTTATGGAAGGCTGAATTATTTTTATTTGTATGTCAAAAACAAGATATTGGAGAACTTTCCTTCTTTTTCTCTTTCATCAATAGATAGACAGAAGGTAAAGAAAGTACCATAGGAACTTTCATTACATCTACTGCAAACATTTTAGAATTATAACTATTGAAATAACTATTCAGCGATGAACTTACATCAGGGGGAATCCTCGCACTGTCTTTGACAGAATTCCCTTCCACTGTCAAGTGATAAACTTGTCCATCGGTATCTGTAAAAACAAAGTGCTCCCGAGCAGAAATGTTCTGACTTAATTCAGATTTACTCTCTGCTTCCTGCAACAAGCTTTAAAAGAGAAAGCAGCAAGTGTTTCATTCAGTCTATATCTGTAATATAGGTGCATATACACAAATGCTTAAAATATATATCACAAGAAAGTAATCCTGTATTAAGCAATTTAACATAAAGAAATATTATGACATATTGCTGTAAGCCACCTAGGACTATCATGTGTAAGCTAGGCAGCCATATTTATTTGAAAGAAATAAGTAAAAATATATCAAATAGAATCTGTAATGTTTTTTTAAAAAAGTGGTTTGATAAAATTATATTTCAGTATTAAATTGCACCCTTATATAGAATAGACAAAAGATGTATTTTACTACAGCACCGTACAACACATTTTAGTATTTTATTCTTTCTGTTGCTGTCCCAGTGCTGCAACATTATCAAGTTGATAGCTGATCTAAATTACAGTCCAGCTAAACTTTTTATTTTCATAGTCCAGAATTAGTGACATAAATGCTAATGGGGAATAATCTTGAGTAGATGACATCTCTGAGAAATAAACTTAACATGAATTTTTGTTTAGACTGGTATTGATACCTGATCATTGAAGACTCCAGACTGCTCTGCTCTGTATCTGATACCACTGTTTGCCTCGCCATCGCCTCACGGGCTGCAAGCTGCTTCTTTCTTAAACTCTTCAGATTATGAGAAGGGGACCATTCCTAACAGAAGAAAATCCAGAACTTTCCACATATAAAGATTTATCAATAAAAAATTCACTCAAATGTATTTGCAGAAAAAAATGAATAATAAAAAAGTCACCAGTATTGTTTTTCTAATAATCTGAATTTAAAAAGGTAAATAATATATGTATTTATCCAAATAGATTGTAAGAATTCTTTAAACAAACTTCAACTCATGCAAGAATAGCTAACACTTATACACATATATACATACATATGGGAGAAGTTAGATAAAATTTATATCTCACCAAAGCAGTCATTGTAGGAAAGTTTTTAGACATTTCTCTGAGAAGAGTACATGTCCTGATGTCCCATAATTCCAAAGGTTTATCTTTGAATACAACTGCCAAATACTGCCTAAAAAGAAATACGTAAGAAAATTTCATCACAAATATGACTATATTTCATCTTGTTTTAGGTACTGTCCTAGAATATCTACTTAATGGCTTTGTAAAAGTCCTTATATAATTTTAATAATTTTTTATTTGGAGCTTCCCAGAATTGGTTTTAAGTGGGTTGTAAGGTAAGTAACCTAAATAATTTACCGATATAACACTGATGTTAATAACTAAACCCTATGACACTGCTGGTAAACGCCCAAAGAAGCTTAAATTTACTTCTTTAAAGAGATAAAATTATCTCTTTATGATTTATGAAACACTATTTATGAAATCCTTACATCTAATACATATTAATATAGAAAATGAAGAAAACAAGGCATAGATTTCTGGATAAATTCTAGTATTTCTTTGAAACAGAATATTTTCAGTTTCATATTCTCGAAGAAAGCAATAGGAAATAGTTCTAAAGAAAGGGGAGCAGAAGAATAAGAATAATCCTATATGCTCTACACTAACAAACCATTCAATATTTGAATGATAGACAGCACTGTTATATGTATTAGTTTTTCACTTGAATATTCAAATTTATTTGCTTGAAATAAGTCCATTCAGAGAGGGTAAACAACAGATTCTATGTAAACATGTAAATAATTAGAATAACTTTCAACAGGAATCTTAACATAACCCACTACAGTGACTTGCTTACTTCAAATGGGACACCTTTATCATTTCAATTGCTGGTTCATCGTTGCCTCGCTCCCCACGAAAAGCAATACTCCTACCTAAGAAGATGATGCACAACATATGTAAACTATCCAATACAAGTAAACCTGTTGTGGCTGATCTTGCAAATTCTTACTTTAATTCCATTACATATTCCCTACTTTACATTAGTTTCCAAGTTCCGTACATTACGTTTTCTGTATTATAAATAAATGCCACACTGAGATAATGAACATGAGATACTGCTAAACTTTTGGTTCCAAGCCATCCCATTTTTCACACGTATTTTTTTTCCTAATTTTAAAAGCTCAGTGTAAATTATAGTAAATGCAAACAATTTCTCTGTGAACCTGGACTAATCCTCTGTTCAATCCAGCCACTTGTCTGAAATGGTATAGGGTCACCTGCTTGAGCAGGGGATTGGACTAGAAGACCACCAAGCTCTATTCTGATTGTATTGATTCCATCAGTTTCCAATGCTGAAAGTCTCTTAAATGTCTTATTCATACAAACTGCATTTGTTCATGACATAACAACTTCCACAAAAAGTTACATATTATCTAAAAATGATCCAGACAGCTAAAAGAGGTTCTCTTCATGTAAATGTTGCTGCATTTGTTACATTCATTATACTGAACAGCAACCATTTTCTCTCATTGATATTTATGTATCCCAGTTTACAATGAGTTTCAATCACTTCTTTCAGAATGTTCTGCAGAGAATTTGAAATTAATAGCCACTAAGTCATATACCAAAAACATTATAATGATTCTCCCATGCTTATTTAGGAGAAAATGGATACACTAAACTAGAATTATTATCTTTTTGTGATCCAACTTTCTTTCCCACCAGTACTGAATAATATAAAACTGTATTTAAAATATTGTGGACCAGATATAACAGAAACTCTGTCAGTACTTTCTTTTGGCAGCAATTTTTGTTAATTAGTGAGATCATCAGACAATGCAGCAGTTACTATGGAGAAATATTAAATCCAGTCAAATACATTTTAAACTCATCCAAATGTATTTAAAACTTTATCCATTTGAAAACTTTGCTGACTATAACGTGGCATTTCTTAGTATTTGCTTCTTGCTTCTTAAAAAAAAAGAGAGAGAAAGGTGAAGTGGGGAATGCACTGAGTAAACCAAATATTTCAAAGTTAAGTCACTGATCTTTCTACTGTTGAGGTCCAAGCAATTACGCATTTCCACATGTGCATCCACATATGGAAACGTCTTTGTTTCTCTCACTGATAATATCTGTAATCAGTGGGAGATATAAAGCTTAGCAGTACCTACAGCATCATTACTAATATGTACAAAGAAGAATTGGGTATTTAAAATGTCATATTGTTGTAACAATACATTTATTAAGTCTAGGAAGTACTGAACTAGCAAGCTTTTAAAATTAGTTTTGAATGTGTATTCTCAGAGGAAGCCAAAGTGCTTTTCATGTAACAAGTGTTCAACAGTTTTGCAGATACTGGTAAAATCTGTCAATTTATGTTTTGAACACAAAATATGAATGTCAAATATATTGAACTTACTGAGCTATATTTATCTTAAGTTTTTAAATCTGTTTTTTTTTTAAATGAATTAGCCATTCATCTCATGTATGTCATACCCCCCATTGTAATAGCTTTAAATCCATCAGACAGAATTCAGTACAAATGCATTCTGCACAGCTAGTACATTCCTCTATCTTATCAAATATCATATTTTGCAAAGCATTTACCTGTGGGAAGATCAACCACTTGCAATTCGTTTCTCACTAATCCCAAATTATTAGGTGTAGATGTAGCAAATGAAAGGAAACCATTCAAGCCTGTCCATTCAATACCCCTATCAAGAAATAATATTGAAGTATGTTATACAGGCATTTTGAAGTATAGAAAATAGTATAACTTTATGGGACAAGGAACAAAAATACTCAACAAGCATTGGAAGGGGAATAAATACACTTTACAACAGTCAATATTTCTCTTTAAATGAAAAAATAATAATCTTACCATACCATAGACCACAGTAGATTCACCATACAAAAATATTAACATATACCAAAGTTGTGAAAATCAGTAACACAGAATATTTTCAACAGTTTAAATTCCAACAAGTCATAAAAAACGAGGCCAAAATTCCAAGTTTAAAAAAAGGAACTCCCATTACTTTAAAGTTGTTCTGTATAAATTGAGAATGGAGAATGATATTAAAAAATGTCTCAATACCAAGAGATTGATGATGAATAATCCTTTAAATAAGCTGCATTATTACTAGCAGTAACACAGCAGTTAACCTAGCAATAATTTAAAGTATTATAAGAAAGCAAGGATTATTAATGTTACTTTACATTCAGCACTGTTGTATGAAGTCTCAATAATATAAATCTACATATAAATACATGGAATACAAACTCTAATTTGGTTTGGCACGTGCTACAGATAAGTGTCATGTATTATATGAAATGCTTTCAAACATTCTTAAAATAGTGGAGCAAACTGTAATATCTCTGCACAGGCAACAGATGTCTGAAGTAATATTTATCACTGTCATATTTAGAAAAAACATAAAGCTGAAATATTATGGTGATTCCCAAGTCAGATAAGCAATTCACTGGGGAAAAAGGTGATTCAAATAGTTTTGCTTGGTTTATCAGACATTGGTCTTCAGCCAGAAAAACCTCTAGGAGTAGAAACATACAGTAAGATTTTGCACAGTACAATTAATGCACATATCAAGAAAGGATTATGAAAGATGGAAAGCAGGAAGGAAAAATTCAAATCTTATTCAAGTTGTAACGTTTATTATTATGGTCACATAATTTGCAAGGAACCAATGGAAAAAGAGGAAAAATGCCTGATTTCTTCATAAAGTTAATAACTTGGGTTTTCCTTCTCTTTTTCCTCTCACTGACCTAATCCTGAAGATGGCAGAGATGCATTATTACATTCAAGATCATACTGCTGCTTATGAATGTAAACTGTTTCTTAGTTCAGGTATTTTTGAAGATTTATAATCTGACAGATGGTGAGACTGCATTTTCTTAATAAAAACTAGCAATCATCTAAGGCACTGAGTGCCAAAATGGGACAGCACACACATGCGTGCCAAAAACTGGAAGAACAGGTCCCCGGCGTGTGCTCACAAGAGGGCCGGAAACTGGAACGCACATGCACACCGGCCCCTTGGTCTTCTACTTTCTGGCACTCCTGTGTGCGCAAAGACCAGCTGGCTGCAGCATGCATGTAGGCCAGGGTGCTGCTCTTTTGGTTTCCCACATTCACGAAGACGAACTGGCTGGCGTACATGCACGTGCTGGAACTCAGAAGAGCAATGGGCAACGGCTGGGCATGCCCGGAGAGATGGCTTTGCGTACCACTTCCAGAACATGTGAGACACATTCACCATCGTGAATCTAAGGCATAACAGCAGGAATGTCTAAAAAAGAAATCTAATGGAGAAAATAATTTTGAATGAAACGGGCTTTTTGGAACACAGTCAAATTTGTGTATTTAATTATTCTATCTGATGCTTTTAAAAACTTTCCTAAATAAAGAATATCAGAAACCCCAAACGGAATTAGAAAGTTCTCATCTCAGTTTGATGTATACTCCTGATCTAATTAAAAAAAAAAAAGGCACTCTATTTTCTCCTACAGGAAAGACAGAATGATTTTAAGCAAACAAACACAGGGAAATGTTGAGCAATCTTTTTTCTCCCAACTCCTGAATGTTGCTCTATTCATGATTCCAAGTTCGGCTAGGTATTGAGAATGAGATTTTTTTTAATGAGATACAAAAAAAACTCCCTCTCATAAATGGTTTGAATCTTATTTGAACCAGGCAGGTCTGTCTATATTGCAATGTACTAAAAAAAGGCAAATTTTATGTCCAGGTTCAATCAATATGCATAGTAGTTACCAATTCAAATGTTTATTATGCAAAACCATATTTACAATGAATCAATCATGATTCTATTTAAGAAAGTGACATTATTTTACCAACGGACTATCATCTCAGAAAATGTCAAATGTTTGTATTAAATATTTTATTTTATTTCCCAACCCCTTCCAGGATCAAAAACAATTAAAAGTAACTCACTTGACTTCACAGGAATGAATGCTTAATTCTTTATATAGGTATCCACTAGTAAGATTATACACCAAGACCGACCCATTGCTTGTTCCTGCAAAGAATCATTTTTTATTATGTTTAAAAATAAAAATTTATATTAGTGTTTTACAACCAACTTTGTGAATAAAAATGATTCTTTCAATTAATTTTCCCGATTCTTCTACACTACAGCAACAATGAACATTTAAGCTATTATCCATAGCAAATTAGCAATGTCAGTTTACAAAGTTGATGTAAATTCTCTATATAGAAACCTAGATGGTTGCTAAAGAAAGAGACATCCTTAATGCTCATATTTTCTATTTAATCAAGGATCAGGAAAGTATTCCAAGATAAAGATTGTCTCTAACTTTCCAGGGACCTGGGCCAGGCAGATATTGTTTGAATTATTATGGTTCTTCACGCAGTCAGACAGATTTTAGATTTAGCATTTTTATCCATCTATCAAATCCTTTCATGCAGCTAGTCAGTTGTTTAAGGCCCGGTCCCACTGGCCGACGGATGCAAAATGTATGCATAAAGGACACAGCAGATGAACAAAATTTCGGGGGTGGCTCCATCCGTTGTCATCTGCTCCAAAAAGTGGCAAAAATTTGCATAAACAGAACAGAAAAGAATGGAAAAGAATGGATGTGTGTAGTATGTAGCGGGGATGTTAAACGGATGTTCATAGGAAGCCTAGCAGACGAA
Organism: Laticauda colubrina; assembly: GCA_015471245.1. NCBI lineage: Eukaryota > Metazoa > Chordata > Lepidosauria > Squamata > Elapidae > Laticauda > Laticauda colubrina. The sequence goes on from BLBF01000016.1 coordinate 44,284,360, forward strand.
AGCGGATGACACCTCTGAAGGGCTTCTGGGGGATAATTTCAAAGCGGATGCATAACAGATGAAGCGGATGGATCACGTACGCCTAAAGGAAAGAAAGGGGATGCCGCGCAGATGTATATCAGATGCAAACCGTTCACTGCGCATCCTTTCTATTTCCATGCTACTAACGCTATGTAGACGTTCCGTGTACCTTTTGTTTCCTCCCTCTTTCCGTTTTCAGCTGCAGTGGATGTGAGTTGCGAGGATGCCCAGAGGATTCAGAGAGGATACAGCGGAAGTTTAACAGATGATAAACGGACATGGAACATTTGTAGCTCGTATGTCGCGGATTTACATCGTACACGGCAGAAAGTTCATCCGTTCACAAAGTTTTGTGCAGCTCAAAACTTCTTGCGCGGATGAAATCACAGTGGACGGATGCTCGATGGATAGAGCGTATGAAACACGTATGCAATGAGTACACAACGGATGCATAGCATTTTCCAATGGATGAGAAGCTTTTTTTAACGTTTTACATCCTCTTTGCATCCATAAGTGCAGTGAGACCGGGCCTTTTAGACTGGATTTGACATTTTTATCCCTCTATTGAGTCCTTTCCAAGGTCCGGGGATAGGCAGGTATTGTTCTTTGATGGTGTTAGGGGTGTTATCTCAGGATGTAAGCTGTTCCAAGTAAAGTTGCCTTTTGCAATTGACTGATAGTGATTTTGTCAATGTTATAGAATTCAAGATGTGTTCAATATGATTTAGAATTGCATCCAAGGTGCCTATTACTATTGGTATTGTCTTTTCTTTCTTTTGTGAAAGTAATTACACTTCTATTTTGGGGCATTTATATTTTGTAATTTTCTCCAGTTCTATTCTGGTGTGTTCAGTTACTACAACGTCCACCATCCAGACTTCTCTTCTTTCTAATTATCCAATATTCTTGGTTCTTATTTTCCCTACAATCTCCTGTCAGATGTTCACAGTTCTCTTAAATTATGTTACTTTATAAACTGTCATACTGGATTTTAATGTCTATAGAATTCTTCTTAGGCATTTGAATATTAATAGGCTATTTCAGTATTTGTTCAATTATATAAAAATTATCGATAGAACAATTCTATAGTATTTAAGTATTTTTATATGTGACCTAGAAAATTATTATTGGGCAATGAATTATATTTTTTCAGGAAAATATATTCAAACATAAGCACATTTTTCTGAGGCAGTGTTTTATAGAAAAAAATAAAGAGATAATTGGTCATATTTATTTCAGTCTGAAAAACATGTTAGCAGTTGCAATTTCTAAAATATGAGGCAGAAAAACCTAAAATCAAAGGGAAGTAGTATTACATTTTCATGAAATTTTGAAAGCGGGTTTACAGCAGTTTAGTGACATACTATTTTCTACAGAAATATTTTCTGAAACCGCACTGAGTTTATTACACAAAGCTATTATTTCATAGTCAAACTGAACAATATATTGAACTTTACTGCTTAGACAATACTTACCCACAGCAAGCAGGGGCTGATATTGCTTAATATTTTTGGTGGTAAGAGGTGGACACATGCGAATCGCAAATGGAGGCAAAGGAAGTCCTGAAAGGAGTCCTGTTAAAATGAACTTCAAATGCACTTCTTGCAAACAATAATTTTTTGCTTGATCTTCGGTAGACAGTGCACCTTTATCATAGGACAGAAAACAAAGTTGTTGTTTCTGGCATTGTGTGTGTGTGTATGTATGTGCATACATGCAATTAATGTGTGGGGGTGTGCATGTGTATATGTGTGTGTGGGTGTATGTATACATATATACATACATACATACTGTGTTTCCCTGAAAAAAAATCCAACCTGAAATAAGCCATGGCATGATTTTTTTGAATGCTCGTCATATAAGCCTTATCCCAAAAATAAGCACAGTTAAGATCCTCAGCCAGAATGCATTTATATCATATTTTCCCCTAACTGGTAAATAAGCTTTAATACGTCTTTTGGAGCAAAAATTAAGAGTCTTGTCTTCAGGAAAATATGGTCTGTGTGTGTGTGTGCGTACATGCACATGTACAGAAAAATATTTCTATTACAGTAATGGTTTTAATAGGTAATTGCTTCTGCATTCAACAAGCAGGAATCCACTTGAACTGAAAGGTTACTTTTATATATTAGCATTATCTAAGAACAACCTGAATTAATTTCTGTGAGAATTATGCATTCATCTATTTAACAATGCACATGTTTAATCAAAATTACCCACACAGTATAATTCATGTTTCATGAATTAAACCTTGAATATATCCAACTATTCATTCTCTCACATCTTTTTATTTTATTGCTGTGATCCAACATTTTGTTATTAAAGGATGAGAGAGAAAGATGCCTGAATATAATTGAGAGAAGAAAACACAGAAAAATTCTTAGAAATTGCAAAAGAAGCAATACCTTTCAACAGTCTTGACTCTGTAAATATAAGAAAATATTTAGTGTGAGCAAGTTTTTGTAGATTTATCATTATGAATATTTATATATGGGTGTCATCCTGTATTTCTATCATCGGGATGCAAGACTTCTTGCAATTGCCCTGGTGGGCTTTATGCATTTTTCATTTTGCAATGAAAGGTGCCACAAAAGTAATTATGATTGCTTAATAATTTAAAATATTCCATCTGGGAAGCACAAGGTGTCAAGTTTTTAAAATACACAGTATATAGAAATAAATGTTTCTTTATACTGTATATTTTAAAAACTTGATACCTTGTGCTTCCCAGATGTTTATTTCTATATATAGAAGAGGTAATGACTAAAGGAAATCAACTTATTTAAATGAGCTATTAGTAATTAAAAATAATAATTTGGCTATTAGTTCATGCATTACATAGTAAATTATTCAATTATACTTCATAATCACATCTTTTAAGAAAAATAGTTGTACATTTTTTAAAAATAGCTTCAATATTTTTATTTGTGAGAAAAGTTAAATGTATTCACACATATGCATGTGTATCAGCTATTTATTCATAGTTCTATATTTGTTTTTCTCCAGAAGTTGATAAACACTTAAATACTTACTTATCATATTATCCAATGACAGATCTGGAAGCTTATTCTGCAAGGTCCCAACAGGAATTCCACAGAATGAGATAGGTGAATACAAGGGTGATATGTTGAAATGGCTAAAAATAGCAATAAGAAAATTTCAGCATGCATTGAATTATCTTCTGGGACAACTAACAAATACAAACCAAATGAAATTGTATACGAGGACTGGTAAACAGGATGAAGTAGCCTTGATTTTCACTGGCTACAATGAAAGTTTTAAATAATATATTTAATCTTTTCTCTAATAGTTCCCTGCATGTATTTTTTTTAAATCCAATAAAAATATCTCTATTACTATTATTCATGGCTGGGATAATTACTTTTCAAGAACTGTTAAAGAATAATATTTTCCTAATCCATTGACCAAAATTCATGTATAATATTTCAGGTGTTATCTACTCCAACATGTGCTAAGAATAACAGTGAGTGTTTTAGCTACTGTTAACAGTGTCAACAGTGAAATATATTGATTATATTGAGGAGATAAACAAATACTAGTGAAATTTGATAAAATTTGCCATTTAATATATTTACTCCATAAATTTGCAGATACATAAAACACATTAATTTCTTTCTAATGAATTAAATTTAATTTATGCTGGCTAAAACAATACACTGCAAGGATATGGCAGAAGCTACCAGCTTATTAATGCAAAACCAATTCACTTTCTTTTGATTACTATTATCTAAAATAAGCTTATAACATTACTTCAGCATGCATTGAATTATCTTCTAGCACAACTAACAAATACAATCCAAATGAAATTGTATATGAGGACTAGTAAACAGGATAAAGTAGCCTTGATTAGATCACGGATTATCATTAACTCATTAGATCACGTATATTCTCAGCATGAAGCTGCCAATGGTTTTATTTATATGATTTTCTTAATGCTTCTTATATTACTTTGGTTCCAAATGTTTGTCATCTGACACAACCTAAAACCTAATGTAGCAAAAAATTCTGCTTCAAGTGTTAAGAATTTTCCTGAAGTTGAAGTACAAAGACGAACAGGTTTGAGAACTGATCTGAGTAAGTGGTGGGGGAAACATTTAAAACGGTGACCATTGAATAAAGTATTCAAGTATAAAGGGATTCAAGTAACATCAAATAGCAATGGAACTGTAACTTTGGTATAGTTAGAGTTCATATAAATCATGTGCAAGTTTTATTATACATTATCTTCATGAGGTTGTTCATATTACTTTTTGAAGATTGCATTTGTATTAAATTTCATACTTTCTGGCTCTATGAAGGTGTATCACAAATGGGCTATGATTTTGAATATTTATGCCAGAAAACATCATTACCGTGATCATTTTAGCCATTGTCCATCCACTGCAATATAAAGTCCTCTTCCACATGTTTCTAACCCAAATGGTTTCTTTTGCCAATTGTGCCGCAATACTTGCTGATGTCATTGATCCATCTTGTTTTAGGTCTCTTTTGTGGAGACTTTTTGTCAAATAGGATCCATTTTATGACTGCCTTAGTCCACATACACACATACAGAGTGATAAAAATGACACCAAGTTACCTGGTACGTATACTTTGACTTGAAATGGTGGACTTCAGCTCCCATATCATAACTCTTCCATCACTGACTATAAGAGCTACAGAATTTTCATTTACTGGACAGCTCACCATACTAAATGGGCGAACAGTCTTGGTAACCCTAATGGCATCACACTGACTTCGTAAGTCATAGATGAGTTCCTGAATGGGGTCAGGATCTGTAAATGTTAAAATGTAAGATACCAGGCATTTGTGATTATCAGTTTTTAGAATTAAATGAATTCATGTTAGTCTTTTGTTTTTCACTATAACATTAATGTAACATGAACTCAAACTATTTTGTAATGTTGATGTCAGAGGTTGGATATTTTCTAACAGAGGAAGTTAATTTACTATACACTACATTATGGAGAATAACTGAACATAAAAGAAGACTCAGTAAATGGTTGCTAGAGACTTAAGTATAGGAACATACAACGTACATTATTGCAGAAATATATAGGCTGTGCTCTTTGATCACTGTCCAAATCCATCTGTTTCTATATCTGTATTCACACAAAGCTTTATGATATTGGATTATCAGCTGTATTAAATAATGAAACATCATCACACTACAATTGTACTAATTGTTTAATTTTTAATTTCAGCTGCAATCTAAACAATCATGTAATCTGAATAATAGTGAAAACAACTTTCAGTTAAAATGTAAATTTCTACTTTCTGATGCAAGCTTACGAATGGTGACTTACCTGCTAACTCTTCATTTGGTACAGCACTTAAATTTGTGGTAGATCTGCGAACTCTCAGAGTTATACAGCCATTTTCATGGAGGCAGAACAATCCATCACGCTGGCAACAAGGAATTACCTAGACAAAGATATAAAAAGTGACTGAAAGTAACACTCTTAATATAAATTTAATAGACATTAATGAGAAGGAATTGTCATAGTTATAAGAAATGTTTCCACATTGCATCTTGAAACTGAATGGTCCAGGCTACCCTAAAGTTTCCCTTTAGTTCACCATTTTCACTTTAAAGTCTTTTTAACTTAACCTTACAGTTTAACAAATGCCCAGACTACCTTTCCAATAGTTTCAAAAATTATATATATGCATATACTTATGTACATATGTACATATATACATATATACATACCCTGTTTCTCCAACAATACGGCTTCCCCCAATAGGATGTCCCAGCATATTTTATAGGCATGAAATGAAATTAAGCCCCTCCCCCAAAATAAGGCCTATATTAAAACATGCGAAATGGGGGGGCTTGCTGGGGGGGCTTGCTGTTAGGAAGTACTTTTGTTGAACACTCGGATATGGCGCTGCCTGCGTTGACCCCAATACTAAGTGCCTCACCAATGCTGAAGTCAACAACCAAGCCATTGCCACCTGCCCAAAGATGCAAGGGAGGGGGAAAATTAAGTTACCCCTGAAAAGACAGCCTAGCCATTTTTTCGGAGCTCAAAAAAAAAAAAAGACCCGGCCTTATTATGTGAGAAACACAGTATATATTTCTTAAGTTTTCACGGGTATTTATATGTATGGTATTCAGCTTTGTTTGGATATAACCAGGAAGAAAATCATAACCAGCAACATGATCAAAGAGATCCAACAGAAGATCATCCCAAGAGAAAAATCTTCCAGATGCCCCAAACTATACAGTCTCCCCAAAGTACACAAAGAAGGCATACCTCTCAGACCCATAGTCAGCTCCAGAGGAGCACCACTACAAAACCTAGCCAAATACCTAGCAAAGCAGCTACAGCCCCACGCTGATGCAGCAGCTTCATATGTACAAAACTCATACCACCTCTTAGAAATTATAAAAGATCTACACGTGGAACAAAAAGATCTGCTTGTAGGTTTTGACGTGATTTCACTATTCACTTAAGTCCCGACAAAAGAAACTCTCGAAATCATCAAAAATAAATATCAACCACCCAAGCACCTCATGAAACTAGCAGAACACTGCTTAACCAACACATATTTCATATACAAAGGACAAAGATACAAGCAAATTGAAGGAGCCCCTATGGGATCACCACTGTCACCCGTCATTGCAAATCTGTTCATGGAAGAATTTGAATTCAGAGTGCTACCCAAAGCCACCCACAAATCCAAACTAGGGTTAAGATACATTGATGACACGTTTGTGATTTGACCTCACGGAAAAGAAAACCTAAACAATTTCCTAACACACCTAAACAGCACACACCCAAAAATCAAATTCACTATGGAAACGGAAACAACTACCATTCCTAGATGTACTAATCTACAAAAAAACAGATGGCATACTTGGACACACCATATACCAGAGGAAAACACACACCAACCACTTCCTCAATACCCAATCCCACCACCACCCAGCACAGATAAACTCCGTGGTCAAAATACTAATTGCCAGAACCAAACGCCTGGCAGATAAGACACACATAAAGACTGAACTATGCACCCTGACTAAAGTACTGACAGCCAATGTCTTCCACAAAAGCAGAATCACAGGCCTGATCCACAAAAACAGACTGAGACATAATGGAGACCTAGAAGATGAACAGACCTATGGAACAGCTGTCGTGCCCTACATAAGAGGTACTACAGACAAAATCAGTAAGATGCTACACAGGCATCACATCAAGACTGCCTTCAAAACAGACAGAAAAATAGCAGCCATCCTAAGAAACCCCAAAGATAAAATTGACCTGGAAAAGCAAGGCATATATGAAGTCCCCTGCGCATCATGCCCTGCCACATACACCAGACAGACCAATAGAAGAATAAGTATTCACCTGGATGAACATAAAAATGCAGTAAAAAGCTGGAACATACTTCCTCACTAGTCAAACACATGAAAACCACAGGTCATAGCATCACCTTCAATGGCAACAAAACCTAGCCACTATTGGAAAACCTCAGCTACAGAATTATCAGAGAAGCCATAGAGATTGAAAAAAGACCTGAAAGCATGAATAGAGGAGAAGATTCCAGCAGACTGTCAATCATTTGGAAGCCTGAACTCTCAAACAAAAAAATCTCCACACCACAAGCCAAGCAAACACCTGGGCACAAACAGACTCCCCCTGATTCCTCCAGCTCAAACACACCCCAACCAAGCACCCAAATGAATCCTAACTTCCTAACAAATGATAGCCGTCCATTTACTGGAAGCCAAGCTGCACTAAAAGCCTCCAATACAGGAACACAATGCTGCCAGCCAATCAAGACACACAAAAAAAGCCACAAAACAGACAGAAGAAATTAGAAATACCAATCTAGCAGAACACAGCAAACTCCAAGACCAATAAACACAGACCAAGACTCCCAACCAATCAGGATGAAGAAAAAACCATTCTGGCACATCAATAGGCCAGCCCCAAATTTAAAACTGAAACAACTGTAAGATTCTGACTCACAGATGAAGACAATACAGAAGCCTGATGATGGCAGATGAGATTCTGCCGAAATGTTATTACAACTTTAAAAGCAGAACTACAATGACATGGGAAAATACCCAAGCAAAGCTGAACAGCACACACACATTTATTTCCCCCCCTTGCATCCTCGGGTGGGTGGGCGGCAACATCTTGGGGTTCGGAAGACCTTTTCCTTCTCCTTTGCTGCCGTGGCGTTATTCTAACGCTGTGGCATTTGGCGCAGCCACGTGCGGCCAGTCAGAGCTCCTCCCTGCAACCGGAGCCCTGAGAAGACACTTGGCTTCAGGCGCTCCTGTCGCCGCGTTCCAAGGGAAGGTGCTTGCCGAGAGGATCTCTCCCTCTCTCTCTCTTCCCGCAAGGTCTGCGCTGCGGCTGAGGAGGAGGCTGCAGCCAGTTCCTTCTGCTTGCTGAGAGGTGAGGAAGCTGCGGCTTTGCACAGCAAGCGAAGCGCTGCTCACCCGGGCGAGATTTGGGAACGAGGGGCAGGAGGAGGCACGCACACACCCACGGCTCGCTTTTCCGGTTCTGCCCAGCCCGCTCGGCTCTGGTGCAGCCCTGGTGGGATGAGCGGAGGGTCTGGCGGGGAGGCGCTCGCTGCCTTGGTGAGAGCTCTGCCGCCGGGAAGGAGGCCCCAGAATTCTGAGAAGCACAGAGCCGAAGAAACAAGCCTGAGGATGATGAATGAGACTTCATCAAAACGTTGCCTAGATACTTCCAATTTTACGTGGGAGAAAACCCGAATAACCAAAGATCCATATATGTATGTATGTATGTATGTATGTATGTCTGTGTATATATATGTATATATATGTGCTGTTCAGCTTCCTTCGGGTATTATCCCACGTCACTGTAGTGCTTTTAAAGTTGTAGCAACGTTTCAGCAGAATCTCATCTGCCATCATCAGGCTTCTGTATAGAGTTTGTATGTGGGTCAGAGTCTCACAGTCTTTGGTTTTAAATTTGAGGCTAGCCTATGCTGTGCCAGGATGGTTTTTTTTCTTCATCCTGATTGGTTGGGAGTCTTGGTTTGTGTTTATTGGACTTGGAGTTTGATTGATTGGTGTTTCTGGTTTCTTCTGTCTGTTTTGTGGCTTTGATTGGCTGGCAATACTCTGCTCCTGCACTGGAGGCTTTCAGTGCAGCTTGGCTTCGTGTGAAAGGATGGCTGTTATCTATTAGGAAGCCAGGTTTCATCTGAGTGCCTGGTGGGAGGGTGTTTGAGCTGGAGGTATCAGAGGGAGTCTGTTTATGCCCAGGTGTTTGCCTGGCTTGTGGTGTGGAGATCTTTCTATTTGAGAGTACAGGCTTCCAAATGATTGACAGTCTGGTGGAATCATCTCTTCTATTCATGCTTTCAACCTCCTTCACAGGCTGCAGAAATGAAGTTCAGATCTTTGGGATCTGACCTCCATTTCTGCAGTTCTTTGAGGGAGTTGCCTTTCTCCTCTATGTATAAGAAGGTGGTTCCTTTGGAGCGCTGCAGAAACGGAAGACAGATCTTCAGGATCTGAGCTCCTTTTCTGCAGCCCTTCCAAGGAATTTCCCTCCATCTGTGGAGGAGGGTTACAGAAAGGAGGTTCACATTCCAGCTTTCAAAGGGCTGCCTGTAGTGGTAGGGCAACCTCAACTCTACATGAAGCTGAAATTCCCACCCAGCTGCAATTCCTTCCTGGCAGGCAACCCTTTCATACTCAAAGAGCTGTAGATGATAAGCAGCTTGCAACACTGACTTTCTGTGCAAGCCAGAAGGGAAGGCTGCAAATGGCAATGAAATCATTGGAGACAGCTTTGCAACTGATCGTAAGTGCACACTGATCACTAAGCATCCAAAAGTGCAATCTTGTGACCACAGAGAGGATGGGGGATTTTATGAAGGCCATAAGTGCTTTTCAAGTTGCAAGCCTCTTTTCAAGACAGCCTCTTTCTAAGGCTGTCATAACTTTGAACAGTTGTTAAACTATCAGTTGCAACTTAAAATGCTAACAATAACATACTGTAAAATTATAATTCAATTAAACAATAACAATATTTAGTGTGAGAAAATCCTATATTATACAATACTGGTAGATTTGCTCAGTTCACCTCTGTGAAAATATATCCAACTTTTTTCCCACTATAGGAAACACAGCACAATCAAAGCAGAAAACATAATTAAAATTGCTTTGGGATTTTAAAACCAAACTGAGTTTCTATACACATAGAAAGAGAATGTGAGTTATACTCATGCCTTAGGCACAAAGCCAGCAGTGTGACTTAAGTGGTTTGCATTGTCTCTCAGTCCTAAGAAGGCAGCAATGACAAACCACTTTTGCCAGAAGAACTGCAGGGAGGCTTATCCAATCTCATTGTACACACGTGCATTGACAATAAAGGTTTGAATTTCAATTTCCAGGCAAATTGATTCCAGGCAGTTGCCTGATTCAAAGGCATGTGCTTTCCTCAGAAAATACAAAACAAGCAACATATGTTTTTGGAAGAAGCTTTCTGAAAAGAAGTTAGATTGCACTTAATATATCAAACCAACACCAGGTTTGATGAAACTAGATTTCATTTTAATTTGAATTTTTACCTGTTAAAGAAAGAAGAAAGTGAAATTTAAAACTTTTTTCTCAGGTATGCTTAATAGTAAGTGATATTACCTGTAGGAAAGGCACTCCTGTTCGTTCAATTGCTATTACACCTACTGTCTGATTTACTTCAAGATCCAGAACCAAGATTTCTCTTGGGTACAGTAATAACATGTAATTTCGCTTGGAAGGTAGGTAGGATAGCTGAAGGCAGTCATTCAATGTTACTGATTCAGCACTAAACAGACCACAAATACACTTATTAAATGCTTTTAATTGAGAGTGGACTATGCTTTATCAAGCAATTAATAATCAAATAATTAAAATTAAATCCATAACCATATTACATATGCATTTCGGGTATCTGACTGGCTGCCTCTCCCCCATAGGACAAGCCTACCCCTCTTGTGCCAGCAGAAGAGGCCTGCTGTGGATCTTGTCTGCTAAGGTTTTGAAGTAGGCAAGATTAAGGAAAAGAGCCTTTTCTGTTGCGGCCCCATCCGGATGTAACTTTCTTCTCCCAGAGGTGAGAACTGTCTCCTCCCTTTTGGCCTTCTGGCAAAGTGTCAAAACCTGGCTTTGGCAGTTAGCCTGGAGTTCTAAAAATATTACTCACTGGTAGAGGTAGCTGATGGAAAATCTTCTTGAGTCTTTTGGCTCTTTTGGCATTGTTTTAGCAGTTTTTAGTAATATTTCAATATTGGTTTGTTTTAATATTTTAATTATTTTTCACCTGTTTGATAATTTGTAAGCCGCCCAGGAGTCACTTTGTAGGGGTCATGAGAGGCATAAAAATTTAATAAATAAAACCATAAAAATAAATATTTAATTGGACATGTATGTAAAATTGCATTGCAGACAGCTGCTGCTATCATGACTGTTTTTTATTTTTGCCTTTTGTGTCTGTGTGTATGTGTGTGTATAGATTGATTCGTCCTTGGGCTATAACAAAGTGCACAGTTCCATTTTGCTAATTGATAAAGCAAATAACGAATGTATACTGCAGCGATGTAACTTTCACTTCTGAACTGATGAAAAGAAATTTATATTCCACTTTGTTCATGAGTTCTGACTAGGCCAAAATGAATCTATTGTTTGATGTTTTGACTGCTGGCTAGTGATATTCATTTTATATAAGTCCAGGTAAAATACACATATAAATTAATATGATAGTAAATATGGACTAATATAGGGTTGCAGATTTTATCGAAGTAATTCTTATTTTGATTGATTGCCTTGCATTAGTGAATTAGAAGTTGGAAAGGGACAACTCCCTTACTTCCCAATGCTTTCCAGCAGTATATATTTTTTCTCCACCTTGGCCAATCCAAAATTGATTTGGTAAATCAACTGGAAGACAGACTAAGAGAACTACTAAAAGCTTAAGAGTTTAAATTTTAAAATACCACAAAAAATGTCTGTACCATTTATTAAGCTACAAAGAATGCATTGATAATCCTAGTTTCATTTTTAATAATTCTGTACATTATAATCCCTAGAATTTAAATAAACATAAGAAAGTAAGTTGAAGTTTCCATAAAAGCTATTGAAAAATGAAGGAACATTATAAGTATTTATTCTACTTCGGCATCAATGTTTGCTTGTTAAGAACACATTACAATAGAAACTAATACATTTAAGTATTTGAAGAAAACTATTTGGAATGAGAAAGAAATAAACTATATACAGTATTCACTGTTTGCCAGGGGAAAATGCAATGATTAAGTTTATAACTGTTAAGGGATGATTATCATGTAACACAGATTTAGTAGAATAATTCTTGGGAACATTAGGATAAATCATTGTTAATACATACCTTGGTTTTTCATTAGTGATGAGAATTTTTACTTTGTCCAGAGCTTTTTTAGCTCCTGCAGCAGATACCAACTTATTATAAATGGGACTAGAATGAGGGCTAGAAATATACACTTTTTTTCCTGAACTGATAGGAGCTTTAGAAGGAGAGAAGTCTGAAACAAACACTATTCCCTCACTTGTAAGCACTGTGTGAAGAGAAGATAATAGTAGTAAATACACAAAGTAGTTATATCATATAATTTCATGGTTACTATACTATTAGAGATCAAATTAAAATGATTTCATGCAATGCTGACATAGATGGCAAGACAGCTAAAAGGAGCATTCTTGGCAAAAAAAAAAAAAAAAAACCACCCAGAAGGCTGTTTTGTTTTCATTGATCATGGGCCAAACAGCCTCAATTAAAAGTTAAATTTGTCTGGTTTTTACTTAGTGTATGAATACCAATAATTTTTTTTCCAGTACAATGTATTTGCTATAAAGTTAAGCAGTGTAAACAAACCATTATCTTCTTAAAACTTTCAGGTATTCTTAACTGCATAACTTGCAATATACTTATTATAAGTACACTACATACTTGGAACTGAGTACTAGTGGGTTCATGTGGAGGTACTGATACTAAATAGTGATTCTTCTGTATTTATTTTGTCATTTATATTTTTATATTCTATTTTTTTTAAATAGCAACTTTGAGTACTTTCCAAAACAGAAAGGTATGAATCAAATAAATAAATAAGACTTTGCATTATAAAATAACACAACTGTACAAAACACCCAACCACAGGTGTAAATGTGTACTATCTGAGCAGTTTGGAAACTTCTTTACACTGGTCATGTTCCGATGTCAAGTTACAAACCAGTATAGCATTATATGCATTTGTTTTGACAAAGCATTGCAAATTCGAATTGCTCTTGTTCTTATAATTTATTTGTGTGCTTTAGAATATGAAAAACATATCCTTTTAACATTTTATCAAACAAATTGAAATAATTAGATGCTAAATGCTAGCATTTACTTAACATGTTTTAAACTAGCAACCCTCAAATCACAATTAGTTTCCAAGCTATTTCTAAACTGCCGTATCAGATTCATTAATATTATTAATGAATATTATTGCTTTTGGCCTAATTAATTTAAATTCTATGCAACTGACAATTATTTTCAGTGGCAAATCTGTTTAGTAGCAATAGTCATACTTATGGACTAGAAGACCACGAGTTCTCTGATATCATACTTACATGTTAAATTTGAAGGATCAAAAGGATCAAATGAAAAAGAAAGAATGTTTTCTGCATAACTTTTCTTCCATAATTTGGTGCCGGTATCAGCATTCCATAACACAATATAATTGGGAGGATGAACAGCAAGGAGCAAATCTCGAGATGCATCCTGATTCCATAACCATTGCATGTCTGCCAAAAAGGAAGGCAGACTTATCAGTCATTAAGTAAATAATATAAATGAATTTTATTTATTTTTTCTCCAACCAAGAAAAAGCCCACATAGTACATTGGCAAAATAAATTCATAGAAGACTTAAAGACTAGAAACATCACATGGGAAGATACTGAAGTATTTGGTCAAGATGCCGAAAATGCTGGAGATCCTTGCTGGTAATATGTTATCTAGCATGGAAGGATCTAATGCTAATCACAACATTAATATTTTTATAAATACCTCAAGGCAGCCAAAATACCTATTCTTTCTTCTGGTTTCCCCATAGCAACAACCTGTGAGGTGAATAAGACTGAGAGAAAATGACTGGCCCAAAGACACCAATTTAGCTTTCATGCCTAAAGCAGGACTAGAATTCAGAGATTTGATTTCTAGTCTGATGCTTTAACCACCAGACCAATCTGATTGTAGACCATATCTATGAATAAAGCAAGGTTTCACTTAAATTAAAAATACAGTGAATTATTTAACATCATTGTTTATAATATATGGTAAACAAACATTGTATGTTATGATTATTTGAATAAGCCTTGCAATGACAAGCCGACTGTTGTGGTTCGCCAGTAGCAGGTGTGGATGGCAGAGGTCTCTTGATAGCGAGGACTCAGATAAGGGGCCTGCGTGTGTTACAGGGATGGGGCCAGGACTATTAGAGAGTGGGGTGCTGCCTTCAGAGTTTGTGGAGTCTGGCATCAGTGATACAGAGGACACTGGGGAGCCTGTGCCCAGTGCACATGCCCGCAGGGTTCCTCAAAGGAAAGAGCAGCTGAAGCAGCAAGGGTGACTCAGGAGTAAGGCTGGAAGGTGATGGCCCCTCCCATAAGAGATAAAACCAGCCCTTGGGGATGTGTTCTTTGCAGAAAGAAAATAAGTTCTTTAGACTCAGAGTCCTCGTTGAAACCCTGCTTATTCCTGTTTGTTTTTGAAACTTCTATCAATGGATATTGAATCAATAATTAGTCTTCTGTACTTGGCAGCCTTTTGCAACCTTGAAAGGGCTTGCTTTTGATATCGGCCAATCAGGTTTAAATGTCTCTTGGCTGGGAATGCACTGAATTCCCAGCGCCACATTAAAAAGGTTTGCTTTTATAGTTTGTTTAATTTGAACAAGGCTTGGGTCAGAACACCGATCAAACCATTTTTGCAATATTGTCAGCATTGTTTATATACAAACTCCAAAATTTGCAGAGGTCTACATTTTGTCCATACACCTTGATAATACATATTGCACAAGGATATTCCCAAATATTCCAAGAAACAATATAAAAATGTTCTGTATGAAGTGAGATCCCTTGGGAGTTCTGCCTTTGGGTAATTATTATCCAATATCTTTATTAATGACAAGGGGAATGGAGTAGAAGGAACACATATCAATTTTGCAGATGATAGCAAAGTAGAGAGTCTGGCTAATATTTTAGAAGACAAAATTACATTAAGAACTGAATTGGAACATTGAATAAATTGAGTAATTTATCCAAACTGAATAAATTGAGTAATAAATTGGATTCCATTTCCTATGTACCAGATATTTCCATTTTGCTTCTCTATGTGTCGGTGAGTTCACAACTCACAACTCTTTAAAGGTTTTTGCATTCTTCATTTTCATTAGGATAGTTTTTCCCATGGTTTTGTTAATTCATTTTTCATTCTCTGTCAGGTGTAGTTTTCAACTTGTTTATCAACTTTTGCCTGAATTTTTTAAAATCTGTCTTCCTCAAACTGTAGTTAATTGGAAGAAAACACCTTGATATGTCATTAAATGCAGTGTGTGTGTGTGTGTGTGTGTGTGTGAGAGAGAGAGAGAGAGAGAGAGAGAAAGAGCAACTATAATGAACCCAAGTTTAAAAACCTGTAACCCAATTTCTGAGTATTTTATGTTTAAGTTATGAATTGTAACCATCTCATTTCCATTTTATCACAGGGAGAAATCAAGAACAATTTCAAAATGCAATTACAGCATCTTATGCAATGTCATTAAAGGAAAAAAATAGTTAGGTCATTTTAGGCCATTAAAAGTTTCTTAGCAAACAAATGATCCATTATTCATGAAGCTCATCTTGAAAATTTCATTTCACCCAGATGCTGTTTTATTTTATTTCAGGAATAAAACACATTTATAACTGTGAAGCTAATGAGGAATGGGGATAGCACCGAAAACAGCAGGAGAGGCACAGTTTGCAATAAGAAAAAACTGTCACAAGAGAGCTGACAAATATTAGAGGGCATTAATATTGAAAATGTACAGCATTGTTTAAAGAAAATAATGTACAATCCAATTATTTTTTATTCAAGTTGCTCTCAATCTTTGCTTTAAAAGAGAATTTCAACATATCATATTTTATCTAAAGACATATAAACTAAGTAGTTGTTAATCAGTTGATAAAAACATCAAAAGTTATGATTATTAGTTCTGTAGTAATTCAGCTCAAAAGATCTGGCTGAAAATAAATATCTTTGTTCTATTCCTGAGTGAGAAGGAATTAGCCCAGAACTCATTCCATAAATTTACTTGGATGCTAGACAATGATGCTCTGGCATCTTTATGAGAAGTGTTAGATACAAAAATGTAGGTATTTTCAATATTTTCTGTTGCGAGACTAGAGTTCCATCTAATCGTTGTTTTCAATAATTAATCTTACTAATTCAACAATGAAATGGCTGAATCTGCATTTGGGAATAATAAATGTAATTTTAAAATGAAATAATGTTTTAAAAATACCAGTTACATTTCAGATTACTTGAATCTTACCTCATACCTCATATCTTTTCAGAATAGCACAAACAAGAGGTAATCCAGCATATGAAATCATCATTAAATGTAGAGGTTACCAAAATTGTAAGCATGCATACATTTTAATTTATATTCCACCATTTATTCAGAACTCAATGGCATACATAGTATTTGGTCTTCCAATTTCCACTCAAATTATAACCACGTGAGGTACATTAAACTGGGGGGGGGGGTGTGTGAGAGTTAGCAAATGAGTTTTCAGGTCTGATAGTAAAACATGAGTCTCATTATTTCTAGTCCAGCACCTTAATCACTAAACTATGCTGATTTTTTTTTTTTTTACAATTTCTCTCATCAACTCCAGTTCCCATCCTTTCAAGATTTGAATTATCTAAACCAGTGGTCGCCAACCAGGGGGCGACTCAGATACCAGATACCAACTTAGATACCAACTCAGATACCAGATGACAGAAACACAGATCTCTAAATGAATCTGTGATGTTGTGGGCAACTCAATCTGCCTGCCTGCTTTGCCTGTTTTTGGGTAAAAGTTGCTCTTAAATAAAAAATTCAATATTTACATAAATATTTATAATATTTACATACAAGCCATGCCCAGCCAGTCACATGACCACTGAGAGCCACACCCACAAATTAGGTCACCTCCAGAAACCAGTTGTTAATTTAAATCCCACCCCTACCTCTGTGTGCTTGTGTGTGTGTATATGAGACAGAGACAGAGGGAGAGAGAGGTTAGACCAGATTTCTCTCTCTCTCCCTCCCTCTCCCTCTCTCTCCCACCAACATCAGTAAGCCACCGTCAGTCAAAATTCATATTAGTGATCCCCAGGATTTAAAATTATGAGTTTGGTGGTCCCTCCGATCCAAAAGGTTGGTGACCCCTGGTTTAAGCAATGCGATAAGGTATGTTCATCCAATAATCTCAGAATCTCAGAATGTACGGAGCATGTGTAGGTTATTGATGTCAGTGTCCACCCACTATTACTGATTTATAGCATAAAATAATCACCTAAGTACTCAGGTAATTCACTGTTATCTAAACACTAAGCCTTATGGAAACAGTAACATGTTTAGGGTACCCAAACAATGTGACATTACTTGCCATATACGATATTTTTTGGTCTATAAGACGCACACCCCCAAAAGGGATGGAAATGGCTGTACAACACATCCAGTTCATTTAGAAGTGATGAATACTAAAGATAGTCCAGAACTGAAATGCTTTTTCTCACTCATTTTAGAGCAAATATTGTCGAAGCCCCGGTTTAAGGTATTCATAACCTTGATCATAACCTAGTTATAATGCAAGCATAATATTTTCTTCTTAAAAATAGCATTTATGTCTACATACATTTTCAGTAGGTTAATAATTTGAAAGTTATAAATTATACAAGTATAATTTTAGAAGTTTATTTTAGCAGGTATTACTTCCAGATAAGAGTGTTCAAGATTGCAACTTGAATAACATACTACTCACTGTGAAGATAATTATTTTCCAAGTATATTTTACATAAAGTTTTAAAAAACTTTTACAATATGAAATAAAACCATAAAAAGTGTGATATGTGAGTTGTTTTAATGTTTTTTTAAAGTTTCTAGAACAAAAAAAACCAGAGGCCTTAGACCAAATATATCTCCTACACTAGAAAGAATTTGCATAAGTTACGTTTTTGATGAAAGGGGCATTGGTAGACTTACCAGTGAACGCCCTTTCTAGACACGCTGTAAGAGAGTCCAGCATTGGGATATGACTCCACCATCTGATGTCATAGAGCTGAGTCTGCCACTATAAAAAGCGAGCCTCTGCTGACAGCCCCAGCTTTTCTGGCGAAGAATCTTGACAGACTTAGATTGTCTCTGGAATAAAATACAAACACAATGAGAATAACCCACCCCCAGAGGGCGACCAGACGGTCACAGGGAGGGGCTGAATTCTCTTGAAGCGTGTCTAGAAAGGGTGTTCACTGGTAAGTCTACCAACACCCCTTCTCTACCACACTGCTTCGAGAGTCCAGCACTGGGACATACCAAAGCCTGTATGCCCCAGGGAGAGACTCCGCCTGGTCCAATCAATCTGACACTGGAAGCACCCTCTATAGTACCCTTCGTCCGAATGCTGCTTTTGCAGATGCAAAGGAATCCAGCGGATAGCACCGGATAAATGAACAAATGGACATATGCTTACTGCCACTTACTGTTTACTGCCATAACAGAAGCAGAGGAACTGGTGATGAGGGGGCCAGATTGGAATATGGAGGTAAGTCTCCGTGAGATCTATGGAAGAGAGGAGATTGCCCTCTCGGACACTCTGAAGACTAGAGTGTAGTGTCTCCATCTTCAAGTCCCTGTAGGGAATAAATCTGTGATCGAGGATTGCTTTCCACTCTCTCGAGGCCTTTAAGATAACAAAGAGGCGGGAGTAGAAACCCAACCTCTGCTCAACCATAGGGATCATCTCTATGGCTCTGATGTTCACCAGGTGTTGGATGGCCGATTCCATGAGGGCCCATTTGGATCAATCCTTAGAGATGGGACAGCAAACACAAAACATTGGAGGAGGGGAGAGAAACTCGAGGTGAAGACCAGATGACACCATCCCGACAATCCAGGTGTCCATTGTTGATTCCTCCCATCTGGATGCAAAAAAGCTCAGGCAACCTCCAGAGTGGATGCAGTTACTGTTAAGCCTGGGTTCCCCAACCAGGGTTAGGTAGACAAGCTAAACA
>BLBF01000016.1:44303729-44323996 GCA_015471245.1 Laticauda colubrina
TGTTAAGCCTGGGTTCCCCAACCAGGGTTAGGTAGACAAGCTAAACAGAATGTGCAGCGTTAGTCAGATAGGCACACAGATAAATGAGTGAGCTAAGCTTGTATGTTTATTAACATACAGTAAAAATAACAGATACGCTTGTGCTATTAAGAATATATTTTATTCCAGTATAAGCTTATAGCATAGTCAAAAACAGTCCAATATTCATTTACCATGTAGTCAGTCCATTCAGGGATATTCAGTTAGCAAAGTCCATGTAGAATATCCTATTGTCAGTTCACATAAATCAGTCCGTTGTTGTCTCTCCCGTTCGAGCAATGCAGTCTTGCTTCCAAGCAGTAATCAGGGATCATCAAAGCCAGAGAGAGAGCGAGCAAGCTGTAGCCTTGCTACTTTTATATGGTTTTCATAACCACACCCACAATTGCTATTTTACAGTTAAAGCTGCATACACTAACTATGATTCATAGTTAGTATTTCACCTAAAACAGTTAGGGTGAACAATGTTATCCCTAACAGTTACTTAGAGCATCTGAATGAAAGACCTCCTGCCCCTCAAAAGGGCTGCTTACCAGAGAACTGTTGTCTGGCTGCACAGTCCAGGTGTTGTTCCTGGCGAGGCGGGAATGTTTTCTGGGTGCAATGGAAATGTGGGTTGGCGTCCTGATGGAAGGTGGGGGACCTGGAGTATGGCGTCTGCCAGAATTCTGACCTTTTGCTGGTTGACAACAGCACCTTTCCTCCCTGGTCTCCACCAGGTACGATTCCAAGGCCGTTCTGAAAAAGTTCTCCCGGAGCATGAGGCAGCAGCCAACTTCTACTTGCACTGAAAGTCGGTCTGTGAGTTGCACATCCAGAGGAGCCGCCTTGCAGATACAGAGGAAGCCAACGCCTTTGACGCAAATCTAGCAGAGCTTAGCATAGTGTCAACTGTGAATTTAGCAGCAGCAATTATTTTGTTGAGGTCTTGGTGGGCCCTGACGTCAGTGCTGGGTAACTGGTCTTGAAGTTGGTGTCACCAGCGTATGGCTGACCTCCTAAAGAATGAGGCCTTGGTGGAGGCTTTCACCGCCCAAGCTGCAGACTGGTACGTGCATTTCAGAGTTTGCTCCGATTTTTTGTCCTCAGGCCTCAAGACAACTTCCGGCTCTAAGAGGGTTCCAGAGGAAGCAAAGGTGGCTACCACTGGGGGATCAACAGTTGGCACTGCTAGAGCATTGGCCAGAGAGGGTCCCACATTGAAGAATCTTTTGTCTTGTGATGAGGAGCAGGGCCCTGACAAGGGAGCAGTGCATTGATAACTCACCAAATCCAAAAATAAGAGTGGCGAGGGGAACACCTCATTTGCACTATGGGCTTGGAGAATAAAGAGTCCCCTTGGGCAGTGAGGTCCACTGGGGTTCAGATACCACCTCCTCCAGGCTTAGTTGCATAATAACTATAGCCTTTTGAAGAAGGGGCCTAAATAAAGAAGGTCTAAAAACAGGCTCTGTTGTGGGCTGCTCCAGTCTACTTTCTTCTTCGAAAGATGGGGATCCTTGAATTCCTCTTCCTTCTCCTCTGACCCAGAACATCTGCTGTGCTCTGAGGGGTATGAGGAGCCTCTTTCTTCCTGTCCTCCCAGTTAGGAAGATGGGAGATACATGAAATCCAGGGGTTTGGAAGTTACCCTCTGAGGAAGGTGGTTTCCCTGGTAGAAGGTAGGACGGATACTGGGCGGGGGGGGGGGGGGCTTGCTGATCGGAGATGCTGGAACCCCTCAATGATTCCCTGTCTGCCACAGAGACCATAGATTGTATATCTTGGAATCTATTGTCTTGAGGGGAAACCATAGGTCAAAGCCCTGCCACAGTAAAGAAGTTTTCACCCTGGGTTTATATCCCTTGGGGCAAAAAACCCTGAAGGTTGTAAATTCCAATATCCCAATTAGCAGGCTTGAAGCTAGGCCCAGTCCTGCTAAAGACTTGGGGAATGGAGGCCTCATCACGCCTCTCAGGGGACCATGCCTGAAGGTGGCTTGCTAAACTACCTTCTGACCCTAAAGTTCCTGGGGCCTGATCAGTATAAGTCTGAGAGTCTCCTGATTGTGAAAGGTGGAAATTTTTGGTAAAGTGTTTTTCCAGTGCGTGTCTCCACTTTTCAGCCCTGAGTTCTGACTTTGAAGTTTTCTTGGCCCTGATCTTCGCTGCTACTTCCCTATTGGCTGAAAGGACTCTTGAATGCTTTCTCTTGAGAGGCCTTCTTGACACTTCTGGACCTAGGGTAACCTGCTGGCCTGATGGTCCTGGCTGGGACCAATCATTCTCCATTTCTCAATTAACAACACCAGAGATGCTGTCTTCCACCACAGGGTGTCTTCTGAGATGGAGGCCAGACAGAAGGAATCACTGCTTTGAGGCCCAATCAAAATGGCACCCGAAAGAACTTGATCCTAAAATGGCTGCCAGCCACGAGGTAGGAGGCTTTTGAGGAACGACATTTGCAGGCCTGGATCTTGAGGCCTCACTCTCAGGGGTAGCTGTCAGGCTAGATAACTTGAGGGCTGGCAGTTGCAGGTCTTTGACTGCCTTCCTGTCGGGAATTTGCCCCTCTCTGCTTCCAGAATGCCAGCTGGGAGGCATGATAGGGATTGGGCCTAGCTCGCTGAGGGACCGTGTAGGAGGCCCGTCGATTCCTCCTCCTACCTGAGGCCCAAATTGTGCTCCGAGAGATGCACACTGCAGAATACCCACATGGTTGATCTCCAGGCTTAAAGGCTTGTATATGAGCCGCGCATCAAAGAATGGCAAGCGGCAAGCCTTGTAGTATCCTGTAAATGGTAACTACCATGCTGGGACAGCTAATCGGCGCAGGAAACCGAGTCCCTACTCTCTCTGCAAGCGCAGCTCTACCGGGTCCCTGGGAGCTGCACTGATGTTATCTTGTTTGCTTTTCCCTTTTTTTTGTAGCTAAGAAGATCGCTATCTTTTAGCTCCAGAGACAATAGCTCTTAATGTCAAAGAGCTGAGTCAAAAATCCGGGGCTCTCAGCAGAGGCTGATTTTTTATAGTGGCAGACTCAGCTCTATGACATCAGAGAGTGGAATCATATCCCAATGCTGGACTCTCGAAGCAGTGTGGTGGAAAAATGACAGCTTAAATATCAACTATTTAATATTATATTTTTCTAACTTGTATAATTATTCATTATTAGAACATGATGCAGTATGGAAATTTTCTTACCTTGAATTGGTTTTGTATGCTCTTGGATTTCACAGCGAGCAGATCCTGTAGCTACATCCCAAACAATTATTTTTCCACTGGCATCAGCAGTAGCCAAACGCAAAGCATAAGGTGATCCAATATTGTGATGGTAATTTTCTTTAGCCCATTTAACCTTAAGACAGGTAAGTAAAGTTAGTAGTCATTTAAAACACTTAAAAGCATTTGTTATTGGATCTCAGATAGTGAAGTTCATTACAAATTGAAACAGACTGATTTATGGCATTTATAATTTTTAATGCAGAAAATATAATAAATTGAAAATAAAATATCAGTCTAAATATCTATATTAGTCCTCAACTCAAAAAACCTATGCCTGCTAAAATTGAAATTTTAATAATTTTTTGTATAACTTTCTCTCTTTGCCAAATAATCCACAGAAATTTAGGTATATTGTAAAACTACATAATGTTTATCTACTGGAAAAGAGAAATCTGAACAGTGGAAATAAGGTATCAAGTTTCAACAGAATGGCTGACTAGAATCAAGAATATTCCTCTAAAGAAATCAGACTGCAAAATATAATTTATGAAAGGACACTTGTTAAATAGTTAAAACATCATAAATCATTTTTATGAAAAATCTTAGCTAATTTTGCTGGTATAAGAACCTTTCTTTTCCAGCATTCTAATGATTCTTTTCAATGTACCTTGACCACAGCAGCTTTGTGCTTTTCCAAAACCTGTACGGTCTGAGCTGTTTTGGAGTCTATCACCAGAATGAGAGAATGGCATCCATATGCAATCAATCCCTGCCAGCCCCTACATAAATAGTAATTGTAATATTAAATACACACAAAAAATCATTTTGCTGAATCTTCACAGAAATCTATGTTGCTGAAATGGCAGACGACAAACAAAAAAAATCTACTTGTTTGTTATTAAAATGTTGAATCATTAATCATTTGCATTTACACTGACAGTGTATGCACCGGAGATAAATTGCTTGTGTATCCAATAACACTTGGCCAATAAAGAATATTGTATTGTGTTGTATTGAGTTCTTGCATAACTCTTAATGTGATTCAAATACATCTTTTCCAGACTCAGAAAACATCCTGGTAAAATAACTGGAAAAGTATATTAGCTATAGTTCTTATTCGTCAACATTCTTCTCATTCTTGTGCCATTTGCTTCATAATAATTGAATAAACCTTTTATTTCTCCATCATCTTACTATGTATGTTTCACTATACTGTACTTTAACCAATGGTTACCATGTTTGCAAAATTTTGTAACTGGTGTCATCAAAAATAATCCCAACTATTTTAGAGTCCCCAAACCAGTTCTTGCAATATCTTATCCAAATATCCTATCCTATCTTTCACTTTTAATTGCAGGAGTTACAAACTTAAGGATACTGTTTTTCTTATAAAGGCATTTTTAAGGTAGCTTACATTCTGGAGCAGAATTTAACCAGGCTTTGATGTGAAGCAAACTAAAGAAAATTTCTATAAATGTACATATGTGTATATATAAATAAAGCAGTATATTTGTTCAACAATATTAGCAATGAACCTATATAATAACAATGTAGTTGTTTTGAATTGAGATAGTTTTTAATTCTTCTTTTGTTTTTAATCTCTTGTTGATATGCAGTACCCAACTGGGTTTGGGATATACATAATATTGGAAAAAAGTAATAAAGAAGAAATAAATAAGTAATTACCAGGCATTTATCATAATCAAATACATTTACATTACACTAGTTTTTAACCAAGAATTTTAAGCCCACCTCACGTGATTAGACTGCAATATAAATATGCCAAATTAAAATGAAATCTTCACAATGTCTCCCCCTTTCCCATCAGAAAGGAACTATATAACACTGCAAATAGCAAAACTTTTGGTGAAGGCCAATATTCTCCTCCCCTAGATTTTGATCTAGCTCAGATGCCATTGCACATTTCTCTGTTTTCAGTCCAACTTAAGGCATAGGACGTTTTTTCTTTTCTTTTCTTTTTTTGCTACACATGGAAAGCTTCTAACAGCACTGATGTCCATGTCTGTCCACTGTCTCTTCATATCATAGCACAGAAATTAGTGCTGTGTAGTTTAAGCATATGTCTCACTTCAAAATAGGCTCATGAAATCATTCAGGTGGCTTTCTTCTTGCGTTGCCTTCAATAACCATAATACTCAACCTAAAGCTGCTTTTTCAAGAGGCAACTGGACGTTCTGGTTTTTCTTTGAAGACATTTTACTTCTCATCCAAGAAGCTTCTTCAGCTCTGACTGGATGGTGGGGAAGGGAAGGATTTGCACTCCGTGCAGACAACCAGAACGTCTAGTTGCCTCTGGAAAAAACATCTTTGCGACAACCATGACCTCGATAACTGAGAATCTCCATAGACATAATACTCAACATTTTGGTCACGTTTCCAACAGGTCACGTCTGCCTATATTACAGGTGCAATAATTCCTAAATGCAGGGAGATAGATCTTTGGAAGGGCATCCCACTAAGCTTTATGGGACTTCTGTGATGATGATGATGATAATAAGAATTCATAATCTGCTTCTTAACTCTTCAAAAAATAATCTTCTACCCAGTTCCGCTCCCAGTTCGTCCGCATGCATATCCTAAAATTACCGTCCATTCCCCCGACGTCCACTATTTTTTTTCTACTTACCAGTCTGCTGCTCCTCTATTCTGAGGGTTAAGGGCCCCAGTGAGGGTCCGAGCCGAAAGTTTGATATTTACTATGTAAGGCTGCATGACCGAGGAAAAAAACAAAAGGACGAGTGAGCTAAAACGGCCGACGGCTGAAATCCAGGAAATACACTCTCCTCGGTTGGGGCGCCTCTAATCCTTGTCCCTAACTGGTCCGACTTGCTCCGCTCGCTCAAGAAGTTTGGTTCCACCGGCGTTTACAAAAACGAAACCAAACAAAACGAAACCAGCGAGAGACAGGCCGGGCGCCGGAATCGATTCTTTTGCGCATGCTCAGTGAAAGAGCTCTTACCAAGCCTTCAGTTTGTGTCTCTCTTGTTTCTGTTGATAGATTGTGCTTGCGCAGTCAAAGGATAAACCTTGCTTTCCGTTATTCAAGGGAGGGAAAGAAGGAATACATGATTTGCAATACCTGTACAATTAATATTATTATTGCCTCAATATTGGGAGAATCCAGTGAGGCAAACTCAGGTTAAAATCATATCATCACAAATTAGAATAAATCCCGATGAACATATTTTGAAATTAATTACATAGAACTGTCTTGTTAATTCTTTACCTGGGAGAAAAGCAGTGGATTTGTTAAAGCCCCTGTCACACTGAACCAACGGATGCAAAGAGGATGTAAAACGGACAAAAAACCTTGCCATCCGTTGGTTAACGCGATGTATCCGTTCTGTACTCACTGCCTCCGTTTGGCTTCCTCTCTATCCGTCCAGCATCCGTTTATGGACGTTTCATCCGCTCCAAAAGTTTTGGGCTGCCTAAAACTTTTTGCGCGGAAAATGTATCCAGTTCGTCCGTTCTGCATCTGCTACACATCCGCTACGCATCTGCTATATCCGCTAGGCATCCGCTACGCATCCGCGGAACTCCATCCGCTCGGACGCAGGGAGGAAGTGGAACGGACACAGAATGGATGCAGAACGGATGCCTAGCGGATGCAGAACGGAAACAAAGCGTTTAAAACGGAAAAAACTTTCGCAGAGGGGACCTATCTCAGATATTAAGGATGTCTAGAGGATGTCTAGAGGATGCCTAGAGGATGCTTAGTGGAAAATCTATACTGCCTATAAAAAGGGGGAGCATCTCGTCTGCATCTCACTTTCAGAACAGTAGCCCAGCGGTGCAAACCTCTGCAACCTTCATCTACCTCTTCCTCTTCCACAGCATCCAGTCATGTCCACCGTGGATTGTGACAAAGTCCTTTCGGCAGCCACCATCCTTCTGCAACAGTGCGAAACCATCTACAGGCTCTGTGACCTCTACTATGGGAATAAAAGGAGGCACCCAAAAAAAGTCTGGGTCCAAAGATGGTTCACCAGAAGAGCAGAGGACAGACTGTACAACAAGCTGATGGTGGAGCTCAGGAGCGAAGACACTCGGGCATTCCAGAACTTCATGAGGATGCCTGCAGCCTTGTTTGACGAAGTTGTGAAGCGCCTGACACCCAGGTTGACCAAGACAAACACCAACTTCCTGCCCAGCCTGGAACCTGGGCTCAAGGTGGCACTCACTCTGTGCCACCTGGCCTCAGGGACCACCTACAGGAGCATGCAGTACGGCTGGAGGGTGCCACCCAGCACCATCAGCTTTGTGGTCAGAGAAGTGGTGCAGGCCATCATTGAAGAGTACATGGAGGA
This sequence comes from Laticauda colubrina, assembly GCA_015471245.1. Classification (NCBI taxonomy): domain Eukaryota; kingdom Metazoa; phylum Chordata; class Lepidosauria; order Squamata; family Elapidae; genus Laticauda; species Laticauda colubrina. The sequence goes on from BLBF01000016.1 coordinate 44,311,303, forward strand.
GCTCCTCCAGTGCCCCTCCACTGAAGAAGGCTGGAAGAAAGTTGCAGAGCAGTGGTATCAGAAGTAGAACTTCCCCCACACCGTTGGAGCCATAGATGGCAAGCACGTGGCCTGCAAAGCGCCAGCCAAATCAGGGTCCACTTATCACAACTCCAAGGGCTTCTTCAGCATCATCCTCTTCGCCATGGTCGATGCTGACTACAAGTTCATGTACATAAATGCTTCAGGCAATGGCTCATCTTCAGATGCCCAGGTACACAATGCCAGTCACCTCAAGGAGGGGCTGGAAAGCAACCTCATGGTGGGCTTCCCAGATCCAGACCCGCTGCCCAACGACACACAAGATGTGCCCTACTTCATCGTGGGGGATGACGCCTTCTCTCTCACAACCTACCTCATGAAGCCCTACACCTCCAAATACCTCACCCGTGAAGAGAGGATCTTCAACTACAGGCTGTTCAGGGCAAGACGGGTGGTGGAGAACGCCTTTGGCATCCTGGCCAACAGGTTCCAGGTACTTCTCACCAACATGCAGCATAGCCCAGAGACCATGAGGAGGATCGTGGAAGCTTGCTGCATCCTGCACAATCTCATGCACACCCACTACCCAGTCTTGCAGAACAGGCTTGTGGACCATGAACAAGGCAATGGAGACATGGAGGCTGGGGAATGGAGGCAAAACCTGATAGACACTATGGATGTACAAGGCCCCAACAGAGCTTCACGTGAAGGGAAGAAGCAGCGCAACCTCCTGAAACACTGGTGCAACTCCCCAGCTGGAGCAGTGGAGTGGCAAGACAGGATGATAGATGCTTAATGGATGCTTCCTTCAGCCTGTCTCATCACACGGATGAGATTGGGCCATGTATGTTGAGTGGCCCTACAATGAAAGGGCATTTAATAAAGAGTTGTGTTTATGTTGACATGTGTGGATGATTGATTATATTGTTATTGATAATAAAGGGCCATAGGTGTGGCACCTGGGAGGGTGGACCATACAGTCCCACTATGCTTGCACTGGAGGTTTATCTATCCCACAGCTATTACCCATCCCAAAGGTATCCCTGCCCATCCCACTGCTGTCCTTACCCATCCCACAAGCATGCAAAGGCTTAAACCATTTCTAAAAGTTTCCACCAAGACTTTATTAAAAAAAAGAAATGAAGCAAGTGTGTGAATCATAAATAGACTTTATTAACAACAAGCTATAAGACAAAAATGAGTCTCTGGCACTCCTCTTGGTCACTCAGTCCCAGGGGTGAAGGGTGCAGGTGCTGTGGAGGTGGCTGGTGCTGGAGTGCTTGTCATCAGCTCCTCCAGAAGCAGAAGCAGCAGAAGCCCCAGCCCCAGAAGAGCGAGCCCATGCTGCAGAAGCCCCAGGAGAACCAGAGTGAGGGCCAGGAGGCGGGATGGTAGCCCTGTCCCTCTTGCCAGGGCTGGCAGCAGATGGCTGAGGCTTGCTGTGCTTCCGCATGGTTGTGGGGTTGCTGGCTGGCAGGGAGGCTGGCACCAAGGCATGCAGGAAGGGTGGCACAGAGGCAGGCACCAAGGCAGACAGCAAGGCTGGCAGCAAGGCTGGCAGGCAGACATGCAGGCAGGGCAGGCAAGGCAGTCGATGTGTCTGGCAGCAGGTCTTTCCTCTGAATGGCGACCGGCTTCCGAGCTGCTTCCGTTATATCCGCAGGGCTGACGCAATGCATCCTTCCCGCATGCTCAATTAATGCCAGGCATCTGCTAGGCTTCCGCTCCTCATCCACTGTGCATCCGCTGTGCATCCGCTTTATCCGTTTGGCGTCCGCTCTGCATCCGCTGTATCCGTTCCGCGTCCGCTTCTCTGAGGCCCCCCAAAAGCCCAGCGGATGCGCCATCTGCTCCCATCTGCTTCCATCCGCTGGGCTTCCGTTCCACATCTGCTTTGCATCCGCCCTGCGTCCTCCCCCCGTCCGTGTTATCCGCTCCGGTTATGCAAATTTTTGCCCCTTTTGAGAGCGGATAACAACGGATGGAACATTTTGCTCGTCCGCTGTGTCCTTTTTGCATCCGTTGGCCAGTGTTACATGGGCTTAACTATTTTATTAATCCAAACTAATAAACACAAACTGTCTTCAACAACTGTCTTTTCTCCAAAAAGACAAATACTACTTTTATCTGAAAATCATTTATTTTCCAAAAAAGAGTGTATTAATCACCAATTGAAAGTTCCATTGTCTGGTGGAATAGAATGCTACTTAATATAATATACTTAATATAAGTGGTTATTTTTATGCTGTTCAATGTGTTTTATTTGCTGTGGTTTCATATGTATGTATACATATTACAAGGAAACAGCCATAAATTATACATAATTTGCATCTTCATAGTGAGATAAAATAGATGGTGGTGATGGTGAGGCAATATATATTAATATATATTATATATTTGTTATTTGGACTCTTTGAATCACAATTCCATTCAATTGATATATTCTGCTGCTATATATATTTAAGATTCTTTATGGTTTAGTATATACATATTTTACAAAAGAAACTATGAAATAAGTATAAAATAAGTAAAATATTGCACACGAGGAAAAAAGAACAGACTCCAGGAATTTCCATCTGGCAGTGAAAAGTCTTCACATTAAGACTATTATGCAAATACTGAAAATTTAAGCCCCTGAAATGATTGCTTGCTGAAGCAAATATTGACAAAAAAGCTTGTAAACTCCCACTGGCTTCTAATGCAGCTTGACATACTGCAAATACTCAGTTTGCCAAAGCAAAGACAGATTTTGCAAAGCATGAAAACAAATGTTTGCTGGTGTAGGCTAAACACATATTTATGTTTTTAAACAGAAAATGTGTGTTAAAATCTGTTCTTCCATAAGAAGAGTATGCAACTTGTAGCTTCAAGACACACACAATTCATTTTCACAATCCCTACAATATCCTTGATTATGCCACCCAAACTTGATATATAATGTCATGAAAAGTATCACGAGGATAAGATTAATGGTATTTTATATTAAAATGAATATTGTTATTAGTTGAAAATGTTTTTTTAAAAGAATTTAATGTCACAAGCTTTCTGCATGGTATCCTTAAGATGCACAATCAATTCACAGTTTAATCTTATTACCCTTACTCTGAACTGAGAACTTTTTACATATTTGCCATTTTTCTGTGATTGGCATTGGAGGATTGAGTGATTATCAACAATAATACAGATACATATCAATAGAGTTAGAAGGGGCCTTGCAAATCATCTAGCCCAAGCCCAAGCAGACTCTACATCATTTTTGACAGATGGCTGTCCAGTCTCCTTGAAAGCTTCCAGTGATGAAGTTCCCACACCTTCTGGACACAAGCTGTTCCATTGATTGATTGTCGTCACTGTCAGAAAATGTCTCTTTTTTTCCAGATTGAATCTCTCTTTGTTCATTTTCCATCCATTATTCCTTGTTTGATCTTTGGGTGCCTTGGAAAATAGCTTGATCCCTTCCTTTCTGTAGCAGCCCTTCAAATATTGGAACACTGCTCTCATGTCTTCCCTGGTCCTTCTTTTCAGTAAACTAGACATGCCCAGTTCCTGCAATCATTCATCATATGGTCTGTCAGCTGCCATTATTATCATTTTTCAGCATTTAGACCAAGGGTCTTCAAACTTGGCAAGTTTGAAGACCCTTGGTCTAAAGACTTGTGGATTTCAACTCCCAGAATTCATGAGCTAACATGCCTGGAGGAGGGATTCTGGGAGTTGAAGTCCACAAGTCTTAAACCTGTCAAGTTTGAAGACCTCTGGTTTAGACTAAGATCAAGTATAATGTGAATGTAATTGTCATATTAACTTTGTGTTTGATAGAAAAGTTAAGTAAGAAACTTATATCTAAATTCTAAAAAAATAATTTTCTGTTCAGTTTCTGCCAGATTTTTGGAATTTAACAAGGTTTGTATGATTTGAAAGCCAGTTCAAAATTAACATTAGGTCATCTGTTCCTAATAGGAAAAGGCTGGTTTGACCTTTGACTAAAGATTATGAAAAGATCAGACAGATGAAAGTTATAGAAGTTTTTTATGGAAGATTTGGAAGAAGTCTTCTGCTTCGGTGTGATTTTTGGTCATCTTTGGCCAGTGCTATGAATAATTAATGGAAAGCTAGAGTCTCATCTTCTGTGTATGGTCTTGTTTCAATAAGCTGTTTACAAAGATGACTGTTCTGTTTTGTTGCACTTCAATAAACTAGTGTAAAACAAGGTGACAGAAATTTTGTAAAATTTAGTCATTTGGAGAATTATACTACACTGTAATTGGCATGTTTAATCCTTTAGATGGAAAGAAACAAACACATTTTCAAAATGCTGCTTTGGAAAAAAAAAAGGATTATTCTGTTTCCTAGACAACATGTTATTGTATAGAGGTACACAGCCCTTTGTGTGGACTTTGTTATATAAGCTTCTGAGAAGGGTTATACACTGTATAACATAGGCATTTGTTTTGTGCAAGATATCTTTCCACTTTTAACACAGGTATGCAGCCATAACAATGAAAGGCAATTCAAAAAGAAAGTAATCCATGTTAATTTAAAACCCTTCTTCAAAGGTGAGAATTTGGTTTCTCCACGAAAGACTGTTAAATAGGAGGCTTCCATAAAAAAGCAAAATATACCCTTATAGAAAGATTTTCCAAGTTATTCTAACCACATGGAAGAAGAATATTGCAAACATTCACAGGAGAGCACTAGCCTCTTATGGAGAAACTGTTATGTTGTCACAACTTTTTTAAAAAATATGGAAAGTCTGAGTTTATATGAACTTTGGTAAAGGGCCAGTCACATTGGCCAACGGATGCAAAACGTATGTAAAAAGGACACAGCGGACGAGAAAATGTTCCATCCGTTGTTATCCGCTCTCAAAAGTGCCCCGAATTTGCATAAGCAGAGCGGACAACAACGGAAAGGAACGGACGGGGTGAGGACATAGCCAGGATGGAAAGCGGATGCTCCACGGAAGCCTAGCGGATGGAAGCAGATGGAAGCGGATGGCATATCCGTAGGGCTTCCGGGGGAGCACAGCGAACCGGACGCACAGAGGAAAGAGCGGATGCCAAGCGGAAGCCTAGCGAATGCCTAGCGAATGCCAAGCGGATGCAGTGCGTTCATTGCGCATGCGGGGAGGATGCATTGCGTCAGCCCCATGGATATAAAGGGAAGCAGCTCGCAAGCAGGTCACCATTCAGAGGAAAGACCTGCTGCCAGAAACAGCTCCAGCCAGCCAGCCAGCCAGCCCACAACCATGGGGAAGAAGAGAAAGCCTCTGCCATCTGCTGCCAGCCCTGGCAAGAGGGACAGGGCCACCATCCCACCCCCTGGCCCTGACTCTGCTTCTGCTGGGGCTTCTCCTGCTGGGGCTGACTCTTCTGGTGCTGGAGCTTCTGCTGGCACTGCCCCTGGTGCTGATGCTTCTGCTGGTGCTTACTCTGTTGGCGCTGCTCCTGGTGCTGGTGCTTCTGCTGGTGCTTACTCTGCTGGCACTGCTCCTGGTGCTGGGGCTTCTGCTGGGGCTTACTCTGCTGGCGCTGCTCCTGGTGCTGGTGCTTCTGCTGGTGCTTACTCTGCTGGCGCTGCTCCTGGTCCTGCTGGTGCTCCTGGTCCTGCTGGTGCTGCTAGTGCTCCTGGTCCTGCTGGTCCTGCTGGTGCTGCTGGTGCTTACTCTGCTGCTGCTAATCCTGGTCCTGCTGGCGCTGCTGGTGCTTACTCTGCTGATGATGATCCTGGTGCTGCTGGTCCTGCTGGTCTTGCTGGTCCTGCTTTTGCTGCTACTGTTGTTGCTGCTGCTGCTGGTGGTGGTGGTGTGGAGGATCAGCCCCTACAACCTCGAAGCCCCTCTGATGAGGGCCCAGATGGCCCTGCCAGAGGAAGGAAGAGGCATACGCATGAACAAGAATGGGAGAGGAGGCAATACTCCATCAAAGAGTAACATGAGGATAAGGTGCTGGAATGGCTGAGGGAGAATGAGTATCTTTGGCGGAAGGGACACAGGCTCTATTGAGACACCAAAAGGAAGCAGGCTGCTTGGAGAGAGAGGGCGGAGAGCCTGGGCTACTCTTCGGAGGTGCTCCTCGGCTGGTGGAAGCACATGCACACCTGGTATGGGAAGCTGCACCTCAAAAAATATGGCCAGGCCATGGTAAAGCTGACAGACCGAGAGACCTACGTGATGGCCAAGTGCAGCTTCTTCAAGGGTGAGATCCGCCACTGAGGAGCAGCCCCTCTGACAACCCTCTCTCTCAGGCAGCCCGCTGAGAGCCAGTCCTCTTCTGGCCAAGAGTCAGCTCCTGTGTCCAGGCAGGTATCTGTGGAGTGCCCCACAACGGAGACCTCCCCGACAGCTGCACTACCCATGGCGGAGCACATGGAGGACCCCATGACACAGTGAGAGCAAGGAGAAGGCACTTCCACCAGAGACCAACACACATCCACTCCCAGCTCCACCTCCACAGAAAGCAGGCAGAGAGGCAGACCAGAGGGGCAGAGCCACACTGTCCTGCTGGAGATCAGGGACACCATCAGAAACAGCGTAGATCTCCTCTCTCAGCTGGTACACACTGACGTCCCATCCTCCAACCGCAAGCCCTTCCTCACCTACATCAACCAAACCCTCATGAACATGTCCGAATCACAGTACCAGGTGATCAAGGACAGGATCACCGGTCTTCTTCACAACCCTCCAGACCTAGCTGAACCTTCTCCCACCCAGTCCAGGTCTGCTCCTCCACCCCAGGTGATGTCACTGCCCTTCCAAGGCTTTCCACAGGCCCTCACCTATCAAGGCTTGGGCTACCAGGAGTTCCAGCAGCACAGGCAGCCCTTCCCAGTCCAGGCACAGGTACATTGAATGCCACCGGTGCCACCAATGCCACTGATGCCACCGATGCCAGCCATGCCACAGATGCCACCCATGCCAGAGATGCTACCCACGCCTCACCTCGCTCAGCTGCAGACCAGACATCCCCACTACACTGCTCCTTCCTCCACCCCACAGCCAAGCCCGGCCTCAGAACATCTGTCATTGGAATTGGAGCTGACACCCCATGTCCTGGAAGAAGGGACTCTCAACATCACAGGACTGAGCCAGCTCTCTGAGAGCTTCCTCCACACACCATCCCCTGTTGTCCTCTCGGGGCCAGGCACCCCAATGATGCCTCAAACCAGAACTACAGCAGCAGCCACCTCCACAGCACCTGGACCCTTCACCCCTGAGACTGGGCATGCCTCAGAGTGACTAAGAAGAGTGCCAGAGACTGCGTTGCTATCTGATGACTTTATCTATGCTTGGGACACTTGGGTCACTTTGCTTTTACAGCTTGTTATTAATAAATATTATCTTTGCTACACACACCTGCTTCATTTATTTTAGTCAATAAAGTCTTGGTGGAAACTTTTAGAAATGGTTTAAGCCTTTGCATGCTTGTGGGATGGGTAAGGATAGCAGTGGGATGGGCAGGGATACCTTTGGGATGGGTAATAGCTGTGGGATGGGTTAGGATGCCTGTGGGATGGGTAAGGATAGCAGTGGGATAGATAAGCCTCCAGTGCAAGCATAGTGGGACTGTATGGTCCACCCTCCCAGGTGCCACACCTTTGGCCCTTTATTATCAGTAACAATGTAATCATTGATCCACACATTTCAACATAAACACAACTCTTTATTAAATGCCCTGTTCATTGTAGGGCCACTCAACATACATGGTCCAATCTCATCCGTGTGATGAGACAGGCTGAAGGAAGCATCCATTAAGCATCTACCATCTTGCCACTCCACTGCTCCAGCTGGGGAGTTGCACCATTGTCTCAGGAGGTTGGTGGGTGACCCAGTTTATGTTCATCACAAGCTACAACCATGATGGGCAAGCTCCATTAGAGTTGTAAATCAAGGTTTATCTATACAACACTAATTTGTGCCATTAGTAAGCAGATAGCCATGTGGAGGCCACGGTGCTGCATGGGGTAAGATGCTGGGCCTGAGCACTGCTAAGGTCAGCGGTTCAATTTCTGTGAGTGAATAAACCACTTGAGGACAAGAAAGAGGCAGCCAGCCATGTCAGCGGTCCCTGGCTAACATGTGCCATATGCTTAAAAAAAAAAAAGCCATGTGGATAGGAATTTGCATGTTGTGGCAAGCTTTTGACTAGATTGGACAATTCTTCAGTTAATTCTTCCTTAATTCAGTTCAGATCAGTGGTGGTATTCACATTTTTTTAATTACCAGTTCAGTGGGCATGGCTTGGTGGACATGGTGTGGCTTGGTGGGTGTGGCATGCAGGAAGGATATTGCAAAAGATTATTGCAATAGATATTGCAGAGGAAGGATGTTGCAAAATCCCTATTTCCACCCCATTCAAGGGGAAAGATACTGCAAAATCTCCATTCCCTCCCCACCCCACTAACCTACTTTCCAGCTCTGTTCTCCTATGAAGGGCAACAAAAGAAGACTCAGCTGATCAGCTGAGACTTCGATCAGCTGGGACTCGGGAGGCAGCAAATAGATGGGGGCAGGGCCAATCAGAGGTTGTATTTACTGGTTTTCTGAACTACTCAAAATTTCCACTACTGGTTCTCCAGAACTGGCTGAATACCACCTCTGGTTCAGATATAAAAAGGGTGCATGGAGGGGGGTAATTCTCTGGATCAAGTTGAAGATGTCATAACCTTCTGTAAAGCCACACTATTCAAGGTTACCATAGTATCACTGCAAACCCTACAAAATGTCTATTCTTATTCTTAGCTTAAATTCAGATAAGTTGCATATATATAGTGTTGAGGTAATTCCCCGTTAGGAGAATGAGCACATGCAGGGAGACGTATTTGAGAGTAGTGTTGGAATAATACATACAGAGCACACAGATACACTGTACAGTAAATGTAGGTTTTTACTTCCAGAAATGTTAAGCAAAGTCCAAAATAGGCAGTCCAAAGTCATTCACAGGTTAAATCAGTCAGTTTTCACTCCAGGGATAATTCAGTAACAAAGTCCAGTGTCAAAAACAGTTCAGTATCAGACTTGCATCAAATCCAGTAGTATCAGTTAATTAGGAAAAATGGAGTAACGGCAATACTTTCCAACAGAAGGAAACAAAGATACACTCTCTTCTGAGACTCAGACTAAGACAATCCAGGTTTCTGGCTCCATCTTATGGCCATTTGAGAAACCACACCCAATTGCATGCTTTTGCATTCCCTGAAAGAGACAGTATTAAAATGTCTATCCTGGTTTATATATTTCTAACCCAAATACCTTAGGTGATTTATATTTCTAACATATACCATGGGTGTCAAACTCATTTTCATTGAGGGCCACATCAGGGCTCTGCTTAACCTTGGGGCTGGGCGGAATGATCAACTGGGTAGGTGTGACTGGCATGTTTCCTTTTTGCATTGGGTAAAAGCCAGGCTGATCCGATGTTTTCCCTTCACATTGGGTAGACTGGGCCAAAGCTAGACAGGTAGACTGGGATGAAGTGATGACCCCATGGGTCGAATCTGACCACATCACAGGCCGGATCCAGCCCACAGGCCTTGAGTTTGACACTCCTGACATATACTATAAATATTCAAAACCATGAAAAAATGGACATGTTCCTTTTAAACGAAAAGAAGTGGAATAGGATAAAAGTGCTGAATTTCCTGCTAAAAACTCCTGAAAATAAGGAGGTTACAAATGTAACAAATTAATAAATGGCACATGTTCATTTCTGGAAAATGATTGGTAATTTCCAACAATAATTAGATATTCACTAAAATTCTTGTATCATTTTTAATGTTACATTTTACCCAAAAAAAGAATCAAAATGTTTAGCTTGAACATTTTGCATAAATTGAGTCACCTTATCATTAGACCAATCATAACAACATATTAAGGTGAATTATGTGCAAAGAAATTAGTTGGTAATTTTTTCTTTCTTTGCAAGAATTTATAACCTTATGGTGCTATTTCCAATTTGTCTATTTTCTTTATGTTTCAGGAATCAATCACTTGTTTGGAATCCCATTAAACATAATAAAACTGACCTTCAATTGTGGTAGGGTTTTTTAACATAAGAAGTGATTTATAATATTGTAATAGCATGCCATCTAGTGACAGCAGCCTTTAAGATGAGAATGACTACAAAATTGATCACAGGAATGAAAAAAAAATTGAAGTAATTTGTAGTCGTTTCTGGTAGATGGCTCAAAACCATGTTTATTGCCTGGTAAAAAAAGTATTTCCAGTACAATTTCCAGCACAATGCAAGAGCCAGCTTAAAGTAGGTCAGCTTTAAAAAAAGTGCTTCTTTACTTCCAATTTTATTCTCCCCTTCCAATAATAATGCAAAATGTGTATTCTATTCCAAAAAGCCAATATTTTCATATTTATAAGCAACCTACATAAGACCTGAGGATTATGTCACAAAATGGCCTTCCATTACACAAGAAGATTCCTTCTGAAGAGAACAGGCAGCCCAGAAGCCTTGGATGAATTATCATGAATAGCATCTACCAGTAGTTGTAGAAAAGGAGGAATGCTTGTTCCAATGCACAATATCTAATCAGGATGGACAAATTCAGATGTGTTATTCAGCAGGTTCTGACCAGTTCTGGAGAACCGGTAGCGGACATTTTGAGGAATTCGGAGAACTGGCAAATACTTCTGACAGGAGATTTGACAATATCCTTCCCCTGTCATGCCCACCAAGCCATACCCAGAGAACCAGTAGTAAAAAAAAAAATTGAATACCACCACTGGATGAATTACCTACAACAAACTGAAGCATTGCAAACAGATTGCATACTTCCAAAATTGGGAAAAATGTCTTTTCACATAGATGAAATAAAAATGAGTAGATTTATTTATTTATTTGTGAAAATTTATGTGTCCACCCAATTCATTCATGGTGATTTTGGGTGGCTTAATAAAATAAAATAAAAACCTAACACAAAAATTAATAAATCTCCACACCCCTCCCCCCATAATAGTCAGTTGATAAGCTCCATATTATTCTGGGTTTTCCAGGCACACTGGCAAAATCATGTCTTCAAGGCCTTTCAAAACAGTGTCAAGGTAGGAACTAATCTTATTTCCACAGGAATTATGTTCCATAGGGAGGGAATTAATACAACGATAGTCCCTTTTCTTGATCCCATTAGATCAGGGCTGCCAAACTCATGGACTATGGATCGGATGCGTCATGTGCTGGCCATGCTCACACCCATTTTAGCAAAGGGGGAAACAGTCATGATACATCATGTGACACCATGAGTTTTACACCCCTCCACTAGATGGATCTCCTTAGAAGTAGATGGATCTCCTTAGAAGCGGGGACTTGTAACATCCCTACAGAAAGGCATATAGATGTAAGTGGAAAGTCAGTCCTTAAAATAAAATGGCGCACCTCCAGGTGGGTGGGTGGATGGAAAAACAAAAAAGTAACATGTGTTCATGTTCTTGACAAAAGATAAATGAACTGCAAGCAGGTTATGGAAGTGAGCTTAGAAATACTATCAGTTCAGTGCCTTTGTAAATTGCATAATAATTCATGTTTCCTTATGGGTAGAAGTCATAGGTAGGAGCCAAAAGTGATAATTGAACAGAAAAAAAGTTATTGTTTTTGTCACCCGCATTATACTTATCACCACAAGTAAATCATCCCTCAAGAAATTATAACCCTAAATGCAATAGGTTTTTATGTATTTCTTTTTGAGCCATATGATATTTGGAGATAGCAGTAGGTGCAGCTTTATTTGTAGGAAGAACTAAAGTACAATGGACAAATGTGAGAAATAAGAAGGCACATATAACCCTTAACACCTTTGGAAATACCTCCCTTGATTGGATTGGACTTTTGACAGCTCCATTATTCTTAAAACAAACTCTGGCCTTGTAATCAATCTGCAAGTAAGGATGGATTTTTAATCTACTAGACTAGAGTAAGACTGGGGATCAGTTGTAAAAGGGCATGTTCCAAAAGAAACAAAAAGTACCTGCACTTGATCAGCAGAGGGAGCAGAAACATTGTTTTGTACTGCTGAAAAAGAACTTACAGGGATACAGTAATACAATCACCATGAATGCAGGAAAATCTATTATACACATAGACCACTAACCTTTTCTAATAAATTATTTCCCATCCTACACAGTGTTCGTGCAAGACTGAGAAAATACATCAGACAGGAGACCCAGAAATTAAAATAATTGTTTTAAAGAAAGCAGCAAGCCTGCAACTGGATGCTTCAATGTTAAGTTCCTGGAAAAAACTGATATCTTAAATTCAAATCTAGCCATTGCCAACGTTGAACTCTGTCTTACAGAATCTAACCAACATGCATAACAAAGGTGTGTGTATCTAAATATAGATGTTTGTTATCTATCTATCTCTATCTCTATCTCTATCTCTATCTCTATCTCTATCTCTATCTCTATCTCTATCTCTATCTCTATATCTATATCTATATCTATATCTATATCTAAATATGTTTTCTTAGGCTTTCGCGGGTACTTACATGTGTGCTGTTTAGCTTCCTTCGGGTATTATCCCACGTCATTGTAGTTCTGTTAAAGTTGGAGCAACGTTTCAGCAGAATCTCATCTGCCATCCTCAGGCTTCTGTATAGAGTTAGTTCCTGGTTTCAAATTTGAGGCTGGTCCATTCTGATTGGCTGGGAGCCTGGATCTGTGTTCCTC
>BLBF01000016.1:44335156-44474811 GCA_015471245.1 Laticauda colubrina
ATATATATATATATATATATATATATATATATATATATATATACACATATATGAGGATTTAACTCTTATAGTATCAAATTAGTAAATTGTATCTATTCCTAAGCTGAATAACATTACCATCTACTGAATTTAACAGACCTCTTTGTGGAGACGTTTAGATAGAATTTCAAGCAGAACAGCAATTATTCCATCAACCTATAAAATCATTATTAAAGGAATATAAAATTTCTGCTTGTTACTTAATGCAGCCTTCCTCTCCTAAACATTAAAAAATATAAACAATGCTTTTCTTTCAAAAACACATGAGGGAAAAATGGGAAATAAACCATAGATAATTTACAAAAGGACAACTGACTTTTGGTTCTATCATATGTAATAGCCTTAGGGCAGATCAGGCTCATTTGTAGAATGTTTTCAGTTCTTACAAAATAAACATCCTGCTGTTCAGGTTGCATTAAGCTACAATTTTCTCCTGTACTAATCATGTCCCAGTTGGCTGGTCTGTGAATAGTCATGTCTAGCTGTCATCTGTTGTGAAGCAGACATAAATTCAAGAACAACAGAGCTTCAGGAACCATATCTGGCAAGTTCGAGGGCTGAACCAACCATACTGAAGATGTATGGTTGAAGATTTGATTTAATAATACAAAACATAAAGCAAATTTAACCTTAACTGTATTACAAAATACAGCTTAAAATAGAGTTAAACTTCTGTCCATGTAGTTGTTAAAATAGAGTTAAACTTCAACATGTAGTTGTTAAACAGTGTGCATATTCACATACAATGTGCACTGGAGTCAGTGGGTTCAGTGAACCATTAATTAAGTCAACTTGTGGTACAATACTCTAAAGCTAATGCATCAGAGACTGGAAGACTATGATTTCCTATGTCATTCATTTTAAACAGACTTAAAAATATGAATAAAAAAATCTTTAATGAAAAACTACATCAGGAAACCATACAAACCTTGAAGTGAGCCAGATAGGTTTAGCATTGGTCTTTCTTGCTGGCGAAGTTGAGACCATGAATAAAGGAATGTCCTGAAAGCATCTCAGGTCCTTCTGCTGTGTCTTCACTTTTTCTTTAGGCCTGGATAAGAAATCTGATATATAAATTGGAACATTCCCATCCTTATTTTAGCTGTTTTTCACTCTTCCTAGGTATAACAACTCCAGTACACCCATTAATTATATACAATTTCACCAACTTTGATTTACAGTCTAACTCCAATGGCCAGTGATGAGGAAAGAGTACAAGGAACATTACATTTGACAGAAACCTACTGTATGAATGTAAACGAAGAATTGGAAACAGTGACAAACTTGATTTTCAATACAGTTATAGAATAGCATTTTATGCTTTGTAGGCCACTAAAGTGGTTCAAAGAGGGACAAAAATAAACATCAGTAAATAATTTTATACCAAAGGCATGTGGACCACAGAACAGCTTTCATCAAAATTGATGTTTAGAAAGACCTCTCATGTAATAATACTGCCAAAATTGTGATGCAATTTGGTATCTTTTTTTCATTAAGCTTTGCAAGGTAGAGAATTGGAAGATAAAAATGAATCCTAGAATATCATCCTTCCTTAACAAGGTGCTTCCAGGTATGTTGGACCCAGACATAATGTGTGATTAGTACTTGAAAATGTCTGACTACAATATAAGTTTCTTCAGTGTTATTCTAAGGCAGGGATGGACAATTTGTAACCTACATGTTGCAATCAGCTTTCCATCTTTTCTTTGTAGTTCAGAAGATCTTCAGGAAATGAACTGAAAACATTTCACAGTATGCTTTTCTATGGATCTAGGAAGGAAAATTGATATATTATCCTTAATATACCTGTTTAATTACTAAAATAAAATTTAAAGGTTGAGTACTTTCACTCCAGTCCCTACAGTAACATGAATATAATATTAATCATGTTATTAAACATCTCATCAATGCCAAGCTTTCCTCAGAAACTTGGGGAAAAAACATTTTAGTGTCAAGTGATTGTTTTTATTTCTGTGGTAGTTGTGGAATGGTATAATGAGAGCTTTCTCATGATCTTCATTTCATATATCCATTTCTCCAATCTGTGAAGGTAGAAAAAAAGTTTCCACCACAAATTCTTAATATATTGGGAGAAATGAGTCTGTTGCTAAGATGTCATTGACCTTTTTCATATATCTCTATAGCCCTGTTATTTGAGTAGTTGAGCACTTTTCTATAAATAATTTTTACACTGCACCAGTTTTGGAACTGCATGTTCTCATGCAATTTCTTATGTTTAGTGGCTGAACTTATTGATTTCTATTTCAGATCCGTTGTAGCCAAAATAATTTAAAAAGCAATATTTATGTTTGTACAATGCAGCTTTGTATGTTTTTGGAAGATACTTTGTGGGAACTCTTGATTTAATCAAATCTCACTTGATGTAGTGTTTACTTTCACAAATTTTTAAAAGTGAAGGTGTGGCTTGACAGTTTTTCCTCTGTAGCAATCACTCAGATTTATTTATGTATTTATTCCACAAGGCCAGGCAAATATATCTTCACAATACTGATTCCACTTTCAAATGCATCCAGAGTTTATCTTAGCTGTTTTAATTCTTTCTTGATTGGTATAACTGCAACTTAAGGCCCTGTCCCACTGCACTTACAGATGCAGAGACGATGTAAAATGTTAAAAAAAGCTTGCCATCCATTGCAAAATGCTATGCATCCGTTGTGTACTCATTGCATACATGTTTCATACGCTCTATCCGTCGAGCATCCATCCACTATGATTTCATCCATGCAAGAAGTTTTGAGCTGCACAAAACTTTGTGAACAGATGAACTTTCTGCCGTGTATGATGTAAATCCACGACATACGAGCAACAAACATTCTATGTTCGTTTATCATCCGTTAAACATCTGCTGTATCCTCTCTGCATCCTCTTGGCAACTCACATCCTCTGCAGCTGAAAATGGAAAGAGGGAGGAAACAAAAGGTACACGGAACGTCTACACAGCGTTAGTAGCATGGAAATAGAAAGGATGCGCAGTGAACGGTTTGCATCCGATATACATCTGCACGGCATCCCCTTTCTTTCCTTTAGGCATATGAGATGCATCTGCTTCATCCACTATGCGTCCACTTTGAAATTCTCCCCGGAACCCCTTCGGAGGTGGCATCCGCTTCCATCCGCTAGGCTTCCTATGAACATCCATTTAACATCCCTGTTTCCGTTTAACATCCTGGCTACATACTACCCACGTCCATTCTTTTCCGTTCTATTTATGCAAATTTTCACCACTTTTTGGAGTGGATGACAATGGATGGAGCCACCCCTGAAATTTTGCTCGTCCGCTGTGTCCTTTATGCATACGTTTTGCGTCCGTCGGCCAGTGGGACGGGGCCTTAAGGAAAAAAGTTGCTGTGCTTAATTTGTCAAGATTTCTGAATACTGGGATTTATGGTTACACTACTCTGATATTTAAGCTAGAGGTCAAAATGACAAATAGATTTCAGTCAAATCTAATAAAGAACACTACAATTTTCTTTTCATTTTGTCAAGTAGACTTCTAAATATTTTAAATAACTTAAGGCAAACAGCAAGTGTAGAATCTCTGTATATTTTCAGATGCCATAATGTTACCAAACTAAAGATAAGAATTTGACATATTTGTTACGAACAAAACTGGTTTATAGAGAAGAAACAAAAGTGTATGGATAGAAAATCAATTTCAAATCAACCTTTCCAGTGCCATCATAATTGAAGAACAAAGCATGTCAAGGCATTTTCTGTAGGATCTGCCAAACGAAAATGAAATGACGGATGACTTTATCAACAGCAGTAGCTTGATCAGCTATTTGAAATAAATAAGATCAGTATCCATGTGTATGTGTTAGATATAAAAAATCTATACTACTCCCAATTTAACTATTTAGAACCAAGTTCAAAACACTTGTCATGATTTTGGTCTTTAAAATATAATGCATTAAGACAAAATATTCTCTTAGGGCTACTGGTTTTGTGTGTAAAACTCTAAATAATAGCAAATATCAGAATTTATATCAGAATTTGGCACCTAGTTCTAGAAGCACATGGTTGTTAGTTACATAGTTTTCAATGAGATATTCTACCAGTTATAGTAATTGGTGCTCTTCATGACATCAGTGGAGAAACAGCAGAGATGACCAATTGATATCTGTCGATCTTTTTTGCTTTTCCTTCCCAGTGTTAAGTGCAGCAACAATACTCACCACTGAATTGATGAACAGAGCTCTCTTCTCCTTCCTTAAACCATGGCTTGTTGTAGAATTTTGTATTATCTGAAAAACTAGGCATACATTTAGCAGAAATATGGACACCAAAGCTGTTTAGAAAAGCAAGAATGTTGAATAATCTTCAGTCTAAATATTTTTGGGACACTAGCTCTGCCATATAGAGAAAAGAATTACTACTCACGTTCTGCTGGTTAGAAGCCTCTATGTAATTACAGCATATTCTTAGTCATAGAAGAAACTTTTAACATGCAGCTGCTGAATGCATGTTAAAAGTTTCTTCTGAGGTATAAGACCACCTCCTTCTCTTGCAGATCTTTCTGCTCACCGTAAGAAACTTGCCTCTTTTTCCTTCACATAATATTTACTCACAAAAGCAAGTGAACACCTGGTTAGGATTTCAGTTTACAGATTGAGATATAGTAATTGCACATGTTGCTTCTTGAGATGATGGACAAGATGATATCTCACAATTTCATATGCAGAGGTGTTGGGGGAAAGTATCTTCCATCAAATCTGAAGGAAGGTGGTTAGCTTAGGATGTTGAGATTTTCATGGAATTCTGTGGTAGCTTGAATTTTTTTCTGTAATTTAGGGGAAAAAAACCTTATCTGCAAGACTCCCCCCCCCCACTTCCTCTCCTTTCCCACTTAGTCATTTAGAAATATTGCTGTGGATGTCACCTGAAAGGTGAAACTGGAGCAAATGGCTAAATATATTCAACATTTTTACCCTTAGTCTCTTGACTTCTTAGCTAACATTCAGAAGCCTCAACCTCTTGATTAGGGGGTCTAGGAAGTTGTTGTGGGGTTACAAACAGCTTCTGAGACTTGAAAAAGCATGAATAGTCCTGCTATGTATCACATAATGTATTCTCTAATGTCTTGCTTTGCCTTCTCCTTCAACCGAAGCCAGGGGTGTCAAACTCACGTCATCATGTGATGTATTGTAACTTTTTTCCTTTGCTAAACTGGGCATGAGTGTGGCCATTGTGTGACACACCTGGCCCATGGACCTCAGGTTTGACAGCCCTGACCTATGCTATTCAAGACTATTGCCCTACTATAGTAAAAGTTACTATAAGTAGGGTTATCCCTGATTCTGAAACCATAAGGACAATGGTGAATAGAGATTTGCCATGTATAATTAATATTGCTATTGTAGTTACAAAATTGCTATTTTTATAGCCACTTTGAAAAGTAAAAATGCAGTGAGGCAAAATAAATACTATAATGATCCATTTCTATCAATTTTTAATAAGTTAGATAGTTAACATTATGGTGCCTCTGAGATTTGTGCTGCACAAATGTTCCTTTCTTATATCAGCTGTGTCTCAAATTCATGGACCTTTTCACCCTAAAATAGGACACATCTTTTGATGTACCCAATTCATCAGAGCCATGGTGGTACAGTAGTTAGAATGCAGTACTGCAAGCTACTGCTGACTGCTGGCCGCTGGCTGCCAGCAATTTGGCAATTCAGCTCTCTCCGACTCAAGGCTGGCTCAGTCTTCCATCCTTCTGAGGTCAGTAAAATGAGGACCCAGATTGTTGGGAACAAAATGCTGACTCTGTAAACCACTTAGACAGGACTGTAAAGCACTGTGAAGCCATATATAAGTCTAAGTGCATATTGCTATTGCTATCAGAACAAGTCAACACCAACAGCTTTTAAAAGGACATTTTTTTTCAACTTCCAAACTCTGGAGTTTTGATCTGGGACAAATTAAGAAAAGCAACTATTAGATATCTCTACTTTGTTTGCCTTCACCAATCCTACTGTAGCTAATGGAGAAAGATCCTTCAATCATGGCAGCAGCTATATACTATGTCTGAGTGTATTTCATGGAGATTCTGTGAATTGCACTTTAATAGTTTTCAAAGAGGAGGAGAACTGCTATGTATCATATTATGGATATGTAGCAATTAGAACACATGCACACTTATGGCTCTTTCATCTGTTCCTAAGGAAGCCATACGAAATGGAATTCTTTCAGAATTCATGTTTCAGTACTTTTTCTGATAGATTTAAGCTTTTCCATCAGTATTTCAGATACAGAAGCTGACTTCCTGATTGCAGCCAATCAGGCCTTCTCTGCTTCTGTATTTTTCCACATCTCTCAATGGAGGGAAAAGAGCACAGAAGATTTGGGAAATTGCTCTAACCATCTTTCTTTTTGTTCTCTACACTATTTCTTTTCCCAAATTGTGCAATACGTTTACCTGTAAAG
This sequence comes from Laticauda colubrina, assembly GCA_015471245.1. Lineage (NCBI taxonomy): Eukaryota > Metazoa > Chordata > Lepidosauria > Squamata > Elapidae > Laticauda > Laticauda colubrina. The sequence continues at coordinate 44,341,643 of BLBF01000016.1, forward strand.
TCATGAAATCAATTATTAACCAATCGATTATCCTCCACTTAGGGACAAAAAACCTACCCTCTAATAAACAATTTGGTTTCAGAAAAAACTATTCTGTAATCTGCAACTCTTACACTGCAAAAACATATAGACTACACAATTCGATCAGGGAAAAGCAATAGACGCAATCTATATAGACTTCTATAAAGCCTTTGATTCAGTGGTACACGACAAACTACTATGGAAACTAAAATCTTATGGTATCACTGGACACCTACATAACTGGATAGAAGCATTCCTGTCAAACAGACAACAAATGGTCAAAATTGGGAGCATCTTATCAAATTCTGTACCTGTCAACAGTGGTGTCCCCCAAGGCAGTGTTTTAGGACCAACTGTCTTCATACTCTACATAAATGACCTCTATGATCATATTAAGAGCAACTGCATTCTCTTCACTGATGATGTAAAGCCATTCAACACCACAGACAATACTACTACCCTCCAAAAAGACCTTGACTATGTATCAGAATGGTCAATCAAATGGCAACTTCAAATCTCAACAAATAAATGCCCTGTCTTACATATTGGCAGAAAAAATCAGAAAATAAAATACAAGCTAAATAGTCAGGACCTTGTTGAGAATCCAAACTTTGTCAAGGACCTTGGAGTACTCATCTCAAATGATCTAAGTGCTAGAGCCCACTGTAACTACATAGTCAAAAAAGCATTAAGAGTTGTTAATCTAATCCTAACGTAGCTTCTTCTCTGGTAATATCACACGACTAACTAGAGCATACAAAACATTTGCTAGACCTATACTTGAATACAGCTCATCGGTCTGGAATCCATATCGTGTATGTGATATTAACACAATTGAAAAAGTCCAGAAATATTTCACAAGAAGAGTTCTCTGCTCCTCTACTCATTGCAGAATACCTTATGCCACCAGACTTGAAACTTTAGACCTAGAAAACCTAGAACTATGCCGCCTCCGGTCCGATCTATATAAAATCATACATTGCGGTGTCCTACCTGTCAATGAATACTTCAGCTTCAATGAATACAAGAGCACACGATAGATACAAACTCAAGGTTAAGCGCACCAAACTTGACTGCAGAAAATACCATTTCAGCAACAGAGTGGTCAATGTTTGGAATACTCTACCTGTAGTTTCTTCCCCAAACCCCAAAAACCTTAACTTTAGACTGTCTACTATTGACCTCAACCCCTTCCTAAGAGGCCTGTAGGGAGCGTGCATAAGTGCACCAATCGTGCCTACCATCCCTGTCCTATTGTTTTTTATTTTTCTTATAAGTATCTATCTCATGTATTCAAAACTATATTTATTCTTATACCTATATCTTGTAAGTGATTGACAAATCAAACAAATACTAAATACTAAATAAAATACCTTGTTGTTCATTCTGACGGCCTTGTATTCTTGCTGAACGTGAAGCATGTTTTAACAGTTTCTGAATAGGAAAACTAAACATAACCAAATAAAAAGTTTTTACTTGATTTAATTAGTAAGTAGAAGCTTGGGGTTATGTTTCTCTGCCTCATTTCCCTCCTGCTTATCTTTTTATTTTGTACCTAGAAAACTCTCATCTCACCACAGTGGGTGAAACTGGCTTCTGGTTTCCTCCTTTTTCTCAGCCAGATTTTTCTATCCTCTTATCTGAAGTGTTATTTTCAAAGCTTTCAGTAGATTACAAAACTAATGTGGATGTTAATTACATTGTAAGCAACCAGCTGAGATGCATTAGCAAATAGCTCAAGGGAAAAAGGAAAGATTGTGTGTGTGAAGACTATGAATGTGTGAGAGAGAAATCTAAGGCACTTTCACACCATCCCTAGCCAATCTAATTAAGAATTTGCAAATATTAAATAGTCCATCTCCCAATGAAGGCAAAAAAAAAAATGCTTTCATTCAGTATGACTTCATCTAAACTGCTGCGTGACCAGCTGAATATTCCAGAGCCTTTTGATTGGTAAACATAGTCAGTTCTGAGTGGACCCTCTATAGCAAATTCAAGATCTCAGCCTCTGGCTGTCAATATCCAGCTTGGCCTCTTGCTGCTTTGTTATGGGAAACAGACTAGAGGTTATTTGCTTTACTTAGTAAGGCTCAGCCTGGCTTTTCAAGATATATGCATAGTCTCTTCACTGCCAGCCTAGAGCAAACAAGGTCAATTAATTCTGCTCTATGTAGATTCTTCAGCCCATATGATCTGTTTGGTAGCAAACAGTGAGATTTTTCTGAATTTTTTTTGCTGCCTTGCAGTATCATCCAGACTTTTGCACCCCAAATCTGATAACCATAACCATGACCAAAGAAATAACCATATTGTTCTTTATAACTTGGAGGATTCCAAGTAATCTTTTTGATTGGCCAGAAAGGCCAGTAATGGATTGGTTCATTAGGAACCAATCCAAGGAGCCGTTCAAAGGTGGCAAAATTAAAACAATGTTATTGGCTACAAGCCGGCAGGCAAGCCTCTATAAAAAGGGCTGCTGTGGCTTGAGCCAACTTTCCGTTACTGTTTCCTGTTAACTAATACCACGCATCTTTTCCAGACGGAACACTGGCAATGAGGATGGGATCGTCCTAAAGCAGAGACTGAGCACACAGCAAGAAAACAACCACACTAGATGAAATGGCTGGTAGCAATGCGCCGCCCACGCCTTTTAACCCCAATGAAGAAGACTGGGAATCTTATATCAATCGCTTCCTGATGTTTCTGGAGAGCAACGAAATGGACGAAATTTCAGATCAGCGAAAGAGGGCTGTCTTCCTAACACATTGTGGGCCAGCCATGTTCAAAATGGCAAAGGCATTGGCAAAGTCCAGAGATGTGAAACAGATGACCTGGTCTGAGCTTTACTGAATGCTAAAGGCTCACTACGCGCCAGTTGTCTCAAATCTTATTAAGAGACATGAGTTTTATAAAAGAAACTAGAGGGAAGATGAGACCATTGCAGATTTTGTGGCAGCTCTCCGCCATCTGGGAGGAGCCTGCGAGTTCCAGAATATGAATGAGGCCATGCGAGATCGTGTCGTGTTAGGTCTAAAGGACTCTACTTTACAAAGCAAACTATTAAACAGACCTAACATAACTGTGGCAGAAGCAATCGCGGAAGCCACTGCTGCAGAAGCTGTGAAGAAATCAGCGGCCACAATGAAAATTATGAATGCCAATACCGACATGACGATCCTACCCAGAGGGAAGAAGCAAGCTGCCACAACCACACACCACAAAGACCTAGATGAGTCATCAGAAACAGAAGAAGATGACGATGAGGTCCATCGCCTGTACATGAACCAAAAAAGGCATGAAAGAAGAAGAAATTGGCAGGAATGCGTTGGCTGTGGAGGAAACCACCCCCGAGCCGAGTGCAGGTTCCTTGATGCCATCTGTCGGGCTTGCAAGAGGGGACACATTGAAAGAGTCTGCCGCAATCGTAAGAACAGCAGTCCTAGCAGACATGGTAATTTCCCACAAAGAACTGACCCGAGGCAAGCCGATAAAAAATGGGAGCGCAGCAAGGGAACCAGCAACTGAGAAAAAACTCACCAGACTGTGCGGAAGCACACAGACAGAAAGCGGGAGAAAAGTCAAAATTGTAGTGACAATTGAAGGAAGCCCTTGTGAAATGGAGGTTGATTCAGGATCTTTCCTGTCAATGGTGTCTTGGAACACAATCAGGCGGTTGGTTCCAAACATAAAACAAAAAGAACTCAAGAAACAAAAATTAATTCTCAAAGACTATCAGGGAAATAGAATTCCCGTGGTAGGTCTAGGACACTTCAAAGTCACTTACAAACAACATGCCAAAATCCTGCCACTGACTATAGTTGACCGAGACCATCCCAGCCTCCTGGGCATCGAACTTGCCCTGAACTTCCATTGTCTGCAAATGATGTCGCCAGAGCCACGGTGAAAGACCCAGTGACTGCCCGCGTTTTGACTTGGGTAGGTAAAGGCTGGCCAGAAAGCCAAAAGACTGAAGGTTTTAAAACTTTTCAGACTAGACAAACTGAACTGTCAATACAAAAGAGGTGTTTATTGTGGGGAGATCGGGTGGTAATTCCATCTAGACTGCAGGAAGATGTGTTGGGTATGCTACATGAGGGCTCCTCAGACATAGTAAAAATGAAAAGCCTGGCCAGGAGCTATGTCTGGTGGCCTGGTATAGACAAGGATATTAAACGCTGGTTGCAACATGCCATAAGTGTCAGAGAGCTAGACCCACACCACCGCAAGCGCCCATATGGGACTGGGAGACCCCATGAGGCCCTTGGTCTCGAATCCATATTGATTTTGCAGGACCAACCAGGGGCAATATGTTCTTAATAGTCGTAGATGCATATTCAAATTGGTTGGAGGTTTTAGTTATGTCATCCACAACAACCGACGCTGTTATAAAACAGCTAAACAAATTGTTTGCAACTCATGCTTTACCTGATGTATTGGTATCCGACAACGAGCCACAACTAACGTCTATACAATTCGAACAGTACTTAGCATCCCTGAGTATACGCCATGCACTAACCGCATCGGCCCACCCAGCGGCGAATGGTAGGGCCGAACGAATGGTCAGGTTTACCAAAGAAGGCCTAGAAAAAATGGACTGTGGGGATGTCCAAGACAAGCTGAACCGCTTACTTACACTACAACACATCACTCCCAATAGTACAACAAGCAAGAGCCCGGCAGAATTGTTAATGGGGAGGAAATTCAGATCCCATTTAGATAGACTGCACCCAAATTACACTTGTGAGAAACCTCCCGACTCATCCAGCCGATACCGCACTTTTGAAATCAGCGACCTAGTCTATGCAAAGAATTTTACTGGGGATCCTCTCTGGCTTCCAGCCACTATCACACAAATAACAAGTCCCTGGTTCTCCTGACTAACCGTGGACGATGGAAGAGAATGGAAGTGGCACATAGATCAGCTTCGTTCCCGAAACATCGAGCGTAAAATGACCGTGCAACCTCAAATAATAAAAATCGATGAAAACAAAACCAAGGAGAGGGGGGAAACACAGACAAATAAAAAAGGGTGTGAAAATGAACCATTGAAATTAAATCTAGAACATCTAACCAATCAAAAAGAGCACTTATGGTTAGATGAAACCATCGGAGGTAGTCCAAGCGAAAGGGAAAACGTCCTGGAAGGGACCAGCCAGGCCAGCTCAACCAGCCCGGTTGAACCAGGAGGGAGCGGCAAAACCACCGGCCTGAGCAACTCAAGCGGTAGCGGCAATGCTGACTCACCCTTCCAGGCGGTTCTATGGAGATGAGCCAGAGAGACAGCGATCTCGACCGAACCGCTTGAAGTCCTAGCCGAGAATGAGCCACACAGGTCAACTAGGACCAGAAGAAGCCCCACCTACCTGCGCGACTACATCACTCACGTAGGACTGAACTAAAGGGGGAGGGGTGTTCTGTATAACTTGGAAGGTTCCAAGTAGTCTTTTCTGATTGGCCAGAAAGGCCAGTAATGGATTGGTTCATTAGGAACCAATCCAAGGAGCCGCTCAAAGGCGTCAAAGTTAAAACAATGTCATTAGCTACAAGCAGGCAGGCAAGCTGCTATAAAAAGGGCTGCCGCGGCTTGAGCCAATGTTCCGTTACTGTTTGCTGTTAACTAATAAAGAGTTATTTGTTGGAACCCGGTCTACCGTACGTCTTTTCCGGATGGAAAACATGTCATTTAGTTGAGAAGCAGTAAAGGAATACAGTTTTAATGACTTTTTCAAAACAGCCAAGTCCAAGCCTACTTCACAATTGTTTCATGCTCTCTCAACCAAATGCCAAAGAAATTGTCAGTGACTCGGTCAGCTGTGTCTTAAAGGGTGAAATATTGCTTTGCAAAAGGCAGGTTTTAAAAGAATTCATGCTTGCTGCTGATCAGTTTTCTGTCAGGTTCCTGGGAGTTTCCAGTAGAGTGGTACTGGCATTCATTAGCCTGAACTCCTGAGTAAAAAGAAACAGCAGCACCCAAGAGTTCATTGGAAGCAAGGGCAGGGCCTAGTTCACCTAAAGTAAGCCATTAGGCTGACAGGACAATCATCAAAGGGTTTCAGATGTTATATATTCTGAAGGGATCAATATTTATAGCTTACTCAAGGTAAAAATAACCTTAAAATAAAAATAGCTAAAGGAGATTTAACTCTTTTTACTTATTGTGTGGAGACAAGATGAAGATCATATTGAAAGAATCTGGAGCAAAAAGTTATCAAGTATGTTTGTCCTACAGTTATTTATGAGTGGGTAAAGATGCTAAGTAAAATGTCAGCTTACATGTACCAAAGCTTCAGTTTAAAAACAAAAACAAGATTGAATCTGGAAGCCTGAATTTGGTGTATATCATAAACATTCCAAGAGCAGAGCATCTTACCGATTGCTTGCAGCAGTCACCTAATTGTGCAAACAGAGATATACCATCAAAGGTAAAACATAAGAAACTATGCAATATGATTTAGATTTATGACTTAAATGTAATGTTGATAATACAATTTTTTCAGTTGGGTACTTCTTTTCTGAAAGCATACATTATTACTGCAGGTTGGGGAATTTTGGGAGTTGAAGTCTTAAAATTCTCCTAGAATGTTTGTGAATTATAACTTTAATCATAAGTACTTCTTGAGAGTGAGAAATTCTCAGAATATGCAGCAGTATTAATTATCTAAGATACAATTTACCACTTTATAAAAGGTTTCCTAGAGATTTCAAGAATTATAAAGTTGAAACCATGATCGTTAAGCATAGCAAAGGGTAAAAAAAGACATCAGGAAAGAATCCCAGCAACTGTTTACATCCAAATTTGACTAAAGCTGTACAATACTTTAAACTTTTGCATTATCATTTTTAAAGGTTCTTTCCAGGAAACATGGCTTTAAAACTACAACCAGCAAGCAGCTAGGGACTTTCTTTTCCTAGCTTCACAAACAGTAACTTATTATGTGGGATAGTGTTGCAATAAATCTATCAACCACATGTTGTGGTTTTATCACCAGTCCAAGTTCAGAACACAAAAGCAAGGTCACTAGAAGCATAGTATCCACAGGAGTAAATAAACTTAAAATACAAGCCAGATTCAACACCAGGTATTTATTTGTAGTAAGGATTCAGTTGAATCTGAATTCTAGGCTAACCTCCATGGAACATTGTTCAATAGCGTTTTGTCCTTCTTATATTACTTGCTGACTATAAGAAAATATTTTAACCCACTGCTATGATCCTGGTTAGGCTTGGTTTCCTGCAGCAAATTAATCTGTACTAGCTCCCCTTGCTTCAGCTGTTTGTTAGCACAGGCAAGCACTTCTACATGTGTCTTCTAACTTTTGATAAACACATATACTGGAATCTTGAGCATAGGTGGACTTAGCATCCTGTCTGTGTCAAAATTTGTTGGGTCAGAGAGGACAATAAGTTTTGCTATTGGTTTAGCATAGTACTCAAATTTGGAAATGCAAAGAATGGAACTTGGGATGCTTTCTTTATAACACTAGGCTGAAGCTTGCCATATCTTACTTGGTCAGTCCACACTATGGCCATTGCAAAGAAGGCCCAACCACACCTGCACTTTCTGAGGCTGCTGAAAAAGAGTGGTCTGGGTGAAAAGTTGCTGGTTACTTTTTACTGTTCTACTATCAAGAGCATTTTGGCATACTGTGTAATGATGTAGTATGCTGGATGCTTTGTAGTGGATAAGAAGATGCTCCAGAGCATCTCCAAACACAGCACAAAAAGGTTGCTCTCTTTCTTCTTTGGAAGAGATTGCAAAGACCAGACTCTTCTCTGGAGCACTAAAAAATCTCCACAGACCATTCTCATCCTGGACATTCATATTTCGAACTGTTACCATCAGGGAGGCATTACAGGTGTCTTAAAATGAGGACTAATAGACTGAGAAACAGTTTCTTTTCCAAGGCAATAATTGTCTTGAATCAAACAATGCATATGTGATTTAGCCTTATGTATATAGTGGCATTTTTAAACTATCTAACTTACTATAGATGTTAGATAGGTTTTAGACTAGATTTTCAATTATTATTTTCATTATTTTAATTTTTAAATACTCTGTAGTGTGATTGGGATGTGGTATTTGTGGCACTTTGCTGGAGTAGCTTTCAAATTTCATTGTATTTATAGAATGCAATGACAATAAAGGTATTCTATTCTATTCCATTCTATTCCATTCTTTTCCATTCTATTCTATTCTATTCTATTCTATTCTATTCTATTCTATTCTATTCTATTCTATTCTATTCTATTCTTATTCTATTCTAAGATGAAGCAAGCATGTAAGCAGGATGACAACAGCCAAGGATCTTATCTGAAAGATCCCTTCAGGACATTGATAAGAAGCAACTAAGTTGTTAAGTAAACAAAGGAAAAATGTCACCTAGACCAGATAAAAGAAGTTGGGTCTGAGCACATGGGAAACTCCTCCCCCAAGTCCCATCCAGTCAATAAGGAAAGAGTAGCTGACAGTCTTGTGAATCAACAAAGCAAGGAGTTTGGAGGATAAAAGGGGACTTGAAGTCTGCCCATTCTTTGAGTTTGTCTTTGGACTTAGACTTGGTGGCTTCTGTCTCTTTTTCTGGTGCTTTCAGCCTAGCTAAGAATATGGGTACACCCAGGAGGTGGGATCCAACAGGGTCCCTATTGGTTACCAATAGTCCCTATTGGTAACTATTGGTTCAGTGATTTATGAGGTTCGGTAATTTACAATGTACTTCTCTGCACGCTGCGCGCGCGTGCCTGTAAATCATCATCAGCATGCTGCGTGTAGAGAAGCAGCCTTTGAAAAATGACTTTTTTTCTGCTTTTTAAACTGCTCTTCAGAGCTACAGGTTCTACAGAGGTGGACAGAACTGGTAGAAACCCACTCCTGGGTACGCCCTTTTCTTCAAGTGCGGAAAACTGATCTTGAGGTATGACATGTTTTCAGTTTCTCTTTTAACCAACATGATTAATAGCTAAGAGTGCTCTTCTAAATCTGTGAAATTTTAGTGTACAGTTTCATAAGTACCCATTGAGATTGATTCATTCAATAACTGAGAATGAGGATAATCCAGCTAATAATCAAAGAGAAAGCAAATTTGCTTAGAAAAATAGTCCACAGTCACCAACCATTAAAAATGCAAACTATTCTTTTTTTTATTTTTATTCTTTAAAAATAAAAAAATACAAAAATCTCATTTCCATTAACAGTTATTGTGTCATTGTATATACATGTTTCTTATTTTGTGACTATACATTATTTTTATCATTATCCTTCACCCATTCATACCACCTCTTCCATGTTGCATAGTATTCTCGATCCTCTTTGCCTTTCAGTTCCATAGTGAATTTATCTAGTTCAGCACAGTCCATTTTTTTTTTAATCAAAACTTCATCTAGTGGTATTTTATCACTCTTTCAATTTTGTGCTAATGTGATTCTTGCTGCAGTTAAGATGTGTACAATAAGGTATCTTTTATCTTTACTCAAATTCCCTTTGATCATACCAAACAAAAATGTTTCAGGTTCCAAATTCAATTTATATTTTCTAATCCCAAAAAGCCATCTCTGTATTTTCTTCCAGTATTTTCTGACCTCTATACATTGCCACCACATATGGAAAAATGTTCCTTTCTTTTGTTTGTACTTCCAACATTCTGGTTTCAAGGTTGGATACATTTTCGCCAGTCATGCCGGCACTAAGTGCCATCTACAAAACATTTTATATTGATTTTCTTTGAATGATGTCGACAAAGTCAGCTTCCAGTTCTCAGTCCAAGTCTTTTCCCATTCATCCAAATTTATATTATGACCCACATTTCTCACCCAGGTAATCATTGGTCCCTTTACAATTTCCCCCTCTAGTTCTATCTCCAGTAAATAATTATATGTTCATGTTATAAATTTTATATCCTTGGCTGTCAAGATTTGGTCCAATTTTTGTAAATCTTTATCTATCCCTAGCTCCTTTACATCTTTCTTAAATTTAGTTTGAATTTGCAAATATACCCACCAGTCTAATATCCCTTATTCTTTTAGTTTATCCAGTGTTATTAATTCCCCCTGTTCATCTACCAATTTTTTATATTTAATCATTTTTTAGTGTCCTTTGTATCTGGATATAATATTGCTTCCATAAATGAGATCCAGTTTGGTCTTTTCAAATAATACTTTTTTTATTTTCTCCCATGTTTGTAAAAGTGAGTCCCTTATCAAATGTCTGTCGAAATAGGAGTGGATCTTATTCTTTTTATCCCATAGAAAGGCATGCCACCCAATTTGGAGGTCATGACCTTCTATTGCCAAAATTCTTTTTTTTTTTTTTTAAGTTTATCCACTCCTTAACCCAAAGTAAAATTGATGCTTTATAATATGTTTCCCATTTTGGGAGTCCAAGGCTGTCTCTGGGTCTACTATCTTGTAACGTTTTCAATTTTATTTGTGCTTTTTTCCCCATCCATGTAAATTTCATTACCGTCCTATCTAATTCCTGAAAAAAATTCTTATCCAATTTTATAGGTATTGTTTGAAAACAGTATAATAGTTTCGGTAGTATGTTCATTTTTATGGCAGCTATTCGGCCTAATAGTGATAGTTGTAATTTTCCCCAATTGACCAGATCTTTCTTTATCTGTAAAAGTATAATTATCCTCTTTTATGGAAGAGCATCTTCCTGTTAACCAAGTTCCTAGAAACTTAAGTTTTTTGACATTTTGTAGTCCCAATTTCCTTTCCAATTTTTTTTTTCACTTTCTATCAAGTTTTTGGTTATTACTTTTGTTTTATCTCTATTAATTTTTAGTCCTGCTACTGCCTCATATTCTTCTAATTCTTGAATTAGATAGGTCCCTGACTCCATTGGATCTTTCACAAAAAACACTAAGTCGTTTGCAAATGCTTCTACTTTATATTGTTCTTTTTTGCTCTTCAGTCCAATCATCTCCTTTCTTTGTCTAATCTGATTTAAAAGCACTTCAATGGTCAAGATAAAAAGCAGAGGCAACATTGGACATCCCTGCCTAACACCTTGCATAATCTTTAACTTTTCAGAAATTGCCTCATTTATAATTACCCTAGCTTTTTGGTTCAAATAAATTGTGCCAATCATTTTCTTGAATTTAGATCCAAATCCCATATTTTTGACCTGTTGGATCAAGAACTGCCAGCTGAGATTGTCGAAGGCCTTCTGAGCATACAAGAAAATCAATGCTGCCTGCTTTCCCGGGTGGACCTCATAGTATTATAATATGTTTAATACTATTTTATATTGTTCCTTATCTGTCTAGAAGGTAGAAAACAATTCTGGTCAATATGAATAAGTTCATTTAATATAATTTTTAGTCTTCCCGACATTATTTTTGTGAATATTTTATAGTCTGCATTCAGGAGTGAGATTGGTCTATAATTTTTAATCTGTTTGTGATCTAAATCTTCTTTAAGGCTAGGTCCCACTGGCTGACGGACGCAAAACGTATGCATAAAGGACACAGCAGATGAGCAAAATTTCAGGGGTGGCTCCATCCGTTGTCATCCACTCCAAAAAGTGGTGAAAATTTGCATAAACAGAATGGAAAAGAACGGAAAAGAATGGACGGGGATAGTATGTAGTGGGGATGTTAAATGGATGTTCATCGGAAGCCTAGCAGATGATAGCGGATGGAAGCAGATGACACCTCCGAAGGGCTTCTGGGGGAGAATTGCGAAGCGGACGCATAGCGGAAGGGGCGGATGCATAGCGGATGAAGCAGATGCATCACGGACGCTTATAGGAAACAAAGTGGATGCCGCACGGATGTATATCGGATGCAAGGCATTCACTGCGCATGCGGGCAGTATGAATTGCATCAGCTCCGTGGATATAAAAGGATGCAGCACGCATGCAGTCAGCATTCAGAGGAAAGACGTGCTGCTACATACATCTTCAAGGAACACCATGGTTCGTCAGTCAAGGAAGAAGAGGAAGCCCATGCCTACTTGTTCCAGCTCTGGCAAGAAGGACTGAACCAGCATCCTACCCCCCGGCACTGACTCTGAACCTGCTGCTGCTGCTGCTGCTGGTGCTACTGCAGCTGCTGCTGCTGCTGCTGCTGCTGCTGCTGTGGTGGACGAGCCCCAAGGCCCTCAAAGCCCTGCTGCTGAAGGTCCTGCTGCTCAAGCCCCTGAAAGCCCTGCTGCTCCAACCCCTGAAGGCCCTGCTGCTCAAGTCCCTGAAAGCCCTGCTGCTCAAGCCCCTGAAGGCCCTGATGAAGCCCCTGCAAGAGGGAGGAAGAGGTAAGGGAAGGAAAAGGGAGAGAGGAAACAGTACACTGTTTTTGAGGAGCATGAGGATGAGGTGCTGGAATGGCTGAGGGAGAACATGTACCTGTGGAGAAATGGCCACAGACTCTATCGCGACACCAAGAAGAAGCAGGCAGCTTGACAGAGAGCCTGGGCAACACTGGGCTACCACCATCCCAGGAGTAGATGTACTCCTGGGATGGTGGAAGCACATGCACACCTGGTATGGCAAGCTACACCTCAAGAAATCCGGGCAGGCCACTGTCAAGCTCACTGACCGGGAGATGTATGTCATGGCCAAGTGCAGTTTCCTGGAGGGTGAGATCTGCCACCGAGGAGCAGCCCCTCTGAGACCCCTCTCCCTCAGACAGCCCACAGACAGCCAGTCCTCTTCCAGCCAGGAGCCACCGAGCCTGTCCAGGCAGGTGTCTTCAGAGGGCCTCACGGCAGAGATCCCCCTGACAGCTGCACTCCTCATGCTGGTGGACTTGGAGGATCCCCTGTCACAAATGGAGGAAGAAGCAGCAGCCACCAGAGACCAACCCACACCCATACCCACCCCCAGCTCCACAGAAAGCAGGCAGAGAGGAAGACTGGAGGGCCAGAACCACAGGGTCCTGTTGGAGATCAGGGACACAATGAAGACCAGCACAGAACTTCTCTCTCAGCTGGTCCACTTGGACAGAGGATCCTCGGGCCACCACACCTTCATCACCTACGTGAGCCACACCCTCCAGGAGGCCCAGGTACTGCCTGAGGCCCAGTACCAGGTGATGAAGGAGAAGATAACAGCACTTCTGCACAACCCTCAATGCCCAGCTGAAGCTGCTCCTACCCAGTCCAGGTCTGCTCCTACACCCCAGGCGATGTCACAGCCCTTCCATGGCTTTCAACAGCCCCTCACCTACCAAGGCTATGACTACCAGGATTTCCCACAGCAAAAAAAGACTTTCCCAGTCCAGGCCCAGGTTGATCGCACGCCACAGATGCCACACCTCACCCAGCTGCAGACCAGATAGCCCCACTACACTCCTCCTTCCTCCACCCTACAGCCAAGCCCGTCAACAGACAATCTGTCATCAGTCTTGTGTCTCACATCTCAGGTACTTTATGAAGGGCCTCACAACCTCACGAGACTGAGTCAGCTCTTGAACAACTTCCTGAACACACCATCCCCTGTTGTAACCTCGGGGCCAAGCACCCCAATGGTGCCTGAGACCAGCACTCAAGCCACCTCCACAGTCCCTGCCCGCTTAACAGCTGAGATCATGGACATGACTCAGAATGACTGAGAATAGTGCCAGAGACTGAGTTGTTGACTTGTTCACTTTATCTTTGCTTGAGACACTTGGTTCAATTTTTTTACTTAATAAAGTGTTGGTGAAAACTTTTAACAAATGGTTAAGCATTTGCATGCTTGTGGGATAGATAAGGATAGTTGTGGGATAGATGAACCTCCAGTGCAAGCATAGTGGGACTGTATGGTCCCCCATCCCAGCTGCCACACATATGGACCTTTTTTATCAATAATAATTTATTCATTGATCAACACATTTCAAAATAAACAAAGCTTTTTATTAATGCCCTATTCATTGTAGGAGCACTCAACATGCATGGCACAATCTCATCAGTGTTATGCAACAGGCTCAAGGAAGCATCCATTAATCATCTATCATCCTGTCTTGCCACTCCACTGCTCCAGCTAGGGAGTTGCACTAGTGTCTGAATAGGTTGCGCAGCTTCTTCCCTTCACGTGAAGCTCTGTTGGGGCCTTGTACATCCACAGTGTCTATCAGGTTACGTCCTTGCCTCCATTCACCAGAGTCCATGTCCCCATTCCCTTGTTGATGGTCCACAAGTCTATTCTGCAACACTGGGTAGCAGGTGCGCATGAGATTGTGCAGGATGCAGCAGGCTTCCACGATGCTCCTCACAGTATGTGCCTCATGCTGCATGGTGGTGAGAAGTATCTGGAACCTGTTGACCAGGATGCCAAAGGCGTTCTCCACCACCCGTCTTGCCCTGGACAGCCTGTAGTCACGGGTGAGGTATCTTGAATTCTACGGCTTCATGAAGTAGGTTCTGAGGGAGAAGGCGTTATCACCAATGATGAAGTAGGGTACATCTTGTGTGTCATTGGGTAGGGGGTCTGGATCTGGAAAACCCATGATGAGGTTGCATTCCAGCCCATCCTTGAGGTCACTTGCATTGTATACCTGGCCATCTAAAGCTGACCCGTTGCCTGAAGCATTGATGTACATGAACTTGTAGTCAGCATCAACCAAGGCAAAGAGAATGATACTGAAGAAGCCCTTGTAGTTCAAATAAGTGGAACCTGAGTTGGCTGGAGCTTTGCAGCTCATGTGCTTCCCATCTATGACTCCAATGGTGTGGGGAAAGTTCCACCTCTGATACCACTCTTCTGCAAGTTTCCTCCAGCCTTGTTCAGTGGTGGGGCACTTGAGGAGCTCCTCCACGTATTCTTTGATGATAGCCTGCACCACTTCTCTGACCGCTTTGCTGATGCTGTTGTGTGGCACCCTCCAGGCATACTGCACGTTTCTGTATGTGGTCCCAGAGGCCAGGTGGAGCAGAGTCAGTGCCACCTCCAGGTTGGGACAGAAGTTGGTGCTAGGCTTGGTCAACATGGGTCTCACACGCTCTACAACTTCGTCAAACATGGCTGGTGGCATCCTCATGAAGTGATGGAATGCACAAGGGTCTTCATTCCTCAGCTCCACCATCAACTAGTCATACAGTCCAAACTGCATTCTTCTCACGATCCATCCTCGGACCCACACAGCTCTTGGACATCTTCTTCTTCTCCTTCTGTATAAAAGGTGAAACAGTCTGAACAGGTTTTGGTTCTGGTGATGAATGTTGGCAGCTACCATACGGACTGTGTCATCATCCATGGTGGGGGAACAATTGATGATGTGGAAGACCAAGATCAAGGGTGAAGAGGTCTGTACACCATGGCTGCTGGACTCATACTGAGATCCAGATGATTTCCTCCCCCTTTTTATAGGAAATATCGGTTGTCCGCTCGGTGTCCTTCTACATACTCTAGACATTCTGCAGACATCCTAAATATCCAAGATACATCCCAGATACAAACATTTTGTCTGTTTTAATCCTTTATATACAGGATGCATACGCTTACATCCTTTCTATTTCCATGCTACTAACGCTGTGTAGACGTTCCGTGTACCTTTTGTTTCCTCCCTCTTTCTGTTTTCAGCTGCAGCGGATGTGAGTTAAGGGGATGGCCAGAGGATGCAGAGAGAATACAGCGGACGTTTAATGGATGATAACGGACATAGAACGTTTGTTGCTCGTATATGTTGCAGATGAACATCGTACGTGGCGGAAAGTTCATCCGTTCACAAAGTTTTGTGCAGCTCAAAACTTCTTGCGTGGATGAAATCTCAGTGGACGGATGCTCGACAGATAGAGCGTATGAAACACGTATGCAATGAGTACACAACGGATGCATAGCATTTTCCAATGGATGGCAAGCTTTTTTTAACGTTTTACATCCTCTTTGCATCCGTTAGTGCAGTGGGACAGGGGCTTTATGAATTAGTGAGATATTCGCTTCTTTCCATGAATCAGGTAATTTAGCAAAATCTAATACCTCATTGTACACATCTGTCATCACTGGTTCAAGACATTCATAAATACATTTATACAGTTCTGCTGGAAGACCATCTTATTTTGTTTCTGCTTTCAACTGCCCTTTTCAATTCCATCACTGCTATTTCTTTATTTAATATCTTTTCTTTTCCTCTCTAATATCTGGGAGACCTTTTCTTTTCAAATATTGTTCTATATTCTCAAGGTTTATTGTTGTTCAAAATATTTTTGTACTATTTTCTTTTTCTCAGTCATCGATATTCTAATTTTCCATCATCATCGTCCAATTCTTGTATCAACTTTCTTTCTCTTTCTAATCTTAATTTATGGGCTAACTACCTCCCTGGTTTATTTGCATGTTCAAAAAAATTCTGTTTTGCCCTTTTCACCTCTTTAACTCTCTCTTCCTGATTTATAATATTCAATTAATGCCTAGTAAGAATCAGCTCTCTCCTCAATTTTTCGTCTTGTGGTGTTTTGTTTTTTGTTTTTTTGTAATCTGCTTTCTAGGTCTTTAATCTCCTCCTGTAATTTATTCTAATTTTGCCATCTTTCCTTATTCCTTTTCGCTGTATATGCTGTTACCAGCCCCCTCAAGACTGCCTTTGCTGTATCCTATAAATTATGTAATAATGTTTGCTCCACTGTATTTTCCTAAAAAAAAAAAAAAGTTCCATTTCTTTCTTAATTTTTTTTCTACAAAATCTTTCTCCTTTAAAATTTGGGGATTAAGTATCCACCTTCTATTGTTCCTTTTCCTTCTTTTCCAAGTTATTTTTAATGGGTTATGATCAGCCCATACAGTTGTCATAATATCTATCAAATCTAGTTGTTTCCTAGTTCTGCGTTCATCCATGCCATGTCTAATCTAGACCACGATTTGTGTTGATTATAGTAGAATGTGAATTCTTTTTCCCCCAAATTTATTCTCCTCCATTGATCTATCAAATTTAGTTCCTGTGTCATATTGAAAAAGGATCTGGGCAAAAAATTTTACTTTTCTTTTTGTTCTTTGCATTACTAAAATAATCATTCCCTATATCTACTACCGTATTAAGATCTGCCACATTATCTTGTCCCATCTCAACAATTGTCTCATGTAAATCCTTATAGAATTGACTTTGGTTGTCATTCGGTGCATAAACTGTAACTAATAACATTGGCTTGTACCCTGATTCTAGTTCAAGTATCAAAATTCTCCCTTGTGGGTCTATATATTTTTCTACTGCCTTAATTTATTTTTTAACATATACCGCTATCCCTTTCTGTTTTTGATCTGCCAGGGCTACAAATAACCTTCCTAATTTAGGATATTCTAAACATTTCCAGAATTGTTTTTTAATATGAACTTCTTGCAGGCATACTATTTCTAATTTCTGTTTGGCTAATGTAGATAGTACCTGTTTCCTTTTAATGGGTGATTTTAGACGATTTATGTTTAATGATAGTAGCTTTGTTTCCATTTCCATCTTTCTACTTGTGGGATATTATCTGTCTTCTGTTGATTCTAGACTCTCTTTGCGGGTGTGTTCTTAATTTTCTTCCTTCCGTCTTCTCTTTGTTCTCTCCTTCTTGTTCTAGGCCTCCCATATCTTGCTGTTGTTGTTCTTATTGGCTTTCTGTCTCTAGCTCCTCTCTACGGCTGCTTTCTTCTTCTGTTCCTCCAATGTGCTCATAGAAATCTTGCACCTTGTCTAAGTTATCTATCCTGATCCTCTTTTCCTGCCATGTTACCAACAAGCCTTCTGGAATTAAGCATCAAAACTTTATGTTTTTCTGGATAAGTTGTGTTGCGAAAAACTTATAGTCTTTTCTCTGTTCATGCACCATCTTGGGAACCTGGTTCAGGGTTTGCACTTCTTTATCTTTATAAACCAAAGGTTCATCTCGCATTATCTTGTATAATATGTCACATGCTTGTTTCTGGCAAATTGCATGTGGACTTCTCTGGGTAACTTGTTACATCGAGCATAATTCGTTTGGACTCTATAGGCCAAACGATAGACTCTATCGATAGACTCTATCGTCAATTTCTAGCAGGATCTCTCGGGTCTCCCTTTGTAAAGCTGATGCAAGTGATTCTGCCACAAGCACATTCAGATCTTCATTTCTCAATAATTTTTTGAAACCTCAAGTAATAGGCAGCACGGTCCATCTCTAGGTGGATAATCTGTTCTTCTAATCTTTTATTTATTGTCATCATCCTGTTGTCCATTAGTTTCAGTTTCTTTTCATTTTGTACTGTTCTAAGTTCCACCTCTTCTAGTTTCTGCTCATTCTTTTGCATTGTTTGCTGTATAATATCAACTTTGTCTTCTCATTTATTAAAATTGCCTTTCAATTCCATATGATTTTGTGAAATATTCTCTTGCGTTTTTATCTGTTGTTCTTGCATTTTAAGCATGGTTTCTTGAATGGCCATTAACAAAGCCTATATTGTTTGCATATTGGCTACAGTTTGTTTCTCTGCGCCTGACATTTCTTCAATTGCCTTTTGACCAGCAGGTGATTTAATTGTCAATGTTGGACTAGATGTTGTCTTCTTTGCCATTGTCCAGGCTGATGTCATGGCACCTGTCTTATTTTCAAGCTCTATTTATTTCTACCTATTTTATTATCTCCTTTACAATATATTTTAAACTAATTTCTTACTTTCAATTTATTCCTTCTTTTTTTCAAATCTCTTTATTATAATTATATAGAATTAGCACCATTTGTTATCCCTTTCTCTATCTCAAAGTCACTATCACTATATATGTAACAATATCCTACTCAGACAAAGCCCTGCTGCCTTTCCTTTTGCACAAAGTATTAAATTTATTCTTTTTTTCCTTTTATTTATAAAAAAGGGGGAATCTAATTTCCATTTATATATAATCACCTAGATATATGCCCCCCTTAATCTCTTAATATTGTAATCAAAACTTATTTATCACTATATTTCCTTCGTTCAATATACAATACTTAATCAAAGTAATTATAACCTCAAATATCACCCCAATAGAGAAGGAAAGACAAAAAGGCCCCCTTTTTAATTTCTTAATTCACGTTTAACTTTGAGCAGTAATCCAGTAGTCAAGTATTTATCAACTGAAAGATCTATATCTGCATGTATCTCTATATATCATACTCAAACACCCCTTTTCTATTTCTTTCTATACACAATGCATTGTAGTTTCTCCTTTATACAATAAAAGAAGGGTCAAGGTTTAAATTTTCTATACCCACAACAATATATATTCTTCTTAAACTCTTAATATTCTACTCTAAGATTATTTAACACTACATTCCTTAACCCAATAATCCAATTTAGTTAAGATAACTATACCATCAAGTTATTTCAAATTAAAGAAGGAGAAAGCCTCCTTTTTTATTTCTTATACTCACAATCTCCTTAAGACAGTGCTCTAATAGACAAATATATTCAAATCATATAAGTCATACAGTTCATGTTAATCATATAAATTAATCTTATATTTCAATACCAGCCTATATTGTTATCTTTAAAGTTTACAGTTCATATATCTCACTCATATTTCCTTTTCTTTTCTCTCCAATCTCACCATCTCAGTCCAAACCATTTTCCACTCTCCTCTCTTCTGCTTTGTCTTTCTACTACTCCCTTCAAGTCTCTCTCTTTATGACTCCACTCATATCTTCTCTGTTTCTTTCGAAACCTCCTTTGTCGTCTCTTTCAGACGACTCTTTGCCAAATTTTCTTCTTCTCTGTTCTCATTAATGTCCTGCCATCTCTTTCAGTGTGAAAATTGCTCGGTCACTCCTTTCTCCTTTCTCATCTCCATTGTCCTGATTTTGCTTCTGATCCTTTTAATGTCTCTCCACTTCCACTTCACCTCCTCCTTCCTTCCAAGACTTTCTTTTTTTTCCTTCATATTGTACTCACATCCCTATCGGATTTCACTTTCTCCTTCTCCACTCGCCACATTGGTCTCATAATCTCCCTCTGTCCAAGAAGCAGAGAGAAGTCAATCGTTTCTCCCTTATCACCTTCTTTTCACCACCTCCTCCTCTGTCTTCCTGGATTTTCTTCTCTCAACAGCTCTTGTCTTATTTCAATCTCTACCTTTCAGCTTCCTAGAACTATTCACTTCCAACTTCCCTTCAGTCTCTTTCTGTTTCCAAAAAAGTGCTGAATCACAGCTCTTTCTTACTGTCTGGCCGCCTGTACTATGGGGTTACCCCCCCCCCCCACCAGAGCTCTTTTTTCCTCGGAAACAAGTTCAAACTTACTTTTGGCAAATCATCACATTTGCAACTTTGGGATTTTAACTTCAATGACACTTTCTGTTGATGATCTTCACATTTCCTCCTCATTCATGGTTCAGCCATGGCCCCGGGTCTGCCATAATAAAATGACAGACACTTTCACTTTGGGTTTTCAGGGGTTTCCTTTCGTGCCATCTGGTGATCGTGTTTTTCCTCGCCACCTTCCGGGCTTTTCCTATTGTCCACTTGGCTCTCCAGGCTCCTCACACACCGAAAGGCCCCAAAAGTGAAAAAATGGGATCCAGAGACTGAGACTGTTCTCCCTTCACCCTTTCAACAAGGCATCACTGCCAGAAGCCATAAAAATACAAACTACTCATGGTGATTATGCACCTGGCAGACAATAATTAGGATCTACTTTATTATCTTTTTGAAAACATAAATTCAATAAAGGCTAATAACTAATCTCTTTGGTTGTTTGCTTCACACTGCACCAACGGATGGAAAGAGGATGTAAAACGGAGAAAAACACTTGCCATCCATTGGTTAATGCGATGCTTCCCTTTTGTACTCACTGCGTCCGTTTTTCTTCCTCTCTATCCGTCCAGCATCCGTTGACTGAGGTTCCATTCGCTCAAAAAGTTTTGAGCTGCTCAAAACTTTTTGAGCGGAAAATGTATCCAACGCGTCCATTCTGCATCAGCTATGTATATGGGGAACATCCATTCTGCATCCATCGTCATCCGTTACGCATCCGCTACATCCTCTAGGCATCCGCTGCGCATCCAAACAACTCAAATCTGCTCCAGCAGAAAGAGGACACAGGGAGGAAGTGGAACAGATGTGGAACGGACGTGCAGCATTAGTAGCATGGACGGAGAAAGGATGAAAGCAGATGCAGCTCGCAAAGAAAGCATTTTAAATGGAAAAAACGTTCGCAGAGGGGACCTATCTCAGATATTAAGGATGTCTAGAGGATGCCTAGAGGATGCAAAGGGACACATAGGGAAAAACCTACATTGCCTATAAAAAGGGGGAGCAACTCACCTGGATCTCACTTTCAGACCAGCAGCCCTGCTGTGGAGACCTCTGCAGCCTTCATCTGCCTCTTGCTCTTCCACAGCATCCAGTCATGTCCACCATGGATCGTAACACAGTCCTTTTGGTAGCCACCATCGTTCTGCAACAGTGCAAAGCCATCTACAGGCTTTTCAACTGTTCTACGGGAAGAAAAGGAGGTGGCCAAGAAGGGTCTGGGTCCGAAGATGGATCGGGAGAAGAGCAGAGGACGGACTGTACAACAGGCTGATGGTGGAGCTGAGGAACGAAGACCCACGTGCCTTCCAGAACTTCATGAGGATGCCTCCAGCCATGTTTGACGAAGTTGTGGAGCGGCTGAGACCAAGGTTGACCAAGCAGAGCACCAATCTCCGGCCCAGCCTGGACCCTGGGCTCAAGGTGGCACTGACTCTGTGCCACCTGGCCTCAGGGACCACCTACAGGAGCATGCAGTACGGCTGGAGGGTTCCACACACCATCAGCATTGTGGTCAGAAAAGTGGTGCAGGCCATCATCGAAGAATACCTGGAGACGCTCCTCCACTGCCCCTCCACTGAAGAAGGATGGAAGAAAGTTGCAGAGCAGTGGTATCAAAGGTGGAACTTTCCACACACCGTTGGAGCCATAGATGGCAAGCACATGGCCTGCAAAGCGCCAGCTAAGTTGGGGTCCACTTATTTCAACTCCAAGGGCTTCTTCAGCATCATCCTCTTCACCATGGTCAATGCTGACTTCAAGTTCATGTACATCGATGCTTCAGGCAACGGCTCATCTTCAGATGCCCAGGTATACAACACCAGTGACCTCAAGGAGGGGCTGTAACGCAACCTCATCATGGGCTTCCCAGATCCAGACCCCCTACCCAACGACACACAAGATATACCCTACTTCATCGTGGGGGATGACGCCTTCTCCCTCAGAACCTACCTCATGAAGCCCTACACCTCTAGATGCCTCACCCGTGAAGAGAGGATCTTCAACTACAGGCTGTTCAGGGCAAGACGGGTGGTGGAGAACACCTTTGGCATCCTGGCCAACAGGTTCCAGGTACTTCTCACCACCATGCAGCATTGCCCAGAGACCATGAGGAGGATCGTGGAAGCTTGCTGCATCCTGCACAATCTCATGCGCACCCGCTACCCAGTCTTGCAGAACAGGCTCGTGAACCTCCAACAAGGCAATGGGGACATGGAGCCTGGGGAATGGAGGCAAGGGCAAAACCTGATAGACACTGAGGATGTGCAAGGCCCCAACAGAGCCTCACGTGAAGGGAAGAAGCAGCGCAACCTCCTGAAACACTGGTGCAACTCCCCAGCTGGAGCAGTGGAGTGGCAAGACAGGATGATAGATGATTAATGGATGCTTCCTTCAGCCTGTCTCATCACACTGATGAAATTGGTCCATGTCTGTTGGGTGGGCCTACAATGAACAGGGCGTTTAATAAAGAGTTGTGTTTATGTTGACATGTGTGGATGATTGATTACATTATTATTGATAATAAAGGGCCATAGGTGTGGCACCTGGGAGGGTGGACCATACAATCCCACTATGGTTGCACTGGAGGTTTATCTATCCCACAGCTATCTCAACCCATCCCAGAACTATCCTAACCCATCCCAAAGGTATCCCTGCCCATCCCACAGCTATCTCAACCCATCCCAAAGGTATCCATGCCCATCCCACAGCTATTACCCATCCCAAAGGTATCCCTGCCTACCCCACTGCTATCCTTACCCATCCCACAAGCATGCAAAGGCTTAAACCATTTCTAAAAGTTTCCACCAAGACTTTATTTACAAAAATAAATGAAGCAAGTATGTGAAGCAAAGATAATCTTTATTAATAACAAGCTGTAAAAAAAAATGACCCATGTCAAGTGTCCAAATAAAGTCTACAGGTAGCCACCCAGTCTCTGGCATTCTTCTCTGTCACTCAGAGGTGTGCCCAGTCTCAGGGGTGAAGGATCCAGGTGCTGTGGAGGTGGCTGCTGCTGGAGTGCTGGTCTGAAGCGCCACTGGGGTGCCTGGCCCCGAGAGGACAACAGGTGACGGTGTGTTGAGGAAGCTCTCAGAGAGCTGGCTCAGTCCTGTGATGTTGAGAGCCCCTTCCTCCATGCCATGGGGTGTCAGCCCCAGTACCGACGACAGATGTACTGAGGCCGGGCTTGGCTGTGAGGTGGAGGAAGGAACAGTGTAGTGGGGCTGTCTGGTCTGCAGCTGGGTGAAGACAGGCGTGGGTGGCATCGGTGACGTCAGTGGCATCGGTGGCATCAGTGGCAGCAGTGGCATGGGTGGCATCGGTGGCATCATTGGCTTGGGTGGCATCGGTGGCAGCAGTGGAACCGGTGGCAACGGTGGCATCTGATGAGTCTGTGCCTGGACTGGGAAGGGCTGCTGCCTGTGCTGCTGGACCTCCTGGTAGCCGTAGCCCTCGTAGGTGAGGGCCTGTGGAAAGCCTTGGAATGGGAGGGACATCACCTGGGGTGGAGGAGCAGACCTGGACTGGGTGGGAGCAGGTTCATCTGGATCTGGAGGGTTGTGAAGAAGTCGGTGATCCTGTCCTTCACCACCTGGTACTGGGGTTCCGTCATGTTCGTGAGGGTCTGGTTGACATAGGTGAGGAAGGGCTTGCAGTTGGAGGATGAGGAGTCAGTGTGGACCAGCTCAGAGAGGAGATCTATGCTGCTCCGGATGGTGTCCCTGATCTCCAGCAGGACAGTGTGGCTCTGCCCCTCCTGTCTGGCTCTCTGCCTTTCTGTGGAGGTGGAGCTGGGGGTGGATGCGGGTAGGACTGTGGTGGAAGTGCCGTCTCCTTTCTCCCACTGCACCAGGGGGTCCTCCACGTGCTCCGCCACAGTTAGAACAGCTGTCTGCAGGTTCTCCGTCATGGCACGCTCCACAGACACCTGCCTGGAGACAGGAGCTGACTCTCGGCCGGAAGAGGACTGGCTCTCAGCAGAGAGAGAGGGTTGTGAGAGGGGCTGCTTCTTGGTGGCGGATCTCACCCTCCAGGAAGCTGCACTTGGACATGATGTAGGTCTCTCTGTCCGTCAGCTTGACCCCGGCCTGGCCAGATTTCTTGAGGTGCAGCTTCCCGTACCAGGTGGGCATGTGCTTCCACCAGCCGAGGAGCACCTCCGAAGTGTAGCCCAGGCTCTCTGCCTTCTTTCTCCAAGCAGCCTGCTTCCTTTTGGTGTCCCTGTAGAGCCTGTGTCCCTTCTGCCATAGATACTCATTCTCTATCAGCCACTCCAGCACCTCATCCTCATGTTCCTCCTCGATGTTGTATTGCCTCCTCTCCCGTTCTCGCATATGCCTTTTCCTCCCTTTGGCAGGACCACATGGGCCCTCATCAGAAGGGCTTTCAGGTTGTAGGGGCTGCTCCTCCACATCACCAGCAGCACCGGCACCAGCAGCAGCACCAGCAGCACCAGCAGCACCAGCAGGATCAGCAGCAGCAGAGTAAGCACCAGCAGTGTCAGCAGCGCCAGCAGCACCAGCAGCACCAGCAGCACCAGCAGCACCAGCAGCACCAGCAGCATGAGCAGCAGCAGAGTAAGCACCAGCAGCAGGGTCAGCAAGACCAGGAGCACAAGCAGAATGAGCAGGACCAGCAGGACTAGCAGGACCAGGAGCAGCTTCAGCAGAGTAAGCACCAGCAGAAGCACCACCACCATAAGCAGCTCCTCCAGAAGCAGCATCAGCAGAAGCACCACCGCCAGAAGCAGCATCAGCAGAGTAAGCACGAGCAGAAGCACCACCGCCATAAGCAGCATCATCAGCTCCTCCAGATGCAGAAGCAGCAGAAGCCCCAGCCCCAGAAGAGCGAGCCCGTGCTACAGAAGCCCCAGCAGAAGCAGAGTGAGGACCAGGGGGTGGGAGGGTGGCCCTTGCCAGGGCTGTCAGCTGATGGCTGAGTCTTTCTCTTCTTCGCCATGGTTGTGGAGTTCTGGCTGGCAGCAAGGCTGGCAGGCAGGCAGGCAGGCTGGCAGGAAGGTAGGCAGCAAGGCCGGCAGGCAGGCTGGTAGGCAGGCTGGCAGGAAGGCAGGCAGCAAGGCTGGCAGGCAGGCAGGCAGCAAGGTTGGCTGGCAGACAGGCACCAAGGCTGGTGGGCAGGCATGCAGGCAGGGCAGGCTGGCACGCCAGTCGATGTGTCTGGAAGCAGGTCTTTCCTCTGAATGGTGACCTGCTTGGGAGCTGCCTCACTTTATATCCGCGGGGCTGATGCAATGTATCCTCCCCGCATGTGCAGTGAACGCTAGGCATCCGCCAGGCATCCTCTAGGCTTCCGCTAGGCATCTGCTAGGCTTCTGCTCTGCCTCCGCTTCATCCGCTCGGCATCCGCTGTGCATCCGCTTCATCTGCTCGGCATCCGCTGTGCATCCGCTTCATCCGCTCGGCGTCTGCTCTGCATCCACTGTATCTGTTCCGCGTCCGCTTTGCTGCACTCCCCCAGAAGCCTTGCGGATGTGCCATCTGCTCTCATCCACTTCCATCCGCTAGGCTTCCGTGGAGCATCCGCTTTCCATCCGCCCTGCGTCCTCCTCCCGTCCGTTCCTTTCCATGTTGTCCGCTCGGGTTATGCAAATTTTTGCCCCTTTTGAGAGTGGATAACAACAGATGGAACATTTTGCTCGTTCACTGTGTCCTTTTTACAAACGTTTTGCATCCATTGGCCAGTGTGACAGGGCCTTAAATTCAGGTAAGGAAAAAAAGCCGGAATTGATAACTACTATTTCAGTTTGATTTAAGGAATTCTGGAGAATATAATCAGAGCCTTGCCCATTCTTATTAGATGTCACAACTTCAATTTTCACTGGGGATAATGGTGAGTAGGAGTAAAGTAAGGTAAAGACATAGTTAATCTTTGTATAATAAAGTATATTGTATCAATAACAGGAAGTCCAACTTTTTTTCACAAGTTCCTTAGTAAGCTTATGATATTTTTCAGTATTCTAATAAATATATTATTTCAGAAATGTCACATTGATTTTCTCCCCATATCCTCCTGACAGATATTTGTAAGTATAGAACATTTTTGTTCATGGCAGTTGTGATGATTCTTGAGAGATTCTTTATTTCTACATTAATTTTTAGCAGTAAACATAAAACTTGCTTTTTCGGCACAGTTTCAATGTTGAATCAAACCATGAGTGTACCAGAGGGAAACATTTACATAAATTCTTTCAGACTTAACATTCAAACAGGGAGCAGATGTAAGAAAAATGTTTCATACATGACAAGCATCACTGAAACAAATAAAATGTGATCAAAATTGGCTTCATCTACACAGATAAACCAGCAAATTGGCAATTGAATTTTCCTTCAAGATTCAATTGGCAGGAAAACATTTTTCACTGATGGAGGTGGGTTGGGCACAAAGGATGCCCTGTGGCAAAGAAAGCTCTGACTTCTGAAACCTTGACATCACTCGAACTAAACATCTCAAAATATCACATCTAACACAACGCAAGGAATATCCAGCTCAAAATGTGAACACTTTTTCTATCTGTCATGGTACATAACAAGTCAAGTTCCATTCCTGATAACTTTATGGGGAGAGTACACATTAGGTTTTCTTGAAAATAGTATTTTCAATAATACCATTGTTTTCCTCTGGGATATTGTATGTTTAGTTTAGGCTACAGTTCTGAGATTTCCCATCTGGACTCAACGATTTGCTTCCATATAATTGGGACCCAGCAAATAGACAGATGATAAATTAATATTAATCAAATATACTACAACAGAATAAACCTCCTTTAGGTGTCTATTGGTTAGAAAAGTTCAGTTAAAGTAGTTTTTAAAGACAGATTTATCTAGTATTTTCAACATCAGATTTCCTTTAATAATATCATAAAGTCTTTTATACAGAAGTTCAATATCTCTCTAAACAATGCTTAGTTATAACATATGTTCAAGGGTTAGCATTTATAACTATAATTGTGACTGAGGTTAATAAACAGTTGGCAGATTACAACATGAAAAATTTTCCTGGACTCTTAACATTGGATGAACATAATAATATTGCAAATGTGGATATTCTTACACATAGAAATTAAATCTCAGGCAAAAGAACTTAAAACAATCTGCATTTTCCATTAATTTCTGCATATCTTTTTAAAAATATCCTTCTGCATATTAAAGTTATAAGACATGTTTATTAATAATACATTCTTAGCTTGGATCTCAGTGACAACCACTTCTCATTTAGCAAATATCCTGATCAATGAACACTCATATATATATGACTGTCATAAATAGCCTTTTAAAGCCCATGTCACACTGCCCAACGGATGCAAAAAGGACACAACGGACGAGCAAAATGTTCCATCCATTGTTATCCGCTCTCAAAAGGGGCAAAAATTTGCATAACCGGAGCGGATAACACGGACGCGGGGAGGACGCAGGGCAGATGGAAAGCAGATGTGGAACAGAAGCCCAGCGGATGGAAGTGGATGAGAGCAGATGGCGCATCCGCTAGGCTTCTGGGGAACCTCAGCAAAGCGGACGCGGAACGAATACAGTGGATGCAGAGCGGACGCTGAACGGATGAAGCGGATGCACAGTGGAAGCCTAGTGGATGCACAGCAGAAGCCGAACGGATGCCTGGTGTTAATTGCGCATGCGGGGGGATGCATTGCGTCAGCCCCACGGATATAACGGAAGCAGCTCGGAAGCAGGTCGCCATTCAGAAGAAAGACCTGCTGCCGGATGGATTGACTGCCTTGCCTGCCCTGCCTGCATGTCTGCCTGCAAGCCTTGCTGCCAGCCTTGCTGCCAGTCTTGCTGCCAGCCTACCTGCAAGCCTTGCTGCCAGCCGGTCTGCCTGCCAGCCTTGGTTCATGTCTGCCTGCAAGCCTTGCTGCCTGCCTTCCTGCCAGCCTTGGTCCATGTCTGCCTGCCAGCCTTGGTGCCTGCCTGCCTGCCAGCCTTGGTGCCAGCCTTGGTGCCAGCCTTCCTGCCAGCCTTGATGCCAGCCTCCCTGCCAGCCTTGCTGCCAGCCTTGGTTCCTGACAGCCTCCCTGACAGCCAGCAATCCCACAACCATGCGGAAGCACAGCAAGCCTCAGACATCTGCTGCCAGCCTTTGCAAGAGGGACAGGGCTACCATCCCGCCCCCTGGCCCTCACTCTGGTTCTGCTGGGGCTTCGGCAGCACGGGCTCACTCTTCTGGGGCTGGGGCTTCTGCTGCTTCTGCTTCTGGAGGAGCTGATGACAAGCACTCCAGCACCAGCCACCTCCACAGCACCTGCACCCTTCACCCCTGTGACTGAGCGACCAAGAGGAGTACCAGAGACTCATTTTTGTCTTATAGCTTGTTGTTAATAAAGTCTATTTATGATTCACAAACTTGCTTCATTTCTTTTTTTTCATAAAGTCTTGCTGGAAACTTTTAGAAATGGTTTAGGCCTTTGCATGCTTGTGGGATGGGTAAGGATAGCTTTGGGATGGGTTAGGATACCTGTGGGATGGGTTAAGATAGCTGTGGGATAGATAAACCTCCAGTGCAAGCATAGTGGGACTGTATGGTCCACTCTCCCAGGTGCCACATCTATGGCCCTTTATTATCAATAACAATTTAATCATTCATCCACACATATCAACAAAAACACAACTCTTAATTAAATGCCCTGTTCATTGTAGGCCAACCAAACATACATGGCCCAATCTCATCCGTGTGATGAGACAGGCTGAAGGAAGCATCCATTAAGCATCTACCATCCTGTCTTGCCACTCCACTGCTCCAGCTGGGAGTTGCACGAGTGTCTCAGGAGGTTGCGCTGCTTCTTCGCTTCATGTGAGGCTCTGTTGGGGCCTTGCACATCCTCAGTGTCGATCAGGTTTTGCTCTTGCCTCCATTCCCCAGGCTCCATGTCCCCATTGCCTTGTTGGAGGTCCACAAGCCTGTTCTGCAAGACTGGGTAGCAGGTGCGCATGAGATTGTGCAGGATGCAGCAAGCTTCCATGATCCTCCTCATAGTCTCTGGGCAATCCTGCATGGTGGTGAGAAGTACCTGGAACCTGTTGGCCAGGATGCCAAAGGCGTTCTCCACCACCCGCCTTGCCCTGGACAGCCTGTAGTTGAAGATCCTCTCTTCACGGGTGAGGAGTCTGGAAGTGTAGGGCTTCATGAGGTAGGTTGTGAGGGAGAAGGCGTCATCCCCCACGATGAAGTAGGGCACATCTTGTGTGTCGTTGGGCAGGGGTTCTGGATCTGGGAAGCCCACAATGAGGTTGCGTTACAGCTCCTCCTTGAGGTGACTGGCCTTGTATACCTGGGCATCTGAAGATGAGCCGTTGCCTGAACCATCGATGTACATGAACTTGTAGTCAGCATCGACCATGCCAAAGAGGATGATGCTGAAGAAGCCCTTGGAGTTGAAATAAGTGGACCCCGACTTGGCTGGACCTTTGCAGGCCACGTCCTTGCCATCTTTGGCTGCAACGGTGTGTGGGAAGTTCCACTTCTGATACCACTGCTCTGCAACTTTCTTCCATCCTTCTTCAGTGGAGGGGTACTGGAGGAGCTCCTCCTTGTATTCTTCGATGATGGCCTGCACCACTTCTCTGACCACAATGCTGATGGTATTGGGTGGCACCCTCCAGCTGTACTGCATGCTCCTGTAGGTGGTCCCTGAGGCCAGGTGGCGCAGAGTGATTGCCACCTTGAGCCCAGGTTCCAGGCTGGGCCGGAAGCTGGTGTTTACCTTGGTCAACCTGGGTGTCAGCCACTGTACAACTTCGTCAAACATGGCTGGAGGCATCCTCATGAAGTTCTGGAATGCCCGAGTGTCTTCCTTCCTGAGCTCCACCATCAGCTTGTTGTACAGTCCGTCCTCTGCTCTTCTGGTGAACCATCTTCGGACCCAGACTCTTTTTGGCTGCCTCTTTTTCTTCTCGCAGTAGAGTTCACAGAGCCTGCAGATGGCTTCGCACTGTTGCAGAACGATGGTGGCTGCCGAAAGGAATTTGTTACAATCCACAGTGGACATGACTGGATGCTGTGGAAGAAGAAGAGCCAGATGAAGTCTGCAGAGGTCTGCACCACTGGGCTGCTGTTCTGAAAGTGAGATGCAGATGAGTTGCTCCCCCTTTTTACAGGAAATATAGGTTTTCCACTAGGCATCCTCTAGGCATCCTCTAGGCATCCTTTAGACATCCTTAATATCCGAGATAGGTCCCCTCTGCGAACGTTTTTTCCATTTTAAACGCTTTGTTTCCATGCTGCATCCGCTTGGCATCCGTTCTGCATCCGTTCTGCATCCATTCTGCATCCGTTCTGCGTCTGTTCTGCTTCCTCCCTACGTCCGGGCAGATGGAGTTGCGCGGACTCCTAGCGGATATAGCGGATGCATAACGGATGCGTAGCGGATGCCTAGCAGATGCGTAGCAGATGCAGAACGGACGAACTAGATACATTTTCCGCGCAAAAGTTTTGGGCAGCCCAAAACTTTCGGAGCGGATGAAACGTCCATAAACGGATGCTGGATGGATAGAGAGGAAGCAAAATGGAGGCAGTGAGTACATCGCTTTTTCCAACGGATGGCAAGCTTTTTTGTCCGTTTTACATCCTCTTTGCATCCGTTGGTTCAGTGTGACATGGGCTTTAGTTCTGCCACCCACCACAGCTATGAAAGTGTTTCTAGGTCATGTTTTCTGGAACCTCCTAGCACCTACAAAGATCTTTTGACATCTATTGAAATGCTGGTATTCTAGTCATATGATTTTTCTAAATTTATGAATATTTCATTATGTATCATATATCATAGTATAGTATTCTCTAGTCAATTATGTTAGTCTATTATTCAGTAAAAGTTAATGTGCACACAATAGCTTGAGCCCCAGGCTACATCAATTTATAATTCATTCTGGTACATGGTTACCTTCCTAAATATTTACTAGGACTTATTTTAATGGAAGTAGCATAGAAAGGCAACATAAAATGAGTAAAAGAAAGCATATTAACCCCATTTCTTCCTCTTTCCAGTACCTATCTTCCCTGAAGGATTCTTGAAAAAGTGCTATGAATTTTGATCAAGTTTTCCCCAATGATTTACCTTCTCCATGCTTCATTGGTATGATTTCTTCCACACTGGTGTTTTGATGGACACAAAGGGTGGAAAAAGAAGATAGGAACTCTTTCTTTTTGTAACTGTCTTAGTTTAGGATCCATGTTGTGAGTGCAACAATAAATGTTTATTACAGAATTTTTGAAAAAGTCACTTTTTCTTCATTTTCAGACTTTGGTAAATATGATTAGACTACATCAAAAACAACCTCCAAAGAAAGTATGGTACCAAGCATTTCATTCATAGAGTCTTAAAGACAGTACTTATAGAAACAAAGTTTATTCTCACATGAAGGCTTTTCAGTATCCAATTTACTTTGTATCTGTGTATCTTTATTTATTAAAGGAAGAAAAGATGGAAGAGTCGAGATTCATTCAGTATTTCAAACAAGACATTTTTCATAAAGATGACTAAAAGAAACTAGTTTGTTACTACAGTTATACATATTTCTTTTTCAGTATCACAATCCCAAATCTTAATATTTTTTTCTCTGGGTTAGCATTTCTCTCTTTAAGATTCGATCTCTAATACTTTCATAGCCCTCAGGGCTTAACTGGCTATGCTTCAATGTCTTCAATTGTTTGCCAGTTGCAGCCTTTTTAATATATGGATTAACTTAATTCCCAGATTAATTCCATTTTCATTGTTAATGCTGGGATATAACCTGCCTTATTCTAATATATAGAACTACTGAGATAGGTTTTCACTGCACTATGATTTCCGTAATTCCTATGCTAAAAGATGCTGTTACATGCCCTAAAAATTCAAACAGGTACAACATGACAGAGTCCTGAGCTAACTTGCATTTTAAGCATTTTCCTTGCATTTTGAGCATAATTTGCATTGGAAGCAGCAAAGTAATCCTATTAAATGTAGTCCTCAACTGACCCATTCATTCAGTAACTGTTTATGGCAGTGAAAAAAGGGACTTATTAACATTTTTCACACTTACAATCATTGCAGCATCCATGGTCATATGATCAAAATTTGGATGCTCAGCAACTGATTCAGACCTGAGGGTCAAAGTGATCCCCTTTTGTGACCTTGTGACAAGCAGAGTCAGAGGAGAAGCCAGATTCACTTAACAACTGTGTTACTAATTTGACAACCAGAGCAGCTCACTTAATAAGCAGTTCACTTATCACAGCATTCACTGTGTTAAGAAAGCACATAAAATGGATCAAAGCTCACTTAATAACTGCCTCATTTAGCAATAGAAACATTGGGCTCAATTGTGGTCATAAGTCAAGGACTATCTTTATTGCATACTCCCAAGTTGTCTGTTTTTTAATGTTTTTGAATGTTTTTCAAAAACATTTTTCAAATATTTTTCAATTTTTCAGTTTTTCAATGTTACTGAAACTCATGGGGGGAGGGCTTCTAGGTTGGTGTCTTTTCAAAGAAGGAATCATTAGTTCATAGACTAGACTGAGAAAGTCTTCATAGACTAGACTTAGAAGTAAGGAGAAATTTTCTAATTGAGGACAATTAATCATTGGATTAGATTGGTTCCTGGAGATGAGGATCCTCCATTGCTGGAGATTTTCAAAAATAGACTGGGAACTATCAGACAGGCACAATGCCTGAAAGAGGGACCTGGACTAGAAGCCTTCAAGGTCTCTTCCAGCTGTATGATTTGGTATTCTGTGTTCTTCCACAGTATACATGTGTAAGTATGCACCCTGAATTTTATAAAGCATTTGTAATTTATGAAACCAATGAATAATTAAATTATAAAATCAATTTAAAAATGATTCTACAGGCATTTTTTCCCCTTTCAAAATGAAGCCTAATGACAATTTCTTCACGCAGTACAAAATTTACAAAAAGAACAGAAGAAAGGCTGCTTCCTTTTGGCACTTGAACTTGACAGCAAAATCATTGGTAAAGTTGTGCAGAGCTCTGAAGAGGCATGTTACTTTGATGAAGTGTCAGCTGATGCACCCTTCACCCCAAATTGCCTCATCAAAGTGAATCTTTGTACCCCAAGTTGCTGGTATATTACAGATTTATTATTGGAAGAGATGCTTCAACTGACTTAAAAGAAAGGCTACAAAACTTGTAGAAGAATTGTGCAGAATTAGAACAGGTTGGTAATAATGATTTTTAAATGGGCATATAGCAGGAATGGACACTTATTTAATGCTTTTTAATTTTGAATGGCCTCCAAAGGTCACAAAGGTGTGGCAGTAAAGTGATAGACATCAAGCATTGGGCTTACTTTAGATTTATCACTTTAGATGCAATGTTTAACACCCCATTTTAGGGCTTAACATTTCCATTTTAGATCTAAAACACTTATTTTAACTCTTGCAACTGTGAGACAATTGCATGACTGATGGATGTTGAATGTCAACGGGCAATTCTGTGGATGTACAGAAGAGGATTTGGCAGCCTAATATATTCAGGAACAATCTGAAGAAGACAGGTGTTCCAGCAACTTAAAATAACATTGTGCCATTTATTTAAATGGAATGGGGGGCTTCTAATTTGCACATAGCATATTTTTGTCATTCTGGTCAAACGAGATGTCATGATATCAAACAGGAAAAAATATAAAAATATATTGGATAGTCCTAATTTCCTTCTAAAAACTCAGAATATAACCTAATTACATAAAGCAAAACTAACATATAACTGAGTTTTGCTTTGACCTTTTGAGTCCTGTTTTAGGTTTTGATACAATTAAAAACTTCTTGCATTTTAACAGTATCAAGAGGACTGGTTTCTTGATTCTGCATCTGCTGATTTGGAGATTTATCAAGATTTTCTGTCTGAGAGGCTATAGCTCCTCACAATGGGATAAAGTCCATCGTATTCCTGCTGCCTTCTAATTTTTATAAATCCATTATATTTCCTGATATCTTTTGTTAATTTAACATCACAAGGAAATTCCTCCCATAAGGCCTTTCAAATCGGGAAATATGGAGAGTTGAGGAAAGTACAGAGAAGTAGAGACATGTGCAAAAAATAAAAAATAAACAACATCAGCAAATTCCAAATCATAAAAATACTATGATAACTCAAAAATATTTGTCTTGCTAATAATACTTATGAAAAACCACTTGGAATGCTAGTTGATTGCAAATGAGCATGAATCAGCACTGCAATAGGGCTGTAAAATTATAATTACGATTTCAGGATAAGTAAAATAGTTTTTAAATCAGAGGGCGGTACTCTTTCCATGTAACTGTGCATTGGAGAGGCTCAACCTTCTTGAGTACTATTTTCAGTATCAGATGTCAAATTTTAAGAAAATTTGAGAGAAATTGAACAAAATGTAGAGAAAGGTAAGAGAGAAGATTAGGGTGCTAGAAATTAAGTTCTAGGAAAGAGCTGTGCAGGTAAGAAAAGAACAAGGGTAGAATAAAATAGCACTGCTCAATTACCTCAAAGACAAACAAAAAATGAAGGGAAATTCTTCATTTTTCCCGGACATGGAATAAACAAAGTAGGTTACCAGAAGACAGTTTCTGATTGAACCTAGAAAAAAAGGTCCTAATGGTAAGGACAGGTAAACCATGCAACAAATTACACAGAGTCCTGGTGGGCTTTTTACATGCATCCAAGTAGGGAAATAGATATTCATTTATCATGGATGATTTAATTTAGATTTATGAATTGATCAGGGAATTGGTCTGAATGGCCCCTTCCAGCTCCATGACAGCAACAGCACTTAGACCAGCCAGCATAGCATACTAGCTGGAGAATTCTGGGAGTCCACAAGTCTTAAAGTTGCCAAGTTTGGAGACCTCTGTCTTAGACTTACATACCACTTTATCATGCTTTACAGCAATGGTTCCCAAACTTTTTCAGTCCACCGCCCTTTGTGCTATAAACTCATTCTCAATGCCCCCCGCCCAGGGGCAGGATTCAAATTTCTGTGGGCATGACTTAATTTGAGGGTGTGGTTTGCTGGTAACGTGATTGGGTGGGTGTGGCTTGTTCATCACATGACTGGGTGGGCATGGCTTGTTGGTCACGTGACTGGATGAGCGTGGTTAGGTGACTGGCAAACCAAATACAAGTGGTCCTCACTTAATGGTCAGTTGCTTAGCAAGTGTTCTACTTTATGACTGGCCTCAGAACTACTTGACTTATTTTTGGAGTTTGACAGCCATGCACACACACACACATACACACACACTCTCCCTTCCAACCATGCTGGAACAAGTCATTGGACTAGAATCGGCAAAGCATCTCTGATAAGATTAGTAGTGAATAAAATCTAATCAGAGATGCTTTGCTTATTCTTGTTGATTTGTTTTATTTGTATTTCTTTATTTTATGTTGCTGAATTGCATTGACATGTGTGTCCCTTCTTGTGCACAACCCAGAAGTTTTTGTGATTCTTTGCAGCAAAAATTACTGACCTCTGGCTTTGCTCTACTTTTCAAATGTGCCGGCACTGCTGCGTTCTAGGTGCCGGGCCCACAGGTCCACCCCATTGAGCCCACTGCACTGGAGGGACCTGCCCAAGCAAATCCAAGCAGAGTGGTGCACCAAATCAATGGGGTGAGCCTGGGAGAGGGAAAGAGAGAGAGAGAAAAGAGAGAAAGAGAGAAGGAAGAAAAGAAAGAGAAAAGGGAAAGAAAGAAAGAAAAAGGGACAAAGAAAGAGGGGCACGGAGGGATGGAGGGGGGAGGGGGAGAGAGAGAGGGAGAGAGAGAGAGAGAGAGAGAGAGAGAGAGAGAGAGAGAAAGAGAGAGAGAGAGAGAGAGCTGATGCATCAGATTGAAATGAGGCCTAATTTAGAGGCCCTTTTCCACATTGAAACATCTTTGCCAGCATCTCTGCCAGCACATTGAAACATCTTTGGCTTCTATAAATTAAAGGTTTTGTGGACGAAACATGGCCAAGATTATCAGGAAGCTCTCACATTTTGTTGAGGCTTTAAACAGGATCCATTGGACCAGATCTCCACCCTAAAAAATTACTTTTCCCCAATGTATTACAATGCCAATTCTGAAGAAGGCAAAACCAAAATTATAAGGAGAACACACACACACACACACACACACACACACACACACACACACACTCCCTTCTAACCCTGCTGGAGCAGGTGATTGGACTAGAATAGATATCTCATTATCTTTCTTCTCCCTCCCTCCCTCCTTCTTTATTTCTTTTTCTTTCTGTCCCTTCCTTCCATCCCTCATCTTTCTTTATCCCTTTTTCTTTCTTTCCCTTTTCTCTTTCTCTTCTACCTTCTCTCTTTCTCTCTCTCTCTCTCTCTCTTTCCTCTCTCTTTCCTCCTTTCAGGCTCATCCCATTGACTTTGTGCACTGGTCCATTCGGACTTGCTTGGGCAGGTGCCTCTGGTGCAAGGGGCTTAATGGGTTGGAATTCCGCCGCCGCAGGATGTTTGAAAAGGAGAGCAAAGCCAGAGTAGCTTTCTCTCCTTTCCCAACACCGTGTTCAGAGAGACGCCCCACTGCCCCTAACACAACGGCGGTGGGATGATTGAAAAGGAGAGGAAAGCCACTCTGGCTTTGCTCTCCTATTCCGAATGCTGCGTTCGTGACGACACCCTTCTACTTGAACACGGTGGTGGGATGTTTGAAAAGGAGAGCAAAGCCACTCTTGCTTTGCTCTCCTTTCCCAATGATGCATTCAGGATGGAGCTCCTTGCACCAGAGCGTGCAAGTCAATGGGATGATCCTGCGGGGCCTTGCCTTGAATGTGGTGGCAGCGGGATTTTTTCTCACCCCTGAATTGTGCCCTGTCGCAACCTCCAGCGCCATCCTGCCACCTCTTAGCGCCCCCTGCCAGCCCCCTTGCCTCTCAGCACCCCCCAAGGTATCCCCCCCCCCAGGGAGCAGTACCACCCACTTTGAGAACCACTGCTTTACAGCCTGCTCTAAGGGGTTTACTAAGTCAGCATATTGCTCCCAACAATTTGAGTCCTCATTTTACCCATCTCAGAAGGATGGAAAGCTGAGTCAATCTTGAGCCTGATGAGATTTGAACTGCCAAGCTACAGGCAGCCAGCAGTCAATTGAGGTAACCTGCAGTACTGCACTCTAATCACTGTGCCATCATGGCTCATACTATAACAAAGCTCAAAAGTATTACCTGAAGAAATTATAAAAGAATCTGAGACTAAAGAAGAAAACAGAAGACTCTTTCACAAGGGAAAATAACTTTTTGGAAATTGAAAGGCATGTTTCTCTGCCCTGCTACTAATGAAATGCATTTTATACACTTTTTTGATCTGGTGGAGTTAAGATGAGGAAAATATTGGTCAGATAATTCTGTATTTTTTTTCTTCAGAGAAGATTTCTTTGTCCATACATTGATCACTGCCCTGTACATCTGTCTTCCAGCTCTTTGTTAATTCATGTAGCATTACTCAGTTCTTTTTCATTGTTCACTACCACTTTGAACTAAGAATTATGTCTCTTATCTTCTAAAAAAGTTTGCATGCTACATTTTTAGAGAATTAAGGCTAGAACTGTGAAGGACTGTTGGATTAATACTGTAAAATATTAGCTGAGGCCACATTGTCAAATGAAAGAAAACAGCAAAATAATCTCTGATTATTTCCTGTGGTGCAGTGGTTAGAGTGCAGTACTGAAGGCTACTTCTGCTGCCTATTGCCTACCTGCAATTTGGTAATTCAAATCTCACCAGGCTCAAGGTTGACTCAGTTTTCCATCCTTCCAAGATGGGTAAAATGAGGACCAAATTGTTGGGGACAATATACTGACTCTATAAACTGCTTAGAGAGAGCTGTAGAGCACTGTGAAGCAATATATAAGTCTAAGTGCTGTTGCTATAGTCCAATCATACTTGGCCAATAAAGAATTCTTTTCTATCTATTCTATTGCTAATATGGTTATGTTATGCTAACATAACAAGGCAAAAACTGCTGAAGCTATACCTAGAACACTTTTCCTTCTTAAAGAACATATTACAGGTAGCCTCCAACATACAGTTTATTTAATGACCATTTGAAGTTACAAAGGCACTGAAAAAAGTGACTTATGAGCATTTTTTCATACAGCCCTTGCAGCATCTCCATGGCCACATGATCAAAAGTCAGACATTTGGCAACTGATTCATATTTATGACAGTTGTTGTGTTTTGGGGTCATGTTCAAACATCTGACAAGCTGGGAAAGTGGGGAAGCCAGATTTACTTAACAACTATGTTAGTAACTTAATGACTGCAGTGATTCACTTAACAAGTGGGGGCAAGAAAAGTCATAAAATGGCCCAAAATTCACTACCCCATTGATTTTGCTTTCCAGAAGGTCACAAAGGTTGATCACATGACCTCAGAACCCTGAAACTGTCATAAATATGCACCAGTTGGTAAGCATCTGTATTATGATATGTGACCATGGGGATGCTGCAATGGACATAGTGTAAGTCACTTTTTTTCAATGCCATTGTAACTTCAAATGGTCACTAAATGAACTGTCATAAGTCGAGTACTACCTGTATCTAATTCATAAGAGTTAAACTATGTGTGAACCAAGATATCTGAAAACTAACTCTCTCTCTCTCCCCCTCTTTCTCCCTCTCCTCCCCACTCTGGAATGGGACAACTTGCCAGAGCCAACTTGCTGTGGCCAACTCACCATGGTCAACTCACCATGGGCAACTCTTCACAGGCCAACTTGCCAAGGGATAATGTAATAATTTAATTTAATTATTTAACATAAATTTTAAAAAATTGACTTTTGTCATTCACATTTCATTCTGTCCTCCTTTTGCATCTTTTCTTTAATTTGCATCTTTTCTTTAATAATTTCTTTGAAATTATGTAACTCTTGTCCCATAGCAAGTTGTTCCATGGGCAAGTTGGTTATGGTGAGTTGTCCCACAGCAAATTGGCAATGGCAAGTTGGCCATGGTGAGCTGGCTTCTGCAAATTGTCATAGATCCATCTCTCTCTCTTCCTTTCTGTCTCTCTCCCTCTCTCCCTCCCTCCCCTCATCTCTTTCTCTCTCAGACACACACCCATATACACCCATACAAAACAATACTGGGAGATAGGAAATGTGATTTCAATCAGGATTCACCTGTATTGTTACTATTGTCAAATGCTGCTATTAGAGATGGAGAGGAACCTAGAACCTGTATCATGCTGGGACTAAGAATTAGTCTGCAATGTGAGAATCAAGGTTATCTTCCCAATCCCACAGCTAATTCAAATGCAATGAATAGGGCAAGGCAATTTTATTCAAAACTAGTTTGCAGGAGCTATTTCATGCTTTCATTGGAATATGAAGGCTGCTGGTTTCTACCTTTCCTATCTCTAAATATATGCACAATCAAGTTTCTACAACCTCTACCTCCATTAGCAATTCTGGAAAGGGTAAATATATCTATAGGATGTCACTCCTGCTCTTACCAAGGAATGTTTTGTTCATTCCACACAAGATTGATAATTGCTTTTTTTTAATGGAAGACAAAGTACTTGACAAATTGTTATTTGAGTTCATGAAAATATGTTGCACTTTGGGCCCAGAGGATCCTTTATTTTATTTCTCTTGGTAGAAGAGAAAAAAAAGTGAGGTTTTCTGCCAAAAACTATGTAGGAACAGAACCTGATTGAATGTATAATGATCTTGATCTGATTTTTATTTCTTGTATTCTATCGCATTTTGGTAGGTAAGGGGAATGTTTCTTCTTAAATTAGTTTAATGGGGAAATGATATTTTTAGAATTGCATAGAAACAGTTATGGTCCTCTGAGATTCTTGAATAAATTGTTTTGTTAATGTCTTCTTTTAAAAAAAATCCATATTTTAATAAAATTCATAGAGCAGCATGACTGTGTATTTTTATTCCTGTATTTTGTTGACTGAGCAATTTAAATATTTATTTGCTTAAAATAATTTTTTCATATGAAGCAGAAAAACTAATTTAATATTAACATAAATAAAATAAAAACTGAGTGAAGTTCTTTTTAATAAATGTTGATAAATATTACTTATATATTACAAATATAACTAAAGATTTGTTTAATGTACAAGTAGTACTTGTTTAGTAACTGCTTAGTCTAGCAATATTTAGCAATTATGACCATGATGAAAAAGTAATTTTACAACCAATCTTCATATTTATGATTTTTACAAGTCTGTAAGCAAAGGAAAGCTGAAATAGGATCATAAGCACAGTCCTGGTTTCCCTTAATGACTGAATTCCTTATCCCAGTTGTGATTGCTAAATGTCAATGTTTTAGAAGTATCCCTTCAGGTCTCTGAAACTTACTTCTCAATTCTGACAGACATCTATGTGACTTGTATAACCTTTCCTCCATCCCTAGCTTCCTAAACTCTTCCAATTGTCCTACAAATAGACTGATAGTAACTTTATCCTCTAGGATATGGAAGACAAGGCATGGGACTGTGATAGGAATGATAAGCAGGGATGAATTCACTGGCTTCCACTTCCTCTCCACCAGGATTGTCCAACTATAAGACTTATGGACGTCAACTTCCAGAATTCCCCAGCCATTCATTCTTCAACAAATTGCAGTGCACCCTCTGAAATTCAGGTATTGCAACTGAGTGAAGTTTTGTTTCTCAGTTCTTATTTTTCACACTGAACTTCAATACTATGTGGAGTATGCTTCACATTTTTAATCCTTATTTAGGAAAGCTATGAAACAACTATCCAATATGTTTTTTCTTGATGTAAACAGCTAAATATACCAAACTGTAGAATGAAAGACCTGCTGACTTCATTCAAAAGTATAACAGAAAGTTTGACCTCCATCAAATGCTGTTTCCCAACTTTGATTTACTGAAAAAAAAATGAATTTTCCCCTAAGTGTACTAGCCTATTAGAAATCTGAAATGTTACCATGCTGTAGCCTAAATGCTTGAGGTTTTGTTTTCCTGAAAGGGCAATCTAAAAGGGCAGCTAACTGATTTTTTCAGGTTATACACCATGCCCTTTTCCCACCAAAGATAAGCATTTTAAATGATGGAGTGAGTTTGCAGTTTTTAAGCAGCCCTTGTTCTCTAACAAGATAGCCTTCAGTCTCTTACGCAGACTGAAAAGAAAACCATTTTTTTTAAAAAAAAAGGAAACCCTCCTTGCCTGTGGAGAGTGAAGTGGTATATTCCTCATTGTCTCAATTTAAGATCTCAATATGGTAATAGTTAGAAAATGCCATCTCATTTTACTCATGCAGTACAGGAAATCTGTATAATCTTTAGACAGCATGAGTAGAGCCAGCCTAAGTAAATGAGCACAAAGTTGATTCCATTTTATTCTCTACATGACTGGAATTAGGCTGCAGTTCGCTAGAGGCAGTTCCTGTCAGGCTTCAACAACATTGCTGCCAAAATGACACATAATCACATCCTCAAGATCGGAGCGAGCTATTCTTCCTGATGATCCCGGGTTGATGACAGCTGACGACGCCAAGCGCAACCTCTTTTCCCCATGTCAGGTTTCACCAACACTGCCAATGAAACAATGCCCGATATGTCATCATGGTTGAAGCTACTGGCTGGGAGACTGATTGGTCATCTATTTGGCGCAACTGGCTGAGAGATTGGCCTGTCAGCTGTTCGGCGTTTTGCAACTCTCCCAGCAAAATGTCTCTCCCTTTTCTCAGTGCGACCAGCCAGAAAACATTTCAGAATATGGTATTGGCTGGTCGGCATGTAATATGGGGGATCGGGGTAGAGGGGCACCCGGGGTAAAGGGGAGGTGTTGTCTGGGAGTTTGCACCATAGTTAGAATCCATATGGGTGGTGGATGTTGGGTAGTTGTTAGGGACGGGTGTTAGCTAATGACCGGGGGTGGAAAGAGAGTAGAAGCAACACTGAGAGGCAGACACTCTCAGTGCTGGGTTTGCTCGGACTTTCCGTTTGTTGTTGCTGTTGGAGGAAGCAAGCTATAATAAACACACATTGCCACCCCAGGACTGTGAGTAAAGTGTTTTATTGAACCAGTTTCAGCAAACTCCCGCAGGAACTGACAGAAAGCCAGTGCTGCCTACTATTTAATCCATTGGTGAGACACCATGGCAGGAGGTAAAGACCCTGATTTTTTTGGAGAAAGAAGGTTTCAAGGAGGTTAAAGAGAGTGGTGAGCGGAGACAGGACCATGAGAATATGGGGGAGAAGACGGAGGATACCTTGCCGGCAGTGCAGCCATCAGTGAGGCCAGTGAATGGAGTTACGTTCCAAAAGGGCTTCCCCAAATAGAATGAACATTGAATTGGAAAATGAAATAGAGGCCTGGGGCAGAAGACAGCTAATGGATGGTTCCACAAAGTGATACATTGGAACTTTTACATCAGCAGTTTGGGGAAATGACATTGAGAGGGCTGAACGGATAGAGGCTCTTTGGGTCCTAAACAAGCATTAACTCCTGATAGGAGTTCTTTGAATACATCCAGCCCAATGGGATTTCGAGAATCTGATGTAGGAAGAGGGTTAGAATGGTCGGATTTGTGCAAGATGTTTGATAACTAAAGGGTGGTGGAAAACTAAGTCTAAACATCATCAAATTGGATGTACCCCATTAAATTTGAATAGGTGGATGAGTCCATATTAGGTAGGGTCCTGGCAATCCACAGAACTGAATATATTAAAATGGTGATGGGTGAACACTGGGAGTGGATTTCTTTCGTGGTGGTTCCTCATATGAGAGAAGAAGTAATTCTGGGTTTAGCTTGGCTTGATAAATGGGAGCCAACTATAAAATGGGAAGGAGAGTATTGTAAATTAAAACTAGCAGTTGGTCCTCATCCACCGAATTATAATGAGGTACAGCAACCTCCTGAACATGTATTGATAAAGGAATCACCAACAGTACAACCTTACACTTGTGAATGTAAAGATTTGGCTGAGGTGTTCAAGGAAGATGGTACTGATTGTTTACCACCACATTGCGTGATGGATTGTGCCATAGAGTTGTTCTGGGTGCATGTTTGCCTAAGCCACGAATGTACTCCATGACCCACAAAGAATTAGAAGAAATGAGAAAATATGTTGAAAAAAATTTAAAGAGGGGTTTTATCACTCCAAGTAGATCACATATGGCAGCACCTGTGTTATTCCATGAAAAAAAAGATGGTAGCTTATGTCTATGTATAGGCTATCAAGGATTGAATGCCATCTGTGCGGAACCATTATATCTGTTACCATTAATGAAAGACTTGCTTACTATCTTAGCACAAGGTCACATATTTACAAAACTTGATCTATGAGAAGTGTATTATAGAGGATGAATTAGAGAAGGAGATGAATGGAAGATGATGTTTAATTGTCCACTGGGTAGTTATTGTTATAAGGTAATGCCGTTCGGACTGCAAGGAGCTCCTGCTGTATTTATGCAACTGATAAATGACGTATTATAGGAACATTTATATAGAGTAGTTTTGGTTTATTTGGACAATACTTTAATTTATTCAAAGACTGAACAAGAACATATCAGTTCGAAGACTGAACAAGAACATAATATATTTGTCAGACAAGTGCTCAAAAAACTGTTTGACGCTCAACTTTATGTGAAACTCTCAAAATGTGAGTTTCATACTCAACGACTGGATTATCTATCTCAGTTACCATATTTCTGAATGAGGTATTGAGATGGACCCCAAGAAAGTAGAAACCATGTTAAAGTGGCAAGCCCCAACCACTAGGAAACAGCTGCAGAGTTTCTTGGGGTTTGCGAATTTTTATTGGCAGTTCATTCCTTGTTTTGCTGATATTTCTCTACTGTTGACAGATTTATTAAAGACAAAAACTATAGGAAT
Source organism: Laticauda colubrina (assembly GCA_015471245.1). Taxonomy (NCBI): domain Eukaryota; kingdom Metazoa; phylum Chordata; class Lepidosauria; order Squamata; family Elapidae; genus Laticauda; species Laticauda colubrina. Next base: position 44,385,650 of record BLBF01000016.1, read on the forward strand.
TAAAAATACAAAGGCAAATACTAGGCTGCCGTGGACAGAGGTATGTCAACAGGCATTTAACAACCTAAAGGATTTGTTTGTGAGAGAACTTCTATTGAAACATCAAGATGTAGAGTTACCCTTTGTTGTCCAGGCAGATGCCAGTGACATAGCAGTAGGAGCTGTGCTACTGCAAAGGAATGAGGGTGGGGTTTTACACCCGCGTGCATACACTTCTCGTAAATTCAGTCCAACTGAACATAATTGGGTGATCTGGGAGAAGGAAGCTTTTGCAGTTTATTGGTCATTAGTGACCTGGAGACATTTGTTGGAGGGCAGTCCAAAACCTTTCGAGATGTGGACTGACGAAATACATTTGGAAGCCCTCCAAAATCCATGTCATTTATCACCGAAACAAGTTTGTTGGGCTTTATTTTTTAGAAGGTTTAAGTTCACATTAAAACATGTTCCATCAGGGAAAAACTTTATGGTGGTTGCTTTATCCTGACTTCCACAGTATCGTAGTCAATGTGAGAACACAATTCAACCACTTATACTGAGAACTGATCAAGCCGTAGGATCAAAATACTGATCAAAATATTATCACTATATTGGCACCAGACCTGCCTGTGTTATTAGCAGAAGATGATTGGTTAACACATAACATAAATCAAATTGAAATGAAAGATATTGCCTGGCATGGGAAAAAATTTATATACCAAACGTATTCAGATCAGTGGTGCTAAATGAGGTCATGATGTAAAGCAAGTAGGACATTATGGGTTCCTGAAATCATTACATTTAGCAAAATGACAATTTTGGTGGCATGCAATCAGATATCGAAAAGTATGTGAAGTCCTGTCCAGTGTGTTCAATAAACAAAACAAAAATAGGAAAACCAGCAGGTTATTGCAGTCTATATCTGAACCAACAAAACTGTGGCAAGAAATTGGGATGGATTTCATGATGGATCTCACAGATAATAACAGGTACACAGTTATATGGACTGTTATTGGTTTATTTTCAAAACAGGCACATTTTGTGCCATGTAAAGGAATATCATCAGCTAAAAAATTAGCACAATTGTTTATACAACAAGTATATCGATTACATGGAGTACCCAAACAAATTATATCTGATAGAGGAGTGCAGTTTACATCCAAATTTTGTCATGAATTCATCTATGCAATTTGATTAACACAAGGGTTGAGTACAGCTTACCATCTGGCTACCAATGAAGCCGACAAAAGAGCTAATGTGGCCACTGAGCAATATCTCCAGTGTTATGTTAATTATCAACAAAGCAATTAGACAACTTTACTGCCATATGTCGAAGTCGCATATAATAATGCAGTACCTAGTAGCACCAGTTATTCTCCCTTTCAAATAGTTAATGGGATGGAATTTGTACCTATACCAGAATGACCACAAGCTGAACAAACCCAAGAAACTCATAATACCACTACCTGGGCAGCCAATATAATGAAACAATGGGACTAAGTGTGAGTTGCATGAAAAAAGTTGCACGGGGTTTAAATAAGAAAAAATTTGGACCACAATATATTGGACGATTTCAAATAATTAAAGTAACAGTGGTTCTTCAACTGCCATCTCGTTTTAAATGAATTCACCCTGTCTTCCACATTACTCTACTAATACCAGCCGATATGGCCAGACAAGAACCGAGAGTGACAGCGCCAGGACCAATACGCAATGATCATTATGAAATCGACGAGATACTTGATTCATGTCGATGATGGGGTATCCTGCCATATCTAGTTAGCTGGAAAGAGTATCCACTATCAGACGTAGCATGGATACCATGTACAAATGTGTGAGCTCCCTGGTTGCGACGGCAGTTCCATAAGAAATATCCCACGAAAGTGGGTGGGGAGGAGATAATTATATATATAAAATAGTTATTGCCTGTTTTTCATTTCAGAGAGACACATGGTAGAGGGGGCCACATGTGAGGCTTCAACAACGTTGCTGACATGTAATCAAGTCCTCACATGTGGCGAACTATCTTTCCTGATGATCCCAGGTTGATGGCAGCTGACGACGCCAAGCTCAACCTCTTTTCCCCATGTCAGGTTTCACCGACACTGCCAATGAAACAATGCCCAATATGACATCATGGTTGAAGCTACTGGCTGGGAGACTGATTGGTCATCTATTTGGCGCAACTGGCTGAGAGATTGCCCTGTCAGCTGTTCGGCGTTTTGCAACTCTCCCAGCAAAATGTCTCTCCCTTTTCTCACTGCGACCAGCCAGAAAACATTTCAGAATATGGTATTGGCTGGTCGGCATGTAATATGGGGGATCGGGGTAGAGGGGCACCCGGGGTAAAGGGGAGGTGTTGTCTGGGAGTTTGCACCATAGTTAGAATCCATATGGGTGGTAGATGTTGGGTAGTTGTTAGGGACGGGTGTTAGCTAATGACCAGGAGTGGAAAGAGAGTAGAAACAGCACTGAGAGGCAGACACTCTCAGCGGTGGATTTGCTCGGACTTACCATTTGTTGCTGTTTTTGGAGGAAGCAAGCTATAATAAACACGCATTGCCACCCCAGGACTGTGAGTAAAGTGTTTTATTGAACCAGTTTCAGCAAACTCCCACAGGAGCTGACAGATCTCTGCTTAAGACTTAGCCAGCTTTTGGCTGAAGCAAGTCCAGTGGGGAATTTCCTTACTCTCTCTCACCTTGCTGGATAGGTTCCCTTTCACTCCAAGAAGACAAATTAATCATGATTTGGCATACCTTGATCTCTACTTGTCAGCACTACCTACTTTGGGAGGGACTTGATAAAATATTAGTCGAACTGAAGGAGAGAATTTCAGATTTAGATATCCAAAATGACAGAACCAAATTCTCCTGTCCCTTTCATACCACAGTTGCTTCTCTTGCCTGGACTGTCCTTAGATATTTCTTTAACAACTTTTACGCTCTTCATAGGAAATGATTTAATCTGTCTTCAAATAAGGTGTTACATATTAGGCAGTGGTGGGATTGAATTTTTTTTGTACTACTGGTTCAGTGGCCGTGGCTTGGTGGGCGTGGCAGGGAAAGGATACTGTAAAATCTCCTGTCAGAGGTGGCATTTGCTGGCTCTCCAAACTACTAAATATTTCCGCTACCAGTTCTCCAGAACTGGTTAGAACCTGGTGAAGACCACCTATGATGTTATCGGGCAACAAATGGTAAAATATATGTCTTCCCTATGAAAGCTAAACCTGCTCCTGTTCAGATTTGAAAGTAGAATCTGTCTCACATGTGCTATTAAAATGTCTGTTCTACATAGAATAGCAATCAAATCTAATAATTCCAATTCTTAACAACTCTAATTACCATTGTGACATAAACTTGTCACCTTTCTCCTTGGTGACTACTCTTCAGAAGCCTTTAAGAAGATTTTTATCAATAGCTGTAACTGGTACAAGTCATTTGCTTTTTCCCTTGTGTTCTTAATGACAACTGATAATTATTTTAGGATTTTCTTGCAATTTTTAAAAATTACTTTTCATAATTATTGTATATTGGCTCTTTTCTTGTTCTGAACTCATTCAGTTCTTGACCATTTCTTTCTTCATTATTTTTTAAATGTTATTGTCTGCCTTTTTCCTGAGAGCTGAAGAGAGTCTGTATAGATAACTCCCTTCATTTAATCCTCACAATATCAACTCTGTAATGTAAGCAACTTGTATTACTTGCCAAAATTACCCACTGAGTTTCATTGGCCAAGGTGCTCTTGCTCATAGATAACAGTTGGAAACCAAGACTTCAAAAATATTACAAGATGTTTACATTATACAAAACTGTAAGGCATTTCTAGTGAATCAAACTTTCTATTAAATAACTGAGACCAGGCAATCGGTGATTACTTCACAATTATTGGAGTGTTTCACTCTTGCTTCTTCAAGTCTGTGCTTTAATCATTTCATCCTCATCACACAAATTATTGTTTCCCATAATTTTCTGCTCACCAGCCAAATTATCTTACTTTCAAAATTCTTGAGAGCAACTGGTTGATAGTTATGCAAATGGGATTCTATAGCTAAAGAAGCTTTAATTCTTTAAGCCCATGTCACACTGGCCAACGGATGCAAAAAGGACACAGCGGACGAGCAAAATGTTCCATCCGTTGTTATCCGCTCTCAAAAGGGGCAAAAATTTGCATAACTGGAGCGGACAACACGGACGCGGGGAGGACGCAGGGTGGATGCAAATTGGATGCGGAACGGAAGCCCAGTGGATGGAAGTGGATAGGAGTGGATGGCACGTCCGTGAGGCTTCCGGGGAGCCTCAGCAAAGTGGACGCGGAACGGATACAGCGGATGCACACGGACGCGGAACAGATGAAGCAGATGCACAGTGGATGCACAGCAGATGCAGAGCGGAAGCCTAATGGATGCATGCGCATGCGGGGAGGATGAATTGCGTCAGCCCCGTGGATATAACGGAAGCAGCTCGGAAGCAGGTCACCATTCAGAGGAAAGACCTGCTGCCGGACGGATTGGCTGCCTTGCCTGACCTGCCTGCATGTCTGCCTGCAAGCTTTGCTACCAGCCTTGCTGCCAGCCTTAGTGCCAGCCTTGCTGCCAGCCTTGCTTCCAGCCTTGGTGCCAGCCTTGGTGCCAGCCTTGGTGCCAGCCTGCCTGCAAGCCTTGCTGCCAGACAGTCTGCCTGCCAGCCTTGCTTAATTGCGCATGCGGGGAGGATGAATTGCTTCAGCCCCGTGGATATAACGGAAGCAGCTCAGAAGCAGGTCACCATTCAGAGGAAAGACCTGCTGCCGGACGGATTGGCTGCCTTGCCAGACCTGCCTGCATGTCTGCCTGCAAGCCTTGCTACCAGCCTTGCTGCCAGCCTTAGTGCCAGCCTTGCTTCCAGCCTTGCTTCCAGCCTTGCTTCCAGCCTTGCTGCCAGCCTTGCTGCCAGCCTTGGTGCCAGCCTGCCTGCAAGCCTTGCTGCCAGCCGGTCTGCCTGCCAGCCTTGCTGCCTGCCTTCCTGCCAGCCTTGGTTCTGTCTGCCTGCCAGCCTTGGTGCCTGCCTTGGTGCCTGCCTGCCTTGGTGCCAGCCTTGGTGCCAGCCTCCCTGCCAGCCATGCTGCCAGCCTTGGTTCCTGCCAGCCTCCCTGCCAGCCAGTAACCCCACAACCATGCGGAAGCACAGCAAGCCTCAGCCATCTGCTGCCAGCCCTGGCAAGAGGGACAGGGCTACCATCCCGCCCCCTGGCCCTCACTCTGGTTCTGCTGGGGCTTCTGCAGCACGGGCTCGCTCTTCTGGGGCTGGGGCTTCTGCTGCTTCTGCTTCTGGAGGAGCTGATGACAAGCACTCCAGCACCAGCCACCTCCACAGCACCTGGACCCTTCACCCCTGAGACTGAGCGACCAAGAGGAGTGCCAGAGACTCATTTTTGTTTTATAGCTTGTTGTTAATAAAGTCTATTTTTGATTCACACACTTGCTTCATTTCTTTTTTTTAATAAAGTCTTGGTGGAAACTTTTAGAAATGGTTTAAGCCTTTGCATGCTTGTGGGATGGGTAAGGATAGCTTTGGGATGGGTTAGGATACCTGTGGGATGGGTAATAGCTGTGGGATGGGTTAGGATAGCAGTGGGATAGATAAACCTCCAGTGCAAGCATAGTGGGACTGTCCACCCTCCCAGGTGCCACACCTATGGCCCTTTATTATCAATAACGATATAATTAATCATCCACACATGTCAACATAAACACAAATCTTTATTAAACTCCCTGTTCATTGTAGGCCAACCAAACATACATGGCCCAATCTCATCCGTGTGATGAGACAGGCTGAAGGAAGCATCCATTAAGCATTTACCATCCCGTCTTGCCACTCCACTGCTCCAGCTGGGGAGTTACACCAGTGTTTCAGGAGGTTGCGTTGCTTCTTCGCTTCATGTGAGGCTCTGTTGAGGCCTTGCACATCCTCAGTGTCAATCAGGTTTTGCCCTTGCCTCCATTCCCCAGGCTCCATGTCCCCATTGCCTTGTTGACGGTCCACAAGCCTGTTCTGCAAGACTGGGTAGCGGGTGCGCATGAGATTGTGCAGGATGCAGCAAGCTACCACGTCCTCATGGTCTCTGGGCTATGCTGCAAGTTGGTAAGAAGTACCTTCATCCCCCACGATGAAGTAGGGCACATCTTGCTTGTCGTTGAGCAGCGGGTCTGGATCTGGGAAGCCCACCATGAGGTTGCCTTCCAGCCCCTCCTTGAGGTCACTGGCGTTGCATACCTGGGCATCTGAAGATGACCCGTTGCCTGAAGCATCGATGTACATGAACTTGTAGTCAGCATCGACTATGGCGAAGAGGATGATGCTGAAGAAGCCCTTGTAGTTGTGATAAGTGGACCCCGACTTGGCTGGAGCTTTGCAGGCCACGTGCTTGCCATCTATGGGTGTGGGGGAAGTTCCACTTCTGATACCACTGCTCTGCAACTTTCTTCATCCTTCTTCAGTGGAGGGGTACTGGAGGAGCTCCTCCTTGTATTCTTCGATGATGGCCTGCACCACTTCTCTGACCACAATGCTGATGGTGTTGTGTGGCACCCTCCAGCCGTACTGCATGCTCCTGTAGGAGGTCCCTGAGGCCAGGTGGCGCAGAGTGAGTGCCACCTTGAGCCCAGGTTCCAGGCTGGGCTGGAAGCTGATGTTTGACTTGGTCAACCTGGGTGTCAGCTGCTGCACAACTTTGTCAAACATGGCTGGAGGCATCCTCATGAAGTTCTGGAATGCCCGAGTGTCTTTGTTCCTGAGCTCCACCATCAGTTTGTTGTACAGTCCGTCCTCTGCTCTTCTGGTGAACCATCTTCGGACCCAGACTCTTTTTGGCTGCCTCTTTTTCTTCTCGCAGTAGAGTTCACAGAGACTGCAGATGGCTTCGCACTGTTGCAGAATGATGGTGGCTGCCGAAAGGACTTTTTTACAATCCATGGTGGACATGACTGGATGCTGTGGAAGAGGAAGAGCCAGATGAAGGCTGCAGAGGTCTACACCGCTGGGCTGGTGGTCTGAAAGTGAGATGCAGGCGAGTTGCTCCCCCTTTTTATAGGCAGTATAGGTTTTCCGCTAGGCATCCTCTAGGCATCCTCTAGGCATCCTGTAGACATCCTTAATATCCAAGATAGGTCCCCTCTGCGAACGTTTTTTCCGTTTTAAACGCTTTGTTTCCATTCTGCATCCGCTAGGCATCTGTTCTGCATCTGTTCTGCATCCGTTCCGCTTCCTCCCTGCGTCCGAGCGGATGCGAGTTGCGCAGATGCGCAGCGGATGCCTGGCGGATATAGCGGATGCGTAGCGGATGCAGAACGGATGAACTGGATACATTTTCTGCTCAAAAGTTTTAGGCACCCCAATACTTTTGGAGCTGATGAAACATCAATAAACGGATGCTGGACGGATAGAGAGGAAGCAAAACGGAGGCAGTGAGTACATCGCGTTTTCCAACGGATGGCAAGGTTTTTTGTCCGTTTTACATCCTCTTTGCATCCGTTGGTTCAGTGTGACATGGGTTTTACCATCATGCCAGCAAAGAATTAATCATGCCAGCAAAGAATTATGACAGCATGCAGGAAGCAGCTGCCAAGGCAAGCCAAGAATTGAGTGCTGAATGAGTGCTCAGACTTCTTCTTTAAACACAAGAAGGTGATTTGCCATTGTTACTAAAACAGCATGGATGATCTGAAGCAGAACATTTCACCGATAGGTACTATAGCACTAGTACCGAGATATAGGTAGTCCTTCAGTTACGACCACAATTGAGCCCAAAATTTGTGTTCCTAAATGAGGAATTTGTTCAGTGAACTTTACCCCATTTTGTGACTTTTCTCATCACAGTTGTTAAACAACTGGAGTTGTTAAGTTAGTAACATAGTTGTTAAGTGAGATTGGTTTCCTCACTGACTTTGCTTTTCGCAAAAGGGGGTTATATGACTCAGAGACACTGTGACCATCATAAATGTGAGTCAGTTGCCAAGTGTCCAAATATAAATCACATGTCCCTGGGGATGTTGCAATGGTCATAACTGTGAAAACAGTCCTAAGTCCCTTTTTTTAGCGCCATTGTAACTTTGAAAGGTCACTAAACAAACTGTTGAAAGTCGAGGGCTGCCTGTACTGTTTACTGAAATTGCTTGCAATGGTAAGTTACTAATTATAAAGTTGTGTGATCAATACTCATTTTTCTGATATTTCAGGACTTGCCTTCACATGGAAGATATAAGGTATTTTTCCCCCTCTTTCTGTCATTGAGAAGGTTGTAACTGTAATAGTTGTTTCTGCAAGTCTTTGTTTGTGCTTTTAAGTCAGTCCAAACATCTGGTGATTGAATGGAAAATTCTCTGTGGTTTTCTTCTGAAGATTTTGCCAGAATTGATGTGCCATTGTTTTCTTCCTGAGAGAGTGACTGGTCTAAGATCACCCAGTTGTGTCTTAACCATTACACCACATGCAAGGACACAAGACAAATTATGAAATCAGAATCCTTTAAAAAATTCCATTCCCAGGATGGTCTTATGGCTGGGATACAGACATCATATCATTATAGAACCCCTCACCTAAAGAAAAAAAATAAGGGGGAAAGCTAAAGGCCCTGTCACGCTGCCCAACGGTTGCAAAACGGACACAACGGACAAGCAAAATGTTCCATCCGTTGTTATCCACTCTCAAAAGGGGCAAAAATTTGCATAACTGGAGCGGATAACACGGACGCGGGGAGGATGCAGAGTGGATGGAAAGTGGATGCGGAACGGAAGCCCAGCGGATGGAAGTGGATGGGAGCAGATGGCATATCCGCAGGGCTTCCGGGGGGCCTCAGCAAAGCAGACACGGAACGGATACAGCGGATGCAGAGCGGAAGCCTAGCGGAAGCACAGCGGAAGCCTAACAGATGCCTGGCATTAATTGCGCATGCGGGGGGGATGCATTGCGTACAACCCTCGGATATAAAGGGAAGCAGCTCGCACATGGCCAGCATTCGGAGGAAAGACCTGCTGCCGGATACATCGAGTCCTTGCCTGCCCTGCCTGCATGCCTACCTGCAAGCCTTGCTGGCAGCCTGCCTCCAGGCCTCCTGGCCAGCCTCCCTGCCAGCCTTGCTCTCTGCCTGCCTGCCAGCCTTGCTGCCAGCTTGCCTTCTAGCCTCCCTGCCAGCCAGTCTGCCTGCCAGCCTTGGTGCCTGCCTGTCTGCCTGCCTTCGTGCCTGCCTTGGTGCCTGCCTGCCTGCCAGGCTTCCTGCCAGCCTTGGTGCCAGCCTTCCTGCCAGTCTTGGTGCCTTCCAGCCCCCATGCCAGCCTCCCTGCCAGCCAGCAACCCCACAACCATGGGGAAGAAGCGAAAGCCTCAGCAACCTGCCGCCATCCCTGCCAAGAGGGACAGGGCCACCCTCCCGCCCCCTGTCCCTGACTCTGCTTCTGCTGGGGCTTTTGCTGCTTGGGCTCGCTCTTCTGGTGCTGGAGCTTCTGCCGAAGCTGCTCCTGGCAGTGGTGCTTCTGCTGCGTACTCTGCTGAAGCTGCTCCTGGTCCTGCTGGTCCTGCTGGTCCTGCTCGTGCTCCTGTACTTGCTCGTACTGCTCGTACTGCTTGTACTCCTGGTCTTGCTCGTCCTCTCGTCCTGCTCGTGCACCTGGTCCTGCTCGTGCTCCTGGTCTTGCTCGTGCTCCTGGTCTTGCTGGCGCTGCTGGTGCTTACTCTGCTGCTGCTGATCCTGGTCCTGCTGCTGCTGCTGCTGATCCTGCTGCTGCTGCTGATGATGATGATGATGATCTTCCTGCTGCTGCTGCTGCTGATGATGATGATTATGATCCTGCTGCTGCTGCTGCTGCTGATGATGATGACGATGATGATCCTGCTGCTGCTGCTGCTGCTGCTGGTGGTGTGGAGGATCAGTCCCTACCACCTGGGAGCCCCTCTGATGAGGGCCCATCTGGTCCTGCCAAAGGGAGGAAGAGGCATATGTGGGGACAGGAGAGGAGGCAATACTTCATTGAGGAGGAACATGAGGATGAGTTGCTGGAGTGTCTGAGAGAGAATGACTATCTGTGGCAGAAGGGACACCAGCTGTACAGGGACACCAAAAGGAAGCAGGCTGCATGGAGAGAGAGGGCGGAGAGTATGGGTTACACTTCGGAGGTGCTCCTCGGCTGGTGGAAACATATGCACACCTGGTACGGGAAGCTGCACCTGAAGAAATCTGGCCAGGCCACAGTTAAGCTGACGGACAGAGAGACCTACGTCATGGCCAGGTGCAGCTTCCTGGAGGGTGAGATCCGCCACCGAGGAGCACTAGGAGCCCCTCTCACAACCCTCTCTCTCCGGCAGCCTGCTGAGACCCAGTCCTCTTCCGGCCGAGAGTCAGTCCCTGTCTCCAGGCAGGTTTCTGTGGAGCGTGCCATGGCGGAGAACCCACGGACAGGTGTTGTAACCATGGTGGAGCATGTGGAGGACTCCCTGGTGCGGTGGGAGAAAGGAGAAATTGAGTCCCCCACAGTCATAGCCGCTTCCACCTCGCCCAGCTCCACCTCCACAGAAAGGCAGAGAGCCAGACAGCAGGAGGGGAAGAGCCACACTGTCCTGCTGGAGATCAGGGACACCATCCGCACCAGCATAGATCTCCTCTCTCTGCTGGTAAACACCGACTCCTCATCCTCCAACTGCAAGCCCTGCCTCAGCTATGTCAACCAGACCCTCAGAAACATGGAGGAAACCCAGTACCAGGTGGTGAAGGACCGGATCATCGAGCTGCTTCACAACCCTCCAGATCCAGAGAAACCTGCTCCCACCCAGCCCAGGTCTGCTCCTCCACCCCAGGTGATGTCCCTCCCATTCCAAGGCTTCCCACAGCCCCTCACCTACCAGGGCTACAGCTACCAGAAGGTGCAGCAGCACAGGCAGCAGCCCTTCCCAGTCCAGGCACAGAGTCATCGGGCGACACCGTTGCCACCGGTTCCACTGATGCCACCGATGCCACCACGCCAATGATGCCACCGATGACAGCGATGCCACCCATGCCAGTCCTCACCCAGCTGCAGACCAGACAGCCTCACTACACTACTCCTTCCTCCACCCCACAGCCAAGCCCGGCCTCAGTACATCTCTCATCAGTACTGGGGCTGACACCACATGGCATGGAGGAAGGACCTCTCAGCATCACGGGTCTGAGCCAGCTATCCGACAGCTTTCTCAACAAACCATCACCTGTTGTTCTCTCAGGGCCAGGCACCCTAGTGGGGCTTCAGACCAGCACTCCAGCAGCAACCACCTCCACAGCAACTGGACCCTTCACCCCTGAGACTGGGCACACCTCCGAGTGACCAATAAGACTGCCAGAGACTGGGTGTGGACTTTATTTGGACACTTGACTTGGGTCTTTTTCCTTTTACAGCTTGTTGTTCAATAAAGTTTATCTTTGATTCACACACTTGCTTCATTTCTTTTTTTTAATAAAGTTTTGGTGGAAACGTTTAGAATTGGTTTAAGCCTTTGCATGCTTGTGGGATGGGTTAAGATAGCAGTGGGATGGGCAGGGATACCTTTGGGATGGGTAATAGCTGTGGGATAGATAAACCTCCAGTGTAAGCATATATGGTCCACCCTCCCAGGTGCCACACCTATGGCCCTTTATTATCAATAACAATATAATCAATCATCCACACATGTTGACACAAATACCCTGATCATTGTAGGCCCACCCAACATACATGGCCCAATCTCATCAGTGTGATGAGACAGGCTGAAGGAAGCACCCATTTATCATCTATCATCCTGTCTTGCCACTCCACTGCTCCAGTGTCTTGAGGGGAGTTGCTCCAGTGTCTTGAGGTTGCGCTGCTTCTTCCCTTCACGTGAGGCTCTGTTGGGGCCTTGCACATCCTCAGTGTCTATGAGGTTTCGCCCTTGCCTCCATTCCCCAGGCTCCATGTCCCCATTGCCTTGCTGGAGGTCCACGAGCCTGTTCTGCAAGACTGGGTAGCAGGTGCGCATGAGATTGTGCAGGATGCAGCAAGCTTCCACTATCCTCCTCACGGTCTCTGGGCGATGCTGCATGGTGGTGAGAAGTACCTGGAACCTGTTGGCCAGGATGCCAAAGGCGTTCTCCACCACCCGCCTTGCCCTGGACAGCCTGTAGTTGAAGATCCTCTCTTCACAGGTGAGGAGTCTGGAAGTGTAGGGCTTCATGAGGTAGGTTGTGAGGGAGAAGGCGTCATCCCCCACGATGAAGTAGGGCACATCTTGTGTTTCGTTGGGCAGGGGGTCTGGATCTGGAAAGCTCATGATGAGGTTGCCTTCCAGCCCCTCCTTGAGGTCACTGGCGTTGTATACTTGGGCATCTGAACATGAGCCGCTGCCTGAAGCATCGATGTACATGAACTTGTAGTCAGCATCGACCATGGCGAAGAGGATGATGCTGAAGAAGCCCTTGTAGTTGAAATAAGTGGACCCCAACTTGGCTGGTGCTTTACAGGCCACGTGCTTGCCATCTATGGCTCCAACGGTGTGGGGGAAGTTCCACCTCTGATACCACTGCTCTGCAACTTTCTTCCATCCTTCTTCAGTGGAGGGGCACTGGAGGAGCTCCTCCAGGTATTCTTCGATGATGGCCTGCACCACTTCTCTGACCACAATGCTGATGGTGTTGTGTGGCACCCTCCAGCCGTACTGCATGCTCCTGTAGGTGGTCCCTGAGGCCAGGTGGCACAGAGTGAGTGCCACCTTGAGCCCAGGTTCCAGGCTGGGCCTGAAGTTGGTGTTTGCCTTCGTCAACCAGGGTGTCAGCCACTGCACAACTTCGTCAAACAAGGCTGGAGGCATCCTCATGAAGTTCTGGAATGCCCGAGTGCCTTCGTTCCTGAGCTCCACCATCAGCTTGTTGTACAGTCCGTCCTCTGCTCTTCTGGTGAACCATCTTTGGACCCAGACTTTTTTTGGGTGCCTCCTTTTCTTCCTGTAGTAGAGTTCACAGAGCCTGTAGATGGCTTCGCACTGTTGCAGAAGGATGGTGGCTGCCAAAAGGACTGTGTTACGATCCACGGTGGACATGACTGGATGCTGTGGAAGAGCAAGAATCAGATGAAGGCTGCAGAGGTCTGCACAGCTAGGCTGCTGGTCTGAAAGTGAGATGCAGGTGAGTTGCTCCCCCTTTTTATAGGCAGTATAGGTGTCCCTTTGCATCCTCTAGGCATCCTCTAGGCATCCTCTAGACATCCTTCATATCCAAGATAGGTCTCCCCTCTGCGAACATTCTTTCCATTTTAAACGCTTTCTGTGCTGCATCCGTTCTGCATCCGTTCTGCATCCGTTCCGTGTCCGTTCCACTTCCTCCCTGCATCCGAGCGGATGCGAGTTGCGCGGATGCGGAACGGATGCCTAGATATAGTGGATGCGTAATGGATGCGTAGCAGATGCGTAGCAGATGCGTAGCGGATGCAGAACGGACAAATTGGATACATTTTCCACGCAAAAGTTTTGAGCAGCTCAAAACTTTCTGAGTGGATGAAACGTCAATAAACGGATGCTGGACGGATGGAGAGGAAGCAAAATGGAGGCAGTGAGTACATCGCATTAACCAACGGATGACAAGCTTTTTTGTCCATTTTACATCCTCTTTGCATCCGTTGGTGCAGTGTGACAGGGGCTTAACTGAGACTTGGAGACTGCCATCACCAAGAACAATTGGAAGGAAAGAATGGAAGAAATCTGATGATGGCTTAAAATTTGTGTGATTAGGGGAATTACAGTGAAAAGTTTGAGGGTCTGAAGATCAGTTAATCCATTTATAAGGTTTTACATTTCATTTTGTTCACTCAAAAACACCTAAGGGAAACCAGCCACAACATTAATTTGTATGTAAATAACACTTATAGCACCAAATTGTAATCAAGATGTATTAGATTACATACAATTCCCACAATCTTAAAAAATAGTCGTGTAATGTCATACCTTACTCTAGAACTCTGTAATGTGTAGTCAATCAGCCACACTATATTGTGTTGGGACATGTAGTTGTGTCTTTTCTAACCTACTGACCATGGAAACAGAAGTATCTTAGCCCAAATGAGCATTTTAATGTGACATGATTATTTTTTATAGGGATCAATTAATAAATTAAAATACTTCTGCCTGGAATGTTTACATATATTAATCACCTGTGGCAGGGGGAGTAATAGGAAAAGATGTTAGTGGTAAGTGAAATACAGAATGAGGATGGCAATCTTCCAGAAGTAGCAATGATTAACAAAGTAAAAACCTCCACCATTTATTTATTGCTTTTTAAGAAGCCACGAAACTTGTTGCTTTGGGTTACAAGATGTTGACATAGCTACTTCTCTAAGAGTGGCTTACGTGTGGGCAGAAAAAGCCCTTCTTAGTGATCTGTAGAGCTTTTGATTAAATTCTGAAAAGGTACTTTAGACCTTGTGAATATACAAACATAGCACCTCTCTGCAACTCCTTAAACTTTTTAATGTCTTTTCCTGGGAACATACAGTTATCTTGTTGAATTAGCCTGGAAAATGACTAGCTTGATCTGAAGAATTTTCAACAGGTATTGCATTCCACATGGTCCAAAGAACTTTTCTGGAATCAGATGTAAACGGATGCATACACACAGCCCTGGTTTTACATGGGGAAAAAAGAAGGTAAGCAGGAGTGTTTTTCAGCAGCTTTCTACTTACATTCACAAATATTTCTGGTTTACATATAAGCAAAGGGTGTTTAATGTTCTCATAACCTGAAAATAATTTAAACTCGTTAAAAGATTTGTAACTCATTTACTTTGTCAAAAATATTTATTTGTGCTCTTTAGAAAGCTTAGCATAATTGATAAATTAATTCTATTCTCAACCCCTGGAGCTTTTTTGATGTATTTTTAATGTTTTAATTTATCCCCCACAGTTATATATTATTTTTTAAGCTACAGTAAACTGCCCAGAGAATCTTGTTTTTGAGTAATAATTACAACCAGTAAACACATACATAAATAATCCCTTCTATTAATGAATCCAAAGTTACATCCTATACTTTGAGGGTAAATAATGATTCAAAAAAGTTTCCATTAAATTATGGAATGCATTCTCATAAGGAGCAGAAACAGTTTCTCTTCTTCATTAATCAGACCCAATAATAAGATTAACAGATTTTTAAAAATAAATTGATTAATTAATTGATTCAATGAATATAGCCGCATATCTCACACCTGCAACTCCGACTGGCTAACAGAGTTTCTTCCAATGATGATGCGCAGGAATGATATTATTTTGTTTGGGTAATGTAAAAGTAAACAACCAAGCTCAGAGAGCACCAAGGAACTTTCTTCTGCTGCTTCATTTCTTAGAATTTATCTGTGATCCATGCACAAAGTCTTCACAGGCATAATCAGTCTAAGGCTGCTGTCCTTTCTCGTTTCAAGTAGAGATGAAAGCCTCAGATAAACTGTGCATCAGAGTTTAAAGTAATGTAAGAGCCTTTCCCAATCAAATATGTCTTCCCTCTTGCAGTGAGGAATGTCTATAGAGGTCTCCAAAGCTAACAGAGCATCATATGATGATAACAGAGTAATGGAATTAAACCTCCAACTCATAGAAAGATAGGAACTGGGGAGACATCAACTCTTCAAGGCTAGATCAAGAAGTGGATACCACATGTATTCTAGTAATGTTACTTTATTGCTTTGGGTACAGTAATTGAATCCTGAAAGCCTGTCAGAGTGTTTCTCTGTCTCATCTCATACTAAAGAAAATCAAACATAAGTTTCTCTAATAACTTTGGTCTATCCAAATGCATGCCCGGAAGACTCATCTATGAAATTAATTATTGCATCAAAGCCTAAAACAGAGACCTGCGTTTCTATGCCTGAGGGTTTTATATGTGCATGAGAAGATTGACAGGGATGAAATGAACATGTCTATTGTGGGCTGTCTGAACTCTTCTTAATTGTGTGAAGAGGGCCCTGCTGAGTTCTTGGGAAGGAAGCCTGGGAAGGCAAAGCTCTGGAGTAATTCAGGCACCTGCTTACTAAATGACCTGAAGTTCCACAGCATCTTGAAATCCTGTTCAACTTTCTCCTTTCACTAAACTGAATCAAGGCAGGCCTATTTTGAATTTCTTTTCCAAACTCATTTCAGCCTCTGAACTGATAATCTCTTTTCCAACTCCCTTGTTAATGGCTAATACCATCTTCCCTCCCTTAATGGTTTTTTCATATCTTCCACATCAGCTCTAAATTCTTTTATAGAGGAAGAGGAAGGCAAGATGAGGTCTTTCTGTTATTTGATAAATCCCCTTAAGCTGGCAAACATTGTACCACTGCAGGCATCAGAGAAAAGTGTGAACAAATGATACAGGGACAGTGAGTGTCTTTCCAAAACTATATCTTTAGGTTACAAGTTAAGAAGACAAAATTGAAGATGGGGTTTCCTGTGAAACTTTGATGATTGCCAAGGGAGAATTGTAGAGGTTCATTTCACAGTGTGGTAGGCCTGAATGTAAAGGTTGGTCAGCAGCCCCAAGCATAACAGGTGGTTAAACAAGTAGAGTAGGGAGAACATTATTTGCATATGATGAATTATTCAATTAAGTTTCCAGTTGGTCATGAATTAATCAAGACTGGTAGGCATATACTTTGCCAACCCAAATTTTCAAGGTGACAGAAATGACTAAATATCAGTACTCTTAGATAATCAGCAAAGCCCTGCTGGCTCCCAATTGCATAAATTCAGCGTCTGAAGTCTTTGATGTGGGGAGGGAAAGGGAGGGAAGAAGAGAATAGATGGAAGTGACTAGTAACAAGTTCCTTTCCTCCCTGTACTGTCCCACAGTTCTTCAAGTTTTCCATCAATGTTCAAGCACTCCTGGATTAATGTAGGTCATTGTGCTAGGTGCTTTGATGAATTAGATAAATTTGTACTTCATGTGACAGTGAATCTTTGAAGTGGTTGATTAGGACTTTCTCATTCCAATCCACATTCTAATCCAACAGCTGCAATTCTATATATATTAACCTGCTTAGCTTGTGGCGCGCAGTAGATTTCACAACTGACTATTGCTTAGAACAGGGGTCCCCAAACTTTTCAACTTTAAGAATTGTGGACTTCAACTCCCAGAATTCTCCAGCAAGCATAGCTGCCAAGTTTGGAGACCTCTGGCTTAGAAGACTGTGGAGAAACATTACTGCAATTATCAGATAGTTTTGCCTTGCATTAGCCATATAATCTTTTGAATAAGCTATAGCTATATTGTTTGTCCATATCCTGTTCCAACCACGAACTACCTCGCTGCATATGACATTCTGCAACAGAAAAGCTCTGTAGAAATATGACCACATCTGCTGTTGCAAACTGCTCAGAAACGCTAACCACAGGGGCCTGTCCGAAAAATACTGGACATGATGTAGAAACTGCTTTTTACACATAGAAAACATCTACTGACACCCAAATATGGATATCCATCCCACTCAACTGTGTTTGCAAAACATAGTTGCCATATATGTGTATTCAACCCAATGTGTCAGTTTGAGTATGGTCAATCAGGATCACATGCTTGCCTCCTGATATTTTGTAACCCACCCAAACCTCAATAAAAGAGCTTGTCTCGAGCTAGTTCGGGGCTCGCTCACCCCGAGGAGAAAACGTGTGTCATGTCTTTCCTCAAACCCATTCGGCAGTTCGTGGGGAGCCCTCCGGGAGAGCGACGCCTCAGAAGATCCTGAGAATTTGCCCTCAGACATGGCACAAAGTAAGATAAGTGTTCAAAATATGGCTGGCTTAAATCAGAAGAGGTTTTAGTCATATTTCTCAGTCCTTAGGCTTATCACATGGTCTTCATTTGTGCTGAGGGAATTTCATCTGGTTCAAGGAAATGCATAGTTCACAGAATGAGGCAGGCAGTAAATTTGTTTGGAATTCAACCAAATGTATCTAGCATCTAAATAGGAGCTATTGGCACCAGATGTAGGTTTAGACTACTGACAAAAGGATTTATTTGTTGTAGTGTTGATTCTGATTCATTTTACCTATTGGGTTAGCTTGTTTATGATCTGGGCTGGTTGGCCCATCTGGACAATCATTTGGTTTGGTTACAAGAGCAAGACATTGACTATCTGATTGTTGGTTGGCAGCCATTATGCTAATCTTTAATCTGAGGCAACATCATTCCTTCCATTAAGGTGGGATAATGAGAAGACAAACTATTTGGCTCCCCTCAGTGGAACTTAAAGTAAATTTGCATATGAATTAATCTAGATGCATTAAATGAACTTGGCTGAAGTGTTGTAAATATAGAACACAGTGTAGATAAGTAAGAGTCCTTACTGCATCTAAAATTAAACATATTGAGAGCTGAGTGTCCTCTTTCAGCATGCATGGCCAGTTCCTCTTTTGGACCCATGACTATTTAAACCAATTGCCAATGCTTAGTTTTTACATATTTAAATAGATTACTTGCCCTACATTGTAATAAAACATAAAACTTACACATGGTTGATTATTGATACAACTATAATCTCTGCCTGAGAATAGCGAGCTTGGAGAATAACCAACACATAGAATTCATATCAGTACAGGATGGTTGAATAAAGAAAGAGATGGTGGCTGATGTGGTGTAATTAGTGAATACATGCCAACAGAGAGAACAAATGTGTTGCGAAGCAAATTATGGAATTTGTATTCTGAACCATCTGATTCAAATTTTCCTAAACACTTTTCAGTACCTATGCCTAAATTTGCAGAATTCTTATCTGAAGCCTAAAGCGATAGTGTATCAGGAAATTGCTACCTCTGCAGAAAGGATATAATACTTTGTTGAAATCTATTGATTATTGAGATATTGGCACAAAGTGTAGCAAGATAAAAATTCCAAATAATAGAAAAAGCAAGAAGGTTAAATCCCATTTTATTTTTTCCCTACTTCCTATTCTTTGAATTAAGTTTATTTCAATGGCTTTTTGGCAAATAATAAAAGCAATTAGTTGATGCACAAAAATCTTAGGTATTTCACATAAGTGAGAAATACTCTAAGTGAGAAATATTGAGAAATAGCCTAACAGATGCTACTGTAAATTAGATTGTTTGAAAGTTCAACATTAATCTCCTCAAAATAAATTTCAGTTAATTTAGTAGCTGCCAAAAATCATTTTAAATTGATATTCTTAAATTGTAATAAAACAAAACTTACACATATTTTCTGTGAGAAGAATGAATAATATTTATAAACAGCATGCAGGCATTCAAATGTAATAATAAGTCCTGAGGTGTTACATCAACTTAAGAGTAGCCTAAGAATATTTAAAGCCCTGGGCTTTGAATTAGGGCCAGTTTATGATATCTTGTGTGTGATACAAGATATCACAACTTCCTTTAGGCTCCTTACATTTACAGAAAATGATAACCCAATCCCCATCTTGTAAATGCTTCTGTTCATCAGTTACACTTGGCTCCAAGCTGTCTGTATTTATTTATTCAATCTGTCTCAAATATGATACAACTGAATACATCTGTACCTCTTTTAGAGGCCATCTCATTCTGACAATGGTGATATACAACTATTTATTTACATAGCAAATTAAATTTATTTCATTTCAGATTTACATTACAATCAATGAAACTGTGGTTCGTTAAATTTGTCCTCCAACTTTCCACCACTTCAGCCATTTATCAGTATGGCTTAATAAAACTGCTGTATTTCTTGAAGAAACTTAGATTCTTGTACATTTCCAAATGGAGGGAATTCCATAACTATAAAATAGATACTGGGCATATCACTCTGCTTCAAAATGGAACTAGTAAGATATTGTTAAAGAGAACATTTTGACTTTATGTTGGCAGCCACAATGAGAAATAATGGATAAATGGGCACAAGCAGCTGAGCTAAAGCCATTTAAGAAATTAAAGATCAAAAACAGAAATGTTGTCCTTGAAGAAAATAGGGCATCTATTAGATCCAGGGCAATGGTGCATTATATTTCAGTTGTAAAAGAAATATAGAAGCTAATACACATATTGGGGCATGATGGCTCAGTTGTAAAATACACTGAGCTTGTGAGCTAGAAAGCTGACAGGCCAGGTTCAAGACCTGAGGGCTGTGCAATAGGGTGAGCCCCCATTATTTGCCTCAGCTTCTGCCCACCTAGCAGCTCAAAAATATGCAAATGTGAGTAGATCAATAGGTACCACTTCGGTGGGAAACTAACAGCATTCCATGTATCTCCACGTATAATCATGCTGGCCATATCCCCATTGACCATGGAAATGTCAATGTTGGCTTTCTCGGCTAAGAAAGAAGAAATAGCATACAGCGAATCCTCAACTTATGACTAGTCACTTCGATACTTGGTTGGTGCATAAGCACACCAACCTGCCTCCCATCCTTGTCCTATTGTTTCTTTTATTTTTCTTAAATGTACCCATTTCATATATTCATAACTATGTATATACTTATACCTATTATCTTGTAAGTGATTGACAAATAAATACTTTCCCCCTGACCCAGTCACATGATGATAGTCTATGTGCTTGGCAACATGCTCACTTTTTAAATGCAATTTGCATTATGCCACAGTCATGATCATGTGATCATGATCAATGATTTATAATTCTTTTTTCCAGAAACCAGCAATTACTTATGATTACTGGCAAAAAAAAAAACCCTCCATGGCAAACAATGAATTCACTTAACTGTGGCATTTATTTAATGAACATTGCAAAAAATAACATACAGTCAGGTGATTACATAGATGCTTCAACCTACTCCATCATGATTTATCATGACACACAATGGAAATTCCAAGCTCCGTTATGGTCCTAGGTCAAGAACTACCTGCATTTTACTTTAGACAACAAAATATGAAAAATAACATTCCATTTTCTTGCTTATTTTCTTAAGCAACCCCTTGTTAAGGAATTCTAGATGACTTTTATTTTTACATAGATGTATAGTCACATTGTCCGTTCAGATTTCCAGTGACATATCCAACAAAATCAACTGAAATTCAACTGAAATTTTTCAACTGAAATTAATTGCTGATTTCCTTTGCAAGAAACTAAGCTAAGTTAGCCCTAAGCTAACTGTATCATTGATCATTCATCTAAGATGCTGGCTCAGGAATTCTAGGATTTTAAGTCCAAAGTCAGAAAAGTCAGAAAAAGTCAGTCATAGTTCCCCACCTCTGGTCTAAGATACCATTTTCTATTTTGTGTGTTTGAAGTCCTTATAAAATCCTTATTCCATTAAGATTAAAAGCTAAAGTTTATGCCATATTTAATTGGAGGGGGAAGAGAGAGAAAGAAAAATGCCATATTTCTGTAGTCAGAGTACATGTATAGCAAATTGTAATACAAAAATTATCTCAAATAAGCATGCATACACCTCCTCAAAGGAAAACCTACAGATATCATTCTGGTATGGGTTACATTATAAAAATATTGGCCTCGGCATAGCCCACTCAATAAAGCATTAGCATTATTTGCCCATCTAGTCTTTCCTTTTTGATGCTTTGTTAAAATATGCTGCATCCTGTAAACTTCAGATGTATCGTTACTGAAGTATCACAGTTCAGTTGATGTTTGGGTGATGAGTCAAATCCATTGTTTGAGGAACTATGCATAAGACACTCAGTGATGGAAGAAAATCAGAGAAACTACATCAGTTGTGACACTGGCAGAAAGATTCCCCAGGTGGGAGAGAAACAGCTCAGGTTGAAGTAAAATATTTTGACCAAAAGATGGCCTGTGGAAAATTGATCTTGAATAAACAATGCAGCAGAAAAGGATCTGTCACATTGTAAGAAAGAAATTTGTGGACAATATTTTTTCATTACCGCTAAAACAGTGACAAGTCTCCTTTTGTCTTCAGTCTGTGCTTGCCCTCACTTTTGTAATGAACTACAATCAGTGTTGCTAAACCAATGCTTTAATGTCAAAGTTGGTTTCTGTTAAAGCTCTGAAGCAGATTAAAGATTAATGAGGGTATTTTGTGCCCCTGGATAAATGCCTAAATCCAATACACAGTGGGTATATATATATGAATCTCAGTTTCAATCAAAGTACAACTCACTGGACTATACTAGCACACAGCCTAACTGTATAACAAATTACTAGTACAAGTATATAAACAGATGAATCAGTAACCACCAAATTGTCTTTCAGATTGAAAATAAATGTTCTAATATACTTTTTTTTCCCAGTCCAAAAATGGGTAGAGACCAATTTTCAGGTCTTTAAAGGATAATTTAATGCTTTGGGGAGTTTTAGGGAGCAAAACAAGTATCTTAAGGAAGCATTTCTTTTCTTTAAACAGAAATTGACCATCTGGAGAGCAAACATTAATAAAAAGGCAATTATGATGGGAAACAGGCTTCATGAAATTGGAAGCTATAGTACGGAGGTGGGCATATTCAATTATTAGCTCAAACTATCTCTTCTTTTGCCTTTGCCCCACTAACTATGAGCAATGACTCTCAAGCTGCATAAAAATAGGTGGAAGCAACTGAAATTTCATCCTTGGGGTTTTCTTCAAGTCTTGTACTCAGCATGGGGTATGATTAGGCTAAAGTACTTTAGAAAAACAAAATGCGAAATTGGACCTAGCCAGGATTCAAATATTTAATGCCAATAAGTCCCACAATATTCTGCTTTTGCCAATGGTATATTTTAACCAAACAGAGAAAGGCTTTCACTCAGGCATGATGACATGCCCTCACCATAACTGTTCTTGAAGTCCATATTAGGCATTGCAATAGTTTGGGATTCTGGACACACACAAACAAAAAAGCATGTAATTCTTCAGTGCCTATATTTAAACAAACTTTTGCATTTTCATCTTCAATCAATTAATACATAAATGTCAAGGGTACAGGACAATATTAGAATATACTGTAGCTTTCAAGAACCAACCCTGATACAAGAAATTATGTTGCCAGTTTCTGGCATCAAATTCATCAGATGATGACATGCTTGAGGCTCAACATTATGAACTAGATTTAATTAGCACTTTGTTGGCCATGTTAGGATGAAACTTAATAGAATGTTTCACATACTGTATAGGTATTCCTCATTTGATCCTCATTTAGTAACCATTTGCACTTATTATGGTGATTAAAAAGTAAATTTACAACCAATCTTCATATTTACAACCTTCACAAGTCTGTCTTTAAAGCAAAGGAAAGCTGAAGTAAGATAATTAGCACAGTCAGGGTTTTACTTAATGACTGCTTTGCTTAAGTTGCTGGTTCTAAATGTGGTTACTAGAGAAGGCCTATCTGAACTAATTTGTTTACGATGCTAATGCTCCTACCTCTTCCTTATATGTACAAATAAGGTATGTTTACGTTTAAGTTTTAACTTATATTTTCTAACTTTTTCTAATCTTTGTTTTCATTTTCATTCTCTTCTTTTTTCTCTCTCTTTGTATTTATATGTGTGCATGTATGTATATCATATACTGTATATGTATTAGATCAGAATCTTTATCTATTTCTTCCCCATTTCTCTCTCTCTTCCCACTCTTTGTCTCTATCTATCTGTCTGTCTATCTATCTATCCATCTATTTATCTATCATTTATCTATCATTTATCTTATACTTCTTTGTAATTACTGTACCCACTTTATTTTTTTGTCTGTGGCCACAATATTTGACATGAAAAAGTAGTAAAGAATAATAATTAAAAGTGTTTCATTTCTTTTCTGTTTATTAACTAAGTAATAGTTAAGATCTTAAGATCTCTTAAGATCTTAAGATCTCTTAAGAGATGCGTTATACAGAAATGTCAAAATACTATCCCTGAATTCACCATTAAACTTTGCATATTAATGGTGTAATATTATAGGGCATTCTAGACAAATATGAAATCCTGTATTTTTAGAATACAGGAAATATTTTTAGCTGGCAACATAGCTGAGAGATGTGAAAAATTTGTCTAAACATCTATATCCAGTGTAAAAGAACATCAGAACAAGAAAGTGACTATTTAGTGAAACAACAAATCAATTGGAAGACAGTGGAAAATGAAAAATATGTATTAGAATATTTCACCACAAACTTGACCTTGTCTCACTGGGCCTCAGGGAGAGAATATTCTATGACTATGGGAGTCATAACCTCATTCATTGCTGCCAAACACCACCTGCTACTTAAATGTTGTGGGGAGAATGCCTTCCAGGAGAGAAAAATTATATTTGTGGTTTCTTAGCAACACAGCAGACTATTTAAGATCTGGATGGTACTATACAACTATGAACTAGGCGAAACACAGGGCGCATGGAGATCAAAAAGGAATTTTTCAGTACATTAGCCAAGATACTGCTTACTTGTTTCCCCCCCCCCCCAATTTCATTTACTTACAACATCTAACTAGGCAGATCATATACCCCTTATTAATTAGACCAAGCAGTAACAATGTTGGTTAGGACTACAAAACACACAGCCCATCAACTCACTCAGAATCATGCAGTACAAACTATTCTTTATATATCAATTCCTGCCCCTGAAAACAAACACATGCAGATAAACACATGAAAGGATTGGGGGATAGCTTGATCTGATCTGGATCCAATCCATTATTTCTAAAGCATATTCAGAATAAAATTAATAAATAGATAAATAGCAACAGCATTTAGATTTCACAGTGCTCTAATGTTGTGGACCATTGTCAGCCTGGCAGAAGAGTTGGCCAGTGGGGAGAAACATGGGCCAATCCTGGCATCTGGGGAGAGCTCAGACAAGGGATCTGCATCCAATACAGAGATGGGGACAGGGCCATCTGAGAGTTATGTGCTGACTCCAAAGCCTCCAGAATCTGACATCAGTGAGGCAGAGGAACAGGGGGACCAGGTTCCCAGTGCACACTTGTGTACAGCTGCTAGAAGACAAAACAGTTAAGACAAAAGGGGTGATTTGAGTGTAAGGCTTGGAGATGGTTGGCCTCTCCCATAAGACATAAAGGAGGAGCAAAGGGACATGAGCCTTTGCAGGAAGCAACTTTATTTGTTATGGTTGGTTTAAAATCTGAAGCTCCACATGGACCTTGTTTTCCATTTGGCCTTGTACAGCTAATTGGCAATTTAGTCATTGGCAGCATTTCAAGGGAATAAGGTGGGTACTTATCAGCCTTATCCTGAAAGACTGTGGCAAACTTCTGTTGAACTATTCATAAACTGTTTGGGATTCATTATGGACTTTGCATATAATTCACAGCTGTTGAAATAAAACAAAATGTTTTTGGAAACAGTGTGTGATCGTTACTGTCTCAGGAAGCATTGGTCAGAACATATAAGCTGTTTTAGTGTCAGCATAGTGCCCCAACAATCTGGGTCTCATTTTACCCACCTTGGAAAGATGGAGGGCTGAGTCAACCTTGAGCCTGGTGAGATTCAAACGGCCAAATTGCAGGCAGCCAGGAGGCAGCAGAAGTAGCCTGCAGTACTTCATTCTAACCACTACACCAATGCAGCTTATAAAGCTAATAAAAGGGAAGGAAGCGCAGGAAACAAAATGGAGATTAAGTAATGAATAAAATGTAAGGTGAAAAATGCCTCTATAATTGTTATTTAAAACATGCAAGGCTGTTTGATGATTTAATTTAATATGAAATCTATCATACAGGAATGTCTACATAATGTTAAATCAGAAATCAACCTTAATTTCTCATTACAAGTTTTAATGTTGGGAAGCTATTATTAATCTAATATTTCCTATTGATCAGCCTTACCAACTAGTTGAAGACTATCCAAGTGGAGGTATTAACAAAATCATTGTTAATACACATGCCCAACAAAAAAATAGATCCACTGGCTTTATAATATCAAAAAGTCTAAAAGACTGATTTTCTGAAAAATGGCTTGTATACATTACTACTGTATACCAAAACAGATATTACAGACAGACTCTGCTAATATCACAGTCAAATATAAGCATCAATTAATTTTATTTGGACACCAAAGGGTGATTTCATAAAGAGATCTAGAAAAGTATGCCTACTTTTCTTATTCGGCTAAATGAGTCTATATATAAAAAATCTAGTTAAGTTGTATACTGTAGTTTTCACATGATGTTTTGTGATTTAGTATGTCATGCAGACCAAATCAGTTTTGATGTGACAGAGATATGGAGAATCTGAATTCAAGCCAAGTTCAAAGAACAAATTTCATTTCATTGCAGAGCTTATTGTATCCCTAGTCATCTAGATAAATAGATTATTTCTCAGTAAGTTTAAAAGATAAACCTATTAATATGTGATGACCTAGGGCATGGCACAAAGGCAACATAGTCAAATAAGCAGGAAGAGTCCCTTTATTATCTCCAACTTTTCCAGGAATAGCCCTTAAAATGCAGAAAATTCAGTCCAAAACATGCTACATACAGACTGTAACTAAAAATCCAAACAAACAAAGCTGCAGTAATTAATTTGACAGGGCAGGAGAAAGACTTTCAGACTTGAAAGCATGGCAGCACTCACACAGTTGGGAAGATGCCAGGAACACAGATAAGCACAATGATACCAAATAAATTCTTGATTTGTTCCCAAAAACTTACTCCGTGCAGGTTCCCTTCTTAAACACTCTTCCCAGCTACAGCTAATGAAGGGAATCAGTGCCCTTTCCTCCCCCATAAGCCATGCAACTCACGTTGCTCCCTTCTCCATTTCTCCCTGCGTGCACTAGGATGAAGAGGGGGTGGACCTGGGTCTTCCTCTGAGTGCCCTCTCTCTTGCTCTACCTCTTCCCTGCTCTGCCCAGCTGGACTGTGCCTTTTCCCAGTTTCTTCCACAGCCAATGGAGCCACACTCCTATTCCCTGTCAGTTATTCGGCCTCCCCCTCTAAATTAGATTCCGACAGGGGCATGACATAATAGTTTGCTGCTAACTTATATATAAGAGATAGGGTACTGGAATCCCAAAGCTTCACATGAAGGGGATTAATTTCAAATCTGCAAAAGGATATTTTCATCACATGCATTAATAATTGATATGTCTCTAATAATAGCTAGCAACGGAATTTATTTATTTATAATATCTTCAGTCTAGTGAATGTATTCCCTTGTACTTATGTAGTTTCATCTTGTCTTGCTATTGTTGTGAGGCTAATAGTATATGGCACAGGTCCTCTTTACTAAAAATGTTTTACTTACACTCTAGATGGCCATTTTTTAGTGCATTCCACCACCAGTCATGGAGCAGCAGAAATTTATGCCAGAACAAATTTGCTGTCCTGATGGTCAAGCCCTTTTTTGCTTCAAAACTCTGCCTTTATCGTAAATTTTAAAGTTGATTAAATTAACAAAAACAGTTGGTGGATTCCTCTGATTTGGTATAGTCTTATCACTTGCCCTTGGGAACATAGCCATCAATCCTTTTTTTAACATATAGTATGTCTGGGTAAGCATGTACTTTGCAAAGCAAGTTGCAAAGCCTCTTAAGGCCCTGTCACACTGCCCAACGGATGCAAAACGAACACAACGGACGAGCAAAATGTTCCATCCTTTGTTATCCGTTCTCAAAAGGGGCAAAAATTTGCATAACCAGAGCGGATAACACGGACGTGGGGAGGACGCAGAGCGGATGGAAAGCGGATGCGGAACGGAAGCCCAGCGGATGGAAGAGGATGGGAGTGGATGGCACATCCGCAGGGCTTCCGGGGGGCTTCAGCAAAGCAGACATGGAACAGATACAGCGGATGCACAGTGGATGAAGCGGATGCAAAGCGGAAGCCTAGCGGATGCACAGCGGAAGCCTAAAGGATGCCTGGCATTAATTGCACATGCGGGGGGATGCATTGCGTAAGCCCCCCAGATATAAAGGGAAGCAGCTCGCACGTGCCCAGCATTTGGAGGAAAGACCTGCTGCCGGATACATTGAGTCCTTGCCTGCCCTGCCTGCATGCCTGCCTGCAAGCCTTGCTGCCAGCCTGCCTCCAAGCCTCCTGGCCAGCCTCCCTGCCAGCCTTGCTCTCTGCCTGCCTGCCAGCCTTGCTGCCAGCCTGCCTTCCAGCCTCCCTGCCTACAAGCCTTGGTGCATGCCTGCCTGCCTTCCTTCCTGCCAGGCTTCCTGCCAGCCTTCCTGCCAGCCTTAGTGCCTGCCTGCCTGCCAGCCTTTGTGCCTTCCTTGGTGCCTGCCTGCCTGCCAGGCTTCCTGCCAGCCTTGGTGCCAGCCTTCCTGCCAGCCTTGGTGCCTGCCAGCCTCCATGCCAGCCTCCCTGCCAGCCAGCAACCCCACAACCATGGGGAAGAAGCGAAAGCCTCAGCAACCTGCTGCCATCCCTGCCAAGAGGGACAGGGCCACCCTCCCACCCCCTGTCCCTGACTCTGCTTCTGCTGGGGCTTTTGCTGCTTGGGCTCGCTCTTCTGGTGCTGGAGCTTCTACCGAAGCTGCTCCTAGTGGTGGTGCTTCTGCTGCTGCGTACTCTGCTGAAGCTGCTCCTGGTCCTGCTGGTCCTGCTGGTCCTGCTGGTCCTGCTCGTGCTCCTGGATTTGCTTGTACTGCTCGTACTGCTCGTGCTCCTGGTCTTGCTCATCCTGCTCATGCTCCTGGTCCTGCTCATGCTCCTGGTCCTGCTCGTGCTCCTGGTCTTGCTGGCGCTGCTGGTGCTTACTCTGCTGCTGCTGATCCTGGTGCTGCTGCTGCTGCTGCTGATGATGATGATGATGATCCTGCTGCTGCTGCTGATGATGATGATGATTATGATCCTGCTGGTGATGATGATGATGATGATGACGATGATGATGACGATGATGATCCTGCTCCTGCTGGTGCTGCTGCTGCTGATGGTGTGGAGGAGCAGCCCCTACCACCTGGGAGCCCCTC
Source organism: Laticauda colubrina (assembly GCA_015471245.1). Taxonomy (NCBI): domain Eukaryota; kingdom Metazoa; phylum Chordata; class Lepidosauria; order Squamata; family Elapidae; genus Laticauda; species Laticauda colubrina. The sequence goes on from BLBF01000016.1 coordinate 44,414,437, forward strand.
TGATGAGGGCCCATCTGGTCCTGCCAAAGGGAGGAAGAGGCGTATGCAGGGACGGGAGAGGAGGTAATACTTCATTGAGGAGGAACACGAGGATGAGGTGCTGGAGTGTCTGAGAGAGAATGACTATCTGTGGCGGAAGGGACACCGGCTGTACAGGGACACCAAAAGGAAGCAGGCTGCTTGGAGAGAGAGGGCAGAGAGTATGGGTTACACTTCGGAGGTGCTCCTCGGCTGGTGGAAACATATGCACACCTGGTACGGGAAGCTGCACCTGAAGAAATCTGGCCAGGCCACAGTTAAGCTGACGGACAGAGAGACCTATGTCATGGCCAGGTGCAGTTTCCTGGAGGGTGAAATCCGCCACCGAGGAGCACCAGGAGCCCCTCTCACAACCCTCTCTCTCCGGCAGCCTGCTGAGACCCAGTCCTCTTCCGGCCGAGAGTCAGTCCCTGTCTCCAGGCAGGTTTCTGTGGAGCGTGCCACGGCAGAGAACCCGCGGACAGGTGTTGTAACCATGGTGGAGCATGTGGAGGACTCCCTGGTGCGGTGGGAGAAAGGAGACATCGAGTCCCCCACAGTCGTAGCCGCATCCACCCCACCTAGCTCCACCTTCACAGAAAGGCAGAGAGCCAGACAGCAGGAGGGGCAGAGCCACACTGTCCTGCTGGAGATCAGGGACACCATCCGCACCAGCATAGATCTCCTCTCTCAGCTGGTCAACATCGACTCCTCATCCTCCAACTGCAAGCCCTTCCTCACCTATGTCAACCAGACCCTCAGGAACATGGAGGAAGCCCAGTACCAGGTGGTGAAGGACCAGATCACCGAGCTGCTTCACAACCCTCCAGATCCAGAGGAACCTGCTCCCACCCAGCCCAGGTCTGCTCCTCCACCCCAGGTGATGTCCCTCCCATTCCAAGGCTTCCCACAGCCCCTCACCTACCAGGGCTACGGCTACCAGGAGGTCCAGCAGCACAGGCAGCAGCCCTTCCCAGTCCAGGCACAGAGTCATCGGGCAACACCGTTGCCACCGGTTCCACTGATGCCACCCACGCCAATAATGCCGCCGACGACAGCGATGCCACCCACGCCAGTCCTCACCCAGCTGCAGACCAGACAGCCCCACTACACTACTCCTTCCTCCACCCCACAGCCAAGTCCGGCCTCAGTACATCTCTCATCAGTACTGGGGCTGACATCCCATGACATGGAGGAAGGACCTCTCAGCATCACGGGTCCAAGAGTTTTCTCAACACACCATCACCTGTTGTTCTCTCGGGGCCAGGCACCCTAGTGGGGCTTCAGACCAGCACTCCAGCAGCAACCACCTCCACAGCAATTGGACCCTTCACCCCTGAGACTGGGCACACCTCCAAGTGACCGTGAAGACTGCCAGAGACTGGGTGTGGACTTTATTTGGACACTTGACTTGGGTCTTTTTCCTTTTACAGCTTGTTGTTCAATAAAGTTTATCTTTGATTCACACACTTGCTTCATTTCTTTTTTTTAATAAAGTTTTGGTGGAAAAGTTTAGAATTGGTTTAAGCCTTTGCATGCTTGTGGGATGGGTTAAGATAGCAGTGGGATGGGCAGGGATACCTTTGGGATGGGTAATAGCTGTGGGATAGATAAACCTCCAGTGCAAGCATAGTGGGACTGTATGGTCCACCCTCCCAAGTGCCACACCTATGGCCCTTTATTATCAATAACAATGTAATAATCATCCACACATGTCGACACAAACACAACTCTTTATTAAATGCCCTGATCATTGTAGGCCCACCCAACATACATGGCCCAATCTCATCAGTGTGATGAGACAGGCTGAAGGAAGCACCCATTAATCATCTATCATCCTGTCTTGCCACTCCACTGCTCCAGCTGGGGAGTTGCACCAGTGTCTCAGGAGGTTGTGCTGCTTCTTCCCTTCATGTGAGGCTCTGTTGGGGCCTTGCACATCCTGAGTGTCTATCAGGTTTTGCCCTTGCCTCCATTCCCCAGGCTCCATGTCCCCATTGCCTTGTTGGAGGTCCACGAGCCTGCAAGACTGGGTAGCAGGTGCACATGAGATTGTCCAGGATGCAGCAAGCTTCCAAGATCCTCCTCACGGTCTCTGGGTGATGCTGCATGGTGGTGAGAAGTACCTGGAACCTGTTGTCCAGGATGCCAAAGGCGTTCTCCACCACCCACCTTGCCCTGGACAGCCTGTAGTTGAAGATCCTCTCTTCACAGGTGAGGCATCTGGAAGTGTAGGGTGGATGCCTAGTGGATAAAACAGATGCAGAACGGATGCAGAACGGATGCGTAGCGGATGCCTAGCGGATGCAGAATGGACGAATTGGATACATTTTCCGCGCAAAAGTTTTGAGCAGCTCAAAACTTTCTGAGCAGATGAAATGTCAATAAACGGATGCTGGACAGATAGAGAAGAAGCAAAACGGAGGTAGTGAGTACATTGCGTTAACCAATGGATGGCAAGCTTTTTTGTCCATTTTACATCCTCTTTGCATCCGTTGGTGCAGTGTGACAGGGGCTTTAAGTAAGTCCTGAGTGATACATCATAAATATGTCCTCCTAGCTTCATCTTAATTTTCCAGTGTTTGCTTCACCTTCTTCCTGTTATCTGTGCTTGAAACCTGTCAGATTTAGCTCTGTTTCAAAAAAGGAAATAAGATCAGAAAAAGCAAAATACCCTGGTAAAATGCTTTATTCCCAAAGCAATATAAAAGGTAAAAAAAACATGATTATGCCAAAATTCTTGTGGGTAGAAGGAAAAGAAAGTTCCCAATACACTTTCTGCTAACAGAACCACCACTTAACAGAACTTGGCTCTCTTTTTTTATTTAGTTTGATTTTCTGTAAAGCACAGGGGCTACAACAACTTTAAATGCATGTATTTAAGAGTTTGTGAAAATTTGTACAAATATTCTGAAGCACTGTAGACACAAGTCTTAAAGTTGCCAAGTTTGGAGACTTCTGGTGCAGAGGTGGTATCCAGCAGGTTCTGACCAGTTCTGGAGAACCGGTAGTGGAAATTTTGAGTAGTTCGGAGAATCTGCAAATACCACCTCTGACTGGAGATTTTACAGTATCCTTCCCCTGCCACACTCACCAAGCCACTCCCATAGAACCAGTAGTAAAAAAATTTGAATCCTACCACTGCTCTGGTGTAGGCGAAGACCAGGCTTGGCCTAAGAAAGGAGTCAAACAAGTCACAGGACCCTTCATACCTGCAAGAGTTCTAAGTTAAGCCTATCTTGAATGCTTTCCTATTCTTAACTCCTGTGCATTGCACATAACCATCACTTGGCTAGATTCTTGCAGGGAATTTAAGCTTGCAATAAATCTTTATATTCATTTGAGCTGTCTGAATGTCCTGATTTCCCAGGTGCTTGACATGTAGAGGGCAAAGCCAAACATCGAAGGAGAAGGCACATGTTCACAGCAGCTGAAAATGGGCTAGACCATAGGCCCGTGATGGCGCACTTGCCATGCAGAGCCATTTGTGCGGGCAAATGAGCCCCAGCCAAACTTACCTGCACTGCGCATGCGCACACCTTCCAGATAATTTTTGCCCCATTTGTTGCTCTTTTCACCTCCCAGAGGCTCAAGGGAAGCCTCTGCAGCCTCTGGAGGCTGAAAAACGGGCCTTCCAGAAATGCTTTATGTGCCATAAAGTGTCATTTTCAGCCTCCCGAGACTTTCTTTGAGGTTCCAGGAAGATGAAAACAGCCTCAAATGGGCCGAAAATCAGCTGGGAGCTGTGCACATGTGCACTGCAGGTTAGGGGACAGGTAAAGGGGTGGTGCAGGGGTGGTGCATGTGCATGCACAGGGGGGTGGGGTGCATTGCATTGTGGATGCCGACAAACATGCACACATGCTTTCGGCAAACTACAACAAAAAGGTTCACCATCACTGTGCTAGGCCAATCTTAGGCTCCAACTGCATTGTCAATCACACTCATTATCTCCATAATAAACATTTGGTGAGAAGAAGATAGAAAACTAGAACAGTCAAAGAATGCTCTTATCTTTCCTGCAGGCTCAAAATAAAACAAAAGCAGTGCTCTGATAATATAACAAATAAAATTATATAGTTTTACCAAAGCAAGTTCATGACACTGTTAGGGAAAAATGGTCTAAATTCGTTTGTTTCTATATTTTGGAATTGTTTGCTACAGCTTAAATATCTTTAGAAAGGTGTAAACCTAAGTCTCCATCTAGGGGTATAAAATTGAATAGGGATTTTATTTCATACTATCTGGGAAAATTTATTGCTGTATTTTTTGTTAGCCAATGCTGATTTGAAGGTCCTGAAAAGTACAATACCTCTTATGCTTCCTGGCTTCCTGGAGTAAGTTTAGATTTTTAGAAACTGTCATATAACTGTTGAAAATATGAGCGTTGATGCTGATGCCAGGAAATATGTAAAGTCAACTTTGAATCTAAAATTTAAATTGATTGATGTTTATCTCATTTAATTAACAATGTTTATATTGTTTGAAATTAAATGTGTTGCCTTTAACATGGTAGTACATTTTTAGTATGTGCTGTTAAGATAATATTTTATTGTTCTGGCAGTTTCACGTTCCTTGGTACTGCTTTCCAGCATGCTTTAAATCTATCTCATCACCCTTCTGTCATCTCAAGTCTAAGTTTCTTCTCCACTTCTCAATATCATCTTTAATTAATTAGAACTTCATTTCAGGCCTTCTGATCATTGAAGCATTGTTGAAAATTGAAAATTTGACAGTGGAAGAGAAAAAAAGGAAAATAAGAACAAACTCAATGAAGATTGTGAACAGCATTTTAAGGACCTCAGTGGTGCTGATAGAATGGATTCTCAGGTCTTCACTGATAAGCTGCATTCAATTAAGCATGATGATAAATCACACTAAAAATATGTCTTGAGAAGATCATATGTCTTATAAGAGTACAAGTAACTGCAAGCAAGAACTGCTTTAGCTTCTTTGTGGTCTCATCCTCGCTCCTGTATTTTAGGACCCAAAACACCTATCATAGTTACAATATACCATTTTAAGTAGCAAGCATTCCTACTTCCCTTATTTCTTAAATCTGTCATTTTCTCAATTTTCAAGGCATTATAACCCAGATCACAGATGGTTATATAAAGAACGCAAGGTTATATGGAAAATTGGAGCTGGTGTTCATCACATTTAAAGGGTTGAGGGAAAATATTCTAGAACTAAGTTTTACCACAATGTAATTTTTAGTTGGATATTTTCATGTGTGTGTTTGTGTAACAGTCCCAATGTAAGTCTAATATAGACTCACTACAGAAGTACATCCAATCAATGCAGGAACTGTTCTCCAATTTAAAGAGAAACTTAAAAAACTTTAAAAAAAACATTCTTCTTGCTATCCAGTAATACTACAAACCTACTTTTTCTGCTTGAAATGCTAGGTTTGCATTGCTGGGAAGTTTAGTTGCTTGTCAAGCTTGGTGGCCATTCCTGGGGGGGAACCAGTGGTAGGATTCAAAAATTTTTACTAGTGGATTCTGTGGGTATGGCTTGGTGAGCATGGTGTGGCTTGGTGGACATAGCAAGGGAAGGATACTGCAAAATCTCCATTCCCTCCCCACTCCTGGAGGAAAGATACTGCAATATCTCTATTCCCTCCCCACCCCACGAACCTGCTTTCCAGCTCCATTCTCTTGTGTAGGGCAACAAAAGAAGACCCAGCCGATCAGCTGGGATTCAGGAGGCAGAGGATAGATGGGGGTGGGGCCAGTCAGAGGTGGTATTTGCCAGTTCTCCAAACTATTCCAAATTTCTGCTACCAGTTGTCCAGAATTGGTCTGAACCTGGTGAATACCACCTCTGGAGAGAACCTTCCTATCACTAGTCTCTGTGAGATGCCAGACTGAGATGTTGGCAAGCTTGAATTCTTCTGAGCAGTGACCCTTAACTTGCTTTGTGGGATAGTATAGCTTTGCAACAGTGGCAAATATCTGTAGCTCGGGTATAGGAAGAGGGTGAAGTTAATTCTTTAAGCTTGTGGTTTGGTTTCCAAACATTTCATTACCGGACTAGCTAATATCTTCAACAGAGTTTAGGGAATGTCAATGTTCTTCTGTTGAGGTATTCCCCATTAGGAGAATGAGTGCACTCAGGGAAACATAGTGAGAGTGGTGTTGAATAACACACAACCAGCATATAGATACACTGAATAGTGAAACGTAGGTTTTACTTCCAGAAAACGGGTAAACAAAGTCCAACAAACAGTCCAAATCATACACGGTTAAAGCAAGTATTATTCAATACAATCAGTTTAGGGATAATCAAAAAATGAAGTCCAGTATCATAAACAAAGTTCAGTCAATGGAATTTGCTAACAGTTAGCAAGAGTCACAGCAATTCCAGAAGAACGGCGATCAGGCAAAAGGCAATAGGGAAAATGCAAGAAGAGAACAAACCAGGTTTCTGGCTCCATCTCATCTAATCACAATTACAGCACTCTCTTAAAGATACAACAGTATTAAATAACTATCCTGGTTTATATATTACCAACCCAACTGTTAGGTGACTATCATTCCTAACATCTACTTTTTATAAGGACTTCAGGAGTAGGTGTATTAAATGAAGATTTTGTGGGTCAGCTGTGTATCATCAGAGAGTCTTGCGATAGGTCTTGAAATGGTTCTTGTGATAAGAAGGTTACATTAGGTGAGGGTCATTGGGAAGTGAGCTGCTGGTAGGGAAGAGGATTTGCATGATTTGCTTGATTGAGAGTCAAATCTGTCTCTGATTGGCTATGTGGATGATTTGGATTCTGAGGGGTACTGTGTATCTCAGAATCCTAGCATAGCTTTGTTTCTACATTTTCTGGGAAAATGTGTTGGTTTAGTTGAGTAGAACACTTGGGCCCTCCTTGAAAGTGGCAAGGGTTTATTAGTTTTGTAACATAATACCGGCAATATTGTGGGTTACTTAGCCAGGCAAGGTAGAAAAGCAGAAAGCCAATGAAATAATAATAGCACAGAGATGCCCCCCCACACACACACACACACAAAGAGAGAAGGGGGATATGCTGGCACAGAAAAAGTAACAGCTGCAATCTTTTCACTTTCTTGGGATCTTTATTTTTACAGTGCCTCTAAGTCTTAGGCTGGTAATCCATCCACTCAGTGTCAAAAGATGTAAACATGCCCCCTTAGTGCAGATTCTAAAGTAAAAGTCAGCCATGAGCTCATATTTGTCATGCTGAATTCCCAATTGTGTTGGCAGGATTGAAAGATTGAAATTTAAATGTACATTCGTACAAGACAGTATAAAGTTTATTGTATGGATGGCCACTTTAAAGAAATTGAGAGCCAAGAAATTGATATGTCAAAGTAATGCCATTCCCCAAAATCTCAGATTGGTAGACAGTTTAAGATAAATCTCATTGGCTGGCTGCTTACATCAGTGTCAGCAAGCCACTCATATTGCTCATCTCTATGTGGCATTGTCTATAGAGGGAACTAAAGTTGCAGCTTTGAACATAGAAGTAGGGGTGGGTTTCTACTAGTTCTGTCCACCTCTGTAGAACCGGTAGCTCTGAAGAGCAGCAGACATAGAACCGGTTCTGTGTCTGCTGATGTTTTTTCCCACCCACCTATCTAGGCTCTTACATGACCTTTATTTCCTGATTTTAACTGCATAGCTGCAGTTAAAAAAGCAGAAAAAGGAGGATTTTTCAAAGGCTGCTTCTCTGCATGGAGCGTGCTGATGACGATTTACAGCGTGCCTGCAGCGTGCAGGGAAGCACATCGTAAATTACTGAACCTCGTAAAACACCAAACTCATAGTTAACCCTGTTGGATCCCACCCTTGCATAGAAAAATTCCAAAAGCAGCAGAAAAGCCAATAAATCAATGATCAATAAATTATTATTTTGAAGCAGGTTGCTGCTTTGATCTGCAAATCTGCTTTGATGGGTGATTAGACTGAAGCGTCATTGATTCAGTTCATCCATTTAGTGTTTTAAGCAGCTCTAATGAAATCTGCAGAAGTGGATGTAAATATAAGGGAGCTTGGGTGATTATTCCTTATCTTCAATTGCTAGCATTTACATTTATTACAAAATGGAAATAGACTTCACTTTCTCCAGTTTACATGTGTCACAGTAAACTTCTTGAACTAAGATTATCCTATTGATAATATATATCATACTGATTTGCCAAACGTACAAGAAAAGAAGACATAGTTCTCTATCATTTCACTTCTAAAATTAGTGCCTGTGCATTAAAAGCATTTCTGGAAACAAAATTGCAATCAAAGTTAAACATTATTATTATGCCACAGTTATGCTATCAGCAACCAGTTTTCTTCTTAAATTCTCATTTGCAAAGCAGTTCTATCAGACTCACCACCCACCCTCATCCCAAATTAACTAAAAATTCATTATGGAACTAAAAGCTAGTCAGAACAGATGCAGCTTTTAAAGTTTTTCAAATTGTAAGAATGGCTTACAGTGCAGAGTCAGAAAGATATTAGTTTGGCTGAAGTTTGTTCTAATGCATTTCTTTTTGAATATTGCATGAGAGAAGTACAAATTAACTATATGATTCTCCAGCATAATAAATAAAGGTAACAACATCAATATGGCTTGGAATTATACATGAAAAAAAAAATGGGATGCAAAATTAGATGCAGTTACAATCTTTTTTTTTTTTTTTTTGAAAACTCCACACTGTTTGCTGATGGTTTTCCTGGATTATTTTAATAGCAATAGCACTTGGACCTATATACTTCTCCATGATGCTTTATAGCATTCTCTGAGTAGTTTATAATGTCAGCATATTGCCCGCAACAATCTGGGTCCTCATTTTACAACCTGAGAAGGATGGAAAGCTGAGACAACCCCAAACCCCATCAGAATCAAACTCCAGGCTGTGGGCCGACTTTGCCTGCAAAACTGCATTCTAACCAGTGAGCCACTAAGGCTCATTTTAAAGCCCATGTCACACTGAACCAACGGATGCAAAGAGGATGTAAAACGGACAAAAAAGCTTGCCATCCGTTGGAAAACGTGATGTACTCACTGCCTCCGTTTTGCTTCCTCTCTATCCATCCAGCATCCGTTTATGGACGTTTCATCCGCTCCAAAAGTTTTGAGCTGCCCAAAACTTTTGTGCAGAAAATGTATCCAGTTCGTCCATTCTGCATCCGCTATGCATCCACTACGCATCCGTTATGCATCCGTTATGCATCTGCTATATCCGCTAGGCATCCTCTGCGCATCTGCGCAACTCGCATCCGCTCGGACGCAGGGAGGAAGTGGAACAGACGCAGAATGGATGCAGAATGGATGCAGAACGGATGCAGAAAGGATGCAGCACGGAAACAAAGCATTTAAAATGGAAAAAACATTCGCAGAGGGGAGCTATCTCGGATATTAAGGATGGCTGCAGGATGTCTAGAGGATGCCTAGAGGATGTAAAGGGACACCTATATTGCCTATAAAAAGGGGGAGCAACTCTCCTGCATCTCACTTTCAGAACAGCAGCTAAGCTGTGCAGACCTCAACAGCCTTCATCTGACACTTCCTCTTCCACAGCATCCAGTCATGTCCACCATGGATTGTGACAAAGTCCTTTCGGCAGCCACCATCCTTCTGCAACAGTGCGAAACCATCTAGAGGCTCTGTGAACTCTACTACGGGAAGAAAAGGAGGCACCCAAAAAAAGTCTGGGTCCAAAGATGGTTCACCAGAAGAGCAGAGGACGGACTGTACAACAAACTGATGGTGGAGCTCAGGAGCGAAGACACTCGGGCGTTCCAGAACTTCATGAGGATGCCTCCAGCCATGTTTGATGAACTTGTGCAGCGGCTGACACCCAGGTTGACCAAGACAAACACCAACTTCCGGCCCAGCCTGGAACCTGGGCTCAAGGTGACACTCACTCTGCACCACCTGGCCTCCGGGACGACCTAAAGGAGCATGCAGTACGGCTGGAGGGTGCCACACAACACCATCAGCATTGTGGTCAGAGAAGTGGTGCAGGCCATCATCGAAGAATACAAGGAGGAGCTCCTCCAGTATCCCTCAACTGAAGAAGGATGGAAGAAAGTTGCAGAGCAGTGGTATCAGAAGTGGAACTTCCCCCACACCCATGGATGGCAAGCAGGTGGCCTGCAAAGCTCCAGCCAAGTCAGGGTCCACTTATCACAACTACAAGGGCTTCTTCAACATCATTCTCTTCGCCATGGTCGATGCAGACTACAAGTTCATGTACATCGATGCTTCAGGCAACGGGTCATCTTCCGATGCCCAGGTATGCAACGCCAGTGACCTCAAGGAGGGGCTGGAAGGCAACCTCATGGTGGGCTTCCCAGATCCAGACCCGCTGCCCAACGACAAGCAAGATGTGCCCTACTTCATCGTGGGGGATGACGCCTTCTCCCTCAGAACCTACCTCATGAAGCCCTACACCTCCAAATACCTCACCCGTGAAGAGAGTATCTTCAACTACAGGCTGTTCAGGGCAAGACAGGTGGTGGAGAACGCCTTTGGCCTCCTGGCCAACAAGTTCCAGGTACTTCTTACCAACTTGCAGCATAGCCCAGAGACCGTGATGATGTGGAAGCTTGCTGCATCCTGCACAATCTCATGTGCACCCACTACCCAGTCTTGCAGAACAGGCTTGTGGACCGTCAACAAGACAATGGGGACATGGAGCCTGGGGAATGGAGGCAAGGGCAAAACCTGATCGACACTCAGGATGTGCAAGGCCCCAACAGAGCCTCACGTGAGGCGAAGAAGCAGCGCAACCTCCTGAAACACTGGTGCAACTCCCCAGCTGGAGCAGTGGAGTGGCAAGACGGGATGGTAAATGCTTAATGGATGCTTCCTTCAGCCTGTCTCATCACACGGATGAGATTGGGCCATGTATGTTTGGTTGGCCTACAATGAACAGGGCGTTTAATAAAGATTTGTGTTTATGTTGACATGTGTGGATGATTGATTATATTGTTATTGATAATAAAGAGCCATAAGTGTGGCACCTGGGAGGGTGGACCATACAGTCCCACTATGCTTGCACTGGAGGTTTATCTATCCCACTGCTATCCTAACCCATCCCACAGCTATTACCCATCCCACAGGTATCCTAACCCATTCCAAAGCTATCCTTACCTATCCCACAAGCAACCAAAGGCTTAAACCATTTCTAAAAGTTTCCACCAAGACTTTATTAAAAAAAAGAAATGAAGCAAGTGTGTGAATCAAAAATAGACTTTATTAACAACAAGCTATAAAACAAAAATGAGTCTCTGGCACTCCTCTGGGTCGCTCAGTGTCATGGGTGAAGGGTCCAGGTGCTGTGAAGGTGACTGGTGCTGGAGTGCTTGTCATCAGCTCCTCCAGAAGCAGAAGCAGCAGAAGCCCCAACCCCAGAAGAGTGAGCCCGTGCTGCAGAAGCCCCAGCAGAACCAGAGTGAGGGCCAGGGGGCGGGATGGTAGCCCTGTCCCTCTTGCCAGGGCTGGCAGCAGATGTCTGAGGCTTGCTGTGCTTCCGCATGGTTGTGTGGTTGCTGGCTGGCAAGGAGGCTGGCAGGAACCAAGGCTGGCAGCATGGCTGGCAGGGAGGCTGGCACCAAGGCTGGCACCAAGGCTGGCAGGCAGACATGGACCAAGGCTGGCAGGAAGGCAGGCAGCAAGGCTTGCAGGCAGACCGGCTGGCAGCAAGGCTTGCAGGCAGGCTTGCAGGCAGGCTGGCAGCAAGGCTGGCAGCAAGGCTGGCTGCAAGGCTGGCAGCAAGGCTGGAAGCAAGGCTGGCAGCAAGGCTGGCAGCAAGGCTGGCAGGCAGACATGCAGGCAGGGCAGGCAAGGCAGCCAATCCGTCCGGCAGCAGGTCTTTCCTCTGAATGGTGACCTGCTTCCGAGCTGCTTCCGTTATATCCACGGGGTTGATGCAATGCATCCTCCCCGCATGTGCAATTAACGCCAGGCATCCATTAGGCTTCCGCTCTGCATCTGCTGTGCATCCACTGTGCATCTGCTTCATCTGTTCCGCGTCCGCGTGCATCCGCTGTATCCGTTCTACGTCCGCTTTGCTGAGGCTCCCCGGAAGCCTCACGGACGTGCCATTCACTCCCATCTGCTTCCATCCGCTGGGCTTCCGTTCCGCATCTGATTTGCATCCGGCCTGCGTCCTCCCCGCGTCCGTGTTATCCGCTCCGGTTAGGCAAATTTTTGCCCCTTTTGAGAGTGGATAACAACGGATGGAACATTTTGCTCATCCGTTGTGTCCTTTTTGCATCCGTTGGGCAGTGTGACATGGGCTTAAGATCTTGGTTTTAATTTGTAAGATAATTTGGGATTTGTGGATGCATTTGGAATTTTGAAATATATGTGTACTTTCACAGCCCTGCCTATTAATATAACAGCTGCCATGGAAAAATACATAGCCAGTTAACAAACAGCGTTTATAACAAACAGTGTTTATAGAACCATTCCCACCATATATGGCCACATCCCAAAACCAGCAATCTTTTTATTTCCTCTGACTTTGAGGTGATGGATCTACTTATAAACAAGTAAGTGAGTCCAGCCAACACTTTTATTTTCTAAGGAAACCTCTGGTTCCCAATGGACACTAAGAATATTCTTAGAAGTAAACATGATGGAAACTGATGCTTTGCAGTTAAAAAATGAAAAAAAAATGAAATGGGGCAAGGAGCATGACAAATGTCAAGGAAGCTGCCTGAAGATACATTAAATTCTCTAGGTTCTGCATTCGTAATGCTTACTTAGAACCTCATTATCTGAGAATCCATTTCTGAAGGCTTGACAAGGTATTTAAGAAACACCTTCATGTTTAATACCAGATTATTGAAACAACATCTCAAGGGAATTGTTTGGCCTCACTTTAAAAATGAGTGTTAAGATATAATTGCATATAAAGACATTTGCTGGAAAAGCAGGATATAAGTAAATATTTCATTAGATCTGAAATGGACAATAAAAATCTGGAGTGATTGTTAATTGTAAGGAATTGGATGGAAAACAAAACCAAAATTTATTTTAGATAACAAACATTTTGGATGACTGCAATAACAGAAATCTACTCTGGATTACAAACATCTAAACCACCTTTGGAAAGCAGCAAAAGCTATAGAGTTTCCAGTAATTCTTGATGCTCTTACTGCAATCTGGATTTTTGTAGCCCAGGTCTCATAACACTAGCAGAAATGTTAAACTGTAATGATACTGTATAGGCCTATGAGAACTTTTCTCAGCTGTTGCCCTCCAGATGTGTGATAAAATAATTTTAGTTATTTTATAACAAAAATGACATGGCCAACAACTTTCAGATTAATAGCATAATTACAGTGTATGTTCAATCCATCTGAAGGGTAACAGTTTAAGAAATCTATCTTAATGCATTGGTGGGGAAAGAATGAAGTTACTATATAACTGTGAGGCCTAAAACCAAGAGTGACACATGGTGATTCTTCCTAATGAGATTGTTTATTGTTAAGCAATAAACAATTGTTAGACAAATAGACAAAATCTTGCCAGGATGAGGACTCTACCATCTGAATCTGAATATACTATCTGAATATACTCTGAACTATTAAGGAGCAGCTATCTTTATCTTCTTTCTTTCACATGTAACATCTGGACTGGGTTGCCTCTTACTCCTCTGGCATGCACCTCATCTCTCCTGGGAATCCACTTCCTTAGTACTTTCTATCACAACAGTTTAGCACACAGCCAGCAACTGTGACATTAAAGACAAATCCTGACATTATGAAAACACTGAATATATGGCACACTCTTCCATACTGCCAAATGATTGTTTGGCAGCATGCTGTACCTCCAGTCTTTGATAGACATTAGTGTTTTATTTGTCATGGTTGTTAGGTTTTTTTTTTTTGGTGAAAAAACGTTGCTTTTTTGGCAAGAAGCCACCATATACTTCTGTGTTAGATTATACTACAACATCAGAAGCAGAGATTGCCAGAGAGGCAGTAGAATGATAGCTGCTGCTATTATCTAAAGTGGACTGCTTTGTCAGTAAATTCATGCAGCTTGAGAAAAATGAAGATTTTGCCATTGCCACAAGCCTGATGTTTTGCTCATGTCAAATACTCTTGCTGATAAAATATATATTTCATCTCACTGGCTCATAACTTCATTTGGAATAAGAAGACTTTATTTATGGAACAGGATTTATTCATTTTTATTGTTTATAAAAGATATTGTTTACTATGAGATTTTATCAGGAGTTTATAATAAAAAGAGAACAACAAAATCAGCCGAAAATAAAAAAAAATATTAAAAATACATTATAATGTTCAATAATTAAAGGCTTTCCAAATAGATTTGTTGTAGGCCTTTTAAAAATAAAACAAATGGCTTAGGTCCCTTAAACTTAACCTGAAGGTGTTCCAGGGACCTAAGAATGGGCTTGTCAGGCTAGAAAGACCAGGTCCATATGTGAGGGTTCAATTAAACTGAATTACTACCATAGCTTATTCAGAAGAATCTTCTCAACTAATGTTCAGCACCTGCTTCAAGTTACATATAAGTTTCAATGGCATTCAAGTGGGATTGGACATAGTTTGCTTGTGGCTACATAGGGATTCTAGGCTGATCCCTCTTTTCACCCTGCCTCCAGTTTTGCCACTCCTCCCCCCCCCCCAAATCAGCAAACCTGAAATCCTCCTCAAATAGCCTCAATTGGACAAATGGATGGAATCATACAGAAGAATGCATTTTTTCTGGACCCAACCTATATAGAGCTTTAAAAGTAACAAACGGGTCTTTATATATCAAACCCAAAACTTCATATCTATGTACTTTGATAGCTTTAGCAAAGATGTCATGTAATTTATTTGAATTCTTCCAGATTTGGTTTATAGTGACCGACTTATTTGAAGTATGTATACCTGAGATTTCAGCTCTAACATTATTTTATACATTTCTATTGGTTCCATTGAGGTTTACTCTAAGTGGGTATATGATTAAATGTAATAATAAAATTATGGAGATAGCTAATCAAAAAGAAACCACACTGAGTTCAATGTGCTTATTCAAGGCAAAGTATATAGTGCAACACAGGTATATTAAAAAATAAGCTGCTTAAGTGTTTCCCTGCTCAGTTTGATTTATTTCCACCATTGCTTTCCATATTTATCTGACAAACTGATACTAGCAAACCAGCCTATAATTTCCTACATCCTGTCAGGAGCTGTGCTGCAGACATAGCAGAATGTTGATACTCTTTAAAACTGAGTAATAATTTCAATAATTATCACTCAAGGAACTATTTGCTGCATGAGGCAAAACCAGGGATTGCTTTCCTTTGAATGAATGGAAAATGTCTGCCAATAAAGCACACAAAGAAGTCAAATGATCTTTATTTATGAACATATGCATATTGCTTCTCCTCTTGCATTTCAGCTAGTCTGTTGTAATGTAAACCACGTTTATTGTAGGTACCAAATGGAACAAAGAGGAAACTTTTGGAATGGCAGCCTGACATTTTGCTTGCTTGGGTGTAGCAGTTAATAAGGTCTTAACTTCTAACCACAATCTTAAGAACCATGATGGCACAATGAATGTAGTACTGCAGGCTACTTCTGCTGCCTGCTGGCTGCCTGCAATTTGGCAGTTCAAATCTCACCAGGCTCAAGGTTGATTCAACCTTCCATCCTTCCGAGGTCGGTAAAATGGAGACCCAGATTCTTGGGGGCAATATGCTGATTCTGTAAACTTGGGGCTGTAAAGCACTGTGAAGCAGTACACAAGTCTAAATGCTATTGTTATTGCTTACCTAAATTGAGATAGAAATAAGTAAATGTGGGGAAAGACACCTGTTGGTGCTAACATCCAAGTGTCCACTCTTATTATATAATAGTTGTATCAGCAACATTTTTTTCCTATTACTTCCCTATACTCTCTATGAAATGTTCAAAATATTTTTTCTGGTACCACTTTGTGCATCAGCTTAGAGGGATATTACATCAAGGATATGACTTTTAAAACAAGGGATGGATTCTGATGACAACTTGCATCATGTGTTCTACATTCATTCTCTAATCTTATGCAGACTTATCAAGGAATAAGATGCACTAGGATCTGTATCATATGAAGTTTATCATTTCCAACTCAAAGCAAACATATTAAACTGTTATTATTTTGATGGATTTGTCTGTATCATGAATCCAGTGTAAGAAAATGAAGAGGCTTAAAAGCTCTCAACTTAAAAGACACTTAAACTTAAAATCCCTTTTGGAATGGGGAATGAATTTGGGGGGGGGGGAGGAGGAGGAAGAGGAATTTCACAAGGTGCCAAACATGAAACTGATCAATGTCCAAAAAAGACCAGATAAGAAGTTAAGCAGAAACCTGGTTATTTGTTCAACAATGCCTGAAAATGGAAAAACATTGTTTTTGGATATATTACTGAAAATAGAAGCCAGATTCCATTCAGGTGAAAGTCCCTCAAATGCATCAGATATTAATACATCTAGAAGCAGTCATCTATGAAGGTATTAAATCTAGACTATAATATAGTGTAGGAACATCACTTGCTTACTTATGATTAGTTTATCATGAGCATATGAAGATTAAAAAAACCTGTAAAGATTCCATGGTGATATATTAAAGTTTGGATAGCTATTACCTGTCTTTTTACTTCTGGAAACACATGTCTTTTAAAGCTATCATGCTAGAAGTAAAGGAGATGTGTATGAATTGCTTGCAAAAATAGAAATATCTTGAGGGATTTCCTTTATTTTCCAATGCACATAGAATGTTAACCAAGTATGAAGGTATATCATCTAGTCTGAATCTGAAACAGTTGCATGACTGAGTTTCCCGAAACCAAGCTTGTAAATCAGGATTTTTCATATATTATATGTCCCAATTCCTGCAAATCCAAAAGGGTGCCTCTTTGAGATTTCAAGAACATGCTGAGTTACAAGCGAAGGATAGGGTAACATTAAATAAAAAGTGCATATCAGTCAAGAATTTTGCAAGCAATTGAGGTCATTTTTTTTACACTGTTGCATGAAAGTTCCAAGTTTGCTTTAATCTCCAGGTTGAGAGAAGTCTGCTGTAGGATTACCAAACATCCACCAAGGGAGATGTCCTCCTTTTTTGTCATAATGTTGTCTCCTCAGATATAGCATTAAAATCAAATATTGTCCAGTTTTTTAGTACCTTTGTTACTGTTTTAGTTTGGACTGTTTTCAAAACAGTAATAATTCAAACTTTCATATTGTAACCTTGTAAATTCTCTGCTTCCTTCTTCCTTTGTTGATAGACTGAGCAAACTATATTTACAATATTTCCTAAGTCTAGACATTGGCTTCAATTCAGCCCTCCAGAACTATAATCACACATTAATGTATTATAAAGATAATGTGAGGTGGAAGCAGATAAAAAAAACCACCAAAAGATTCATTGATCCAAGGAAAACAAGGTTTTATTCACGTGCCTGCAGAGATGGGTTCCCTCAGGCATTGAAGGAACCCAGAGCAAAATTCAGGCAGCATTTTTATACCCTAACTGTCCGCCCCCTCTTACGAGGGCTTGGCTCACATTCTTTCTATTTTCAAATTGACACATATATTTCGAAGGTTTATGCTGGCTCCCTATCTAGCAAAAGCAGTTACACGGTTTCTGACACCTCAGCACTTTATTACAATTCCTCATTGTTCTAGCCTCATCTTGTTTTTTTTCTCTTGTGCACAAACTGGAACACTTTCTTATTTAGCAGAGCTACTGAGTTTGAGACACACTTCCTTATTTAATTCAATGGGCCATCCAACATGACTTCGGTACTGCTCACAATCCCCCCTTTTTCTTTTTCCACTCTTGTCTCAAACTCAAGTAGCAGATCCTCTGCTTCTTTCAGAATGATTTCTCTCTGATACATCAATCGAGGCTCTGCTTCCTGCTTCTTCTCAAATCTTGAACCCAAGGATTTCCCTATCTTTCCACACGTTGTTATTTCACCAGGGAGACACTGAACACAACAACACAACAATACACAGCATATAATAATCAATATAATTCCCATCATGGTAGATCTAAACCAAGTGGAACTGGGAAGCCAAGACCATATTGCTCTCCACAGGTCTGGCAATGAGGAGTCACCTCTTTGTGATAATGGATTAGAGCGAATACGTTCTTCCATTACTTTTACTGTCTTTGTAATATTGGGTTGGGAATCATGGATGTATACACAGCAATGTGAATGAATCAGAGCACACACACACAAACCCTTTTGTAGCTAATACAATGTCTAAAGCATACCTATTTTGTAGAGCAACCTGTCTTACTTCAGGAAGCTCAGTGTTGATCATTTTAATATTCTTTATTGTATCATTGAACATTGTTGCTGTGAAGTTATTTAGAATATGTATATCTTGGTAGTTCATGGCTACTCCCAGTGGTGTTATTATACCATGGGAGATTTGGGTCCAGAGTCTCTGGGTAAAGCCAGATTCTGAGTCTCTTTTATTACGTATCTGGCCTTGGGGAATTCCATCAAGTTTATATATCACCGGTATCACATACCCGAGTGTACATGTGCCACTCCAGTAAAGTGGCATCTCCCTGTATGCATATTTCCCACACAATACCCACCTAAAGTTTTCCATAGCATAGGTCTGTTGTGATGTTCGGGTCCAACTGATCATTTCTGCAAAATGCATACACATCTGATACTGATCTTGATTAAAATAATCTAATTTATGACAACTCTTGGTATAGCTATGGTTACTACAGGATGATGGCATATCAAAAGTCTTATTACATTTTTCCCAATCTCCTAAATGGAGCCCTCTAGTTTCATTTCTCCTCAAACACACATACGCCATTTCCCTTAAATGAACAAAAATCCTTCCTGTTATATTTCGTTCTACACCATATTTTTATGTCCCGTGCCCCTGTGGTCTTAGTCTGTTCTGATCAAGTGGAATTGCATGTAGGATTAATCCTTCACCTGTTCTTCCTGGCAGGTGCATGCATAACCAGCAATTGGTGATGTTCAAGGAATGTGAGACCTTCTTGAGATTCTTTATGAACACATTGTCATCCCACAAGTCTGTTCCCAAGTCACCCGCAGGTCCAACATATTGTGAACTTCTTTGATGTATTAATGTAAATATAGTTGCAACAAATAGTCCTCTCCAGAGTTCAGCTGACATCTCCATGGTGGTTTCTGCTGGCTATTTCTTCAAGGTTACCTTTAGCGGCTGACTGTCCACTTGGATTGCCTTCCAAGGTTTCTCAGGTTCTGGTGCTTTCTTGACTCTGCTGTAATGCGTCCAGCCTCCTTCCCGAGTACGGACTGCAGATTCAGTCGTCAGTAGCACCTGGTACGGACCTTCCCAGCTAGGTTGCAGTTTTTCACTTCCCCAAGTCTTTATCAGGACCCAGTCTCTAGCCTCGTGGGTGTTGGCTACCAGCCAAAGGTGGTCGTTGCACCAACAGTCCCTGTTTGTGAAGAGAAAACAAAGACCGAGACAGTGCCAGCAAATATTTTCAAAGGAACAAGTCCCTGAACTCTGGTATGGGATTGCCTAGTTTGGCCAAATAGGGTCTCCCCATCAGCATTTCAAAGGGAGAAACCCCTGTGTCTTTCCTTGGACAAGTTCTGATCCTGAGCAGAGCTAAGGGAAGATTCTTTGTCCATGGCAAGCCATTTTCAAGTTGTAGTTTGGTCAAGTGTTTCTTCAATTCCCCGTTCACTTTTTCAATTTTTCCACTGGATTCAGGATGTCATGGGGTGTGCAATTCCCATTTCACCTCAACCACCTCCATTACTCTTTGCAGAACCTTTTGGGTGAAATGAGTTCCTCTGTCTGAATCTGTTGCTTCCATCATTCCATATCGTGGGATAATCTGTTCTCGTAAGATCTTGGTTACTGTGGGAGCTGTGGCTCTTCTAGTGGGATAAGCGTCTACCCACCCCGTTAGTTGACCTTTGATCACAAGCAGGTATTCCAACCCCCCTTTTCTGGCAACTCAGTGAAATCAATTTGTGCTCTCTGAAAAGGCCAACCCACTAGGGGTCGCCCTCCCATCTCTTTCTTGCGTGCTGCTTTCTTTACTTTCAAACAAATCAAACATTTCCAGCAGATGCTCTGAGCTACCATCCACATCCTCAGACTCCAATAGTGAGGTTTAACGGACATGACCAAGGCCTCTGTTCCCCAATGTCCTCCTTTATGAACTTTCTCCAATATTCCCCTCATGACAATGGGTGACACCACCTTGACTCCCTCCGACGTCTTCCATCCCTCTGGGGTTTTGATACATCCCTCTTTCTCCAACTCCAACTTTTCCTTTTTCTCTGGCTCCCATTCCTCCCTCTCATCCTCCTTTTCCAGTATTGGTATAGATACCATTACCAACTCTATCTCCCCTGCAGCTTTCTTCGCCCATTTGTCCACCCATCTATTTGCTTCCCATCCGCCTTGATATACCCTCTTTCTTTCCAGATTTTCCCAAATGTGTGCACCACCCCCCATGCATACTTGGAATCAGTCCAAATCGTTACTTCCATCCCCTCAGCCAATTCCAAGGCTCTGGTCAGGGCAAGCAATTCACATTCCTGGGCTGACCAAGCAGCTGGGAGTGACCCTTTCTCTATTACCTCACCTTCCCCGGTTACTATTGCAAACCCAGATTTTTGCTTTCCATTTTCCACCCTATTAGATCCATCTATAAACAACCTCTCTCCCTTCTCCAATGGAGTCTCTTCCAAGTCCTCTCTAACCTTCATCATGAGATCCACTTGCAATAGACAATCATGGTATTCTGGTTCCCACACCTGCCTTCTCCCCTCCAAGAATTCTGCTGGATTTAGATTCTTGTCTGTTCCTATTACCACATCAGGACTGGTTCTCAAAATGGTTTCATACTTCAATATCCTCCCTTTGGTCATCCAAGTGGTAGCCAGCTGGCTCAACACTGAGTTGACCTGATGAGGCGTATGCACCACCAAAGCTCCCCCAAAGGTTAACTTTTTGCTCTCCACCACCAACATTGCTGTTGCTGCCACAGCCTGAACACAAACTGGCCATCCTCTCACAACCGGCTCCAAACCCTTGCTTAGGAAGGCTACCAGCTGGTACTGCCTCCCCCTCTTTTGGGCAAGGACTCCAACTGCTGTTCCCTGAGCCACCGCCACATACAAATGAAATGGTAATTTCAGGTTTGGCAAGGCAAAACCAGAGTGGTTGACAAAGCCTTCTTCAGCTCTTCCCACCTTTCATTATCTCCCTCCTCCCATTCTATGTGCTCTCCCTTTCCAGGCAACTTTCTATGCAAAAACTGTGCCAACACTGTGAATTGGTCTACCCATATTCTGCAATACCCCAATAATCCCAATGCTTTCCGCACCTCTGTCTTATTCCTGGGAGGAGCCAAGCTCATGATCCCCTTCGCCCTTTCAGGGTCCAAGGACCTAACCCCCTGCAGAATGTAATGTCCCAAATATTTCACCTTTTTTTCAACAAACTGAAGCTTCTCTTTTGAGACTTTCAGCCCCTGCTCCTTCAGCCAATTCAACAGACTCACAGAAGCCACTCTTACTTCCTTCTCTTTCTGCCCAGTTAACAACAAGTCAGCCACATACTGAATTAGGGTGATTCCTTTCTCTCTCTCAAACGACACCAACTTTTCTTCCAACGCCTGTCCAAACAACAAAGGGCTCTCGGTATATCCCTGAGGAAGTACCGTCCACCTCAACTGCTGTTTCCTTCCACTCTCAGGATCATTCCATTCAAAAGCAAACAAGTCTCTTCTCCCCTCCTCCAAGGGGCACGCCCAAAAGGCATCCTTCAGATCTATCACAGTAAACCATTTGTCTTTGGGAGGGATCCGCCCCAAGATGGTATAGGGATCAGGAACCACTGAGAATCTAGGAACCACTATCTCATTGATCCTCCTCAAATCATTAACCAATCTATACTTCCCATCCTTTTTTATTCCTGCTAAAACCAGTGAATTGAACGGTGACATTATAGGTTCCAACAGTCCCTGTTTCAATAATCTGTCAATCACTGGTTTCAACCCTTCCCTACCTCTCTTACTCAGAGAATATTGTGGAGTCCACAGTTTAGTTATTCCTGGTTGTATCTTGATTTGAATGGGCTGTATTGCCATCCTACTAATCCCTTCACCTCCTGCCCACACATCTGATGATATCTTCTCCTCATCTTCCGTTGTTAACATACACATGTGAACTTCCTTCCTTCTATCCCACAATTCTATTCCAAAAACATCCAACAAGTCTCTTCCTAGCAAGTTCACACCTGAATCCGGAATATACAATATTTCGGTTTCAGTAACCACATCATTCAATTCCAATCTCACCTCTTCCAAAATCTTGACTTCTTGGGATTTCCCACTCATCCCAACCACCTTTAAAGTCTGCTTTGATCTGCATGCTCCCTCTACCAGATCACATACAGATGTCCGGCTTGCGCCGGTATTGGTCAGAAACAGCCGTTCCTGATGGTCAGGACCCACTAACACATTTACCAATGGCTCCCCGTGGGTCCCTCTTGGGGAGCCGGAACCTCCCTAATCTTATAGGGCATAGCTTCATTCCTCTGGGGTTTTGGGACATTCGCACTCAAAATGTTCCTCTTTCCCGCATCTGAAACAAGTTTTACTCTGGGACGGCTGTTGGAATCGACCATCTCGATTGCCCCCTGGACCTCCTTGCCTAACTGGGGATCTCCACTCCCTGCTGGGAGATCTTTCATCTCTCCATCTTGGCCTCGGATCTGACATCTGGGTCTCCCTGTTTTTCCTAACTTCATTCTTGGCTGCCATTTGCACAGCAGCTACCATCATCTGAGACTTCTGTTTGGTTTTAACTGAGTCTCGGTTGTTGGGCTGCTCTCATCAAATCTGTCCTGCCCAAATTAGTCCATCCCTCTGTCTTCTGGATCTTTTTCTGGATATCTGGTAACGAATTGCATCTTCAGGAGAGTCTCAAAGGCAGGGGCTTCTGGCTCCACTCTGGAGTACTTGGTTAACCCTTTACGGAGCCGAGTACAGAAATTCCCGGGGGACTCATCCTTTCCTTGTGTTATTTCAAATGCTTTGGTCAAGTTTTTCCCTTGAGGGATGGCCAATTTAATTCCTTCAATGATCATGTGTTTCATATCTCTCATGTGCTCCCTTTGAGCATGATTATTGATGTTCCAATTTGGATCGGCTATGGGGAACTTTGTGTCTGCAGCCACTGCTCCCTGTTGCCCTGCATGTCTCCTATCCCAGGCAGCCATTGCTGCCCTCCTAATGAGGTTCTTCTCTTCAGGGGTGAAAAGGTGTCCAAGAATATACATCAGTTCTTGGTATGTGTATTCATTGGGCCCCAGAAACAATTCCAACTGTTCCGCCACTTCATGAGCATTCTCATGGAGTTTTGGAAGGGTCTTTTTCAGATCCCGTAACTCGGCAGATTTTATGGGGACAGCCACGAAAATGGTGACTGGATTCCCCTGCGCATTCATGCCATTTGGGACTTCTCTGACTGGGAAGGCCGACATGGGATTGGCCGACCTTCCTCCTAGAGGCAAATTCTCTAGAACCTTGTTTAATTGAGCCAGTTCCCTTCTGAGTCCTGGATATGCAGGTGGAGGTGGAGCCTGGGCAACTGGAGCTGGCAGGGGCGGTTGTGCCAGGACTGCCAGAGCTGATGCCGGTGGACTCCCCATCCAGTCTTCAGTTTTGCTTTCCTCCACCTTGCTAACAAACTGTCCTACTTCTGTTTCTGGTGGAACTGGAGCTTCAAAGTGAACATGATACCATACCTCCACATAGGGTACCATACCTCCACATGATACCATACCTCCACATAGGTGCTCCTTCATCCAGTTTTTCACTATATACTCTTTCAACTGAGTTATCCAGTACATGCTGGTATTTCCTTCAGGATCCCAGTGGTAAGGAAACTCAGGATCTACTAGGGGATACTTTGGCCACCTATATTGGCATAGGTAGATCATTTTCTTTTTCTCTAGACTCCGAGTGTAAGTCCTCAGATGGGGCAGTGACCATTGTTGTAGTAGTTGACCCAATGGGGAGTCAGTTGGAATCAGCCTTCTCGGGGTCTTTTCTATCTCAATACCCATTCCCTCTTGGAACGTCTCGCAGTTGCTTTGTCCCTTTCCCATTCTCCACGCTACCCGCCAACAATCTCCCAGAGATTCCCAACTCAGGGATTTACACTGTCCTCCAGCAGTCGCTGGATTCCCAGAGTTTAAGGACAGTATATCCCTTCTTCTATCCCAAAAGGTGACAAACTCACCTGATACACCCCTGGTCTCCCAGAGACGAAAGGAGTGTGGGCATCCTCACTTCAGGTGATCAATGACACTCCCAGAGCATCAGGCTGGCTTCTCTCTCACTTGTTTCCAAGGATAGTCTGCTGAGTGCAGTTATCCCGGGATCCAACTGAGACAAGGGAGGGGCCCCTCTACAATGGGAGGTGGTGGCGCCACACTTACCCAGTCCCTTTTCTCCAGTCGAAATTCCATTGGGCCCCACGTTGGGCGCCAAATTGTGAGGTGGAAGCAGATAAAAAAAACCACCAAAAGATTCGTTGATCCAAGGAAAACAAGGTTTTATTCACATGTCTGCAGAGACGGGTTCCCTCAGGCACTGATGGAACCCAGAGCAAAATTCAGGCAGCATTTTTATACCCTAACTGTCCTCCCCCTCTTACGAGGACTTGGCTCACATTCTTTCTGTTTTCAAATTGACACATATATTTCGAAGGTTTATGCTGGCTCCCTATCTAGCAAAAGCAGTTACACGGTTTCTGACACCTCAGCACTTTATTACAATTCCTCATTGTTCTAGTCTCATCTTGTTTTTTTTTCTCTTGTGCACAAACTGGAACACTTTCTTATTTAGCAGAGTGACTGAGTTTGAGACACACTTCCTTATTTAATTCAATGGGCCATCCAACATGACTTCGGTTCTGCTCACAATAACATGATTCATCAAGTTTCTATGATAATATTTGAAATTCTTGAAGATAAAGATTTGTTGAAAAAATATTGTGATTAAAAAAACAGTTTTTTGAAGTTGGAAAAAATAATTTCATGTTCTGTACCCGTAGGCCTAAATACATTTTTTGCTATTTTTACTGTAAGTTTTGCTGCAGATGCCAAAAACCCCAAACATTTTGTGTGTCTTCCTTCACCACCATCTCTTACCCATCTGTCTTGGCTGTGCAGATATCTGGTAACCCTAGCTTGTTGTGAAGCAAGAAAGTGAGAAATCTTGGTTCCCCAGAGGACTTAAAAAGAAGATTTTGCTCCATTACTTATGGAAAGCAGCTTGTAAAAACTTTGAAGCATAAATATGAATTGAATATGCTCCATGGTGCTTGCAGGTAGTGTTTTGATTAATTTTTGTGCTTCTTTAAAGAAATTAATCAACAGAATTGAAGATATTAGAGAGGTGAGATAAACTAATAATTCATTTCAGGCAAAATCTACTTGAGTTTTCGAAAGCAGAGAGTCAAATGAACACTTCTTTCTTACTCTCCAAATAGGCAGACAGATACATTTACCCATAACATACCTGTATAATCAAAAACAATCAAGAACACTTTTTTCAAAATGGAAGTGAGGTCTGTCACGAGCTAGTGCCTCCTGGCATGTAAGGGAGGGAGCTTTCTTTCTCATTAACTATAGTGCTGTAAGCCAGGTAGGAGATAGGGGTATTCCAAATATTGAATTACCACTTCAACATTTCTTATGACTGGCCATCTGTACTAGCATCTGCAGAGTTTGAAATTCTCCATTCTTTCAATTACTCATTGTTATTATTTGAATAATTAATTGATGATAAGTTATCAACATAGTGTTCTCTCTTAGTGTGCACATGGATAGATTTTTTTTCTCCAGGAGGATCTGTCCTCCACCTGCTTCTTCCAGTCTTCCAACTTTAAATTCATTGCTGCTGTAATTCATCTACCTTGTTTCTCTTATTCTGTTTGCTTGCACCTTTCCAGGCATTATAAGCTTTTCCAAAGAGCTGGATCCTTAGCTAAGCTGTACAAAGTGTGATAATTTCAGCCTGATCATTTGTGTCTCAAGATCATTTGTTTGATTATTTTTTTTGTTTTGTTATTTATCAGGAGCCTTCTTTAACACCAAAATTCAAAGCATATGTTTTCTATCCTGCTTCTTCAGAGTCCATATTCATCATCATCTTCATTTTAGCCATTGTCTAACCACTGCAGGATGAAGATCTCTTCCATATGGTTCCAACCAATATAGTCCTGAGCTTTCCTTTGGGCCCTCAATACTTGTTCCATCTCATTTTAGGTCTCTTTTTATCCAGTGGAATTGATTCTATGACTGCTTGGTCTACCTGCCATTGGTTCTTCTTGCTGTGTGATCAACCCATTACCATTTCAATTCTTTTACTTTCTTGATGATATATATACTTTTACTTGTTCACTAATCCATGTTTCTATCTTGTCTTTTAATGTCGAGCATGTAACTTTTCATGGCTTTTTTCAGTCGTAGCTTTTGTATCGATTGTGAGGTTAGTGTCCATGTTTCATCAGCATATGGTAGAACAGGAAGCACACACTGATCAAAAACTTTTTTCTTCAGGGTTAGAGGGACATTGTTCTTGAAAATTATGCTTAGCTTGCTGAATGCCTGCCAATCACGTTTAACACAACATTCAGTTTCCTGTATTGTGCTACCTTCCATTGAGTAGATGTGATCTACTACATCTGGTTCATTTCCAGATATAATTTTTTTTCTTTTTTTGGTGAATTTATTAAACATAACCTGGTTCTTTTTCAGGTTATTATTCAGTATATTTATATCCTGCCTATTAAACAGCTTAAGCGGCCACCACAAAAGTATTTGTCTATTAATTGCATGATGAAGTTAAACATGACTGTCTACAGAATTAGCAAACACTTCATTCACTCAGCTATTTACACTGGAAAAACAGATTCTGCAAATTGGAGATTTTTCCCCCAAGTACAAAGTACAATCAGGTCAGGACTACCTACCTTTCAACCCTAAAACAATTTATGGGGAAAAGTACAAACCTGTTATGCATTGGCTAGCTGTACTTACTTCTTTAGCTCATACAAACTAGTTTCATTTCTCAATAAAGCAAAGTGAGAAATCTGTGATCACTAGCTATAAAAACCTGTAGGTTTAACTAACATTGAGGGTGGTAAGAGATGTTGAGAAGTAGAGGCTTTTATTTATTTATTTAGTAAACTTCCTTGATACCTAGGCAACTCAAGGCAGCTTACAGTCATTTAGTAAAATAATTTATAAAGCATTAAAACAATAAGTAATGACCGTGAATTTAAAATTCAGGTAAAATTCATTTAACCAAGATGAGGAGCAAAATGTGTATAAGTAGGAGGTGTCTAATCAGCTTAAACCATTTAAACTTTGTTTTGAACTAATTAGAATTGTTGCTAGAGTAAATTATTTTGAGATCTCATGAAAAAGTTCCAAATATGAGACGGTGACACTACATGCCTACAGAAGTAATACATAGGAGTAGGAGGTTGCTGTTACCCCTTTTCAGTGAAAGAAATTAATTTAGGAGTTGATATAAAGAGAAGCCAGTTCCTGTTTTTCCCTTATTAAAGAAGACAAGTGATTTATATCAAGCTGTTATTAAAGTTATTTTTGTAAGAAAAATATGCATGTTGCCCTTTTAGTTTGCAACTGTTTAACATAGCATCCTCCCAGTTGTAGGGGAGGATAAATAACATGAACTGTTAATTAATTTCAACATCTTTTTTTCGTGGATACCAAGCAAACTTATCCTGCTGGGTAGCCATAGCGCCATTTAAATGTGCTTGGTGCCTTTCTTTCCTGAGCAGGTTCTTCTAATGTGAGGGTGCAGCAGAAAAGGGTTCAAGCATTTCTCCTACTGTATTTCACAAATAGGAGCCTTTTACACATGCATATTTTGGAAGAATTGAGAATGGCATATTTAAGGCATATGTATTCGGATTAGAAGGTACAATTTTAATATTTAGTATTTTTATTTTGCAGGGACTTATATATAACAGTATACAAAACCTATTTGTTTGCCAACAACTCTGTGAAATATGATGGCTTGAAACTGACTGATCTAAAGTCTGTCATCTCCTTTGTTTCAGGGTAGATAAATTATATGGTGTCCAGCCATTTATTTTATTTGAATCCTTAGAAAAAATGCCATTTGTTGCAAGTAGTAGTGTCCCCAAAGCCACAACACAGAGATACAAGAAAAAAGGGTGGTTTTTTTACAACATTCATTCTTAAATGGTAACATCTCCAGGAATGGGAAGCTTTACAAAACAAATGCTGCAATGGAGCAAGCCATTTATAAAGCCTAGGGCCTACTTTCTATTAAAAGGTAAAAATTCATAGGAAGAAATGTGATGATTAAAAATTCTAATTAAGGACAAACAAGGCAACCTCAAGAAAACTTTGATAGTTCATGTGAATTTTACTGAACATAAAGTATATATTATAAAGTATATGCAACCATAAAACAGTTTCTCAGCCCATTAGGAATGAAATATCACTTTAATCCTGCTTTCTTGGAGTCTTCTTTGCCAAGAGGTCTAAAACTTAGGTTGAGTGTAGCTCTTCTTCTAATTAAAATATTATGAAAGTTTATGTCCAATAAATGCCCGAAGAATAAGCCAGAAAGAGACAGACAGAGTCAAGTAACTACAGGGAGATTTAGAAAACTTCAGAGCTCATCAGATCATCTGTTGTTACTAATGCAGGTTTCTTATCAATAATGGGTGAGGAATCCTGCAAGCTAGATGAAAACAAAATGTAGTTTATAAAATTGTGGATGCAATGGCTTCAAGAGGGGAGGGACATTTGGAAAAATAAATGTGGGAAAGACAAGAATAACTGACACACCAAAGAAAAACAAAAGGTTTCAAGAATCCAGCAAATGTTTTGAAATGTCAGTACAACCATATCAGATATCAAGGGAAAGGAAGCATATTGTATGTTAATTCTCTTAACATAGTACAGAGAATTTCTGGGCATAAGTTACAGTGAGAAACTTACAGGTAATTAAACATATATACTTTTAATGCATTCTTACGACTTCTGGAAGCTTCAGCACAGTAATACTGACCAGTCTCCAGGCCTAAAAAGAATGGTCAGCTCTATCCATGGAGAGTAATATTTACAACTTCTTCTTCAGTCTGATCTATCATGGTATCAGAAGCATTCTATACCAAGTTCTAAAATACTCCATTCAACATTTCCTCATTTTCATTTCATGAAAACAATTTTATTGCTATTATTTTTAATTCTACTCACTCTCCTGGAACCTCTTCTTTTCACCGACTTGCAAAATATCTTTATTTAGATCTGAATCATTCTGCATTTTCTCTTTATTCTGCAAAAAATGTGTAATTAACTGAACTAAACTATTCTAAACTATCCTTTAATCTAAACATAATGCTAGCCTCATTTTGGCACATAACTGATAATATACTGTAACTAGACATAAATGAGAATCATTCTTTCCTAATAACAAGCACAGAATGAAGATAATCCTCAGATCTGTAAAATGGTAGGGAAAACTAAACATGTCTCTGTGTAACTTTAGTCCCACAAAAATAAAAGGAATAAATTTTATTTGATATAGAACACACATTTTGTTGGTTCCTTTTTCCAATTCCCTTACAAGTTCATTTGTGTTTATTTGTGTTTTTCTTAAAACTGCTGAACTTGTACGCTCTTGAACAGCTATTTTACAGAGAGGCATTTCCTACCAGACAGATTGGAGAAGTTTGAAATGCTTCAGAAATTTCCTGACAGTTAAGACAATTAATCAGTGGAACATCTTTCCTCCAGAAGTTGTGGATGTTACAACACTGGAAGTTTTTAAGGTGACTGGGTAGCATTTATCTGAAATGGTATAGGGTTTCTTTCTTGAACAGTGGTTGACTAGAAGACTTCCAAAACCCTTTTCAACTCTATTTCTGTTATACCCTGAACTGTATTACATGGGGGGAAAAGCTCAAATTCTTCTTCCCTATTAGAAGTAATTTCCTTTTATTAAGTTGGATTTGAATGCTGCTTGTTACTTATTAACTGAAAGAGGGAAATCAAAATACAAACAAAATTAAATAGTGGCTGCAAGCACATGACTGCAGTCATTTTATGTGAATAGACATTCCGTACCAGTAAGAAATAGATGGAATTGTTGTTACAGCTGCCATCTTGATTTTTTTTTATCCCACAAAGAAAAAGCGTCCCAAACTAACATTAGTTTACATTATAGCATACTAACATATTATATTACATTTACTCCAATAAACAAGAATATTTTACTAATTTTGCTTACTACTAGATTTCATCAATGAACTTGAAAACATATTTGATAAAATAGACCAAAAGCTTCAGAATCAAACTATACATAGAGGAAACAAAGGATAATATGAATGAGTTCAACAAGACCTCTTCATAGATGAAGAAATCATTCAATCTGTAAATAATCAGATTGGCAGAAGTTATAAAATATTACATTTAAATTCAGTCAATTTTTTTTAAAAAGAAAATCAATATTGGGCCAAAATGTGCTCCAAAAATTTCCATTTCATTCACCATTTTAAAATGTCTTTATACATCCAATAGGACCACCACTGCCAATTGCAGTCTTTCTGAATATAAATCTAAAATATTATCCTTGGCTTGTCAACCTGTAAACAAGACTCTACAGATAGACAATAGAAGGCAATATTTCATGCACCTGTGTTGCTGAAAAAACTTTGGCATAATTTAATCAAGAAATCAGATGGTTGCTTGCATCATTCACAGAATTTTTATCATGTTTCAAAATAGTTATATAAGGCTGATGGTGGAAATTGGAAAGTTTAGAAAAGCTACCTTGATTTTTTTTAAGTGCGTAAGTTTGTTCCTCAGTGAACCTTTGACTGCATACTATAAAAGGTGTAATAAAAGGCCTAATAGAGTTTGAATAATGCTGATTCGTTATATTAAAGTCATTATATACCTCGCCTGAAGCGTAATAACAGAAATAATATTATTTTATTGTTGCTGTTTCAGTCTAGAGGTCAACAATTTATTAAATGCTTCAACCTGCACCCAATACCTTTGCTTTATGAAATTTAGTAAAATGGCCATTTATAGCATGAATTTTTTACAAATAATTTAAAAGTATTTTTATGATGTCAGCAAGATCAGTCCACAGCAGTCTGTATAAAAAAATGTAAGTTAACAATGTTTTGTTTTACTGCAGTTGAAACTTAAACTTAAAACTGTTCACCTTTAACACCTTAATTTATTGGCAAAATTGCTCCAATATCTGTAGGGCATTGTTTATTACAATTTTCAAGTACTAGTTTCTTTTACTTCTTTTTTTTCCTATGGCCATTTTTTTCCTAATTTTTCTTCATATTACCAGACAATGGTCTGCCTCATATTTAGTAACTCCTCATTATTATAAACAACAACAACACTTGAGTGTATGATCTGAAGATCAAGCATCTGGAGAGAAGCAATACATGTCAACTGGACACAATATTGCTATTGGTGGTTGATTGGTTTATTACCTTCAATAATTTGCCGAGACAAGTCAGTTGTGGCATTTGCCTAGACAAGTCTGTTGTCTAGGTCAAGATTTCAGATGTGGCTTGCTCTGCTTACTTTCTCGGGGTATGAGAATGTGATCAGCCCAAGATTACCCAGCTGGCTTTGTGATATTATTTATATCACATCTACATATATTTATATCACATCTACATTACTGTCTCTATTCTCATTTTGGAATGTCAGGCAAATGTTGATCACAAGGGTCTTATCTGTTTTAGGAGCTGAATCAAGGATATTTCTATGACATAAATAATGTTAAAAGATTATTTTTGAATACAAGGAATAAATAAGTATAACAAATTAAGCTGAAATTTTACATACACACACACACACAAGGATTTTCAACAATATGAAGTCTTACTGAAAGCCTATCTTTGGGGCAATTCTACAGAAAAGGATATCACTACTCCTAATTTCAGTTTACCCAGATCTATAATAGTATACACCATTTTAATTGGCCCATTCAGAGGAAATCTACATGAAAGTCCTTAGAATTGCCACGCTTGTTCCTTCATATCGATACATTTTTATATATGTTTTTCCTAGTATACTGTGGGTTTTTCTTATTGGTTTTATTATTTTCACTAACATAAGCATTTTTATCCCTAATATTCTTCATTCTTGTAGATATTTTTTCCAGACATCAGCATCAGAACATTAGTTGCATTTAGTCCACATTTCAGTTCATGAAATAAATTTTAGGTAAAAATTTTATTAAAATATTAACTACATTATTCTCTCAGCAATTCCCCATCATAACACTTTATAACAAAGAATTACATATTGATAGACAAATGAAAAAGTGTTTTCTTTAGTTTGTTTTAACCTCCTGCTAATCACAAATGGGAAAATGATGTTGCATGATTATTTAAAAATCTCTAACACAGCAATTTTAATCAACATCTTTCCTTATGCTGAAATTTTTAATCAGCTTTTCTTCACAAGACTGATAGTCAAATAGCACACTCATTTTAGTTAATAGACATTTTAAAACTATATCTTTCATCATGTTCCAAGTATGGATGCATATAATTTCAATACTGCCAAAAGTAAAGTCAAGACCAACAAAGTAAATGTCTTTCTTTCTGCTTTTTTTATATAAAACTAAAGAAACATATAAATGTCCTAGTTTCTCATTAGAGACGTAAGTATCAGTATGGTTAACAGCCTATTATGAGATAGCTAGGATTCACCACCTATCATGCAAACCCATAATATAGAGTTCCTTGTTTTTAGCTTTGAATAGTAATTAACCCAATCTCTGGTTTGCTTGTTTATTTATTTATACTCTGCCTTTATTTATTTTTTTTACAAATAAATCAAGGCAGCAAACATATTCAACACATCTTCCTCTTCCTATTTTCTCCACAACAACAATCCTATGAGTTGTTTTTGGGCTGAGAGAGAACAACTGGCCAAATTAACCCAGCTGGCTTTCATGGTCAAGCCATGACTTGAACTTACAGTTTCTTACTTTTTAACATATTAACAATTAATAATAGATGAATCAACTCCATAGCTTCTTCAGTAAGCCATAGTTAATGCAAACCATGACTTAACATGAGTAAATCAATTCAATGCTTCCTTGAATTTGTTTGATAGAGATGCTATTCAGTCCTTCTAGATTTAACTTTGACCCAAACGCTAATGTACTACCAGAAGAAAGGTTTGAGAAGAATAGTACAATGAAGTACTTATCCAAATATTTTGAAGGAAGGCCATTTTGTCATACAAAAGCCTATAAAAATTGAGAACACATTATTGATTCTTTAAGCTTTGCTAGCTTTGAATCTTTGCACATTGCTGACAGCCACAAGAGTTGGCAGCCTTGTTGTTGCACTTAATTAACCTTGCAAGACAAGTGCTTGCTTTGTGTGGGGAGACAAAACACTAAAAGAGCCATATACATAGTGGTCATATATAAATAACCATCTAATCTGTCCAAACAGGCAGATTAAAAAGTAGAAAAATAAATATGGATTGAAAGCAAATAATTATTTGTAACATGTTTAATGATAAGGAAAGAACAAGGGGAAACATTGCCAACTGCAATATATAGCTAACACATTGTTGTTAGAAAATGAGGTGGCCCTTAGCTGCCCAGAGTAGACCACGTATATGAGAAATTCATGAGCTGATATTAATATTGTGTTTGAGACAGCAGTAAGCAATATATTTTATAATTTTTGATGAACTGTTTGATGAAAAGTTGCGCAAAAATACTTTGTGCAACTTTTTGAACCGGAGTTCATATGTATGTACCATGAGATGATCACACTGGATTATCAGTCCTCCATCAAATTGATAACTCTTAACCTTTATCAACCTTTAGTCAAGGTTGAAGGCTCAAATATAAAATATATAGCATGGTCTGATATTTCAATGTG
Source organism: Laticauda colubrina (assembly GCA_015471245.1). NCBI lineage: Eukaryota > Metazoa > Chordata > Lepidosauria > Squamata > Elapidae > Laticauda > Laticauda colubrina. The sequence continues at coordinate 44,448,453 of BLBF01000016.1, forward strand.
TCTACTATTGCCTCTGATTTCTGTGTCAGTGCTGTTTTCTTTAGTGCTAACTTCATCTTGTAAATGTTGTACCATTTAAAGCTATTTGGCCTCAGGTTTCTTCTACTTGGGTTTATGTCTTCACAGTAGTCTATGGGATACTAATTGTGATGTTAATGCTAAAAGCTTTATTTAACCCATTTTAATGTTTGACCACCAAAAGTTAACATAAATTACAGAATTCTTTTCATTAATTTAATAAAATAATGTTCACATCATAAGCTTGATGTTATTGTTTTAATCTCTTGAGAAGAGCAATAAGGTTATCAAAACTATAAGCAAAGGAAATTATGCAGTACAATTAATTTTTCTTGCCCATTTTTGCTTTTATCATAATTATTTATTTTTATTAATCAAGGAATAACACAGTTTTATATGAGGTGAGATTATTTTTTTCATATTTGTTCAGCTTTGTTTTATTAAAGATATTAATAAGAGCTGTCACTAAAATGTTGAAAAGCAATGGAGACATTGTATTAACAAAATTCTCTCATGATACTTACTTTACAGTTCTTCACTATTTACTATCAAAGTTTTTTGTGACAATTGTTTTGCACAATTTTGGATGTCCACACCAATATCAAAAAGTTCTGTAACCAGCAATACAGAAAAAGAATCAATCTTCTTTTTACAATAAGTTCAAGCCATTTATAATTTGTTTTTTCTTCTCATTTATTCCAATCAATTTTGGCAGCTACCTTTATGTTTTTCTGTTTAGGTAGATACTGGTAGGAATATAAGTCACCTAACAGGTCTTTAGGTTAGAAATATATAAACCAGGTTAAACATTTTAATACTGTCTCTTTAAGGGAATGCAAGAGCATGCAATTGGGTGTGGTTTCTCAAACAGCTATAAGATGGAGCCAGAAACCTGGATTGTTTAGTTTTAGTCTGAGTCTCAGAAGAAAGTGTGAGTGTATCTTTGTTTCCTTCTGTTGGAAAGTATTGCTGTTGCTCCATTTCTTCTAATTGACTGATATTACTGGATTTAATGTAAATCTGATACTGAACTGTTTTTGACACTGCACTTTGATATTTGGATTATCCTTGGATTGAAAACTGACTAATTTAACTTGTGAATGACTTTGGATTGCCTATTTTGGACTTTGCTTAAACCTTTCTGGAAGTAAAAACCTACATTTACTGTACAGTGTATCTGTGTACTGTGTGTGTATTATTCCAACACTACTCTCTATACCAGTGGTCCCCAGCCTTTTTTGTACCAGGGACTGGTTTCACAATTATTCATTCTTCCACGGTCCGGTACCTGAGTAACACGAGACTCTTCATTCGAAGCCACCCCCCCCTTCGACGAAACTAAGGCATGAGGATTCCTTCAGCACCCAAATGCCGCTTTCCAACCGAAAACCCAGAAGCACTTTCCAACCAAAAACCTGGAAGCAACCAAAAACCTGGAAGCGCCGTCGAAACAAGATGGTGGCACCCAAGCTTTGCGGGCCGGTACAAAATTATCCACAGACCAGTACCGGTCCGAGGACCGGTGGTTGGGGACCCCTGCTCTGTATGCGCTCATTCTCCTAATGGGCCCAGGCCATACCAGGCTCAGATAACTGAGAGTTAGCATGAATGCACAGTACTGTATACAGACAGCTGTCTACTGTTTAATTGTGGGTTAATATCCTGATAAAGATGGCACAAGTCACTTCAACATGTCTATCACTAATAACCCAGTTGGATTGAACAAACTATGTTTCCTGGTCTATGAAATGCAGTCTACTTCTGTGCAGAGAAGGTTTATGGAATGTAGTTCCATATCCACCAGATGTAAATGCTTGGGATCCAGAAAATGAGGATAATGCCAAGAAGATTGCTGACTTTAAACAGAACAATGAATGAGCTCTTTGTATAATTGGACTAACACTGAGTGACCAGCAGCTAGTCCATATCCGTGGAGAAGAGTCTGCTGCAAAGTGTTGGCAGAATTTGAACAGGATTTATGTTTGTGACAGTGTAGGTGCACACATACATCTTACACATAAACTGTTTAGAGCACGTCTTCTGAAAAGTGGAGATATGTTAGCTCATTTAAACTTGATGAAAAGAACTTTTTTACATGAAAAAGAACTGATATTTTCAGAGCTGCATCAAGTTTACACCATTCTTTCCTCATTGGATGAAAGTTATGATGATTATGTATCTTCACTGGAAGTCCTGCCCAGAGATAAACTAAGATTGACTGACATAACTGGAAGGTTGTTAGAAGAAGCAAGAAGACGGCTGGATAGGGAGCAACTGAGGAAGGAACAACCACAAGAAGAGGATTTATCTTTAACTGCCTATACTGTTAGGAAATGTTTTTCTTGTGGGACTAGGGGACATATAGCTAAATTCTGTAAGAAAAGAAAACATCAGAATACTGGCAAACACCAGAAGGCTAAGAAGAATGCTAGTTTAGCTATGTCTATCAATTCAACTGTATACAATGATTTGTGGGTTGTTGGTAGTGGAGCATCACAATGCATTATTAAAGATAAAAACAGGTTTGTAAAGATGTCCATGAGTAAACAACATGTATCATTGGCAAATGGATGGAAGATGAAAGCATCAGGTGAAGGTACTGCATATTGTTCTTGTATAAATGAACATTTAACTATGTTATACATACCTAAACTGAAATTTAATTTGTTATCAGTAAAGGCTTTAGTTAATTTTGGTTATGTAATAACGTTTAGGGGAGATAACTGTATAATAGAGAAAGAGGGTAACAGTGTTACTGCTATTTTAAAGAATGATTTATTTTTAATACATGATGATCAGTTCAAAATGGCTAACTCAGTTTATAACAATGTTAAGCCACATGATGAATGTATACATTTACTACATAGACGTCTAGGGCACATTAATTTCAAGATGCTCAAACAAACTGTTCAATTGTCAGAGGGAGTAAAACTGAAACCCTGTAGCAAGTATTTACACTGTAATGCTTGTAGTCAAGAAAAGAGTAAAGTTACTCCTGCAAACAGACTAAATGGGTTTAAGACCAAAGAACCTTTAGAAGTTGTGTTTGCTGAATTGGTCCTAAGAGACCGAGTTTTGGAGGTGCCTGTTATATTTTGAGTATTATGGACCATTACTCACAATATGGTTTCTGCTATCTTATGAAAAACAAAACAGAAACATTCCAACATTTCTTTAATGGGCTAAGATTTGCTGAGAGAAAAATGAAAAGTAAAGTAATTACTTTAGTTATTGATAATGGAACTGAATTTGTTAACAAAAGATTCCAAACTATGTTGAAATTGGCTGGTGTGGAGCAGAAACGTTCTGCACCTTACAGACCACAACATAACTCATTTGTAGAATGAAGATGGCAAACATTACAAGCCATGGCTCGTACTATGTTATCAGATTCAGGTTTACTTGAAACACTGTGGGGTGAAGTCATAATGTGTAGTAACCATGTTTTAAACAATGTAGTTAATTGCCATTTACTCGTTGGCATGGCAGAAAACCAAATTTAAGTTACCTACACACATTTGGAACTCCAGCATGTGTGCATATTCCCTCACAAGTATGACTGAAATGGCAACATAGAACTAAGAAGTTATTTTTTGTGGGTTATGAGGCCAACCATAGATCATTTAGATTCTGGGATCAAGGCACAGCTCATGTTTATTGTAGTGCTAGTGCAAAATTTCTTGAGCACGTTGGGTGGGATAAACTGGAACAGGAATCCAGCAATGATATTATTATTGACACCCAAATAGTCCCTAAAGATAAAATCAGTAAACCCCAAATAGCCATTAAAGAGGAAGAACAGGAGGAAGTCGGAGGACAGGCACAGGAAGAGGTAGAAGAACAGGAGCAGGTGGCACATGAAAATCCACCAGTAAGCCCTGTATTACCAAAACATTCAACCTGAGTAACATGACCACCTGATAGATATCAGGCTAGTGTTGTATGCCAAGTGAATACAGTTCCTAGTAACTATAGTGAACTAAAACTGTATCCTGCTAAGGATCAGGCTACTTGGCAGAAAGCAATGGATAAGGAACTGGAATCATTAAAAAGACTGGAGGTATACGAAAATGTTAAGTTACCACCAGATAAACACGCCATAGGATGTAAATGTATATATAAACTGAAGACAGGTATAGATAGGACTGTTACCCATAAATCCAGGTTAGTAGCACAAGGATTTAATCAGACAGCGAATGACTATGAGGTGTTTGCTCCTAGTCTGAAGGCTACTACATTAAGGGCAGCATTAGTGTGGGCAGCTAAGGAGAAATATATTGTAAATCATTTGGATGTAGAGACAGCTTATCTGCATGCACTGTTGCAACACACTACATATTTAAAGAACCTTTAGGTCTCAAAAATGATAATACTGATAATAATGATTTCTGGAAATTGAAAAAGAGTCTTTATGGTTTAAAGCAATCAGGATATGAGTGGAACCAATGTATAGTTAAAGAATTAACTAAAATAGGTTTTGTAGCTGGCATTGATGATCCATGTTTGTTTAAAAGAGAAAGTAATGGTATTATGTCATTGTTGCTATCATTTACTGATGACATAACATTAATCACCAAAAGTGAACAAGAAGCTACTGAGATAATTTCACTATTGGAAAATAAATTTAAGATAAAACAATTAGGAGAAATCAAACAATATATTGGTTTAAAGATAGATAGAACTAGGGGAGGATACAAGATCTCACAGGCAGAAAAAATTGACCAATTACTAAAAAGTTTGAAAATGGAACTTTGTAAGCCGGTTAAAACACCAATAAGCCAGGAGTTTAGCCATAGTGATGTCCAAAGTCCTGTTTTTGATAAGAATATTTGTCAGTCCTTGATTGGTAGTTTATCTTATCTCAGTAATTGGTCAAGGCCAGACATTGCATACAGTGTTAATCAATTAGCAAGATTTAACACTGAGCCCACTGAAAGGCACTGGCAAGCTGCTAAACGTGTGTTAAGATATCTGAAACAAACAATGCATTATGCATTGTATTTGGAGCCAAAAGATGAACTGAATTTGACTGCATATGCTGATGCAAGTTTTGCTACATCGGGTACTGCTGTATTATTGGGAAAAGCATTGAATGGATGGAGATCTATTAGACAGAAGCATCTAAGTTTGTCTACAATGGAGGCTGAATTCTCATGTTTGTCTTTATTATGTACAGATTTAGTTTTGCATAAGAAATTATTGATTGATATGGGAATTGATGTGAAAGATCCTATTGTTGTTTACTAAGATAACCAATCAGCAATACAGATGGCTTCAAATATTGCTGTTAAAACAAGAATGAAACACACAGATTTGAGATATTTAAATGTGAGACAATCTATGCAAAGTAAAATAATTAATCTGTAATACTGTTTGTCAGAAAACAATATAGCATATCATTTTACAAAGGCCCAAGGCTCTATAAAACATAAGGCTAGCTGTGAAGATTATGGACTTAGAATGTAAGGTTGTATATATTATCTTACCCAAAAGGGGACAATGTTCGGAATATAAATTACCTAACAGGTATTTGGGTTAGAAATATATGAACCAGGATAAACATTTTAATACTGTATCTTTTAGGGAATGCAGGAGCACGCAATTGGGTGTGGTTTCTCAAACGGCCAGAAGATGGAGTCAGAAACCTGGATAGTTTAGTTTTAGTCTGAGTCTCAGAAGAAAGTTTGAGTGTATCTTTTTTTCCTTCTGTTGAAAAGTATTGCTGTTGCTCCATTTCTTCTTATTGACTGATATTACTGGATTTAATGTAAGCCTGATACTGAACTGTTTTTGACACTGCACTTTGATATTTGGATTATCCTTGGATTGAAAACTGACTGATTTAATTTGTGAATGACTTTGGATTGCCTATTTTGGACTTTGCTTAAACCTTTCTGGAAGTAAAAACGTACATTTACTGTACAGTGTATCTGTGTACTGTGTGTGTATTATTCCAACACTACTCTCTATACGTCTCCCTGTATGCGCTCATTCTCCTAACGGGGAATTACCTCAACAGATACAATGCATTTTGGAATATCTAACTTGAAATCACGTTTGCGACAATACAGTTAGCAGTTTAAATATTGCCGAACTAGCAAGAATTTCCCTGTAAGTGCTTGCAATTATACCTTTGTCTCTGTCTTCTATCATAAAAAATATTCTACCACTTGTCCTCTGTCTTCAGACTTTTCCAATTTGTACTATTTCATTAGACTAAGTAGTCAAACTTTCAGGGCCAATCATATGTTTAAGTCAAAATCTATATATTTAAATCTTTTCAATACTTTTTTGTTCAGTTGCCCCCGATCTACATTAGTTTACTATGTGCAAAATTAAAGATTTTGAAATTTATCAGGCACAATTTTGAAACAGTATTAATAGCATAGCCTGCTTTGAAAAAAATTCATTGAAGTTTTGGAATGTTATTCAATATATCTTTTGTGGAAGGATTTAGACCTGAGAATATTACTTTATTTTATTGGGTTATTTTAAATGAGGATGTCATTGCATATAACAAAGTGCCTAGACAAACCAGGGCATTTCAAATGAGAAGTCTGAAAGTCACTGATGCATTTTTATTGATTGATTGATTGATTGATTTTTTTGGAAGAAGTCAACACTTTATAGAAGTTCTCATCAAAGGATCAGTATCTCCTAGCAGTTTTACTACTTTTCATTAATCAGAAATATCCAAGACTTCGTGGATTATAATCAAATGTTGCAAGAGCAAGAAAGAAATGTCAGATTTCCCCTGTACTTCTATAGAACTTGATGATTTTTATTATGTCATGTTTGTATGCTTCAAAAATCGAAGTATGATTGTAGAAATTAAGACAGTAGTTTCAGAATTATAATGAACTATACATTTTATAACTTTTAGAATGCATGAGTCTAGGTTTATAGTGTAATAACAAAGTATTTTAATGTCTATGTCTATTATTTCATTCAAAAGCTAGGAATAAAAGATTAATGCTATTTTATCAATTATATTGTACAATGCTTGTTTTAAGTTTTAGAAATTAAAAAGTACAATTATTTTTGTAGACAATAATCCACAGCCATAATTCTAGAAATAAAGAATAATATGATAGATAAAAATAATTTGACTATTTTATATGCTATGAGGTTTGTTTGTTTAATTTAAATGCCAAGTATCTCACATATATTACATAATTTATATGTAAAGTATCTCACATATACCTAGTATCTAAGGTAACTCTGGCTGCCTTATAGAATGATAAAAAAAATGGTTAAAAGGATGGTATAGATGGTGTAGAATGCAGCAGGGTCTGCTGGTGGAGATGTTATTCTATTATTGGCCATCACATTTTCTCAAGGTCTGTGTTTGGATCCATCAGTTTCATTGCTGATACAGTCCTTCTTTACTAGCTGATTTCCTTGGCATTTCCTTTTATCAGTTTCTTGCAAAGTTGTAAACACCATTAAGAATCTCATTGTTTCTAGAGATGAACAGATCCACAAGCAATCTTATAGATACTTATGGCAGCTCTACATGTTAATAATCAAGTGGAAAAAAATCTTGCTTGGGCCTGAAGGATCTATTGGCTCATGGCCTATTGGCTCATGAACTATAAACATTCAGATAGCAGTTGTGACACAAAAATAATTCTTAATCTTTGCTGCCATTCAGTAAATATTTGGATATTTTAAATTCAGATGTGATAGCGCTTCCTAGGCTGTCTTCTTATGAAATCCAGAACAAGCATAATTGTTTGGTTTTTATTTTTATTTATTTTATTTATTTTTATTTATTTTATTTGTCAGTCACTTACAAGATAATTGGTATAAGTATAAACATGGGTAAGAATACAGTAAATAGGTACGAATAAAAGGGGACAATAGGACAGGGACAGTAGGCACAATTATGCACTTATGCACACCCCTTACAGACTTCTTAGAAATGGAGTGAGGTCAGTAGTGGATAGTTTGAGGTCAAAGGAGTGCGGGTTAGAGGATGTAACAACAGAGTCAGATAGTGCATTCCAGGCATTGACAATTCTGTTGCTAAAGTCATACTTTCTGCAATCTAGTTTGGAGCAGTTAACATTGAGTTTGTATCTGTTGTGTGGTCTTGTATTGTTGCAGTTGAAGCTGAAGTAGTCATTGACTGGTGGGACATTGTAGCAGATAATTTTGTGTACTACGCTTAAGTTCAACCATAGGCGGCACAGTTCAAGATTGTCCAAGCCCAAAATTTCAAGCCTGGTGATATAAGGTATTCAGTTGCGAGCAGAGGAGCGTAGTACTATTCTCATGAAATACTTCTGGACTCGCTCAATTGTATTAATTTCACCTTAGCTTTAAAACTATTTCACATTTATTTATTTACTTATTTAGCCTGGGTTGTATGCCAGCAATACAGTAACCTTTGAATGTGTTTAAAATCTATTATAGTACAATTAAAATAATAAAACAAAATAAAACACGCACAAAAGCAAACTGCTCATACAAAGAATTGGTAACAGTATCAATAAGCCCCCAAACATAACTGAGGATGTGTACTCCCAAGTTAGAACAGATTCCTCAAAGTTTTTTCAAAACAAGATGTTACAGGATTCCTAAAGTTCAACATAGTAAGGGCTAGTCTGATGTCAGAAAGTATTTTATATACAATAAAAATATCAAAAAAATGTAAAAACTGAAAAAGTAGGAAAGAGTTAGTATATGATTGTAACAAAGTATGACTCTCAGGAAAACACTTAACCAGGGATTAGTTGAGACCAATGGATATCAATCATTCATCAGTCAGACGCCATTTTCCTTGTTATAGGTATAAATTATTTTTGTTAGTCTGTCCAATCAGACAATGATTTTATTTCTGTCACTGCTAGAATCAAGAGTTTTCCCAGTAACCTATTACTTGTAATCTTCAGAACAAGAGTCAGAGCACTCTTCCAATCGGAATTTATAGTCCTGAAATTTGTGAAATTTAACTACCACATTTATATTAGTGCAGCAGTCAAATATGCTAAAACATTATGGCCTCGATGTTATCATCTCATGGATCATCATTGGCAAAGCCATTTTTGAAACAGAAGTTATAAACTTGATCTCACACCATAGTTTATTTTTAGCTACAGGTGTCCCTCATGGATTCATCAAGACTGCTGAATCTAAAAACATTAAAACTGAAAATCTAATCTTTAAATGAAAATCCAACCCCTTTCAGAATAGTATGAAACCTGTTTCCATGGTCTGACTATCCATCAGTGAATATCTTGTCAAAATTGACCCTCAATTTATTCCCCCTCATGTGGTTCATTATTGACTCTACTTAACATATTCCTAACTGCAACTGAAAGATAAAAGACAGAGCTAGGTTTTTTTAACTGAATGATATAATCCCAGATGAGCCTTCTAATTATTTTATAGAGATATAGATATTTGAGATATAGATATTATATAGATTTGATATAGATGTGGTTAATGAATATTATAAAAGATGGGAAAAAACTTGGTTTTTGTGCCTAAACTTAATCAATTTAAACTGAAAGAGATTTATCAAACATATTGTCCATTTAAGTCTTTTATTAAAACAAGAATATTATGACTTGGTAGATTTCTCTTCTATATTCTTTAATAAGTACAACTATATTTAAGCTTTTTCCCATGAGCTTGTTTCCACTATCATATCTACAAAATACCATGAAGCAAAGTTAAGAAGATATTGTTTTCTATTTCTGAAAATACATTTTGTTTGGAATCATCTGACAGCAATCTGCACACATTTTTGAATTTGTATGGAATCAGTAATAGAGACTATATATTATAGGGTCAGCTATATGTTTTAAAAATATTTTGGTTTTGTCACCTGCATACTTTCACTTTTTTATATACTTTTCTTTCCTTGAATTTCTCATAGTGAAGATTCTAATTGTAATGCAATACAATCATGGATCCTGCTTAAACTGTACCACTTTTTAGGCATGTTGAAATAAATCTATATGCAACTCCTTTAAGATTTACTGCTTACCTCTGACAATTTATTTCTACATTTGTTTATAATAAAATATACAGGGTACCTAACCATAGTAATTATAGGTGACATCGAAGATAAAAGCAATCCAAAACTGTGCCAGCAAAAGAAAGTAATAACTAATATATTAGAATGTCAAGCACAATAAAATTTCCATAGTGACACATACTTTCCAACTTAGAACTGAGCAGGAGGTCACTTTTAAAGCCAATTTAAAATATGTTTAGATTGTGGTAACTCAAACTCAAAAAACAAGCACTAAAACAGAGAGGGTATACTACTTAGGTCCATCAGTTGATAATGCTTGAAATTTTATTGGATTTTGGGGCAGAAATCATTGAAGCTCTTCCTGAAGTTCCATTGTTGAAAATATAGCCTCTTGGAAGAAAAATAATATTTAGTCAATTATATCATAATTGTATCTCATTTAAATGACCAATATATTTAGATTATTATAAAAAGTTGTTCAAATCTTGATTATATATTTAACTGAAGTAAAACATACGAGGACATATCCAGATTATTTCTAACAAGACCACTGGATCTAAGTAAATTTATTTACAATTTAAAAGTTTACAATTTAATAGTACATTAAGACTATTTTATTATCTTTTTTTGTTTTCTGCAAGCTTACTAGAAATCAAGTCACCAGCATAGCAATTCAAATAAAATTCCTACACTGTGAAAAGACGAAAGAATGGCAACAATGGGACCCTTCAGAAATGCATACTGCTCCCTTTTTAATTTCTACAATTTGTTAGGCAACAGGTTATTCTCCTAAACTTTAGGCTAGGGTGGTGGTTAAGCCCCATTGTGTGGGTTTTTTTTGTTTTTGTTTTTGTCTCTCCTCTGGTCTTTTTCCTCTAATATTAGTTGTTTGGCAGAGAATATAGTTGTGCTATATTTCTTTTAACTTTTTTTCACTGTAAGCTACCAGAGTTTCTGTGCATTAGGACAGCCTTGAAATTGAAATAACAAGCTGTGTAACCAGAAAAAAACAGTATTAAAAAAAGGCAGGAAGTGTATACTTTTTTTAGAGGGTGAGAAATTATTTTGTCACTATCTTATGTCATCTCACAAGCATTTGGCCACATTTTTATTGATTTGTAATGAAAATCTGGAATCTTCATTTCAAGGGGATAGATAATACTTGGTTGATCAGTAAAATTCCTTTTAAAGTAAATCTTATTCTTTTATCAGCCTTTATATCTCGCTTAAATATTTTAACATAATGAATCTCCAGAATCAACATAATGTTAACATAGGAAGTGAACAACTATCATCTGGATACAAATAAATTATAATTTCTTACATCACATTAATCAAGCTGGCCGCATTTAGAGTCAAAGGCTTTTATATATAGTTGTTCTACCTTGTATCCGAAATGTGTGGTTTGTTGCTATCAATTCTGTCTAAGTTTTCTGAATTCCCACTAGTGTTCTTCAATGTAACATCTGAAGAATTCAATGGTTCCATATGCTTATTACCACAACCATAGCCTGACTTAGCTAAATACCTCATTGCCAGTACTCTTATATTTCTAATTCTACATTTAGTGAATTTTGTCTAGCAAGGTTGTCCTATAATGTACCATAATAGTGGCTGCATTCTGAATTTGCCACATCTTCTTTGGATTTCTTTTATAATTAAATGTTCCATTACACTATATCATTTGGACAGAGAAAAAGAAAGAATAAAGAGCCATTTAGTTTAGCAAGTTAAACATGGCTAGGCTACAAACTAGCAGACTGTGGGTTCTCGTCCTACCTTAAGCCCATGTCACACTGAACCAACGGATGCAAAGAGGATGTAAAACGGACAAAAAACCTTGCCATCTGTTGGAAAATACAATGTACTCACTGCCTCCATTTGGCTTCCTCTCTATCCGTCCAGCATCCGTTTATGGACGTTTCATCCACTCCAAAAGTTTTGGGCTGCCCAAAACTGTTACGCGGAAAAGGTATCCAGTTCGTCCGTTCCGCATCTGCTATGCATCCGCTATGCATCCGTTACGCATCCGCAAAATCCGCTAGGTGTCAGCTACGCATCCGCGGAACTCCATCTGCCTGGATGCAGGGAGGAAGCGGAACGGATGCAGAACGGATGCAGAATGGATGCCTAGCAGATGCAGAATGGAAACAAAGCGTTTAAAACAGAAAAAAAGTTCGCAGAGGGGACCTATCTCAGATATTAAGGATGTCTAGAGGATGTCTAGAGGATGCCTAGAGGATGCCTAGACGATGCCTAGCGGAAAACCTATACTGCCTATAAAAAGGGGAAGCAACTCGCCTGCATCTCACTTTCAGAACAGCAGCCCAGCAGTGCAGACCTCTGCAGCCTTCATCTGGCTCTTCCTCTTCCACAGCATCCAGTCATGTCCACCGTGGATTGTAACAAAGTCCTTTCGGCAGCCACCATCGTTCTGCAACAATGCGAAGCCATCTGCAGGCTCTGTGCACTCTACTGTGAGAAGAAAAGGAGCCACCCAAAAAGAGTTTGGATCCGAAGATGGTTCGCCAGAAGAGCAGAGGACGGACTGTACAACAAGCTGATGGTGGAGCTCAGGAACGAAGACACTCGGGCGTTCCAGAACTTCATGTGGATGCCTCCAGCCATGTTTGACGAAGTTGTGCAGTGGCTGACACCCAGGTTGACCAAGGCAAACACCAGCTTCCGGCCCAGCCTGGAACCTGAGCTCAAGGTGGCACTCACTCTGCGCAACCTGGCCTCAGGGACCTCCTACAGGAGCATGCAGTACGGCTGGAGGGTGCCATCCAACACCATCAGCATTGTGGTCAGAGAAGTGGTGCAGGCCATCATCGAAGAATACAAGGAGGAGCTCCTCCAGCACCCCTACACTGAAGAAGGCTGGAAGAAAGTTGCAGAGCAGTGGTATCAGAAGTGGAACTTACCACACAACATTGGAGCCATAGATGGCAAGCACGTGGCCTGCAAAGCTCCAGCCAAGTCGGGGTCCACTTATTTCAACTCCAAGGGCTTCTTCAGGATCATCCTCTTCGCCATGGTCGATGCTGACTACAAGTTCATGTACATCGATGCTTCAGGCAGCGGCTCATCTTCAGATGCCCAGGTATACAACGCCAGTGACCTCAAGGAGGAGCTGGAACACAACCTCATCGTGGGCTTCCCAGATCCAGACGCCCTGCCAACAACACGCAAGATATGCCCTACTTAATGGTGGGGGATGAAGCCTTCTCCCTCACAACCTACCTCATGAAGCCCTACACTTCCAGACTCCTCACCCGTGAAGAGAGGATCTTCAACTACAGGCTGCCCAGGGCAAGGCGGGTGGTGGAGAAGGCCTTTGGCATCCTGGCCAACAGGTTCCAGGTACTTCTCACCACCATGCAGCATTGCCCAGAGACCGTGAGGAGGATCATGGAAGCTTGCTGCATCCTGCACAATCTCATGCGCACCCGCTATCCAGTCTTGCAGAACAGGCTCGTGAACCTCCAGCAAGGCAATGGGGACATGGAGTCTGGTGAATGGAGGCAAGGGAGAAACCTGATCGACACTGAGGATGTGCAAGGCCCCAACAGAGCCTCACATGAAGCGAATAAGCAGCGCAACCTCCTGAGACAATGGTGCAACTCCCCAGCTGGAGCAGTGAAGTGGCAACACAGGATAGTAGATGCTTAATGGATGCTTCCTTCAGCCTGTCTCATCACACGGATGAGATTGGGCCATGTATGTTTGGTTGGCCTACAATGAACAGGGCATTTAATAAAGAGTTGTGTTTATGTTGACATGTGTGGATAATTATTACATTATTATTGATAATAAAAGGCTGTAGGTGTGGCACCTGGGAGGCTGGACCATACAGTCCCACTATGCTTGCACTGGAGGTTTATCTATCCCACTGCTATCCTAACCCATCCCACAGCTATTACGCATCCCACAGGTATTCTAACCCATCCCAAAGCTATCCTTACCCATCTCACAAGCATGCAAAGGCTTAAACCATTTCTAAAAGTTTCCACCAAGACTTTATAAAAAAAAAAAGAAATGAAGCAAGTGTGTGAATCATAAATAGACTTTATTAACAACAAGCTAAAAAACAAAAAAGAGTCTTTGGCACTCTTCTTGGTCGCTCAGTCTCAGGGGTGAAGGGTGCAGGTGCTGTGGAGGTGGCTGGTGCTGGAGTGCTTGTCATCAGCTCCTCCAGAAGCAGAAACAGCAGAAGTGCCAGCCCCAGAAGAGCGAGCCCGTGCTGCAGAAGGCCCAGCAGAACCAGAGTGAGGGCCAGGGGGCGGGATGGTAGCCCTGTTCCTCTTGCCAGGGCTGGCAGCAGATGGCTGAGGCTTGCTGTGCTTCCGCATGGTTGTGGGGTTGCTGGCTGCCAGGGAGGCTGGCAGGAACCAAGGCTGGCAGGAAGGCTGGCAGGGAGGCTTGCACCAAGGGTGGCAGGGAGGCTGGCAGGTAGGCAGACAGCAAGCCTGGCAGGAAGGCTGGCAGGCAGGCAGGCACCAAGGCTGGCAGGAAGGTGGCACCAAGGCAGGCACCAAGGCTGGCAGGAGGCAGGCACCAAGGCTGGCAGGAAGGCTGGCAGGCAGGCACCAAGGCTGATAGGCAGACATGAACCAAGGCTGGCAGGAAGGCAGGCAGCAAGGCTTGCAGGCAGGCTGGCTGGCAGCAAGGCTTGCAGGCAGGCTGGCAGCAAGCCTTGCAGGCAGGCTGGCAGCAAGGCTGGCAGGGAGGCTGGCAGCAAGGCTGGTAGCAAGACTGGCAGCAAGGCTGGCAGGCAGACATGCAGGCAGGGCAGGCAAGGCAGCCAATCCGTCCGGCAGCAGGTCTTTCCTCTGAATGGCGATCTGCTTCCGAGCTGCTTCCGTTATATCCGCAGGGCTGATGCAATGCATCCTCCCCGCATGCGCAATTAATGCCAGGCATTTGCTAGGCTTCCGCTGTGCATCCGCTGTGCTTCCGCTGTGCATCCGCTGTGCATCCGCTGTGCATCCGCTTCATCCGCTCGGCGTCCGTTCTGCATCCGCTGTATCCGTTCTGCGTCCGCTTCGCTGAGGCCCCCCGGAAGCCCTGCGGATGTGCCATCCACTCCCATCCGCTTCCATCCACTAGGCTTCCGTTCCGCATCCGCTTTGCATCCGCCCTGCATCCTCCCCGCGTCCGTGTTATCCGCTCCGGTTATGCAAATTTTTGCCCCTTTTGAGAGCGGATAACAATGGATGGAACATTTTGCTTGTCCGCTGTGTCCTTTTTGCATCCGTTGGGCAGTGTGACATGGGCTTTAGGCACAAAATGACTAATCTTTCTCTCTAGAAAGATTTAGGAAGCAGGCAATGGCACACTACTTCTGAAAATCTTACTTCAGGGGTAGTTGTTAGAAGTCAATTGTGACCGCCAGGCAGATAGATTAAAAATATTCAGTATCTGTAACAAAGATGTTCAGGAACAACAGAATGCAAATGAAATATTTCCCATTGTCTTAAGTTCTATAACATTAGGTTTAATTCGTTATGCAGGGTGTTTTACCCAAGTCAACCTCTGGTTATGTTTTATTTATTTATTTACTACATATGATTTTATGCTGCTTGATTTGCAGAGCTGTTAATTCACAGTGTCTTTTGATAACTTTGGTAATTTTGCCAGACTAAATGCAGTTTTGCCAGACTGAATGCAGCCCTTTTCACCGGCAGAACAAAGGTTGCAGTGACTAATAGTTTCCCTAATACAATTGAGATAAATCCTTCTTCTCCTTAACAGTAATTTGTGTTGTGCAAGCTTTTATTCTCTGCATGTGGCAAAGCAATTTACAGATAGGTACAGCTATGGTATGTTGGGCAAGCACTGTAGCAAAAGGGCACAGATGATCAAACAAAATCTACAGATTTAAAAATGAAAGAAAAAAAATAATCAAACACATAATAAAGATTACCTATGCATAACTGTGCATGTGTTAAGAATGAATATGCAGAAATGTTTTTTTTTAAATACCTCTTTCTGAAGATGTAGCTATAAGTTTTTGGGGAAACATTATTTAATGCATTTAAAACCTTTATATTGATTTTTCCTACCCAAAATATTCAGTACGATGGTGAAGGTGTAAAGTGAGGTGAGGACAATGCTGTAGGATTTTAGCTTGAGAAAACAGATCCCTTTGAAAGATCTCACGGTTCAACAGTCCTTTGTCTCCAGTCTTTAATTTAAGCCGCTGCATTTCATAATCCCTCTATTTCAAAATTTCTGCTTTCAGCCTTAATGCTATTGTAACCTTTTCTGCAGATCATTATAGATACTGTGAGATCAAAACTCCTATCTGCTTCATTCTCTTGTGGTACTCCTATTCTCTACAGATTATATTAATATGTATATATTGCCAGAATGACAGCTCCTGATCTAAATGGACAGTTTAACCTGAATCTCTTCCCAATACATCTGAGTTGCCATATCAATGACCTGATTTCTCTTGTCATGGGTCTTACTGCAGTCTTGCTGCAGTGACAATACGACAAACAGCTGCCAATTGCTAATAGAGTTGGCAGAGTTGTTACATACTAATTAGCTTTGGACAGTCAGATTCTTGATGAAGAATGCTTGCATTGTTTTATAAAAATGGGATCTAGGTGAGTAGTTAAGGAACTAAATCCTACATGCTCCTACAGAAGGATAGCCTATCTAATCCAATAGTAGCATAAATAACTCTGATATGTTTTCCCATCATTAAAAACTTCAATTAATTTAGCACTTATAATTTTAGTCATAAATACCAGGCAAACATTTCTCAGAATCAGGCTTACCCAGACAGCATATATTCATTAATTAGCCTTTTTGGTTTGTTCTCACTTCTTCCTTCCAATTAAATATTTTCATTGCTGTTCTTGTGGAGAAACATTTATCTTCGGTCTTCTTGGCATTCACTTTCAAGATAACCAATTCTCTCCCTCCTTTTCTCTTTTTCCCCTATTTCCATTCTTCTGCATTTGTCACTGTTTCTCAAATTACCTGCAATCATGGATGTCTAGTGATCTGTTCAGCAGTTCATCCCAGATGTTCTCACACTTCATGGCTGGGTGTTGGTTCCCTAACTTCACCCCTTGGAGCTATCACTAACTAAATATTCAGAAAATCTAGGGATCACCTAATTAAACAAATATTTGCTACCTGTATTTCCACATTCTTCTTATTGCTAAGGGATTACTTCTTCCACAGTGGAGAGATAAATTTATGATTCAGGGACTTGTTGTTACCTGAGACTTACAAAGTTGATTATAAACAGGTAGTCCTTGATTAATTACTGTATTGGGAAGGACAACTCTGTAGCAAAACATCACATGACTATGTCAATTTATGATGGAAAACCAGGCTGTGATTGCTAAACAAATTACTGGTAGATGTTGAGTGAGACATTATGTGACCATCCCTTCTGACCTCCTGTCAGCTTTCCCATTGATTTTACTTGTTGAAAGCAGAATAGAACAGAACAGAACAAAACAAAACACAATACAATACAATACAATGCAATGCAATGCAATGCAATGCAATGCAATGCAATACAATACAATCAATACAACATAATAGATAGAAGGAGCCTTGGAGGCCTTCTAGTCCAAACCCCCTGCTTAGGTTGGAAACCCTATATCATTTCAGAAAAATATCCAATCTCTTCTTAAAAACATCCATTGTTACAGCATTCACAACCTCTGGAGACAAGTTGTCCCACTGATGATTTGTTCTAACTGCCAGAAAAAAATTTCTTAGTTCTAAGTTGTTTCTCTCCTTGATTAGTTTGCATCCATTGCTTTTTGTTTTGCCCTCAGGTGCTTTGGAGAATAGGTTGACTTCCTCTTCTTTGTGACTATCACAGATGACAACTGTTAGGAATATAAGTCACCTAACAGCTATTTGTGTTGGAAATATAGGTTTTTTTGGTTTATTTGGTTTATATGGAAATGGTTTATATGGAAATATAAACCAGGATAGACATTTTAATACTGTCTCTTTAAGAGAATCCTAAAACTGTAATTGGGTGTGGTTTCTCAAACGGCCATAAGATGGAGCCAGAAATCTGGATTAGTCTTAGTCTCAGAAGAGAGTTTGTCTCAATGAGTCTCTTTTTCCTTCTGCTGGAGAGTTTTGCCGTTCTTTCTAATTGACTAATATTCTTGGATTTGATGTAAGTCTGATACTGAACTGTTTTTGATACTGGTCTTTGTTATTGGATTATCCCTGGACTGAAAACTGACTGATTTAACCTGTGAATGATTTTGCACTGTGTTTGAACTTTGCTTAAATGTTTCTGGAAGTAAAAAACCTACATTTACTGTACAGTGTATATGCGGTCTGGGTGTGTATTATTCAAACACTTCTCTCACTATGTCCCCCTGTATGCACTCATTCTCCTAACGGAGAATTACCTCAACAACAACCATGCAACTGTAGATGCTATGACTGTCATAAATGTATGCCTGTTGCCAAACACCCAAATCATGATCATATTACTGCCAGGATACTGTAACAGACACAACTTTGATAACCAATTCTAAATATCCTTGTTCAGTACCATCATAATTTTGAATAAGTGGTCATTAAATGAGGACTATCTGAAATGACAATAATTACAGTAAAATATGCTTATCTTTTATTGAAACTGTGTTGTAAAACTATGCAGCTGATGTAGATATAATTTTTGTTGTTGCTTTGCTTTCTTTATTTTTTCAATGTTTTGTATTTTTCCTTCTGTTTAATTAAATGGAATTTTAAAAAGTAAATTCTTCATGTTTTTCATTGAGTAGGATAATGGCTATCCTTGCCTCATATATATATTCTCCATTTCTTTCATTTAAAAAACTTTAGTAGACAATTTCAAAATTACATTTTACTAAAAAATGTTATCTGAAACTAAGCATTTATTTACAGCTTGAATTATATCACATACTCCATGCAATATAATAGGAATTCTTAGCAAAATCTTGCTGGTCAGTTATGAAAATAATCACATCATGCTATTTCATTTCAGTGGGAAGGTTGCTTCCTCTTGATGATATCAGTAGATTCAGATGCAGATGAGTGGCAGACAATTGAAATGGGAGGTTAGGTTCCAAATCCAATTACTTCTTCTTTATTCTTTTTACTAGCTTTAACCCCCACACTCACTATGATAGGTAATTTGGAATGGCAGCAGTTGTATGGCAGGAGTATCAGATAATTTTGGATATCCTCACTAAGAAATTCTGACACAATTTTTCAACAAAGACCAGAATAAATGCTACATCTAAGATTAAATACACAAATATTTTGCACTTACAAATTGGAAGGTTGAATGATTCAGCTTGCAGGACAGCCACAAATTTAAGCCCATGTCACACTGAACCAACGGATGCAAAGAGGATGTAAAACAGACAAAAAACCTCGCCATCCGTTCGAAAATGCGATGTACTCACTGCCTCTGTTTGGCTTCCTCTCTATCCATCCAGCATCCGTTTATGGACATTTCATCCGCTCCAAAAGTTTTGGGCTGCCCAAAACTTTTGCACGGAAAATGTATACAGTTCGTCCATTCTGCATCCGCTACGCATCCGCTATGCATCTGCTAGGCATCCGCTAGGCATCCATTACACATCCGTTACGCATCTGCTATATCCGCTAAGCATCCGCTATGCATCCGCGGAACTCCATCTGCCCAGACGCAGGGAGGAAGCGGAACGGATGCAGAACGGATGCAGAACGGATGCCTAGTGAATGCAGAATGGAAACAAAGCGTTTAAAATGGAAAAAACGTTCGCAGAGGGGACCTATCTCGTATATTAAGGATGTCTAGAGGATACCTAGAGGATGCCTAGAGGATACCTAGTGGATGCCTAGCGGAAAACCTATATTGCCTATAAAAAGGGGGAGCAACTCGCCTGCATCTCACTTTCAGAACAGCAGCCCAGCGATGCAGACCTCTGAAGCCTTCATCTGACACTTCCTCTTCCACAGCATCGAGTCATGTTCACCGTGGATTGTAACAAAGTCCTTTCGGCAGCCACCATCGTTCTGCAACAGTGCGAGGCCATCTGCAGGCTCTGTGAACTCTACTGCGACAAGAAAAGGAGCCACCCAAAAAGAGTCTGAATTCGAAGATGGTTCACCAGAAGAGCAGAGGACGGACTGTACAACAAGCTGATGGTGAAGCTCAGGAACGAAGACACTCGGGCATTCCAGAACTTCATGAGGATGCCTCCAGCCATGTTTGATGAAGTTGTGCAGCGTCTGACACCCAGGTTGACCATGGCAAACACCAGCTTCCGGCCCAGCCTGGAACCTGGGCTCAAGGTGGCGCTCATTCTGAGCCACCTGGCCTCAGGGACCTCCTACAGGAGCATGCAGTACAGCTGGAGGGTGCCATCCAACACCATCAGCATTGTGGTCAGAGAAGTGGTGCAGGCTATCATCGAAGAATACAAGGAGGAGCACCTCCAGTACATCTCCACTGAAGAAGGATGAAAGAAAGTTGCAGAGCAGTGGTATCAGAAGTGGAACTTACCACACACCATTGGAGCCATCGATGGCAAGCACGTGGCCTGCAAAGCTCCAGCCAAGTCGGGGTCCACTTATTTCGACTCCAAGGGCTTCTTCAGCATCATCCTCTTCGCCATGGTCGATGCTGACTACAAGTTCATGTACATCGATGCTTCA
This sequence comes from Laticauda colubrina, assembly GCA_015471245.1. Lineage (NCBI taxonomy): Eukaryota > Metazoa > Chordata > Lepidosauria > Squamata > Elapidae > Laticauda > Laticauda colubrina. Next base: position 44,469,127 of record BLBF01000016.1, read on the forward strand.
GGCAACAGCTCATCTTCAGATGCCCAGGTATACAATGCCAGTGACCTCAAGGAGGATCTGGAAGGCAACCTCATCATGGGTTTCCCAGATCCAGAACCCCTGCCAAACGACACGCAAGATGTGCCCTACTTCATCGTGAGGGATGACGCCTTCTCCCTCACAACCTACCTCATGAAGCCCTACACTTCCAGATGCCTCACCCGTGAAGAGAGGATCTTCAACTACAGGCTGTCCAGGGCAAGGCAGGTGGTGGAGAATGCCTTTGGCACCCTGGCCAACAGGTTCCAGGTACTTCTCACCACCATGCAGCATTGCCCAGAGACTGTGAGGAGGATTGTGGAAGCTTGCTGCATCCTGCACAATCTCATGCGCACCTGCTACCCAGTTTTGCAGAACAGGCTCGTGGACCTCCATCAAGGCAATGGGGACATGGAGCCTGGTGAATGGAGGCAAGGGTGAAACCTGATAGACATTGAGGATATGCAAGGCCACAACAGAGCCTCACATGAAGGGAAGAAGCAGCACAACCTCCTGAGGCACTGGTGAAACTCCCCAGCTGGAGCAGTGGAGTGGCAAGACAGGATGATAGATGATTAATGGGTGCTTCCTTCAGCCTGTCTCCTCACATGGATGAGATTGGGCCATGTATGTTGGGTGGGCCTACAATGAACAGGGCGTTTAATAAAGAGTTGTGTTTGTGTTGACATGTGTGGATGATTATTACATTATTATTGATAATAAAGGGCCATAGGTGTGGCACCAGGGAGGGTGGACCATACAGTCCCACTATGCTTGCACTGGAGGCTTATCTATCCCACTGCTATCCTTACCCATCCCACAGCTATTACCCATCCTACAGGTATCCCTGCCCACCCCACTGCTATCTTAACCCATCCCACAAGCATGCAAAGGCTTAAACCAATTCTAAAAGTTTCCACCAAGACTTTATTAAAAAAAAGAAATGAAGCAAGTGTGTGAATCATAGATAAACTTTATTGAACAACAAGCTGTAAAAGAAAAATGACCCAAGTCAAGTGTCCAAATAAAGTCCACAGGTAGCCAGCTATCCAGTCTCTGGCACTCTTATTGGTCACTCGGAGGTGTGCCCAGTCTCAGGGGTGAAGGGTCCAGGTGCTGTGGAGGTGGGTGGTGCTGGAGTGCTGGTCTGTATCGTCATTGGGGTGCCTGACCCCAACAGAACAACAGGGGATGGTGTGTTGAGGAAGATCTCAGACAGCTGGCTCAGACCCGTGATGCTGAGAGGTCCTTCCTCCATGCCATGGGGTGTCAGCCCCAGCACTGATGAGAGATGTACTGAGGCCGGGCTTGGCTGTGGGGTGGAGGAAGGAGTAGTGTAGTGGGGCTATCTGGTCTGCATCTGGGTTAGTACTGGCGTGGGTGGCATCGCTGTCGTCGGTGGCATAATTGTCATGGGTGGCATCGGTGGAACAGGTGGCAATGGTGTCATCCGATGACTCTGTGCCTGGACTGGGAAGGGCTGCTGCCTGTGCTGCTGGACCTCCTGGTAGCTGTAGCCCTGGTAGGTGAGGGGCTGTGGGAAGCCTTGGAATGGGAGGGACATCACCTGGGGTCGAGGTGGAGGAGCAGACCTGGACTGGGTGGGAGCAGGTTCCTCTGGATCTGGAGGGTTGTGAAGCAGCTCGGTGATCCGGTCCTTCACCACCTGGTACTGGGGTTCCTCCATGTTCTTGAGGGTCTGGTTGACATAGGTGAGGAAGGGCTTGCGGTTGGAGGATGAGGAGTCGGTGCTGACCAGCTGATAGAGGAGATCGATGCTGGTGCGGATGGTGTCCCTGATCTCCATCAGGACAGTGTGGTTCTGCCCCTCCTGCTGTCTGGCTCTCTGCCTTTCTGTGGAGGCAGAGCTGGGTGGTGGTGGATGCGGCTATGACTGTGATGGACTTGATGTCTCCTTTCTCCCATCGCACCAGGGAGTCCTCCATGCACTCCACCACGGTTACAACAGCTGTCCGCAGGTTCTCCGCCATGGCACGCTCCACAGAAACCTGCCTGGAGACAGGGACTGACTCTCAGCCGGAAGAGGACTGGCTCTCAGCAGGCTGTTGGAGAGAGAGGGTTGTGAGAGGGGCTCCTGGTGCTCCTCGGTGGCGGATCTCACCCTCCAGGAAGCTGAACCTGGCCATGACGTAGGTCTCTCTGTCCGTCAGCATAACCGTGGCCTGGCCAGATTTCTTGAGGTGCAGCTTCCTGTACCAGGTGTGCATGTGCTTTCACCAGCTGAGGAACACCTCCGAAGTGTAACCCATACTCTCCGCCCTCTCTCTCCAAGCAGCCTGCTTCCTTTTGGTGTCCCTGTACAGCCGGTGTCCCTTCCGCCACAGATAGTCAATCTCTCTCAGCCACTCCAGCACCTTATCCTCATGTTCCTCCTCGATGAAGTATTGCCTCCTCTCCCGTCCCCGCATACGCCTTTTCCTCCCTTTGGCAGGACCAGATGGGCCCTCATCAGAGGGGCTCCCAGGTGGTAGGGGCTGCTCCTCCACACCACCAGCAGTAGCAGCACCAGCACCAGCAGGATCATCATCATCATCATCATCACCAGCAGGATCATAATCATCATCATCATCATCAGCAGCAGCAGCAGCAGCACGATCAGCAGGACCAGGATGAGCAGCAGCAGGGTAAGCACCAGGAGCCCCAGCAGCACCACCAGCAGCAGCACCAGCAGCACGAGCAAGACCAGGAGCACGAGCAGGACCAGGAGCACGAGCAGGACCAGGAGCACGAGCAAGTCCAGGAGCACGAGCAGGATGAGCAGGACCAGCAGGACCAGCAGGACCAGCAGGACCAGGAGCAGCTTCAGCAGAGTACGCAGCAGCAGAAGCACCACCGCCAGGAGCAGCTTCAGCAGAAGATCCAGCACCAGAAGAGTGAGCCCGAGCAGCAGAATCCCCAGCAGAAGCAGAGTCAGGGACAGGGGGCGGGAGGGTGGCCCTGTCCCTCTTGCCAGGGATGGCGGCAGGTTGCTGAGACTTTCGCTTCTTCCCCATGGTTTTGGGGTTGCTGGCTGGCAGGGAGGCTGGCAGGGAGGCTGGCAGGCACCAAGGCTGGCAGGAAGGCTGGCAGGAAGGCTGGCAGGAAGGCTGGCAGGAAGCCTGGCAGGAAGCCTGGCAGGAAGGCAGGCAGGCAGGCAGGCACCAAGGTTGGCAGGCAGACTGGCTGGCAGAGAGGCTGGAAGGCAGGCTGGCAGCAAGGCTGGCAGGGAGGCAGAGAGCAAGGCTGGCAGGGAGGCTTGCCAGGAGGCTTGGAGGCAGGCTGGCAGCAAGGCTGGCAGCAAGGCTTGCAGGCAGGCATGCAGGCAGGGCAGGCAAGGACTCGATGTATCCTGCAGCAGGTCTTTCCTCCGAATGCTGGCCACGTGTGAGCTGCTTCCCTTTATATCCGTGTGGCTTACGCAATGCATCCCCCCCGGATGCGCAATTAGGCATCCGTTAGGCTTCCGCTGTGCATCCGCTAGGCTTCCGCTCTGCATCCGCTTCATCCGCTGTGCATCCGCTGTGCATCCGCTTCATCCGTTCCGCGTCCGCTTTGCTGAGGCCCCCTGGAAGCCTAGCGGATGTGCCATCCGCTCCCATCCGCTTCCATCTGCTGGGCTTCCGTTCCGCATCCGCTTTCCATCCGCTCTGCGTCCTCCCCACGTCCGTGTTATCCGTTCCGGTTATGCAAATTTTTGCCCCTTTTGAGAACGAATAACAACAGATGGAACATTTTGCTTGTCCGTTGTGTCCGTTTTGCATCTGTTGGGCAGTGTGACAGGGCCTTAACTTACTTCCACCAAGAAAGATAAAATCATTAGAAGCAATAAAAGACTCAAATTCTTGCTGCATTTTGTATCACAATTCAATCTTCAAATGAAATGATGGAATCTTGTCATTAAGAATTGTGATATTTTGGCTCAGAAATGAAATGCCATATATCAAGTGAACAGCTTTTATTGGTAGTATGGAAAGTTAAGTACCTTTGCTTACTTAATCATTGTTATAAATCAATTAATCAATGTCATCAAACAACCTTTCCCTTTGATAGTCACCGTATTTCATTTGGAAAAGTAGTTTTCTATTTATTGCCTTTTCTTTCACATAGTGCATAGAAAATATAGTTCCCAGATTTCACAATTTGCTCCAGGGTTGAGAGAGCAGGAAGAAGTAAAATACAACTGTCAGCTGTTTTAGTAAATAGAATATTTTATGAACATGCATTAAGTTCAACTTTTTTTCTTGTGTCTAGTAGAACCCTTCCTTTATCTGTACATAACTAACCCTTATCCCCAACTAATCCACATCATAGGTTATTAAATTGTTCTTGACCAAGCCAATATACTCTGTGTACTTTGCATTTTCAGTGATTAACACACTTCACAGCAATTGTTTCTCTGTATTGTTTTCCAGGGATTTTGTATGATGTTGCACAGTACCATTCAACAAGATAATGTTATCTGTAGTTTGTGCTGATTTTTCTTGGAACACAATATTTTTCAACAACCTGGCAGCTGGGTTGACAAGTTTTTAACCTATACCTTGACTTTTACCCACTTTTGCTAAGAGGAGTGCAGTCCTGATTGATGCTTTGTTTCATCCCCATTCTTAGAAACAAATGTAATTCTTTCTGATTGGAAAGGATTGATTTGCAATCTTTATGGGGGGGGGATTTCTGATGGTTTACTGGAGAAATCATTATATTAGGTCTGCAATGTTGTAAAAGGTTTGAAGACTTCATGGCATCCTTTCACAAAATTTCATAACATAAAAGAGAAATTCATCCCCAGTGCAATGAAAGTCTATTTTTAGAACCTCACTGTTATTTTTCCCTTTCCTTTTGGGATTACCCATTGCAAAATTATAGTTCTACATAGCAAGTACTACATGGATTCTCAGTCAGAACCAAAGCTAGCACTGTTTACTCTGGTACTTTGCAACATTTTAATATTCACTTTGTTTCTTCTTCTACAGGTAGTACTTGACCTACAACATTTCATTTAGTGACTGTTCAAAGTTACAATGGCACTAAAAAGTGACTTATGAGCGTTTTTCACATTTACAACCATTGCAACATCCCCAGGGTCACGTGATCAAAATTCAGATACTTGGCAACTAACTCATTATTTAAGGCAGTGGCAGTATCCCGGGGTCATGTGATCAGCAAACCAAAGTCATTGTGGAAGTTTGTGGATTCATTTAACAACTGCCCTACTAATTTAAAACTGAAGCGATTTACTTAATAACTCTGGTAAGAAAGATCATAAAATAGGTCTAAACTCACCTAACAACAGCCTCACTTAGAAACAGAAATTTTAGGCTCAGTTGTGTTCATAAGTCACCTGTAGTTCATCTACATAATTCAGTGAATCAGTTTTCATCAATTGAGCTATTTTTACAAGCCAGTATAAAAAACACCCAATTTTTACCTGGTCATCTGATCATTAGCGCACACAGGGAAATGGGGCTATATTGGTAAGCAAATTGTGGTGGATTGGTTGGTAAATTTCCATAGGCCACTATTTGCTCTCTGTCTTATTTTTTGCAATTTAGGCTCCTTGATTTGTAGGCTCCTGCCATTTTGTCAAAACTGTCGTTTTCTCCAAATAATGTAATAATAATAATAATAATAATAATAATAATAATAATAATAATAATAATAATAATA
>BLBF01000016.1:44474821-44501998 GCA_015471245.1 Laticauda colubrina
TAATAATAATAATAATAATAATAATAATAATAATAATAATAATAATATTTATCTGCCACCTCTCTTAGCAACATAATTTTTTTGTGGAAAAAAAATTCTGGAAGGCCAAGAGCAAATTTATGTAACTAAGAATTAATGCTTTAATTCTGTAGATTGTTCCATGTTTGCGCCAGACTTACATATTATAATAACAGACAGACATATTATTCTGTCATACTCACAATGGGTGTCTATCTTTCTTACTCTCAATCATTTTGAAGAATGGGATATTTCATTTTAGCTATTGAAGTTGCTTTCATGTGTCTGCAGTACAAAGGGAATCCTTATGTCTAATTGTGGGAGAGATGTCTTTCACATCTGCCATCATCTTCCTGCTGCATCCATGTTATTTTTCACAGTTTCCTGAATGTTCTATCAACCTTACAAACAAGCATGTGTGAAAACCACTTTCTTTTCTTTTCACTAACAGCTGGATGAGAATTATGACAAGGTGTGCAAAGGTACATACATGGATTAGGATGTACTAAATTCAGGGCTGGGATTCAACCAGTGTAACAACCGGTTCAATGAGTGCACACTTTGCGAGCATTCCATCCCTCTCTACTTAGAATGTGTAACCAAAATACTTGGGAAAAAATATTTGTCACTTAATAGCAAAACATAAGCTTTGCATCCCAGAATGTTTTTGGTCTGAAACCTTGAATTACTGGTGTAGAGTTTACACAAAACATCAACCATTTCAGGCGAAAGGTGCACTTGTTCTTTGAGTGATATGTTTCAATAGTTAAATGGATGAGTTCTTGTATACCTGATAACTTTCTAAAAATGTCTGTATAGAAGTCATATAAATCATGTTTCAACTATATACTACAGACTTTGTTCTTCTCGTCTCCTATCCAACATAAAAAAGTTTTAAATTGATCCTATAAAAAGCTGACCAAATCCCAAATCCAGTATGCTTGCCTCTCTTGCCTGTCCTAACTCCAGTATTCATTTTAAAAATATTTATTTTTAAAAAGGACTTCCACAGAAATTTTTAGGCAGAAGATAAGATAGAAGATGATTCTGTCGGTAGAAATACTGTAGTTATATTTTTGTTCACTTTTGTTTTCCTTTGTCCCTAAATGCACTAGAAATGATTTAGTTTAGAAGATGAATGGCACTGCAGTTACCCAGATGTTAATGATTTTCCTATGATGCCAATTCATGTTAAACACATACCCTTTTCTCCTTCCCCATTTTGCTTGAACCCTAGGGATGACTCTTAAAAATTAATTGAACAAGAAAAGGAAGTTCAAAAATTTTATTCCCATCTTAAACAGCAGGCTTGCTACGAGCATGCACTGAATGCTATGCTCAGTCTGCCTGTATGCCTAGAGGGGTTTGGATTTTGTTTTTTAATTAAGCGAGAAAAGAAAGAAGCTGAAAGGTTGAATCTTAAAATGTATTTCTTCCACAGTGTCATATCAGGCAGGGAAGTTACAAGGAGGTACAGTAAGGGCTGGTACTCAACCTTTGCAATTCTATTTTCCTCTAATGTTGTTGCTTAACTTGCTGGCCATCAGTCATTAAATATAACTCAAAACATTAGCAATCCATTTGGTTCAGGCCAAGAATCTTTACATATTTAACATAAGGTCACTGATAAGTTTGTGAACGTTCAAGCAGAGGTTAGTCTGACTACAATTAAAAGGTATCATTAAGTGGTGTACACCAGGGTGCAATTGCTGATAAAAAGCTGAAGGAAGCATGAATATTGAGTGTGCATATTTGTATCTATCATGAAACTCCCTCTACTGGTGTCTTCACAATATTATTACAATTATATATCACAATATAGTTTTGAAAATACCAAGGTGGATGGCCTATATTCAGAAGTTATTTTACACTTAATAGCAGTTACAAACTTTATTTCTGTAAGTTAAAGAATTTTTTTTAATAGAATAATTAAAGAAGCAGTAATATGACCTGGAAGGTTCTTGTGGAAGGTTCCACAAGACAATTAATATAGTTACTTGTAGAGAAGAGATCCAATAGTAATAGAATTCTTGTGCTTCTTATTGTAGAATAGTGGTAGCTTGTTTTAAAACATATCGCAATTCCACTGCTGACTCTTTACCACTTTCTTAATTCAAACATGTATTTCCCCAGGAGTACAGCATTCTGTGAGCCTAGAGAAAGAAAGTAACAATTGCAGAGCTAAGACACCATTTTCCTCTTTGTAAAAGGTATTTTAAATTCTGATATTATATATTTCTATAGCTGTAAGAATATGTTCCTATAATTTGGCCTGTCTTCAAATAATGAGTAAGTATCATATTGGGAATTTGATTGCTTAATTATTTGATATCTTGATTATTGTTAATTATGTAGGTGTTCGTGGACATGTGCTCATGTGTTGGTATGTATGGTAAAATAGTGATCCTTGTTGTTTCAAGTGCACCAATGTCATAATGAGCTTTTGGAGACAAAATTAGAAGAGCCTGGAATCCAAAAACATCGAAGAATTTTACAACTGTTCAGAATTACGATCTTCCTTCTCTCACACTACTTACAACTCAGATTCAAATTTCCAATGCCCATCCCCTCCACAATCACCTGATCACATTTTGGTTGCTTAGCAACCAGCTCACATGGATGGCCATTTGCAACAGCCTTTTTTTTTTTTTGCTAGAAACTGGCATTTACTTCCTTAAGCTTTACTGCTTAACTATTATAGCTTTTGCTTAATGACCATGGCATTCACATTGCTTTATGATCACTGCAAACAAATTACAAAATTGGGTGCGGTCATGTGATTGCCTGCTTAACAACTGACATGACTTATGAGCATAATTAAGGGCCCAATTATAGTCATAAGTCAAAGCATCCTGTTGGAAGCTTCTTATTATATGGCTGCCTTTTTCATAACTGATTATTTTCCGATTTGCAAATCTGAAAACACAAGACATGGGACTTAAACTCAGTATTTAAAACATATTAATCACATTTTTGGATTATTTTCCTTTAAGGCTGTAGTCAAAATGAAGGATACTCCCAGTTGGATTCAGCTGTGGCAAAAATGTTGACTCAAAGACCTTAATATGTTTTATCATTTCTGGGATCCAATAAAATTGTTTTTATCATCTGCTGTGATCTAATTGAATGTGACAGGCATTTTAAAGCACATTTATACAGTCTGATCTAGAGCAGAAACTTTGTAAAGGATACATAACTGCAGATGGCAGGTATCATATTCCTGCTGTGCTGATACCAAGGCAGTGAAATTTCATAAATAAGATAATCACATGCATCATTAAAAAAACCTTAAAGGGAAATGAATTCCCAAACTTCTTATAAAATTATAGTATATAGATATCTAGGTGTTCAATAAAATTCTTATATTATCCAGTAATATCTTTCTAATTATTAGATTGCTTAAGTTATAAGAAACATATGATACTTTACTGGATTGATTTGTTTTAAGCTTATCAGAACAAGCTATGATATGAGTAAAAAGCTGGTTTCTTAAACACATCTAATAGTCCATAATCCCAAATATCTGATACAAGTAAACACAAATATGTTTTCATTTTGCAGTGCGGCAGGGTGCCATAGAACAGAATAATTTAGGGCAGAAAATTGGAAAGAATATGTTCAAAAAAACTGTTTTATATACTGTATTTTTCTTTGCCTAGATGTCATTCAGCACCACAGCAGTTTGTGTAAGACTCAACTGCACTTCAGCTATTCCACAACTAGGAAAAAAATGACATGATAGAAGGATAAAAGATCTTGAGAAGTAAGAAGAGGGGGGTTGTTTGTTTCGAAAAACTTTCATGTTGCCTGAGTTTGAAGAGGTTCATTTGTGAAATGACAGCAATTTCTAGCTGCATATGATAATGGCAGAAGAGGAATCTGTGCTTTCTTTGGTATCATAATTAAATTATGTAGGAATTAGAGTTCCTTTGCCATCTAAATCCAGGTTCCAGCTTGGCAATAACATAGCCTGGCATTTTAACTTGTAAATTTCAAGCCATGCTGAACATCTTAATAATAACTACTTGATTTGCACATGTAAGCTTTCCCAGGGAAAAATGAGATTTGAATGGTATAAAACAAATAATCTATCCACATGCCTTAATGCGAATTGCTTTTCTGCGTAGTATGTTTATAATGTCATTGCTGAACAAATATAATCTGAATATCATCTGCTATAATCGTACGTATGTAACCAGTACAATCAGGTTGAAGATCACATTACTTAAATTAATATGTGATTTTGTAAATACTTCCTCTTATATTTTCCAATTTCTGCTCGTAATTGCTAAACATTTACCTTGGAGTAAAATCTAGAGCTGGTGCATGGGTCGTGAAAATAATTAGACTCTCCTATATTAAATTTGATTATTTTATCAGATACTCTGTTCAAAAAATATATAGTATATACACTATTTAACAGGCTTTTTTTTTTTTTACAGCATAGATCTGCTTTGTGTCCACCATAGAGCCTCATTGATTCTACGTATATCCTTGCAGACATCCAGACCAATCAGCTTCTGGTACAGATCTGAGAATAAAGGTTAGGTTCAATTCTTATAGAAAATCTCTCATAAGGGAAGTTTCAGGTGCCAGCTGACTCAAAATGATTCTGAGTGGCTCACAATATAAAACAAATTTTAAAAATACATTTTAAGAACAGAGTTGATTGTGGAAAGAAAATCAATAATAGAAAATTCTGGTTGTTAGGTGAAAGTACCTCAGTGGCTAAAATTAATTTAACTATGTAATGGCTTTTGAAGGTGGACTGTAGTTTGATGGGAAACCACAAATGACTGATCTGTTTCCACTAATATAGTGAGGAGCAACTGAAAATGATGACAGGAGGAAGAAAGTTATTAGCGCATTGTATAGTGGAGTGTGGACTCCCAATTGACCAAAAGATAATCTTGGATACTGACCTAAAATGGACAAAGCCCAGTAGACATTTACTGTTGTAACTATGTATCATTTATGTGTTTGCAACTGTATATCAATGCAACTATGTATCATTCAGACATTGCAACATTGTATCATTTCACGTGTAATCATTCAGCTTCTGTCTTCTCAGTGACCTTTTACAGGGCACGTACAGAGACAAGGAGTCAAACATTTGCAGAAATGGTTTATTCACTTGGGATTACATTGTCTGGCATGCAGCTTTGTGAAGAAGTAATATCCTGATCAAATATAATTCTTGCCATCCTGTCTGTCCTGATATCTTGCTTTTGTTTGAGCCATTGTTAAATCTGTACATTCCGTCTGACCTAGGCTTAACCTAGGTTCTGAATAAACAATCACCCCCTTTTGAATGAGCATAATAAAAGAGCGTGTACCCAGCCATTCTGGGCGCACTCATCGCGAGGAACTTCGTCTCCTGTCGTTTCTCTCTCCTTCGCTCCCTATCATGAGACGCCCATCTGATGCGGGATAGCAGATACCGCAATTTACCACGCCAGGTAATATGTTTAAAGTGGCCACAGCAATGGTGTACAAATCTGCCATGCCCTTGCCATAGGAATGACTGTAGGCAGCCAGAAGATTATGGAGTTGGTGGTGCTCTGGGTTTATATGGCATGTTATAGAACTAATAAGGCCTACACAGTGGGGCTTGAGTTCAAGGAGGCAAGCCTACTGCTAGGAAGATTGGTGGCCAAACAAGGCCTCCTACTGTAGGGAACTCAACAATACATGGACCTTTGTTGCCTGGACCTTTGGAAAGTTAATCTAATGTCGCCTAGGGTAACAGCAGTTCTAGACTGAGGAAATGGGGGTGCAATATAGAGATGGTATTGTTGAGAATGTCTGTCGGTAAATATTCGGTGTAGCTAGAGGCTGTCCTTTTGCTTTATACCATCTACAGCACTGACACAGGAGGTGAGGTCCAGACAACAAGAATCTAGCCTCCAGCCAGTATGGTGTTTCTCCCTGCCACATGCATACAAGAACAACAAATGTGCTCCAAGTTTCCTCAATTAAGTGTCATCTTTTGGAATTGAAAGAAGCTGCATTTTTCTGTCACTATTCTTCCCTTTGAAACAGCATCTTCTCAAAAACATTCTTCATGGGTTCCAAAAAGTCTTTAAAACCTGGCTGAACTAGGGTTTCTGTACAGCTTGCTTTTTGTTATTGTTTATTTTAACCACATATTTTAACCAAATATTTTAACCCCAAGTCTTTTTTTTAATGTTGGGGAATATTGTTTTAGTCCATGTTGTCTTAGTTGTGTTTTTTTTATTCAATGTTTTGGATATGATATTAATCTCACAGAGTATATTTTTGAGTCGGGCAGCTTTAACAAATCAATTAAATAAAGTATAAAATCAACCATCTGCAGGAAAGTTTGACAAATCAGTTTCATTCCTTAAATTATTCTATTAAAGAAAACCACTAAAGTAACTTATAAAAAGAGATAGTCAATCAACATATGTACATGAAATTAACAGATTAAATATCTGACCATATTTAACCATATTGTATAATTCTGAGCATTTTTATTCTTATTTTATTAATAAAAATTATGAAAACACTACCACATCAAACACTGCCATATCACTGCCAAAATTGTTGGCATCTATGTATCCTATAACATATTTTATGTGTTTTTTTCCCATAAGAACATACCATTTTATTTAACCATATGTCAAATCATGCAAAGGCAGGAATGGGGGAGTCTTGATTTCCAATATTGAACTATTTTCAGTCTGTCTGTAACATGAATAGCAATTCCTTATTAGCCAAATGTGATTGGACACACAAGAAATTTGTCTCTGGTGCATACATTCAGTATACATACAAACAACAAAGTGCTGAGTAATAGATCATAAATCATACCATACAAACAATAAGTGACAAATTATAAAATATTAATACAATATAGTAGGAAAGATAAGAAGATGAGAAGGATAACAGCAATACAGCCCTACTATATGGTTAAATATCCTTAAGCATAAGAGAGTGCTATGGGAATTAGGTGTTTAGCAGAGTGATGGCATGAGTCAAAAACTATCTTTGTGTTGTTTTGGCATGCAGTGTCCTGTTGTGGATTCCTGAGGGGACAGTTTTTTGTTAATAATTAACAATTTTTATATCTTGTTATACAAACATATTATTGTAATTGTTATATTAAATAGATTTGGAACAGATTCTCAACAAACATAATTTTACCTCTGTTAAAAATGGTTTGGGGAAATAATATTGCTAATAACCTCATTCTTCTTATTCATCCCAACTCTCTCCTCTGTATGTTTTTTTTTTAATTCCTTTCTTATCGTAGTCTTTCCAATAATTAATAATTTGGAAATATGGGAAATATGTTGCTTTGAATTTATTATCATAAGCTGTATTGGGTACAGTGCTACTTATAAATTACTTACATATAAAGTATTCTCATTTTTTCTTTGGTTTGTGAAGGGATTAACATTTGGAGAGGTGTGGTATGCAAAGAAGAACTCATTGTGATTTCCACATTAATTCAGTATCAATGCATAGATAAACTGCTTGAAAAAAAAAAGATTAAACACAATTGTTCCATACCCTAAAAGACCACTTCTGCAGAAGACTACATTTCCACAACATGGTTAATTGAATATAGTGATTCACAATAAAGTGATTCAAAACCTAGCAAAATAGGCTCATTTTGCATAAATTTCTAATCACTCAGATCAATTTAAAAAAAGAAGAAGAAAAGCAAGGTTAACACAGTTAACATATTGTTAAAAAGTAACTAGTAGTCTTTAGCTGATTTGATTAAGCGTGTTATATGAATTACTCAAAATTTTGAGGCATCCCATTGTTTAAGTAGTTCTTACTCTAGTGATGACATGGTGAGCTGATGGAACAACAGTCCCCTTTCAGCAAAATATAGAACTACTTTTCCAACTTATTTAATTTTTTTCACTGAAAATGAATTTTAATGCATACATAACTTGAGCAATATCTGACAAGAAAGTTAAATAATGGCATATAAGTTATAATGGATAAGCCTCTAAGATGAGGCAGAGCCAATACATTTAAAATTCTGGTTCATATCTGCAACATACAAAATAGTAGTCTCGGCTTTTATGAATACTAATAATTGCTAAGATAACTGATAAAAATCAACAGTGGAGGATGATTTAATTAATAAAAGATAACCAGCCAAGCATTTTCTAAAGTTGGTTATTTTCTCCACAAAACATTTAGTAATATTATATATTGCACATCACCAGAATTTAACCATTGTCCTCAGGAGAATGCTAGCCTGGATCATTCATTAATTTGACCTAGCTATATTGCTCTGGTGAGTAACACAGTGCCCATAATCAAAGTGATTATATTTATAATTAAACTACAGAAGTGCAGTTAAAATCCCATCTTTAAAAATTTGCCATTAGAATTTTTGAATATTGAGCAGCTAGATATGCAACTTCAAAAATAAGAGTTTAAATTAAGTTGCCTAATTTCCAAATATATATTTTCCCTTGAGATATTTGACCTGAACTGATGAAATCAAATGAGCAATTACATTCCTCAATATCTTTCCCTCTGATTAATATTATTCACCATATTGCTCACAATCCTAAAAATCATTTTAATTACAGATTAAGGGGAAAGCCTAGATGATGCTGAACTTTAAGAGTCTCTAGCTATGTGGTTAAATTAGGTTTTATAAATGTATTGATTCATATTAGATAGAATTAAAATATCAAAGATTAAGTATAACACAGAAAAGAGACATAACTGTGTGACTACAAGTTAACATGTCCCATGCATTGTTCTTCTAATACCATTTTGTACATTTTACATAAACTGTATTTATTATTTCTAAATAAACTTCCTAGCAGACCCATTTGATAAATAAGATGCACACATATATCTTGTTTTACAAAGAAATGCTAGTTAAAGCTTTAAGCAGTTAATGAACTTTAGATAAATTAGTAAGAAAACCAACTTCTTGCTTATTTTTGTTGTCATTTACACATAAATTGTATTCAAACATATAAAGTGTTCCATATTAACATACTCCAAATAGGCTATTCCTATTGGAAAAAAATACTCAAAGCTGATTTTGGTTCCTTTTCTCAATGCTGATTGGCCAGTTCAAGCGGCAGGAAAAACAAGTAGATGTCATTGGCCACTAGTCGCGAGCAGCTTCTCTATAAAAAAAGCTGCTGTGGCTCCTGGTTAAGACAGACTTTCTGCACTAAATAAAAGAGCTGAAGTTACGCTGGTCTCCGGGTCTCATTTTTCCGTGAACACAACACTGGCAATGAAGGTGGGATACTGAGAGAGGAGACCAATCGAACACGTGGCATTGAGAACCGAGCAGACGAAATGGCCAGAACCAACTCGCCACCCGCACCATTCAATCCAGCAACAGAGGACTGGGAATCCTACATCAATAGATTCCTCATGTTCCTGGAAAGTAATGATCTACAAGGAATCTCAGACAACCAAAAAAGAGCTGTGTTCTTGACGCACTGCGGGCCCAAAGTGTTCAAAATGGACAAGGCACTGGCAAAATCAGAAGATGTGAAACAGATGGCCTGGCCAGATCTAGAGAAGCTGCTGAAGGCTCACTATGCACCAACCGTTTCCAGCCTTGTTCGGAGACACGAATTTTACAAATGAGACCAGAGAGAAGTTGAGAGCATCGCAGACTTTGTAGCAGCTCTCAGGGACATTGGGCATGCGAATTCCTAAACATGGACAAAGCCATGAGGGATCGTGTGGTCCTCGGACTAAGAGTTCTCACCCTACAAAGGCGGCTGCTAACCCGACCAAAGATTACCGTTACCGAGGCTATTGCTGAAGCCATGGCAGCAGAAGCAACCAAAAATCAGTAGCAAAGATGCAACCGATGAATGCCAATTCATCCGAGACACCGACCGAAATGAGCCAGAGCACCAAGAAGAAGGCAGAGAGCACACACAAAACCACCGCACACTATGCAGACAGTGGATCATCCAGAATCAACAATGATGATGAAGAGGAGATCCACACACTCCAGGCTGAACGAGGTCGATTCCGGATCGTACCTATCGATGGTATCATGGGATACCATTAAAAGACTAGTACCCCATATTGGTAGAGCTGAACTAGAACACCAATCACTACTCCTAAAAGACTACCAAGGAAACAGAATACCGGTAGTAGGACTTGGACATTTCCGATAACTTTCAAAGAACACCAGAAAATCTTGCCTCTAACCATCGTAGACCTAAACCGACCAAGCCTATTGGGGCTCAAGTGGTTCGAACCTCTAGGAATCGGAGTGACCGGCATTAACTGCATCGCCGATGCAGACTGGGAGGAGAACCTGATGAGAGAGTTCCAGGACGTCTTCGATGGAAATTTAGGCAAGTATTGAGCATCCCCTATCTCATTTAATTTAGAACCAACAACAGCTCCAATTAGGCTGAAGGCGAGGCAAGTCCCCTTTGCACTAAAACCCAAAATTTATGAAGAACTAAACAAACTAATAGCACAAGGCATTTTGGAACCAATTGATCACGCCAAATGGGAGACCCCAATCGTGACCTCAGTTAAGCCGGATGGGTCCATGAGAATCTGTGGAGATTACAAGGCTACCCTAAACCATGCGCTACAACAAAGTGTGTATCCTGTTCCGATAGTGCAACATCTACTACACTGGGGAAAGGCAAGTTCTTCCCAAAGCTCGACCGTGCCCAAGCATATGAACAATTGCCAGTAGACCCTGAAACAGCAGAGGCACAAACAATCGTGACTCATAGAGGAGCCTTCAAATGCAAAAGGGTGTAATTCGGGGTCAGCGTAGCCCTAGGGGTATTCCAAAGCCTAATGGAGCGATTATTACAATGACATGCTAGTGTCAGCTAGCGACAAGAGACGAGAAGCCTTGTCAGAGTGGTGTTACAAAGGTTCCAAAAGGCGGGACTCAAGGTAAAAAAAGAAAAATGAAAATTGGCCACATCGAAAGTCGAATTCCTGGGGTACCAAATTGATAAAGAGGGCATCCACCCCACAGAGAAAAAAATTAAGGCAATCAAAGAAGCGCCTAGACCTAAAAACAAGATAGAATTGCAAGCATTCTTGGGACTTACAAATTGTTACAACATTTTTCTGCCACAGAAGGCAACAATGGCAGAACCACTACATCGGCTATTGGACAAGACAGCCACCTGGACCTGGGGATGATGTGAAGAGACAGCATTCCAGAGGATAAAAGACCTAATCACCTCCGACTCGGTATTGATGCAATCTAGCGAGACATTACCGTTAACAGTCACCTGCGACGCATCACCGTTCAGCATCAGAGCCGTACTTAGCCACATCCTGCCTGATGGGAGAGAAGCACCCATCGCGTTCTACTCCAAAACATTCTCAAAAACTGAACGAAACTATAGTCAATTGGACAGAGAAGCATTAGCGGCAATATCCAGCATCAAACAGTTCCACGAATAACTTTACGGTAGGACTTTTACCCTTGTTACAGACCACAAACCTCTATTGGGAATACTAGCTGAAAACAGGGCCACCCCAAATATACTATCCCCAAGAATGACAAGGTGGTCTGCGATCCTTGCAGCCTACATCTATAAACTGATCCACCGACCCAATAAAGACATTTCCCACACCAATGCATTGAGCCGCAACCCCCTGCACCACTTCTCTGACCACAATGCTGATGGTGTTGTGTGGCACCCTCCAGGCATACTGCATGTTTCTGTACATGCTCCCAGAGGCCAGGTGGCGCAGAGTCAGTGCCACCTTGAGCCCAGGGTCCAGGCTGGGCTGGAAGTTGGTTCTCGGCTTGGTCAACCTGGGTCTCAGATGGTCCACAACTTTGTCAAACATGGCTGGTGGCATCTTCATGAAGTGCTGGAATGCACGAGTGTCTTCATTCCTCAGCTCCACCATCAGCTTGTCATAGAGTCCAAACTCCACTCTTCTCCCGATCCATCTTTGGACCCAGACAGCTCTTGGACGTCTCGTTCTTCTCCTTGCATAGAAAAGGTGAAACAGTCTGAAGAGGGCTTGGTTCTGGTGTTGAATGATGGCGGCTACCAAAAGGAGTGTGTGTTGATCCATGGTAGAGATCAATGGATGATGTTGAAGAGCAAGAGCAAGGCTGAAGAGGTCTGCACACCAGGGCTGCTGGACTGAAAGTGAGATCCAGGTGATTTCCTCCCCCTTTTTATAGGGAATATCGGTTTTCCACTAGGTGTCCTTCTGCATCCTCTAGACATCCTGCAGACATCCTAAATATCTGAGATACATCCCATACACAAACATTTTTTCCGTTTTCATGCTTTATATATGCATTCACTTTCATCCTTTCTATGTCCGTGCTACTTACGCTGTGTGGACGTTCTGCGTCTGTTTCGCTTCCTCCCTCTTTCCATTTTCTGCTGGAGTGGATGCGAGTTGTGCGGATGCACAGCGGATGCCGAGCGGATACAGTGGACATTTAATGGATGACAACGGATGTAGAACGTTTGTTCCCCATATGTGTCACGGGTGTTGAATGGACGTGGCGGAAAGTTCATCCGCTCAAAAAGTTTTGTGCAGCTCAAAACTTTTTGAGTGGATGAAATCTCAGTAGACAGATGCTGGATGGATAGAATGTATGAATGCATCGCATTAACCAACGGATGCATCGCATTAACCAACGGATGGCAAGTGTTTCTCTCCATTTTACATCCTCTTTGCATCCATTGGTGCAGTGTGACATGGGCTTTAGCCCCACCTCAACTAGGGCAAAGTTCATCAGAGCCAGGTTTAGCTGAGAATTGGGAGCAAAAAAAATCTTTAAGCTCTTTTAGCAATTTTTGTATTTCCTGCTTCTCAGTTATCAGCACTGTTGATATTAACATATGGCAAAATACCCATAGACATAAGCAATCATAAAATTGGATGTTCAGAACTGAACTCCACTGACTTCAGAAGAATTTTTCTCATTATGTATGCTAGAGTGGATATCAGTGTGTAGATTAAAATTGCTGTGGGAAATCAAGTGTGATCTCTCTCTCTCTCTCACCCTGTGCTGATTATGTTAATCCTGGGGCCTTTCTTACTCCAATAATCAGGCAGATGGAGTAATATATCAGCAAAAATTGCACACACAAAAAGTCAGCTTAGAAAACTTCTGTGGAAAATCATGGGAAAGCATTTTATCCACTTACTCACTTTTAGAATATAAGCAAGCCAAGTTCTTTTATTATCGTTTCTGTCTTTTGCAGTGGCATGAGAAGTATTTAGAGAAAGATGCTCAGAGCTTCAGAAGATGTGCCAAGTTGACTCATTGCAACCATCACAATGATTCAGTCCTTCACTGCTTAATGCTGACTGTATCTGACAAATGTACATCATACCTGTCAGCCATTTGGATAACATGGGGATAGTTCTGACAGGTTGTCTTTTCATTTTCTCTTCAAACTGTATCTCAAGATGGATGTTATAAGTTTCTTTTATTGATAAATGTGGATGCTGAAAATTTAACAGTTATTCAGGCCTATAGATTATAACTTGCACTTCAACTATTGTTTATATAGCTCATCATTTGTAAAAGATTTTCAGTGTCAAAGGTCATACTTCTTTCATATTCTTTTGACATAATGTCTTTGTAGTGAGGTTTGATTTATTTGGGATTTTAGCCAAGATTTACATTCAGGATTTATATAAGTACATTCCAAAGATGATCTCGATTTCCTTTTAATATAGCAGTACATCCTTTGGCCTGCATACTCAATAATTCTTTAAACATAAATATATATTACAGTAGGCTATAAGATTTTATTAAATAAAGTTGATATTTTCTTTGTACGGTTAAAATGGAAATTTCTATTCCCAGTCTAATGTCATAAATACCTGAGCATTCTTACTCAATTTCTTACTCTGCAAAATGATTTGATTTGATGTTATTGGATGAAGGTAATAATGTAGACTATATAAAGATTTGTAGCTTTAACTAGTTTTTTTAGTTCTTGTAAGATTTCTCAGGGAACTTTCTAATTTGAAAATTTGAACATGTCTTTTGATACAAATAAAAAATTTAAGAATATCTATAATCTAGAATAAGCACAATCTAAAACAAATGTGATTAATATCCATTTGTTTCCAAATCTGAATCACATTTGGAAGGCCTTCCTACATTTGCTCCATGATATTATTTTAAATGAATGTATAGAACATTGAACAAATTATGCCCATCAATTTAAAAGGTTTATTATAAGATATTAACAAGATTTAATTATTAGCTGGAATACTGAACTTCAGATTCAGTTTATTTTTGGATTATACGATTGAAATCCTCGCAAGCATTCTTTTCATAATGCAGTGACATCCATCTGCTGAAGTAAATAAGAATGTTTTACTAAGCTACCATAGGCATTAGAGTGAATACATAAAGAGTAGTTAGGGTACAACTCCAATACCTATATCTATACTGTTATGTTAATTAAAGTATACATATGATTTAGATACATTAGTTATAATGGTCCTACAAAGCAGCAGGGTATTGACAAATAAAGCCTGACTTCTCAGGAATGGAGGCTATTGTTTATGTTTTATGTTTCTCGTATAAGTATCCTGTTAGAATTTAAACAATATTCTTATGTCTAAATGTTTTTTGTGCTGATCTAACAGTTTTATTTTCCCTAGAAACATTTTAACAGATTCACAGA
The DNA here is from genome assembly GCA_015471245.1 of Laticauda colubrina. NCBI lineage: Eukaryota > Metazoa > Chordata > Lepidosauria > Squamata > Elapidae > Laticauda > Laticauda colubrina. The sequence goes on from BLBF01000016.1 coordinate 44,489,488, forward strand.
ATTGGCAGGGACCTTGTAAGTCATCTAGTCCTAGGAAATATTGGTTTTCCACTGGCTCCAACGGTGTGGGGAAAGTTCCACCTCTGATACCACTATTCTGCACCTTTCCTCCAGCCTTCATCAGTTGTGGGGCACTGGAGGAGCTCCTCCAAATATTCTTCTATGATGGCCTGCACCACTTCTCTGACCACTTTGCTGATGGTGTTGTGTGGCACCCACCAGGCATACTGCATGTTTCTGTATGTGGTTCCAGAAGCCAGGTGGTGCAGAGTCAGTGCCACCTTCAGTCCAGGGTCCAGGCTGGGATGGAAGTTGGTGCTCAGCTTGTTCAACCTGGGTCTCAGATGCTCAACAAGTTCGTCAAACATGGCTGGTGGCATCCTCATGAAGTGCTGGAATGCACGAGTGTCTTCATTCCTCAGCTCCACCATCAGCTTGTCATAGAGTCCAAACTCCACTCTTCTCCTGATCCATCGGACCCAGACAGCTCTTGGACGTCTCCTTCTTCTTCTTGCGTAGAAAAGGTGAAACTGTCTGAACAGGGCTTGGTTCTGGTGTTGAATGATGGCGGCTACCATAAGGAGTGTGTGATGATCCATGGTGGAGATCAATGGATGATGTGGAAGAGCAAGAGCGAGGCTGAAGAGGTCTGTACACCACGGCTGCTGGACTGATAGTGAGATCCAGATGATTTCCTCCCCCTTTTTATTGGAAATATTGGTTTTCCACTAGGTGTCCTTCCACATACTCTAGGCATACTCCAGACATCCTAAATATCCGAGATATGTCCCATATGCAAACGTTTTGTCCGTTTTAATGCTTTATATACGAGATGCATACGCTTACATCCTTTCTATTTCCGTGCTACTAACGCTGTGTGGACGTTCCGTGTACCTTTCGCTTCCTCCCTCTTTCCACTTTCAGCTGCAGCGGATATGAGTTGAGGGGATGGCCAGAGGATGCCGAGAGGATACAGCGGACGTGTAACGGATGACAACGGACGTAGAATGTTTGTTCCCCGTATGTGTCACGGATGTAAATCGTACGTGGCGGAAAGTTCATCCGCTCAAAAAGTTTTGTGCAGCTCAAAACTTTTTGAGCAGATGAAATAGCAGTAGATGGATGTTTGACGGATAGAGCATATGAAACATGTATGCAGTGAGTACACAACAGATGCATCGCGTTTTCAAATGGATGGCAAGCTTTTTTGTCTGTTTTACATCCTCTTTGCATCCGTTGGTGCAGTGGGACATGGGCTTTCGAAGTAACACTATTTTTATTGTAAAATAACATTCACAGAATCTGGCAAACCTGAAAGTACATCTCTCCTCTGTCCACTTACGTTCCAAAAAACTAAAGAACCTCTCTTCTGAAACATTTGCATGTTTCCTCCTTCTCTTCCTCCTTCTCTTCTCCCCCAAATGCATTCTCAAAGACCATTACAGTTTTCTTCAGAAGTTTCTGAAATTCCACAGAAAATAGAAATTCTGGAGAAACTATTTATTGCTCCTATTGTCAGCTCATAAAATATTTCTATAGTCTTTTTCGAATTGCCAACAGAAAGGGAGGGGGGGATAGGGGTATGAAAGAGCAGTGTGGCAGCTTGGAAAGTGAAAGCGCATTCCATAAATAGTTTTCAAAGACTAAGTGACTGAAGTTTCTGCCGTGCAAAATTCTAACTGGAGAACATGATTGATGACTCTTGGCTATGAATGTGTCTCATTGGAGAATATGAATTATGATACACCCAGGCACTGCCGGACATGTTAACTCCCAATAAATCCTTTTGAAGTTTTGGAAGTTTGGTTCGAGACTCATGATTTAATTGAGGTAACTGCCAGAATCCTGACACCAATTTTTTAAAAAGGGACAATATTTTTTCTTATTAACAGAATAGTGGAAGGAAGTTATACAAAGGAGCTCAGGATTCTATCCCTCTGTCTATCAGCAGCATATTAACTTTGTAAAACTGGACAGAATTAGAACAAATTTCACATAGTGGGAGAAATCAACAAAAGAAAGACAGAGTTCAAAATTAGGCCACATCTGATGTGGAGTGGAGGAAATAAATCCAGAGGAATGATCCTCAAAATAATTCCTATAAGAGAGGCAGTAAAGCAGTTATTCCAAATACTCTTCCATAGTTTTAACTCCCTCCCCACACCATTTTACATGAACAACACAGAGCAATGAGCTGTAATCCACTTTATTTATTTTTTTACTGTTATTCTGGACTTGAATAAGATGCTACGTGTAGGATTGTAGGCTCTTCTATTTTCAATTTGTTCTAATATGTTCTCATTAAGAATCAGCCATGCCATGGCATTTTTATTAGCTAGAATATCAGCCTGGGACACAATGACTGCCTTCAAATTAGAGATAATATTTGAAACTTATGAAGCAAGCAAATGGGGCTTTGATTTGCAATTCATTGTGATCTCTATAAGCTATCATCCAAATCTGCACTAGTTATCCATTTTCAGAATCTCCATTGTCAGTGGGAGACTAGACAAGAGAAAAGAAGATCAAGCTGGATGAATGCCATTATAAAATAAATATGAAGACAGATTTCTTAGGCTACTGTTTGATAAGATTGCTTGGTAAGATTGGTTCCCTGCTTGGTAAAATTGGTTGTTCCATCCAATTCAGCAAGAGGAAATGTTGTGAGTGATTGTTGGAATAGGTTTTGTATGCCGAGTTACACTGTTGGGCAGCCATATAAATTCTACAAACAAACAAACTTAACTATATATTTTCTGATATTGTCATATGCATAGCTTTATTTATCTTGATTATAAAGATTCAGACCATTTAGGAATGAGTGACATACAAATAACACTTATAAATAACAAAGGCTCCATGTATGTACACATATTAAAGAAAGCAAAGGAAAGCCTAGGAAAATGAGTCCCTGTGAAATTTAGTCCACTATCTGAAACCAACCATGGGGGGGGGGGGGTGCTCGTCTCCATTTCAAGGGCCATTGAGCCAGTGCTGTCCAAAGATGTTTCTGCAGTCATATGGCCAGGATGGTGTTACAGAGCACTTTTCTTTCTCGTTGAAGTAGTACCTATATACTTGCATTTTCTTCCTTTCAAACTGCTAGATGGGCAAGAGCTGGGGGAAGATGGGAGATCACACCATCACATGACACTCACCTCTCGAACCTAGAATGTTGCTTTCCAGCTGAACAGTCCAGTATCTCAATCTCCTGAGGACAGAGAAAACAATTCTTAAAAGGAAAGGGCAGGCTCTAGTAGACCATCCCATATTGGAACCAGCCAGCGAAGCTTCCCTTTCCTCTTTATCAGGGGTGTCAAACTGGCGGCCCATGGGCCAGATGGATCACATGTAGGCCATGCCCATCCCAGTTCCGCAGATGGGCAAACGTTGTGAAATGTCACATGATGGCAAGTTTGACACCCATGCTCTCCATGGATATGGGGCAAGAAGCAGGAGAAGGACAGGGGATGTAGTCTAGTCAAGCACCAGTCTAGTTCAGACTCGGCTACAATTGGTATTTCTGAATTTGGCTTAAAGAACAGTTGAAAACAGCACAACAGCTTCAACTATAGCCTGGGATTGCCTGTAAGTAGACAGAGAGAGACATTCTTCAGCAATACATTGTCATAGAATCTTAGTTTGAATATGTAGCTAATATCTTTCCCAGTTTTCACCCTGTGGTGCCTTATAATGAATAGGAAAATTTACTTTACTCTTCCTTTTATACTTCTATTCAGTTCAATTCTTTTAAAGTTCCTAAAGCTATGACTGATCATTAGAAATGTTTTTCTTCTATGATAGTATTAACAAATATACATTTTAAAAAACTCTATAAGAATTGCTTTTTGGGAAAAAAAAAGACATCTGAGAATAATAAATTGTTCTTAGAATGCCTTTGTTTAAAATAATCATTTTAAAATATTTTAAATAAATTAGTTATAAATGAGAATACAAACCGATTAGTCTTGCTAACATATTTTGCAATAATTGTGGACATGTAGAAAAAAAAAAGTGAAAAAAAATGTGGAGGCAGCAAAGCTGCATCTAATTAAAAACTTAAAACTAAAGTTCATTTGTTCAACATCCAGTCCTGTCAAATGAGCATAATCCAACCTTGGAAATAATTCCCATGTACAATATAATTTTGGGGGGTAGATCTCATTGTGTTATTCTTTTATTCTGCATATACTTTTGACAAATAATGATGTTTATTTGAACAAATGATTATTTTTTGTCTATACTTACTATGCAGAATAGTGGCTTACATATATCCATTTATACCTCATTTATCAATTTGGAGCATAGTGGTCGCTACTGCAGATGGTGGGTTTGGCTGAATGACTCATTATTATTAATTGCTATTCATAATAAATAATCATTATTGGCAACCAATTTTTCGAAGACAGCCCAGAGACTCAAAAATTCATTACTCTCAACCTAAAAGTTTTCTCTAAATCAGATATTCTACCAGGCACAAACCTATCATTTGCTTTGCAAACCCCGCCTCCCAAAAACATCACAGTTAGATTTCTTTTTCTGCAGAACAGTTTCAAAACAATAGGTTCCTCATTCCTAAACTAAAACTTGAAAATTCCTTATGCTTGTAATTTGTGGGAAAAACTTAATGAAACAAAAATAAGCAGTTACAACCTTACAATTTTTACCACAGCATTTACTGTATTTAAAATTCTAAATAGCGTCTTTTGTTAGCATTCCAGATATCCAATGGATAGTTCATTATAGTTTATAGGATGCAATATATAGTATAAAGTAGTTAACTGCTATTTCTAATAAAACTCTTGTTATTATTTAGAAGTTAATTTGTAGTTTCCAAACAAATTTGTAGTTTCCCTATCATTGACGAACAATTGCTATGCAACTCATCACATATATTTATTCTATATGAAAAACATGCCGGCAGTTTGTTTTCTGTTTTATCATTTCATCCCAATCTTTTTTTTTAACTTAAACATTAACTAACCAAAGACAGAGTTGCTCACTGAATTGCATCTAATAGCTCAGCTCAGTGTTTTCTGCTTACTTTCTTGTTTTATATATATATTTGACTTAGCATACCATTCGAGATAACAAAACTTTAATTAAATGATGTGATCCAAGCAGCTACCCCTGATATGCATTACTGGAAATAATTTCTTTTGCCATTGTTTCATATAATTAACCTTTTGAGGGGAAATTTGGCTTCAGAGGCATAGAATCCAATAAATGATCCATCTAGTTTAAGATTGTCAGTACATATTCATAATACTTTTCCAGAACTATGAGCCATATTTGATGATGAAATAGCCTGGGTTTTTCCATATACCAAGTTTGTGCTTTGTTTCTAAGCCACAATGATTAAAATTGGATCATGTAAAATGTAAATCAAAGGTATTATAATAATTTCATTTACCATAATTTAATATCAAATATTCAGATCTGAAATAGATCTGAGAATTTTCTGCAGTTAACCCATGTTAATCTGATGCAGTATAAACATGGAAGCTTATATTATGAAAACTGCGGGTAAATTTTAGGAAACTGTATGGTAAAATGAACACATCTCATAGAACAAAAGCAACATGTTTTTATGAAAAAGAATTTCTGTTTGATGAGGTAGATTGTGGTTTACATAAGATTGTTTCTTTATAAATGTATTACTTTTTAATAGGTCACATTAAAAACATAGTTACTAATTGTCTTCATAACAGGAGTAGCAGTAGTAGTTATAATGACCGTATGGTACATAAAGACTCTCCTGGTTGTCTAAATAGAACAATGTAATTTGATCTCTTTGATATTCTTTTGTTCTTCTCTTTCCTAATTGAGGTTTATCAAAATATCAAAATTTTAAATGAAAACCCATCTGAAATATTAATGAGCAGGAAAGCAAAACCTATTCTTTTATAACAATTGATGATTTGATTGCATGAATGATTGCACTGGGCATTTGCATTATGAAATGGCAAATTAGTTTGAAATTAGCAAATATCTCAATGGAAGCATAATGCCTTGCCCTCCATGTGCTTTTTTTAGGGAAAGATTGGGATCCATTAAGCACATTAGTACATTTTTAGTGAAATAAATCGGCCAGCGTGTTACCAATTTACTCTCTCTTTCTCTTTCTCTCTCTCCCTTTCTCTTTTTTTCTTTCTTTCTCTCCCTCCTCTCCCCATCTCTCTCCATCCACACACACAGACACAATACACTGTATATTCAAAGTATCTTTAGGTGAAACTGGAGGAGAAATATAAACATACTGGCAAGCTTTTCAAAGTGTCTGTCTTGATATTCCTTGATATTCCAACCATAACTGGCCTTAAATGCAAGCTATTCAATGCAAGAAGCCTTGTAAATAAAATACCTGAATTTCTCCTCTTACTAAATACAGCTAAATTTAACATTATATTTGTCTGTGAAACATGGCTCAATGCATCTCTCCCTTACTCCATTACCACAGTAAGAGACTATAATGTTTATCAATCAGATCATGAAATTTGGAGAGGAGGTGGTGTTGCTATTTTCTATAAAAAGTCCCTACATCTAAAAAACATCCAAGTTACCCAGGAAGTTGCTATTTCTGAGGCATCATCTGTGAACTGTCCTTAAATATCACATTTCAGTTCTTACTATGTTACAGAGCCCCTGATATGACATCGAACATGCAAACAAGCTAAATACATTACTAACATGGGCAGCATCCTGCCCATAAACTTTTATCTTTCTTGGTGACTTCAATCTACCTCATATTAACTGGACCCTTAATGAATGTACAACTGAACCCACACATGCAACCTTCTACAATGCAGTAACAAATCTGGGACTAGAACAACTAGTAACCCACAACACTAGACTTAACAACTGCCTCAATCTCATCTTCTGCAATAGTTTGAATTTAATTTATGGAATACAAATGAAAGAACCCCTTTCCAACAGTGACCACAACATGATTGATGTTTGTCTCAACATACGTCCACACAAAAATCATCACAATGACAGAATCCCCAATGATAGCTTCAAAAAAGGCAACTATGATCTTATAAACAACGATCTCTCATCCCTTGACTGGCAATTTCTATTCTCTGGATGTAGTACTGTAGAAGACCATTACAACATATTTTTACTTGAAGTCAAAAGAGTTATCAAACTATATGTACCATTAACAACTTCCAAAAACAGAAAAAAACAATCCAAAAAGAAATCACTTTGGTGGAAAAACAAATTCTGTCATGTTGCAAACTTCAACAGTCAGTACAAAAATTTATACCACCTGATAAAAACTGAATGCACCAATGATCACATTAAACAAGAAGAAAACCTCCTATGCAGTAATTCCACTCGCGCTTTCAACAATTTTGTAAACAACAAACTAAAAGACTCAAGGTCCATCCCACCCCGAAAGGACCTAATGGTAAAGACTGCAACAACGACACTATTAAAGTCAACCTCTTTAACACATTCTTTGGCTCAGTATTTGTAAACAGCAATGGATTATGCCCAGTATTTCCTCGTCGAACCACAGACAACTACAATGATCTAATACATATTGATTTTACAGAAGATAATGTTGAAAAAGCACTACACAATCTAAAACCTCCTCTATCTATTGGACCAGATGAAATATGTTCCTACTTCTTAAAAAAGCTATCCACTGCCATAGCCAAACCTCTAAGCATAATCTTTGAAAAATCCTTCAGGACCAGCTCCTTGCCAATACTATGATCACAAGCCACAGTAATCCCCATCTTCAAAAAGGGAGAGCCCAGCTAGTTGAAAATTACAGACCAATTTCTTTATGCTGCGTCACCTGTAAAGTCATGGAATCAATTATTAACCAATCCATTATCCTCCACTTAGAAACACGCAACCTACTCTCTAATAAACAATTTGGTTTCAGGAAAAAAACTATCCTGTGATTGTAACTCTTACACTGCAAAAACATATGGACCACACAACTCGATCAGGGCAAAGCAATAGACACAATCTACATAGACTTCTTTAAAGCCTTTGATTCAGTGGTACATGACAAACTACTCCTAAAACTAAAATCTTATGGTATCTCTGGACACCTACATAACTGGATAGAAGCATTCCTGTTAAACAGACAAAAAATGGTCAAAATCGAGATGGTCAAAAAACCCCTTTCCTAAGAGGTCCATAGGGGGCATGCATAAGCGCACTAATGTGCCTACCATCCCTGTCCTATTGTTTCTTTTATTTTTTATTTTTCTTATATGTATCCATGTGTTCACAAGTATTTTTTTACTTATACCTATTACCTTGTAAGCAATTGACAAAAATAAATAAATAAAAATTAAAAGAAATATATTCTGTTCAGTCAGACGATTAGCCTTCATCTTCTTTTTCTATTAAACATATAAAAATGGATGTATCTGTATATATTCCATCCTAACTCTGGAACCAAACTTGGTACACAGATGACTTTCCTCTGGAATCAAATATTGTGGCAGTAAGACACTCCTCACCCCCTTTGGGGGGGGGGAGGAATGCCTTAAAGTGGCTTCTACTGTACAGCACAGTGGAGTTGTCCTAGTAACAGCTTCACAGTATTCTATAAAGGACCTCATTGCCATGCTGCATGAGAGACAGTACAACAGCATGAGTCCCAACTACAGGATTTTCCTGCCTAGCAGGATTGGGATAAATAAAACCTGGGCAATGCCAGGTTATTGGCTAGTTCAGTATATATTATAACAAAGAAGCAAATGCTTTCTGTGAAGCATTTGCTTCACAGCAAATGTGAAGAAAGGCTATTGGAGTAAGGTAGAGCTTTATGGGTTTTCAGGGGATTCTTCAGTTCAAGGAACATTTGAGGTAAGCCCTTTGCTGAAGGGTGTCCTTCAAACATAAGTCCATTAGAGCAGTAGAGGGAAAAACTGGTCCCATCTCTCCAACTATTATCTCCACAAGATGCTTTGCAATAACAAGGATATGTGGAGATGGGGTTAAATTGTGGACTTTTAACTGTGGATTTTTAATGATATATGCTGTGAATACATCACTGTGTATGAGTTGGATGGCTATACAAATTTGTTTCATACACAAGCAAACAAACAATGCCTCTGTAATTACAGAGGTGCCTCTGTAGTGTGATTCATCCAATCAAAGTGAACCAAGCACAATGTACACAGACTTCATATATCCTTCAAAACAAACATGAGCATAATGTAGGTCTGTATATGTTAACATGTGTCTGATTCATTTGCAGTAAATCAGTAAAGTTTTTTGTTTAACAATGGCAGCAATACAATGACTGCCTTCTCTAAATAATATTGCTGAAATGTTTAATTTTATGGCAGCCAAAATTGAATTCTGTTGAGAGCAACAGTGTGCAAAAGAAGTGTGATTTTTGAGCTCTGATCAATTATCTGTGAGTATATCTTGTGAATATATCCTGTGAGTATGTTAAAGGCAGCCCACCATTTGGAATTAATTGTTTCCTCAATGTTAGTTCTGCAGATTGGAGTTCAGTTTGCTATTTATCCCTTCATTTAATCTGTTGAGTCAATGAACATTTGGAGGATAACTATCTTTAAAGTATATCATTGGATACTTGCTGAATTCTGAATTTTAACTGGCTTGAGTTCTGTTTGGTTTGGATTATTATTGCTGATTTGCTTTGGATAGAATTTTTCTTCTGTCAACTGAAAGTCAAATGATGCTTCATGCAGAAGCTTAAGCATTTAGGCACAGATGTTTGATTTCTGCTCACAACCTATATTATAATATTAAGCTCATGGTTGATTTAGAGAGAAGGAAGGGAATGGGGATGAGGAAATGGTGGTAGGACAAGACAGTTGAGGAAAATAGCTGGGCTGCAGGGACAGGAAGTCAGGAGACAGATTCCCCTCAAATCAGATCTGTAGCTTGGAAGGAGAAATGAAAGTAATCAGTCATGAGATAATGTTCCAGGCACCATAACATTTGGCTCTAATTGGAAAGCATATGAGAACAGTATTGTTATAATCACATTAATCTGGAAGTGTTTTTTTTTAAGGATTTATGTTATGGCTCATTATATACACAGAGATGGTGATGATATTGATGATGGTGATAAATGAGAAGTCTATCCTTTGTATGACTGAGAACTGCAATTTCTCTTTTGAAAATACTTTTAACATCACAGTTTTTCAGTCTGGATCAGGATTTGGAAATACACACTTCCTATTACAAATGGCATTCCCTCCCCCCCCAAATGTCTGACAAACATGTAACATCAATTTCAATCTCTAAAAGAGTTCCCTTTAAATGTACTGTAATGACATGTATTTTCCTGTAATGGCTACAGCTATTCCTTTTGGTTTTAATGTACCCGATACTGTAAATTATCTAAAATTATGATAGTTTTTCTCTTATTTAGCTTTTTGTAATCCATATATGTTTCTTTTCAATTTTTTACAATTCAGGCATGCTCTGGCATTAATGAGATTACTGTCATAATCAACATTATTTGCAACTTGAAAAAAAGATTTTCAGATGGGCAAGTTTTACAAAAATATCAAGATGTTTTATTAGCATTCATTTTACTGAAATGGTGGTATACCTAGCTTTTTATTGGATATTTTAGTCAGAGCTATAGATACAAAGATATTTTTAACTAATTAAAACATTTAAATAAATCTTACTCCAGTCCTTCCTTTCTTAAATTATATACAATTTAATTGATACATAATTATATTTTTTCTGTTTTGTGTTTGTGTGCTGAATGCTAAAGACAAGATTTCTTTAACTGATATGCCATCGGTGCATGGTCATTAAACATATCACAGCAGTAGTGTGATAAGTCACACTGACACATCAGTCAGCTGGACATGCAAAGCGGCTGGTTCAAAACCAAAATGTAGAGTTGTACTTGCAGGAATGTTCCAATCTCGGATGGCAAACCTCAGAAAAAGAATGTTACCAAACAAATACAACTCAGGCAAGCAAAGTCACTAATCTATGGATAAAGGAGGATTAGAGAGGGGAAGTAGACATATGTTAGACTTTAACTATAGATTGTTGTAATGATGAGGAAGTCGAGTTGTTTGATCATGAACAACTGAATCATGATGAACTTTATTGGAGTATAGTCTTTGCCTTTATATACATTTTTAGTTATCCTCCATCATTGGTTAACTTTGGTTACTGCTTAACTTTTGTTATTGTTTAGTACAGTAATCCATACAATTAATTATCTCTAGTTAAAGTCTAACATATGTTTGCTTCCCCTCTCTAATCACTAATCCTTATCCATAGATTAATGACTTTGTTTGCCTGAGTTGTATTTGCTTAGAAGCATTCTTTATCTGAGGTTTGTCATCCGAGATTGGAACATTCCTGCAATTACAACTCTACATATCTTCGTTTTTTATTTTAAATGAAGGATTCAAAGATTTATAAATGTATCGCAATTGAAGAGGGTTAAGAGAGGGGGTGTAGAAAATAGCCAGTAGTGTGAAATAGATTGTAGTTGTGTGACAATAAATGTAGAAGACATGATCAAGTTCGGGGTAAAAGAAATTTGACTAAATGCCATTGGGGGCTCATAGTATAAAGTAATATTTGTGCCATGGGTCATAAACATGTGTTGGGCATGATGAACCCACAAATTAGGGTTAAGACGAACCACAGAAATGTCATTTTGAGCAGAAACACCATTAACCATAAACAAGAAAATACAAAGGAAAATGGTAACAGAGTTAGCAGTAATAATAGCAAAAACAGCAGCAAGATTTTCAGGAGTCTGAGGTAATGAGGCCTGTTGCAGTTGTTGTTGAGCTTGATATGTAGTAGATTTAACCTGGCCCCAAGTGATGGGTGCGGGCGTGTCGACCTTGGAAGACGTACTTCCGTATTCAGATGAAAATTTAAATTCGGAATTGGATTGTGAAGGACCTGATGCCATGCCATGATACAGATAAACACAGCACACTGGAACCCACACTGCTTGTCGAGTAGAAGGATCTTCCACAGTGGTGTAACCGTGACCCTAGGTGATCTGTCAGTAAAAACTGTAAGAGCTTTAGAAATAGGATTTCGCACAAAAATGGAAGAAAAGGCCAGATTTAAAGTAGTAACCACTATTCTAGGATCCTTGGGTAAAGAATACAACAAGCTTCCCACATATTGAGAAAAGGCTGTCTGATATGATTCTGAAATCATTATCAAATGCTCATGTTCAACTTTTCTACGAGTAAAAGTTATGCTAATGAGATCTGGTCCTGTAAGATGTAAGGCTCATTTACGACCTTGTTAGGGATAACATTGTTCACCCTAACTGGTTTAGGTGAAATCATAACTATGAATCATAGTTAGTGTATGCAGCTTTAACTGTAAAATAGCAACTGTGGGTGTGGTTATGAAAACCATATAAAAGTAGCAAGGCTACAGCTTGCTCTCTCTCTCTCTGGCTTTGATGACCCCTGATTACTGCTTGGAAGCAAGACTGCATTGCTCGAACGGGAGAGACAACAACGGACTGATTTATGAGAACTGACAATAGGATATT
>BLBF01000016.1:44502008-44588779 GCA_015471245.1 Laticauda colubrina
CATTCTGTTTAGCTTGTCTACCTAACCCTGGTTGGGGAACCCAGGCTTAACAGACCTTTAATAATCAAATCCTCTAATGCTGATTGATTAGGACAAATGTTTCTAGGTGGAGTCGCTGACAAATTAATCCATTCATGAATGTTGGCTGCTTGCAGGGATGCATTAGAATAAAGACATCCCTTGGGTAAGGGTGTAGCGGGAAGAATAACTAAGCAAAGTCCTATTGTTAAGGATGTTATTCTGTCCACATATCAATGCTTAAACTTATTCAATATTTCTTGAAGGAAAGCATGTTCTTTGAAGATCAGTTAATACAACTAGATCTCCTGGTGATTGTGCTCCCTTCAAAGACTGAAATAAGGGCAACATATCACCAGTTGTAATGTAGAAGAATGGGCGTGCCCAATTAATAATACCAAGTAATTTTTGCCATTGTACTAATGCGTATGATTTCTGTACTTCTAATTCAGGAAGAATTGGAATGGAGGAATTGTACAAAATTCTATGTCCTAAGTAGGTATAAAGTTCTACCTTTTGAATTTTGTCTGAGGCGAAATACAATCCCTGTTGTGCCACAATATCAGTTAACTCTTTTAACAACTTAGATTCATCAAAATCCGGGGCTGCTATCAATATATCATCCATATAATGATAGACTAAATAGGAAGGAAATTTATTCCGAAAGGGTTGAAGGGCATTATCCACAAAATATTGACAAAGTGTAGGGGAATTAAGCATTCCCTGAGGCAACACTCGCCAATGATATTGTTTTGTGGGCATGCTATTATTAAAAACTGGGGCAGTAAATGCAAATTTTTCTTTGTCTTGAGGCTGCAAAGGTATAGTAAAAAAGCAGTCTTGAAGATCAACTGCCAATAATTTATAAAAATTAGGAATTAAGTTAGGATTTGGTAGACCACATTGTAAAGGACCCATGGGTTGGATACATTTATTAATTTCTCTTAAATCCTGAAGGAAACGCCATTTCCCATTTTTCTTTTTTATAACAAAAACAGGAGTATTCCAAGGACTTGTAGAAGGTTCTATGTGACCAGCAACCAATTGTTCTTGAACCAATTGTTGTAAAGCAGCGAGTTTTTTCCTTGATAATGGCCATTCCTCCACCCAAAGCGGCGTAGAACAGAGCCATTTAAGAGGAAGAGCCATCATCAAGAATCAAATGGGCATTAAGAAGAGAAAGGATATCACGGCCCCAAATATTAGTATGAATATCTAGAATGTATGGTTGTAGGAAAAAGGACTTACCAGCAGATGTTGTAATATTAATTTCTTGAACACTCTGCCAAGCAGCTGTAGAACCTCCTATTCCCCACAATGAAGAAACTGTCATTTTTGGCCAATGTACTGGTCACTGTAAAATGGAGATGATAGTCACATCGGCTCCAGTATCCAATAACCCTTGAAATGGTTGTTTATTAAGGAAGAGTATTAACAAAGGACGAGCGGAGTTCAGCTGATGAAGTAAGCCTACAGATAAAGAAGTTGATCCAAATCCTGCATCCCCACGATTACCTATACCAGGAGATGGAATTTCATATGGAAGAAGAAGCAATTGAGCAGCAGAAGAATTACAAGGAAGAACTTGAGGAAGATTCACCCAAATCTGAATCATGAGGATACCAGTGTAATCTGAATCTATTACCCCAGGCACAACAAAATAGCCCTTGTTGTGTGCAAAAGAACAAGGCAAAATTAAGCTAACTAATCCTGAAGGAAGAGGACTTTTAAATTGAGATGGAACTATTTTAACTTCCATGGGAAATTTAAACTCAATTTCCTCTTTAGTGAATGAATTGATCCCAGCACTACCGTCTGTGGCTGGGTAGGAGTGAGAGAGACTGCTGGAGGAGTCAGAGTGATGGGAAAGGCACGCTTTGGATTCTGGGTGGATGCCACACCCATTGGTAAGTTTCCCAACCAAAACCGACATTGATTGTCCCAATGAAATCCGTTTTTGCAAGTAGGGCACTTCTTAGAAGGATGATTCTGAGGCATAGAAGGTGTAGAACGACAGTCCTTCTGAAAGTGGCCAGGCTTCTTACACTTAAAACAGTTACCAATTGGTCGCTGTCCTTTCTGAATAGCAGCTGCTAACATATGCATTTTATAAGTTTGTGATCCAATATCCTGGCACACTTGCAGCATATCTACCAGAGTGTAACGAGCAGTAGCCTTTCATGGCTGTAAAGCTCTTTTACAATCTGCATTAGCATTTTCAATAGCTAACTGGCAAAGAGGTTCACCAGCAGCTTCCTGATGATCAAACTGCTGTCTCATTTCTTTGGACAGATGCTCAACAAAGTCAGCATAAGGCTCATTGGCATTCTGTTGAATGTTTGAAAAATTTGCTCTAGGTTCTCCAGCTTGGGGTACCTTAAGAAAAGCACGAAAGGCACATTCAGAAACAATAGTTAACGTATCTGGAGGAAGAACAACCTGAGTAGGAATTGTACCAAATGGTCCAGAACCAAATAGCTGCTCAATTGTTTATGCTCCTCCTCTTCCTAAAGCAGCAGCTTCAGCATGTCTCATATATTCACTCTCCCAAACCACATATTGCATGGATGTTAAAATCATGCGAAATATTTGCTTCCAATCTTCAGGGATCATTTTTTATTCCTTCTATAAATCCTCTTGTAAAATTACCAGTAACCCCATAGTCTGTAACTGCCTTTTCTAACTCTCTTAAGATCTGATAAGGCAGACCCTCCCATTCTGCTACTTGTAGTCCAAGCTGTGGCCCCTGATCAGGACAATATTGTACTAGACAAACAGACAGTAATTCTGCAAGCCCTGTTCCTGAGACAGAGGCATCCCTTTTACAAGTCTGTACCATTTTCTGAAAAGAAGACTGAATGATAGAGTCAGGAGGCTTTTGCCCTGTATCTGCAGGAGCTGAGGGAATTGAAGACATATATTCAGGTGAAGAAGGAGGACAAATGACAGCATTAGTATAACATGAGGTGGAGGTGTTAAAAGAGAAAGTTCATTGTGACCAAATTTTTCAATTGCATGTCTACATAAATGCTACATATGCAAAACTTCTATTTTTGCTCAAGGTTCAGTATACAATGTTTTTCCAATACGTTCCCAATCAGTTAATTTTAAAGACCCCTTTTCTGGGTACGATAGGCACTGAGCTGAAATCTCCTGGACCAGCCTTAAAAGCAAATACAACTCAGGCAAACAAAGTCATTAATCTATGGATAAAGATTAGTGATTAGAGAGGGGAAGCAAACATATGTTAGACTTTAACGAGAGATAATTAATTGTATGTATTACTGTACTAAACAGTAACAAAAGTTAAGCAGTAACCAAAGTTAACCAATGATGGAGGACAACTAAAAATGTATATAAAGGCAAGACTATACTCCAATAAAGTTCATCATGATTCAGTTGTTCATGATCAAACAACTCGACTGCCTCCTCATTACAACAGATTACCAAATTATATAATTGTTTAATTAATTAATTATCTCTGTAGAGTTGTAATTACAGGAATGTTCCAATCTCGGATGACAAACCTCAGATAAAGAATGTTTTCAAGCAAATACAACTCAGGCAAACAAAGTCATTCATCCCCACAAGTGGTCAACATTCATGAATGGATTAATTTGTCAGCTACTCCACCTGGAAACATTTATCCTTATCAATCAGCATTAGAAGATTTGATTATTAAAGGTCATAAATGAGCCTTACATCTTACAGAACATGAGCATTTGATGATGATTTCAGAATCATATTGGACAGCCTTTTCTCAATATGTGAGAAGCTTGTTGTATTCTTTACCCAAGGATCCTAGAATAGTAGTTACTACTACTTTAAAGCCGGCTTTTTCTTCCATTTTTGTGTGAAATCCTATTTCTAAAGCTCTTACAGTCTTTTCTGATGGATCACCTACAAGGGGTGTGGTTGTTTGGCAGATTCAACAACAATAGTATTCTAAATTTATTACCACGCAGACTTCAGCTTAATGTGCTGAGCTGGCTGCTGTGATTTTGGCTTTTATAATTGTTCAATGACCAACCTATTAACTTAATTGTTGATACTCAATATGTGTATTTCGCTATGCAATCTCTTCCCTGTTCTTATTGTGCTTTCTCTTTGGATATCCTTGTTTTTATCTTTAAAGAATAGTTTAGAAACTCGCTTGTATTCTTTGTATGTAGAACACATTCAAAGTCATACTCCCTTTACAAATGCCTTGACAGAAGGAAATCAGAAGGCAGATGAATCCTTAAAGGATGTTGCATCTTTGTTTGCTGATCCTGTTAATAGTCATTCTTATTTTCATCAAAAGGCCAAATCTCTTGCAAAGCAATTTAAAATTTCATCATCTCAAGCCCGGGATATTGTCCATGCTTGTCCAGCTTGTCAGCAACTGGCAGTTCCCTTTACAGTGGGTATCAAACCATGAGGAACCCAAGCTAATCAAATTTGGCAAATGGATGTAACTCAATTTTCAACCTTTAAGCCATACTGTCATCTTCATATGTCTATTGAC
Source organism: Laticauda colubrina (assembly GCA_015471245.1). Lineage (NCBI taxonomy): Eukaryota > Metazoa > Chordata > Lepidosauria > Squamata > Elapidae > Laticauda > Laticauda colubrina. The sequence continues at coordinate 44,506,534 of BLBF01000016.1, forward strand.
ACTTATTCACACTTCCTTTGGGTTACTGCTTCAAAACATGAACGTACTTCAGATGTTATTTATCATTGCCTATCCTCATTTGCTGTAATGGGTCAGCCTTCTCAGTTTAAAACTGACAATTGCCCCACTTATATTAGTAAGGAATTTCAAACCTTTTGTCAGAAATGGAATATTAGTGCATTTAAATATTAGAATATTTAGTGCATGGAATTCCTTACTCCAGGGTCAAGCTAAAGTTGAGCGAGCTCATCGTACTTTTAAGACATTGCTTCAGAAACAATTACAAACTGAGTCTGGCCCTTACCATCTGCAAAGATTCAAAATCTCACTGCTGTAGCATTATATACTTAGAATTATTTAACCTTTTTAGATTCTCCTGCAGACTCACCTGTTAATTTGCATTTTCAAACTACTGAATCTTTAGCAAGGCCTTTGATAAGTATCACCAAGCTCCAGATCCAACCTGGAAAGGCCCTACACCGCTGATCACCTAGGGTCACGATTACACCACTGTAGAAGATCCTTCTACTTGACACGCAGTGTGAGTTCCAGTGCACTGTGTTTGTCTATATCATGGCATGGCATCAGGGCCTTCACAACCCGATTCCGGATTTCAATCTTCATCTGAACACGGAAGTCCGTCTTCCAAGTTCGACAAACCCGCAACCCATCACTTGGGGTCAGGTTAAATCTTCTACATATCAAGTGCAACAACAACTGCAGCAGGCCTCATTACCTCAAACTCCTGAAAATCTTGTTGCTGCTGTTTTTGCTATTATTACTGTTAACTCTGTTACCATTTTACTTTGTATTTTCTTGTTTATGGTTAATGGTGTTTCTGCTCAAAATGACACTTCTGTGGTTCGTCTTAACCCTAATTTGTGGGTTCATCATGCCCAACACATGTTTATGACCCATGGCACAAATATTACTTTATACCATGAGCCACCAATGGCATTTGGTCAAATTTCTTTTACCCCTAACTTGATCATGTCTTCTACATTTATTGTCTCACAACTACAATCTATTTCACACTCCTGGCTATTTTTTACACCCCCTATGCAATTGAATTCTGTCCATTGGCATTACTTGAAAATTAATCAATTTACAAGGGGTCTGTGTTTCTGTTGTCACGCTAAATAGACTTGGCTTCATAAATGGTCTGATTATGCTCAGCACATATTAAAAAACCTAGGGAATTATAGTTATTGTTCTGACTATTATTGGTTGTCAGGTACCTTTAATTCTTCTTTGCATGGAATTAATATAGCTCCTAGTATGTATCCTGACAATTTTCGTATTTTTAATGCCTCTGATCAATCTAATACAGGTTCGATATGTGCTGGTTGGCAGTTTAAGGATCCTAATATGTGGTTCTTTTTTGATAAATATACTATTAATGTTCATCCTCAGAATTATCAATGTGCATCCGTATGTTATTTTACTCTACTTGTTCAAATAGGTATGCTCCCATCAACTTGACAGCGGCATTCCTCTCTGGGGCCTACATGTAATGATGAAGTCATTATTGACACACAATATATTGTCTTCTGGTTCTACATTTGGCCATGCATTGACAGGAGCCATTAGAGGAGTCCTTACTCTAGGCTCTTATCCTGGCATTATTGCTCAAGAAAACAGACAATCTATTCTTGGTCTCACCTGCAGACTTGAAAAATCCATCAATGCTTCCGCTGCTTTTATTTGTGATTTACAGCATGAAATAGAAGACTTAAATTAAGATGTCTTAAAGCAGCATTTTGGCATAGACTATCTTTTAGCCGATCAGGGAGGGTTCTGTACGTTAGTTGGACACCATGGATGTGATGCACATTTTTATTCTTTGAATAAAACTATTGAGGATGAGCTTGCCAATTTACAATCATACATTCAAAATAATATCCATGCTCATTATTCACCTTTTGAGTGGCTAACCAATTGGCTCACTGATTGGTCTTGGCTAAGACAGTTTTTCTTTTATGCTATAATTATTATTACTGTACTAATTGCAACCTGTTGTTTTATTCAGTGTCTTCCAAATTTATTCACATTGTTTTGTCCCACTTCCCCCTCTCTTAACCCTCTTCAATTGTGATACATTTATAAATCTTTGAATCCTCCATTTAAAATTTAAAATAAAAAACGAGGATATGTAGAGTTGTAATTGCAGGAATGTTCCAATCTCGGATGGCAAACCTCAGATAAAGAATGTTTCCAAGCAAATACAACTCAGGCAAACAAAGTCACTAATCTATGGATAAAGGAGGATTAGAGAGGGGAAGTAGACATATGTTAGACTTTAACTAGAGATAATTAATTGTATGGATTACTGTAGTAAAAAGTAATGAAAGTTAAGCAGTAACCAAAGTTAACCAATGATGGAGGATAACTAAAAATGTATATAAATGCAAAGACTATACTCCAATAAAGACCATCATCATAATTCAGTTGTCCATGATCAAACAACTTGACTGCCTCATCATTACAACACCAAAAAACATCTTGGACTAAAGAGAGTTGCTTAAAAAAGGATAAATGTTGCATTTACAAAAGAAAGACATTCACAATTCAGTCTTTTCTGGATTCAAAATTGTAAACCCTCAAAGAGGAATAATAAGGATAATAGCAGAAATGACCCATCTTGGATTAAGGGAATTCATATTGGTTTAGGTAACCTTTTTGATTCCTTTCTGTTTGTTTAACGTATGAAACAGCTATAGTGTTAACATCCTTTGTGGTGTTAGTTCCAGCACAATTGCATAGCAGCTTAGTCGCAATATATATTGCTGTATCATCATTTTTGGTACATGTTGAATTATTGTCAATGGGTTTCAGTAGTTATTGATAAGTATCATTTGAGCTAATCATGCCAACTTAGATGTTCATTCCAAATAGAGTTGTGTTCTAACTTTGACCACAACTTATGAAAATGGAAATTTATAGAGATGATTTTGAAGACCACATGAATTGTTTGTTAAAAATTACAGAACCTGGAAAGTTCACTAATGTAATTATGGCATTTAAATGTTATCTGGAATTTCACTGAGTGAAACGATATCCTATAATTATAAATACTACATATACCCACCTGATATTTTTTTGATGAACTGGACTTACTGGTTTCAAGGAAGCAAAGCATCCCAATAAATGATTATATAAAAGGAACAAATGCATAAAATAGATTAACTCAAGCCCAAATCACTTTCTAGAGAGTATACTAGATATTGATATGGATACATTAGGAAAAATGTGAAAGAAGCATTAATTTGAATGTGTGCAGGGGTTTCCTTTAATTAAGTATACATACTAATACAGGAATTTTGAAATTATTTGCAGACAGAAACTGAATGAAATGGAAATTGGTAGATATCTCCTTGGTAGATATATTTCCATTTTTAGGTGGTGATATATATGGAGATAATTTGGGTTGAATTTAGTCAAAACAGAAACCAATGGACATTAAGCTTGCGATACTTTATTTTTCTGATTGATTTCACCTGGCTAGATCTAAGAATGCTTTAACTGGATCCAATTTATAATGTGTAATGTTAACTGTACATTACACCCATTGAGTTCAGTGGACATTCTGCTGAACATGCAGTATATGTATTAGACTGTTGTGCAAATAAAATATATAACAAAAATAGACTCATCAATGAGTGATGAGAATATGACTACTTACACTGTATTAGAGTAAGATGTATACCTTCTGAAACTCTGTGATGGTTAATAATTCATCTCCATTTTCAGGATGGAGCATTTCCTTTTTAATTTATCTCTAAAAGAAACTGATTTTCTGTCAGCAAGATATTTATTTAACAATTTGTTAGTCACCAAAATACCAAGAACTCTTGGGAGACTAACAAAAATCACCCAGATATGATGTATGAGACCTACATTGATGAGATGTGATTAATTATTTGGCATGTACATGTGTATTTCTATGTGTATGAGAAAGAAATGAAAGAAACATATATAACAATATAAATCAATGTTGATGATCCAAGCTCTGTAAAGGAATACTTGGAATACTCATCTCTAATGATCTAAGTGCTAGAGCCAACTGTAACTACATAGCCAAAGAGGCATTAACAGTTGTTAACCTAATCCTTTATAGCTTTTTCTCTGGTAATATCACACTACTAACTAGTGCATACAAAACATTTGCTAGACCAATACTCGAATACAGCTCATCAGTCTGGAACCTACATAACATACCTGATATTAGCACAGTTGAGAAAGTCCAGAAATATTTCACCAGAAGAGTTCTCCACTCCTCTACTCATCGCAGAATACCTTATGCCACCAGACTTGAAATTCTAGACCTAGAAAACTTTGAATTACACCACCTTCGGTCTTATCTAAGGATGGTATATAAAATCAATGCAATGACTTACCTGTCAATGAATACTTCAGCTTCAACCATAACAACACAAGAGCACACAATAGATACAAACTCAGGTTAATCGCACCAAACTTGATTGCAGGAAATATGACTTCAGCAACAGAGTGGTCAATGTCTGGAATACTCTACCTGACTCTGTGACTCTATGACTCAAACCCCAAAAACTTTAACCTTAGACTGGCTAATATTGACCTCATCCCTTTCCTAAGAGGTCTGTAGGGGATGTGCATAAGTGCACCAATGTGCCTACCATCCCTGTCCTGTTTTTTTTTTCTTATATGTACCCATTTCATGTATCCATAACTATGCATATACTTATACCTATTATCTTGTAAGCGATTGACAAATCGAAATGAATAAATAAAAAATAAATTGTGTTTTAAACACCCTTGAGCTCACGCCCATTAACAGACATCTTTTAGTCATGCAAGAAATTTCTAAGAAATAACTGGGTAATTTATTTCTGAACAATTTATTTCTATCTTGACAAACAAGTCCATTGGGAGTCTATCTCTCATCACTGTTGATGGTCTTGAAGATTTTCTGTTAGCTTAAATTAGGTTTTCTAGTAAGTAGATGATATTTTTTACATAAAGCACAATTCAGGTGCTTTAAAGGAGACTTTCAACCCAAAACATTTCAATCCTGCCAATAAAAGGACTAAGTGAAGCAAGACTGAGAATTTCTAAGCATATTTTTTAAAGCAAATTGCTTTTTATCAAAAGCAACAAGGCACTAAATCCTTCTATATCAAATCCTTATTGCATTGCAGTTTGTGAATATAATTGTTTAATGCTAATTATACACTCAGACAAACTTTTCTCCCCATCCCTTGTTTCCCAGTTCCTGCAATTCCAAACAGGTTCACCAATTTTGCGGTTTGCTACAAAATAAGAAGAGTTGTCCTAGTTGATAGACCATCTAATCCAGCATACTTGGATTACAGCAGGGATGAAATGCATTCAGGAAAATCAGAAGCATGGGTAAGAGGATGATAATACAAATAAATAGGGAATATTTAAGAAATACTGTCTTTGACTCCTGTAAACAGCTGTTGTGATTAGAAGCCTTTGACAATATGATTTGCCATGAATTTTGTATTCCCCATTTAAAACTACTCTGGCAGCATATTATGTCATCTGACATCAACCAATTTTATAGTTCACTATACATTATGTAAACAAAAACCTCCTTGTGATTCTCTTTTCATGTAGTTTCAGGGGATGTGCCCAAGTTTTAACATTGTGAGACAAGAGAAAAATTCTTAGTATATATTTTCTGCAGCATCCATGATTTCACATACCTTTCTCATACCTCTGAAGTTCCTGATGTCTTCTGAGCGTGGTTGTCTTCTTGCAGATGTTTTATTACCAAACTACATAACATCATCAGTGCTAAAAGAGAATGGAGTTTGCTGAAATTTTATTCTACTAGGGGCTTGCCCTGTCAATCTTGGTGGGAGTGGTCTTGGTGATTCCTTGATTAGGCAGTTAGCTTGTTTGTCTAAGTTGGTAGTTCCCTATTTTTACTTCTTAATCTTGGTGGTTATCTCTTCTAAGTGAGGAAGTGCTTTGGAATTTTTGCTTTCTTTTTCATTGTCTTTTGAATGGTATATAAATATTGTTTATCACCCTTCCCAACAAGGATGTAAGTGATGCTTGATAAGTGGGGGAGGAAGTGCAGGATTGAGAAAGTGGCTGGAAAACTGTCACAAACTGTTGAAAATAAAGATCATGTTTCTTTCCCTCAGGAGTCATGGGTCCCACATTTTGGACACATGCCGTAAATTAGCCCTTTGATCAAAAAAATATTGTCTTATGATGCACTGTTTGTTCGGTTAAAGGTCATGACAACATGTATTTTAGTAGTATGTAGATTGCTCGTTTGGCAATTAAACTATCTCTTTCTAATGTCAGGTATTCTCGCTGTACACTTCTGCATAGAAACCATAGACACCATTGAAGTAATCTGGCAAATTTCAAATACTAAAGGGTATTTATTTGAAGGCAAACTTCAAACCATATTTTTTTCCATCATCCACTCTATTAACAAATAAGCTGTTACACATGCAGTAGCTTTAAGGCTGCATTTGGTATACAGAGGGAAATGGTAGACAAAGCCATTCTATCAGCTCTGCAGAAATTAGTAGCTATCTTATGTACCCATTGTCTATAAGTTGATGGTACGTTCCTGATGACTGTTATTTGGAAGCCATGAAAATAAGTGATTTTAATAATGTTCACCTCCATCCTCCATCTTCCATTACAACTTTAGAAACTGCTCTTCCTCAGTGGCAGCCGGGAGAAAAGTAGCTTCACGTGGAGAGGAGATGGGTTAAAACCTACTTTCCTTTTGATCAGGAAATGAAATCTTATTGTTCCTAGTAGAATAAAGTACTTCATGATGATAAAAGAAAACAGCTGTAGTGAGGCACCATGATTATTCAGATCACTGTGTTCTTTTAAGAATTATTTTTACTTTTTTTCTTTTCTGTCTGCTTTACATTTCTGTAGCTATTTAATCAAGTCACTGTGCCATAAAGTAACTTTATCCCCAAGCCTGTACTTTCTTTTTACATAAAACATTTTCCTCTTCTATTTTTTTCTTTTCTAATAACATGTTTCCAGTTTCACTGGCACTACCTGACACAGGGAAGAAAAATGTGATTTGAATATTTCATATATTCTTTTTTGAGTTTTCCTTCTCTAGTCCCCCATCTCTCTTTTCTTCTTCTGTGCATTTGAATCAGAATAGGGAACAACCATAGGAGCATAGCAATAAAGTTCCTTTTTTTTCTATTTTATGTTCCTAATAGTTTTCCAAAAAGATATGAAGCATGATCTTTATTTTCTCAATTGTAACTACTGGAACCTAAAGAAGTGTCATGTTGCTATATATTGCAGAACCCTAGAGATATTTTTCTCTGAGCCTGAATTTCCATGAGGATAATTTATTAGGAAAGGGTCTTAGACAGTAGGCAATAATTTAGCACAGGTCGCAGGATGGCTGGTGGTTTCTCATTGGGAGAAAATGGGATAAACTGCTTCCTTCTTTGGAATAACTGAATAACAGCCCTCAGGTTGTTTTTTTTTGTGTCTGGCTAATGGGTCTTTTGTCTGTTGTACAACATCCACACAGGGATGGGACACTAATTGTATGGCCATTGCAAAAAACACTTCTTGTACATCTATTTATAGTAAATATGGCAATTCTGAAAAAAATCTTTCAAATATTGATGCAGGCAATGCATGAAGTGTACCAAGAAAAACATCCTACAATATTTTGAGCTTGTATTTATTCAGAGGCATTTTGCTCATTTTGAGGTATAAATCTGATTAAACATGAAAAAGCAATGTACATAATGCAAATCTATTTCCTGATCCTTTTTCACAAAGACACATTAATCATTGACCTGGCTTTTGTGTATCTTATTTAAATAAATAAATCTGAAAAGCTCCCATTATAACACTCTTATCTCTTCAGAAAGGATTTTCAATTATATGTAAATTAATCTAATAATACCAGTCATGAGGACTAAGAAGGAAACTTAACCTTATCTATGAGTTGAAATTACTTGTTTGCAACTCTGCTCAGTCCACTCTCATATTCCCTGCTTCCAGCATGACATAGAAAGTCAATCCTCTTAAATAGGGGTTCCCAAACCTGTGGGCTGTGACCCACTTGTGGTCCATGAGGGGTTTGCAACTGGGCCACAGAAATGGCCGGTGAGTGCATGCACATGCATCTTTACTTGCATGAGCAGTGGGCAAGTGGGAAACACATTTAAATGACTAGCAGGCAGGCATGCACACCACTCACCCAAATAGAGTGGTGTGCATACGTACACTTGCTAGCCTCTCAAGTGGAACCATCCCTTCTTTCTCCCACTGCTAGTCCTCAGAGTCAGAAATATTGAAGAATTCCACTTTAAAACTGTGATAATGGGACTACATTTTACTGCATCATTTTATGCATCAATTTATGTTTCATAAAAGAGTAATATTTGGGACTTTAGGAGATTTCTAGCAGAAATTTAGTGTCTTCAAATCAGATGAAGAATAAGCATAATTTAAAGATGCATACTTTTTGATAAATGAAGAATAGGGATGGTATGTATAAAAGGTTTGGTATGCAGATATGCTGATGCAGATGTCCCATGTTACTTGAAATCCTGAAAACTGCTATTGTAAAAACAGCATGGTTAAAACCAAACCAGAAATACTAAGGGAAAAGTAGAACCATGCCTTGTCAATTTGTCAGCTCCTATTGTTAATACCATCTTTCAGATGAGGAATCTTATATTTAAAAATTAAAAAACAAAATTACACAGTCAGAGTTTTTTGTATGTTTTTGTTTGTATTGTCTAAGGGTAAAGAACATATAAAAGGAAAAAAATCCCCATGATGCATTCAAAGATACATGTCATTAGATTGTCACACATTCTAAGATACATGTCATTACATGTCACACATTCAAAGATACATGTCATTAGATTATAAGTTTATACCCCAGCCCACAAGCTCTCAAAACTTAAATGGACTAAATTTGAGTCTCTAGATATATTGTCTTCCACAGCTTTAGGTTCAGCACATCTAAAAACATTCATTAAAATGTTCTATTATAGAATATTCTTATCTATAATTATCCCTGGGAGTGATAGATTTATTGGTTGACTATTTACCAAAATCATTGATTTGTTAGAAGAGGGTAGACAATATTTTTTTCATTTATTCTGATAGCTGTAGAACAAATCTAAGTGCAACATTTGTGTTATCTTGCTAACTATATGATGTACCAGGGAATGAGATAACTGCATTTCATGTTTCATTTTACTCCTAATATGCCCAGAACCACCAATAAAAGACTACCATAATCATTCCAAGGGCTAAATGATGGGATTCTTGGTCTTAAGATGCTTCCTAAGGCTTTTTAGAAAAAAAAAATACCATTATAAATTGATTTTGTTATATAAAGGATAGCAATTATTCATTGGTTCTCTTTTTTTTTTCTCTGCATGTGTTAACCCCATATTATCTGATTTCTATTGAAAATAGGCTCAGGATAGGCTGAGTATTCTCAAGACTCAGCTCTTTATAAAAATAAAAAAGTCCTGCGGAATAAAATGACTGTTCAGTTTGTATTGGATATATCTCTTGACGGAAATTGGATAGATTCTATCTCAATATTATCCTCAAGTGGTTCAATACTTCATTGTAAAAAGAAAAAAGATTTACCTGGCAGTCTCTTCCACCTCCATATTCAAAGATTTTATAAAAACACACAACCTATGGAATTCCAAATTTAATTATAATGGATACTGTATTTATGAAAGGCAAGTCTTTTAAAAGTTCACCACTAGCAGAGGCACCGCTTTATTCTTAGAAGGCAATAAAATGACTCTTTCCATGACTTAAAACAAGTTCATGTGTTGAAAAATGAGGAAGAAATATTGCAGCTCCTAAAAGATTATTAATTTTACAATTATTATGTTTACTCATGGTATAAATTATTTTGCTGCTTTTTATTTCTGTACCTTGACATTAACACACTGTAGGACACAAATGTGTTTTGTATCTTAAACATGTTGGCAACACTCTTTTTCTTAATTATTTTTATCCAAAATTAAGTACTCATTTTTATCCAAAATTAAGTACTATCATCAATGATTAATATGCATTGCAGGATCAAAGATACCATAATAAAGTGCCCAGAGAAAATAAACCATAAACTTATAAATGTTCCATTAAACCATAGCTTTTTCAAAACTGTTTCTGAGAGTTCATTAAGTAAGCAAATAGATTTACTGAGGGCATTATTTGTAAATAGATGTAAATAGCTAAATCATTTCAAGTTTTTTTTACAAATTCAAATTACAAATCTTACAAAGAAGGATGCACCAGAAAAGACTTAAATAAAGAATAGCTATCATGTCCACCACCACCACCCTCCATAGAAATGTGAATATAACCCTGTAATGTACTCACTCCAAAGTTGGAATTTCATATTTCCCAGAACATATAAAGTTTAGATTGTCAGGGAGAAAATCCATGTGGTTGCCAGGAGTTAAAAATGATTTGGAATGTAATCACTATCAAAAAAAGAATGTTGGAACGTATTGTTTACTTGCCAAGGGATTTGGCTAGGCGCGTTGGAAAACCCAGTGATGGATAAGATTGCCATAGTCTAAATAAAGCCTCATATGGTATTTCTATTATTTAACAAAGGATCTTCTTTCTAATCAGAAAAACATTGCCAATTGATTTAAAACTAACAGGAGGTTTAGAAGAACTAAAAGTAGCATCTGTTTCCACTAGTCTCTTGCATTCTGAAAAGTACTCTGGTCATCCCTTCTGTCAAAATCCTATCACTTCCTCTTATTTTCTATTAGTTCAGGGATTAGTAATGTTTCTCTTCCCTCTCTCTTATAATAAATGCAGAAGAAGTTGCTGGTGATACAAACTGAATGAGTTTTAATACCTTCAGCTATTTTTTTTAAAAAAAATTATGATCTGGAAAATAAATAGGTGATGCCTAAGAATCTTCATGCTTCTGACTTAACCCTTATTTCCTGTTCCTGAAAATAAGTTATCTTAATCAATAGTTTTGAGTAGCTACCATTTTAGAAGCATGATCCTGAGTCCGTGAAAATAAAGCTAAAGGTTCTCATGAACAGAGCCCCTAAGATCTGTTTTGATATTCAGAACATTCCACAAATCATGCTATTGACCAAAGTGTTCTGTATGTAACTTGGTAGGTTCCAAGTTTCCCCTTCTGATTGGCTGAAAAGGCCACTCGTGGATTGGTTATTTAAGAACCAATCCGGGAAGCCTGCCAAATGGCGGGAACAGTCAAAAGAGTGTCATTGGCCACAAGCCGCAGGCAAGCCGCTATAAAAAAGGCTGCTGCGGCTTGGGCTCTTGTTCCGTATTCTATTGCCTTGTAAGTTAAATAAAATACTTGTTGTTTGGAACCTGGTCTCACACGCTTCTTTCTGGATGGAACACTGGTGATGAAGGTGGGATTGTCGTAGAAGGGTGAGACTGAAGCATGCGGCGATCTGAACTGAGCGAGAGAGATGGCCGATAACAACGCACTGCCCGCACCATTCAATCCTGATGAGGAGGATTGGGAATCGCTTTCTTATGTTTTTAGAAAGCAACGAGATGGAGGAAATCTCAGACCAAAGAAAGAGGGCTGTCTTCCTGACACACTGCAGACCGGCCGTTTTTAAAATGGCGAAGGCATTGGCGAAACCCAGATATGTCAAACAGATGACTTGGTCTGACCTGAACAGAATGCTCTGAGAACACTATGCACGGGTGGTCTCGAACTTAATAAAAAGGCACAAATTCTATAAGAGAGACCAGAAGAAAGGTGAAACGGTCGGAGATTTTGTAGCAGCTTTGAGAGGAGGAGCCTGCGAGTTCCAGAACATGGATGAAGCCATGAGGGACCACGTAGTCTTCAGTCTGAAGGACACTACCCTTCAGACCAAACTCCTGAACAGGCCAAACATAACCATGGCCAAGGCCATTGCAGAGGCAATCACTGCTGAAGCAGCAAAGAAGTCAGCAGCTCAGATGAAGATGAAGACGTCCATAGACTCCATTCAGATAGGAATGGTATGAAAAGAAGAGGAATCGGTGGGAGTTTCAATGTGCAGGTTGCGGAGGCAACCATCCACGAGCTAAATGCAGGTTCCTCAACGCAATATGCAGGGCTTGTAATAAAAGGGGGAATATCGAAAGGGTCTGCTGCAACAAAAAGAGCTATAGTCCAAAAAGACGAGGCAGCACCCCCCCCCCCCCAGACATGAAGAAAGACAAGCCGGCAGCAGATGGAACCATAGCAAAAGAACCAGTGACAGGGAAGAAACACATCAGACAGTCACCATCGACAATGCCAGGGCGAAAATGGGAAGAAGGTTCGGATAGAGGTGACCATCGAGGGGAGGCCCTGCAAAATGGAAGTTGACTCAGGGTCATTCCTTTCCATGGTATCCTGGAATACCATCTGGCGCCTGATACCGAACATTAAACAGAAAGAACTACAGAAACAAAGACTGGTTTTAAAAGACTACCAGGGAAATTGAATTCTGGTAGTATGCCTTGGAAATTTCCTTGTCAAATTTAAGAACCACGCTGAAATCTTGCCTCTGACCATCATCGACTGTGATTGCCCTAGTCTGCTAGGGATCGAATAGTTCGCGCCCTTGGGAATCAGGATGACTGGGATCAACACATGACTGGGATCACATCGACACAGCCAACTGGGAGGAGAGCCTGTTACAAGAAATCCAGGATGTTTTCAACGGGACTCTAGGCACGTACAAGGGGACCCCAATTTCATTTAGCCTAGATCTGAAAATAGCCCCCATCCGTTTAAAGGCCAGATGCATCCTGTTTGCGTTAAAACCAAAAATTGATGAACAACTGAATAAATTGATATCTCAAGGGGTTTTAGAGCCAATCGCCCATGCAAGGTGAGAAACACCTATTGTCACACCGGTGAAGCCAGATGGGTCGGTGCACATTTGCGGAGAGTATAAAGCAACCCGAAACTATGTGCTCCAACAAAGCACATACCCAGTACTGGTATTGCAGCATTTACTGGACTCACTAGGGGAAGGAAATTTTTTTGCGAAGCTTGATCTCGCACAGGCATATCAACAACTATCCATTGATCCCATTACCACAGAGGCACATACTATTGTAACACATAGAAGGGCATTAAAGTGTAACCGTCTCCAATTCAGCGTTAGCGTTGCCCCAGGCGTGTTCCAAAGCCTCATGGAACGCCTTCTAAACAGAATCAAAGGTGTTGTCCCTTACTTTGAGGATATACTGATTTCAGCAAAAAATGACAACCAGTGAGAAACCAGATTAAGAGAAGTCTTAACAAGATTTAGAAAAGCAGGCCTCAAAGTAAAAAGAGAAAAATGTGAATTAGGCACCAACCAGGTTGAGTTTTTGGGCTATTTAATCGATCACCCCACCGAAAAAAAAGTGAAGGCTATCAAAGACGCTCCTAGACCCAGGAACAAAACTGACCTTCAAGCATTCCTAGGCCTCATAAATTTTTACAACGTGTTCCTACCCCATAAGGCAACCATAGCAGAACCCCTACATCAACTGCTAGATAAAAAAACTACTTGGACATGGGACCACCGGGAACAGAAAGCTTTCCAGGGTATTAAAGATCTATTAATGTCCAACACCATTCTCATCCAGTATAGCAATACCCTGCCCTTGACGGTGACCTGTGATGCATCGCCTTTTGGGGTCGGCGCCATCCTGAGCCACAAGCTACCAGACGGCAGAGAGACACCGGTCGCCTTTTACTCCAAGACGCTCTTCAAGTCGGAATGCAATTACAGCCAACTCAACAGATAAGCCCTCACAATCATTGCTGGAGTCAAAAGGTTCCATGAGTTCCTTTACAGTAGAACTTTTTCAATAATAACCAATCACAAGCCCCTTCCTGGAATCCTAGCAGACAACAAGCCAACGCCGAACATTCTGTCACCTAGAATGATGAGGTGGTCTGAGTTCCTCGCTGCCTACTCCTACACGTTGATTCATCAACCCAGCAAAGCCATCACACATGCCGACGCCCTGAGCCGCTCCCCACTGCCTGTCACAGAAGACGACCCTGCTCCAACTACCTCCATACTTCAGCTTGAGACCTGCCTGGACCTACCACTTACTGCGGCGGACGTCGCGAGATCCACAGCCAAAGACCCTTTGACAGCATGCATATTAAATTGGGTAGGTAAAGGCTGGCCGGAGGAGAACAAAACTGAGACTTTTAAGCCATTTCGCACCTGACAGACTGAAGTGTCTATAGAAAAAGGTTGTATTTTATGGGATGACAGGATGGTTATACCAAACGGTCTCCAGGAGGATGTTCTGTGCATGTTGCATGAGGGACACCTGGGCATAGTCAAAATGAAAGCCCTGGACAGGAGTTACATCTGGTGGCCAGGAAAGCCCTGGCCAAAATGAAAGCCCTGGACAAAGACATTGAACGTTGGGTGGCAGCATGTACCACGACTGTCAAAAATCGAGGCCTACCCCCCACAGGCACCAGTCAGAGAATGGGAAACTCCCCGGGGTGCATGGTCTAGACTACATATTGACTTTGCTGGGCCGACAAAGGGGAACACCTTCCTAATAGTTGTGGATGCCTACTCGAACTGGTTAGAAGTCATCCTTATGGCTTCCAGAAGTACCGAGGCAGTTATGAAACAGCTAGACAAACTTTTCACTACACATGGGCTGCCTGATGTACTGGTGTCAGATAATGGGCCCCAGTTTACAGTGTTATCATTCGTACAGTATCTGGCTGTCCAGGGTATCCCACATGCTTTAACTGCGCAGGCCCATGCGGCTGCGAATGGCAGGGCTGAATGCATGGTTCGGTACACTAAGGAGGGCCTAGATAGAATGGACAAGGGGGATGTACAAGACAAACTAAACCGCCTACTAACCTTGCAGCATATTACCCCTAGCAGCACAACCAACAAAAGCCCAGCAGAACTCCTAATGGGTAGGAAACTATGTTCCTACCTGGACAGATTGCACCCCACTTACACCTGGGACAAACCCCATGATTCCTCCAGCAAATACTGTATGTTTGAAATCGGCGACCTAGTCTATGCCAAAAACCTTACCGGGGACCCATTGTGGCTTCCAGCCACGATCACCCAAATTACAGGCCCCCGGTCTTACCAACTACTCTTAGACGATGGTAGGGAATGGAAGCAGCACATAGACCAGCTTCGTTTCCGCAACCTCGAATGAAAAAACACTATAGAAACAAAAATAAGCCATGATAAAAAGGGCTGTTGCGGCTTGGGCTCTTGTTCTGTATTCTATTGCCTTGCAAGTTACATAGTTGTTGTTTGGAACCCTGTCTCATGCGCTTCTTTCCAGATGGAACACAAAGGATGCTATTCCTATCATGTACCTCCTTTTTCACTTCTGTTGCTATTGGATAAAGGCAAGAAAAAGGATGAGGTTGGGACTGGAAAGCTAGCTTTTCAAGATCTCAATTCAATTCATGTTAATCAGCTGATAGTCCTGCCTCAACTGCCTGCAGATCCTTATGTAGTGATTCATCTGGTCACTCTGGAGCAGGTCATTGTCCACTTCCTTGTTTGAGTATGACCTCACTGTGACACTACGGAAGCAAAGGACTGCAGTTAGTCAACACTATTGCTTTTTAAACAATGCCTGTCCGATCTCTCATGACTCAAAAACTTTCTGTTAATCCTGCAAGATATCCCAGATAAGATGCACACCCAGTAATACTACTTCTATCTTTAGTGCAGTTATATTAACAAAACCTTGCAAGACTGAAGGTCCCTTCCTTTCCTTTTATTCTGGAAAACTAGGAAACTCCCTCCTGTCTCCCAAAGATATTCCTACATACTGTTATATATTCTTCAAAATAAAGGAATTACTGCTTGGGATTTGCTTAGACACATACCAGCTTTCAATTTCGTGTTGACATATGCTGTATATATTTTACATCCTTTAAAACAGAATTTATTTTGAGTTCTAAGGAAGTTGTCAGCTGGGACAGAGATACCCTAAGGCACCAGATTGTCCTTCTCTCTTCCAAAGTACTTTAAATGATTATGAGTTGCTATGTATACAGAAAAAACTAAATTAAGCCCAACATGAATAATCTATAATTATTCAAAGATGCAAAACAGTGTACTGTACTAATGTCAAGGCATGGAAATACAAAAGCAGCAATATAATCTGTACCATAAGAAACTCACTGTAATCTCTGTAAAATTAATAACTTTATAAGGGCTATAATATTCCTTCCTCATACATGAGCTTGCTTTTAGTAATGGAAAGAATTGTTTTATTGCCCTCTAGGAATAAAGTTGTGCCTCTAGTAATGGGAAACCTTTAATAGAGCAGAATAGAATTTAGCTATTTAAGACTTCATATTTATCAAATTTTATGATAAAATATTTGGTTTCTTAAATGTCTAGAACTTCAGCTACAGTACATATTAAGAAAGGCAAGATGGGAACACATCAATCAGAACCATAGTAAAACAATCTGTTTTAAATATTGGTTCAAATAATCAGATTTTATTAGCTGCCCTCGAATATACTGGGATACTAAATGGTTATATCAATTGAACCACATTTTGTTTGAATACCACTTACATTCTTATATTTTAAAAGCATAACTATTTTATATGAGCAATAATTATCCACAAATTGGAAAATGAGCTATGTACAGAATCTATTTTAATTCCTATTATGAACTTAGAAGACATTTCTGTGTAAAGATTATTTTTCCATACTTCCAATCCTACATGAATATTATGATGAAACATCACTGTATTCTGAACATTCTAAACTTTAAATGATTTGACATTAAAATAGTGCATATCTTTTCTCAATCAACCATGGTCGTGTTATAAGTGCTGTTTAATTAAATCTCATAGAATGTCATGTGCCTATGAAATGTTACATGATTATCTCCAGTGATCAGTTGAGGTGCTGATGAATGAAAAGATTAATTTCTCATTGCTATGATTTTTATGATCATCAAGAAATTTCTTTTTCGCCAGTGCTTCATCCTACACTGAATATGACATTAAAATGAGCAATTTAGTTTCAATGTACGAAAGAGAGTATTTAACAAATTTAAGTGCCACCGATGCTTCAGTTCACAAATTCAGGCCTCTAGCTGAATTAATTAATGCAGCCTGGAAAAGAATACAAGAAAAAGAGGCTATTGATATAAAACTGAAATGGAACAAAAATGTCAGGAAAAAACAGATGTGGTAACATATGGTTGATTGCAAAAATATTATTTTAACCACCTTTGAAAGGTATTAACTAATTAAAAATTCAAAGTCAAATTAAATACTTGTTAATAAATCTCATCATAGACCATGTAAAATATCAAGAATATAGATATAATTTTTAAATATTACAAATTTAATTATTGCAAAATAATGCGTCTTTAATATGAACTTGTGCTTGGTGGGTAATAAAAACATTTTGTTGTTATATAAATACAATATCTATTACAATATATTGTTGGTGTTTTTCAAGTGAAATGGGATTAAATTTTATTATTGTTCTACTTTGAAGTTAACCTTTCATGGTGTAGTTTATTATTTTATTATTGTACATTAGAATGGTTTTATAATCTTCTTGATACTATTAAATGGGTTTCATATTTGTTTTATAATGAATTGGAATGTTAACAACTAGGTTCCAACACTTTTGCTTTTCACACTTGTATGGTTATCTCATACAATATTTGGGAAGTTTTCCCTCTTTCATGTTCTTGATCCCTTTTCTTGGACTACAATTACTTCAATTCCACACTATATTGCAATTCCTATAAAAGATTTGTAAAGGAGTGTATATTTGTACATGGTGTTTGGCTATGATAGGTTGGCTCCTCTGGTTCTATCGAGTAGTATCCCTTAGCATTTCCCAATTCTTTCATTAGCCAGCAATCAGAAAGGCTAGTCTTTCTGGACAGTGCCATTACCATCCTTTATTGAGAATTCTGATCTCTGCATCTTTCTCCAGAAGGAACCAACTTCATATAGTGAGACAAGGTCATTCATTCATTCATTCATTCATTCAACTTATACTCTGCCCATTTTCCGATTTCAGGTTCTTATCTGAGGAACTGCCTCATCTAAATGGGGTAAGCCTGCCTCATTCGTTCAGGTAGAAGAAACATGCTATAGACTCCATTGGTCAAAGTCTTTTGCAGATGGGGTCTAGAAGGAGAACTTTTTCTCCTGTGTCCCCCACTTTTAGGAACATCTTGCTTGCCTGAGGTATAATCTGCCTGCACCTGTTTGGCCTTCTGGAAGTGCATTAAAACCTGGATCTGCTGGTGGGCTTGGGACTGATGGGGACACGCTATGTTAGAGATGGCTGATGGACTAATTGGGAAATGCCATCCTATTTAATTCTGCATCTACAGTTTTTAATATTCTGTTTTTAATATTTTAATACTGTTTTTAATATTTATTTATATTTTTATATTGTAAGCCATCCAGAGTTACTTTGCAGAATGTTATGAGTAGCGTATGAATTTAATAAATAAATAATTAAATTATCCCACCCATAATTATTTGATTATACTTAATAGAATTTCACCAGGCTAAATCTATATTTATAAACCTAACAGATAGATATACCCTGTATTATTATAGGCGGTGTCTATTCTGAATCTTTTCTTTCACTCCACCATCCAGTTCAGATTGTGCAGCCCATTGTCTTGTACTCCCACCCCCCCTGGAATCTGCTGCCTTTTCCCTGGAAAGGGATGCTATTGCTGACATCCCACAAAGTTCTTCAGCTTTGCATTTCATCGCAGAATATGAATTCTAGTTCCAACTGGGTGACATGGGCTATACACTCTGACTCAGGTCTATGGAAGAGGCAAGCGTCTTTTGAAAATCTTGCAAAGAAAATTAAAGAGACTAGTCCATGATTTTCCAGGAATTAAAACTGCCTTGAGAGAGGAAGGGAGAGAGGTTAAGGATTTGAAAGTTAAAAACTGAAAGAAAGGAAATAAAAATATTATGAGCCTTGCAGCCTTTAACTTACTCTAAAGCACAAGCACATCCATCTCCACTGTAAAGTTAACACAAACTAGGCTTATATATACTAAGAAACAGTATATGAATGGAAATATCCTAATTTATCTGTAAAGTCCATAAAGTATACGAACAGAAATATCCTAATTTATTCTAAAGATAAATTAATCTTTAGTTCCACATTTCTATGAAAATCTTCTGATTTTTCCATTTTTCTATTTCAGGTTGAGGTTCATTTGGCAGGCAAAAGAAAATAGAGCAAAGTGAAGGTGGTTCTCAGGCACCTTTTTATTCCTGATTGGTTGCCTACAGTCAGAGGTTTCTAAGTTTTACTTGATTCTGTGTACCACCCAGATAAGTTAGTAGAATTGTAATCAACTCTTTTGAATCTGAAGCTCTGATGGTGCGTTCTCCCCTTTAGTGTATGGACAAAATAACTCAATTCAAACAACTATAGAATGGGGAGAAGGGGGCAGAGAGTAATTTTGAGAATCCATTTTCATTTTGCCAGACCTACTTTATTTGTTATTTACTTTCTTATGTGAATTTCTTCTTAGAGAAATATGTTGACTTGATCAATGTGTAAATCAGATCTTGCCTACTTGAGCAATCTCAGAAGTTGCAATAATAACACCTAAGAAAGAGAAATGTTTTCAACCATTCAAGAAAAAAATAGAGGGCAGGAAATAGGCTATAGCAGCTGCTTTGGCTAAACATGTTTACATTTGCATATTATTATCTCATCATTCATTTTCATATTTTAAAATACTAAATTTCCTTGTTCCTGAAAAATGAAGTCTGAAGCAATGGTCAAAATTTCATAAGATCCAGTTTCTTTTTAAACAAAATAAAACAGAAAACAGTAAGCTTTCCACCTCTATAATATTACCACCTCTATAACATTCTGTACCCATTTATCATATCATAATTCTCTTCATTTTTAAATTTATTCATTGTGCATGGGGAAAAAAGCTTGTCTTTTTTTGTGCTATTTTTGTGTTTATTAGATTATGCTTTGTTTTGAGAGATTTTTAACATTTGTAAACTGCCCAGAGTTTCTGGAAATTGGATAGCATATAAAAATATCATTATCATCATTGTTGTCATCATCATCATCACCTCAAAGAAAAAGATGAAAAAAATGCATACAAATTTGAATTCTTTTTAATGATAGTTTAAGCTTAATTAACAACTGGTTGTAAATAGCCTGACTGTATAACAAATGGTTTCTATGCAGAAGAGGGAATCCTGACACTGAAAATAAATGTGTTTCTTTCTTAATATCAAGTTGCTGCTTAGTTCAACTATTTTACAGCTTTATAAAACACCTTGGCATTTTTTGCAACCTTGCAAACAGCAATAAAAAGGCTCATATACTGTTTATACAAGGGTAATTCATAAGTATCTGGTTGGAGGTGTAGGGTCCTCGCCCCTTTCAAAAAACTTGATTTCTCTATTATTTCTATAATTTCTATAAACTGTATCAATGTATTTAGGAAGTTCCAAACACTGTAATAATTTTTAAATTTCAAACTATGTCTTTGAACAGAATATAAATATAAATGTTCTTATTTGAAATAATAGAGATATCTCAAACCCATTTTGCTTTCCACTAGAGCAGTGAGAAGTTACCTATATAAAAATAGCCTTGTCAACATTTATCATAATCAGAATGAGTTTAGTCTTAACGCAAGTAACCCAGAAAGCCTCATTAGTATCTAGCTATAAAATCTGCTCTGAATGTTCTTATTGTTGTCACACAGATAAGATGAATGGGATGTGTAGGGGTATAACGGTACTATAAGGAGCATCTCCTGATAGAAATTACTGGGGAATGTAGAAATGAAACAAAGTATAGTTAAGACCCAACTACAATATTATATACTACCAAACAATGGAAATGTGAGACTAGAAGAAGGCAAATAGAATTATGAAGAATGGCATTCTGGGGCATAATTATGTTAATTATAAATTGGACATTAAAAAGATGACTTTTTATCATTTCTTGATAATTTTTAAAAATTGAATATTTTTCAATTCTTGAGAATTCACAAAAACTATACTTTCATGACTTGACATAGTATATATTTTTTCAGACAGTTATAATTTTAAAGATTTTTAAAATAGTAATTTTATTAAAAGTATTATTTAAAATAAAACAATCATTCACAACAGAGGTAATTAGTGTTAACACTATTTTTCTGGACTAACTTTATTAGTTAATACACAAAGTAGATAAGGAAACCATTCTGTTATTTATATTCACATAGATGGAATCAAAGTTCCTACTAAATTCTAAATTCTAATAAATGTACTGTTTTTAAAAGAATGTGTTTGTCCTAGAATGTAAACTATTGTACAATAAAACACACTGTACATTCCCTAACTTGGGACCTTCAGTTATGTTAGATAATAGCACAATTTTGACTGAATAATGGACTACTGATGTCTACACAACTGATGGCCATTGATAACCACTAAGCTAACTTTATTACCATATTACTTTATCAAAGTAATAGCTATAAATAGTAGCTATAAAAAAAGGAAAACTTTTTAATTGTTTCTAGAAGTGGTTGGATGGGATTTTAGCTTTTCAATTTGTACATCTAATTCTACCCCTCAAAAGTATCAATGTTAACCATGAAATTTATTTCAAAGTATGGTCAAAGCCTGTAGCTAGCTAAATATATCACACAATATTAATATATTGCTAATATCATTTCTCTTAATTCACTAAACCACATCAAATAAAAATTTAATTGCAATCTTCTTTTTAAAAAGAATGGCAATTATAGTATTTCCATTAAACTTGCATATGAAAGTTGTCTTTTTAACTTGTTACAGAGTCTGATTCATAGTTCAGTATTAATCTGACTATCAACAGTTTTCTAAGGACTTGGGAGAACCACCTCAAATCTTACCTTGAAGATTGAACTTTTAATTCTTTGAAGGCAAAATATTTCCTTTCAATGAGACATGGCTGAGCTTCATGCTCTGATCATCATCAAAAACAGTGAACAAAAAACAAAACTAGATGCACCAATTTAATTTAGTGCAGGCTGTTTGGTGTGCTAAGTGCCAATTAAATTGATGCCAAAATGGCTCTCCTAAATGCATTTTGTCAAGGAATTTTTCATTGCAATTCAGTTCAAATAAAAATCTGTAAATTTATTTTATTTCAGACCAACATCTACTTTAATTGGGTTGACCTCATTTAAACTTCAAGTTCAGGATGCAAGTTTTAAATATAGGTTCAATTAAAAAAATACAAATATTGAAATACTGTATCTTTAAACAGAATGCCTTTCAGTGTTTGGAAGAAAACAGATTAGAAACAATGAACTGGTTTAATATCAAAATAACTATTCCAGAGTCCTATATATCTTCCAGGGCTCAGAGTCACCCTGGTTCAAGAACTGTTAGAGATCAATGGAATTAAAAACATTCAGGGTCAAGTGTCTGGTTTGAACCTTCTTTTGAAGGCTATCTAGTTGTGACACTACTTAAATCAGTACTCAAAGATATGGGCTGGAGCTCATAAATTGGCCCATCAGCAATTAGTATCTGAAAAATAAAATGAACAAGCATATGGCAATCAAGTCACAATTTTCTCTACTGAGAGAAATAAATAGTATTTTTATTTAAGTTATGATTTGGAGCAGGGTGTTTCTTTTAGCATTTTAGATATATGCTTAAAGACAAGCTGCACATGAATGTTAATGAAAATTTGTGTACTTTTAGCTTTTTTAATGAGTTTTTAACAGCAACACTAGAAGCCACTCTAACCGATCTGTACTGGGAAATGTGCTAGTATCACAACAGACCCATCAGGTCCAATTAACCTGATGGAAACCAATTTTCATATTCAACTCATTTATGGATCAGGAACCATTGTCTGATTTGTACTAATATGGAATTCTGATGAGATAAAAGAAAGAGCAATGTATTGTTAATATCTATCTTGACAGATCCCTAAAGAAAGAAAACTTGGTTTCTTTTGTTAAATTTATTACACTAGCCAACAATAAAAGAAACATAAATTATTAACAATGTTTACATCTGAAAGAAATACTACTGAAGAGTATTGTTGACATCAAAGGCACAAACACCAGTTTGCCAAAAATGTTGCAGAAACAACAAAAAATTTCTTTTTAAATTTATGTTTTCCAAAGAAAAGGAAATAAAGGATAAAGTATCTTGGAAACTTAAATAAAGAAAAATACTTAAGATAAGTTTTGTCACTTTTTAGATAAGCTAATTTTTAATATTTAGCAATATTTTTATTTATATCAATGACAAAATAACAGGATTGAATAATCAACAAACGTATGTGGTAACTGCATTAAGTCACACTTTATTTATTTCCTTCCTTCCTTCCTTCCTTCCACCCTCCCTTCCTTCCTTCCTTTCTTCCTTCCCCAAAAGGGGACATTTAATAGATCCTATTTAGATCATCAGATCTGAGCAGATTCAGTCCTACCAAAGCATAGAGTATGTTTTCTGTTTGTGTCATGTTGAATTGTAAAAACAACAACTAGAACTTCAAGCAGGGGTCAGCATACTGATGACCAGTGCAGCAACTAACATGTATGCTATTCTACATTTGAAAAATTGTTCTTAGCACTATATTTTGTCCCTTTTTCCAGTTTCTGTAGATCCCTAAACTAGCCTCACATAGATCATAGGGCAGCAAATCAAATGAGTTATGAATGAAGTGTTACTGACACGCAAACAGACTCACAACTGATGTGCCAGCTGAAGCTGTTGAATACACAAATGGCTGCAACCTCAAGCTGTTGCTTGAGCTATGAGCCCAGGGAATCCCTAAATCACAAACCAACTCTTACATAGGGAGCAATAGAAACTACTGAACTGTTGTTTAAATGCTCATGTATTTATTGACAATTAGCATTTAATCTGATCTCATTTCACCTTGTCAGATTCTCACAGCTTGCAGATACCAGTTAAAGATTTCCATGGGATCTCTTGCACAGTCTGAATGGAGATATATCATGAAATCTCATCATCAGCATTCTTGAGGAAGCCATTCCTTTGCCATTTTCTTCACTTTCAGATTGCATCAAGCCCAGTTTTCCTTTGCATGGATTCATTGATATGATTCAGCTGTGATGTGGAAGCCAGGATAACCCAATATTCTAGATCAGGGCTGTCAAACTCCTGGCCCATGGTCCAGATGCTTCATGTGCTGGCAGAGGTGGTATTCACCAGGTTCTGGCCAGTTCTGGAGAACTGGTAGCATAATTTTTGAGTAGTTCAGAGAACTGGCAAATATCACTTCTGACTGGCCCCTCCCCATCTATTCTCTACCTCCCGAGTGCCAGCTGATCAGCTGGGTCTTCTTTTGTTGCCCTGCATAGAAGAACAGAACTGGAAAGTAGGTTAGTGGGGTGGGGAGGGAATGGGGATTTTGCAGTAAACTTCCCACAGGAGTGGGGAAGAAATGGGGATTTTACAGTATCCTTCCCCTGGAGTAGGGAGGGAATGGAGATTTTACATTATCCTTCCCCTGCCACGCCCACCAAGCCATGCCCTCAGAACTGGTAGTAATTTTTTTTAATCCCACCACTGCATGCTGGCCATGCCCAGTTTAGTGAAGGGAAAAATGTTATGATACATCATGTGACAACAACACCCCTGTTCTAGATAGAAAAACACCATGTGCAAGTAGTTGTGTGGAATGCATCTAATCTCCTTGCATTCTGCTGCAACTTCCTTTTGCTTTATCTGGATCTGTTCCAGTACTTGTTCATTTCATGAACATTTCAATAGTCCACTATCTGATGGACTGTAAAATCTTATTCAGGTAGAATTCTAAGCAACATAAATGAAGATGTAATAGATTGTTGTTTTTTTAAGTTCTTTGATTTTAGCACATCAAGAGGTATAGCAACCTCTTCAAGAAACTCTGTTTTAATGTTAGCATTTTGTAACGACCCTAGTCATAAAAGTGCCACTTTGTATGAGAAAGATATAATGTGCTTTTAAATTGCTAAGTGAAAGTACTTGTCTAGATAGTAAAACATCAAATTGCCTGAACAAATCTGGATTTTTATGGGCAAAATGTGTGTGTCTCTCTCTCTGTGTGTATGTGTGTGTGTGTGTGTATGTATTTCTCTTTTCACTTCATAATTTTCTCTGGTCAGTGAAGCATTTTATGTTACTCTCCTTTACCAACTTTCTTCTAGCAAAATTTGGAAGGGTAAACTGCAGATGCCACCCTCTTCAGAAACAAAGCTGTTACACCATCTAATGGGAAAGATGATGGAAGAAAAAGTTCAAGACAAATCCAACACAAGAACATATTTTCTGCATTGTTACAAAGATTGTTTCTTTCATACAACAGAAAGTGGATGTTGGAGGAAAACCCTATACATTTTTTTTACCAAACTATAAAGCAATTCTGCGGACAAAGCATACTCTTTATTGAACTTTGTAATTAATCACCTTAGTGTTATTTTTTTAATTAAAAAGCTAAAATAGTTTTTTAAAAGCTGTTTCTGCATCCATGTGTGTATATGTATATGTATATTTGTTTTTGTATTTGTAGATTTTCACCATTACAGGTATGCAGGTCTTGATGTGTTCAGGTCTTTTCCTGTGTAAGATTGAGGATATCTTGGCGATGTTTCAATGAGGTCCCACTGGCCATCTTCAGGTTGGTGCTTTCGACTTCATGCTTGTGCAAGAAAAGCGTGATCGGAGCTGCCATCTCTCTATAAATACTGGTGGGGAGATTGGCTGTGTTGTTATTTCTTTTTTTTTTTTTTAAAGAATTTTATTAATTTTTAACAAACAAACATATACAAACAAAACACAAAACATAAAAAACATAAAATATCTTTTTGGACGGCAGTTTGAGCCCGAGTTACATCTTTTTGTACAGACATAAATTCAAGTTCATGCTTACTTTTATATAGCATTCCATTTCTTATTTACTATTTTACATTTTCTATATAGCTTCTCCCCTCTTTTCACTCTCTTAATTCTATTATATTTATTTCATCTCAATTTAAATCATTATACTTATATCCTTTGTCTGTCCTGTTTCAGCTGTCTATTATCTTTTCTCATTAACACAAAATTTCTTCTGTAATGACTAATTGGAGTATAATGCCTTGTCATACTTATCCTTCCCCTACTTTTAAAGCTTAACACAACACATAATTTTCATTCGGATTCTGCGTAGTACATTCTAAAGATAGACTCAATATTTTAAAACAAGAAAAAAAATTTTTTTTTTAAATATATAATATAATTAAAACAACAATCCATAGCAATTGAAATTATATCATTAAAATTAATATTCATTTAAGTCTTAAACATTTTACACAATCTTTTCTAAATAAGTATCATGCTTCTATGGGAACACTTATAGATTTTACTTAATTACTTCCCCCTATTTCACTTATATTTTAAAATATTATACAATGACAATGTTCCCATTTTTCTTTAATTCAATTCTCTCATATTTGATTTCATTTATTTTATTTTTTAAAAAAAATTTCGCTAAGTTACATTAAATATTTTGTCCCATTTTATAATCATATATTATTCCAATTTTCTAACATTATTTCAAATACAAATACAACAACACAGTCTTATGTACCTTTGCAGAATCTCTTTTTCAGTTATATGTTTACCCATTATCTCTAAATAAATTCTGTTTCTTTACATCTTGTTTCAAACCTTTGTAGCTTCTCTTCCCTTCTTTCCTCCCTTGCTTCTCCACTCTACCCTTTTTACCCCCTTGTCTCTTAATCTCCACCCTCTTATGTATTCCTCTTTTCTGTTGCTTTCTGATGTTGTGTCCACTTTTCACCTTGTTTTTCCCTTTTTTGGTTGTTTTTTTTAAGTCTTAAATTCTCCATTCTCTTTCTCCCCTTTCTCCTTTCTTCCCCAAGTAAAGTTGCTTGTTCATTAAGGATGGTTTCTTCTTCATCCCAATCTTCTTGTTCTTGTAGTTTCTCATATGTAGAAATTGCCATTTCTAAAAAATGAAAAATAGAGCCAAAAGAATCCTTCCCTTCTTGTTTCTCTTGTTTATATTTTATAAATTCCATTTTCAGTTCATCCATAAGTAATGCCATTGTAAAAAAAAAAATAAAAAAAAATTAAACGACCCAAATGATTTTAATCATTCAAAGAGTTTCCAAAAGTCCCAAAGTCACCAAACAATCCAAATACACACAATCTGTTTCATTTAACACTTTCTTCTTTTTTTCACTTTTTTTTTCACTTTAATGCTTCAAAAAACTTCAAATTCTTTTTGACCTTCAATCCATCTGATAGAGTAGCCAATTATGATCCAAAATGGAAAAATCCAATAGTAAAAAGGCCCAAAACCAAAGAAGAAAAAGGATAAAATAAAAAGCAAAAATAAAAATATTACTAGAATTGAAATATACAAAAAGGCTGGCGAGTAGAGATTTCACAAATATATATATACTCTGAGAAGCACAGAGCTGAAGAAACAAGCCTGAAGATGATGAATGAGACTTCATCGAAACGTTGCCTAGATACTTCCAATTCTACGCGGGAGAAAACCCGAATAACCAAAGATCCACATACAAATACCCGCGAAAACCTCAGAAAACATATATATATATATATATATATATATATATATATATATATATATATATATATATATATATGGACTGCACACTGCACTTTATTTATTTATCCAAGGCTCTTATTATGACTCTCTTCTCCAGCAGCTTCAAAGCCAAGCCTCAAGTGTTGAAATATTGATAAAAGTCCAGGAAAACACCTGTAATAATATTTTTCTGTGCTCTCCCTCATCTTATCACATTAAAATGTCCTTGAGAAGGAGTGTTTATACATTTCTCCCCAATTCATATAAAGTACTTTCAAGCCTCTAGTTGGCAGTGTTGCAAGATCTCTTAATACTTTTTTTCCCCCCCAGCCAGAAAAAAGAGTAATGTATACAAAACTCAGAAGAAAAGAAAAAAAAAACAAAGGGGGCCTCTATCCTAAAGAAAATTAAAAAAAATCAAAAGAAGCATAAAAATATATATATATATAAATTCAATCTGGTTACCTACAAAGTCACATTAAATTCCTCAGAAAAAGAAGTGGTAAGGAAAGAATCCAAGCCTCAATTTGACATCACTTTAAAAAACGCCACTCAAACAATTCCAGTCAAACAAAAATAAAGTCACAGGTTTCTTCTTTGTTCAGGATATCCTTTCAGGTCTCAACCAATTTACAATACAAAAGAGGTTTCTCACCCAACCGACACACACTCGCTCCAGCCACTTTCTTTTCGGAGCTGTCCCGACTTCAGCAGCTTTGGAGGCTGCCTTTCCACCGCCAGCAAAAGGGCTTCTCCCGGATCAAACCAGAGATTTTGCGATATCTCTGGGATCCTGGGACTGTGCCCTTCACGATCCCCGTCTCTACGGGACAGTTTAGGTCCGTTAGAACCGACCAGGGATGAAAATATCAGCTGCGATCTCAGAGCCCCGAGATCGCAGCTGTAGCACCGAGACGAAGCTCCGCCTTCTCGTGTTGTTATTTCTTGATTGGTTGATGGAATTGATGTTTTCAGATTGGTTGGCTTTTTCGTAAGAACATGTGTAGCTGAAGTATTGGCTGTGTGTCTATCAGCCTCCTGTATTGTAATGACCTGGATAATGGATTGTGTGATGACCTTCTGAGTTCTATTGTGACATCGTGCTGTAATCTCCTGGGTCATTGGCTGTGTTGTAACATACTGAGGTTTTTTGGTGTAACCTCCTAAGTTTTGTGATGTGATAACCAAAACCCGGAATGTCACATCATAGCAACCCGCTCAGGATATCACATCACAAAACTCAGGAGGTTACACCACAAAACCTCAGCATGTTACAACACAGGCAATGACCCAGGAAATTACAGCACAAGACCCAGGATGTCACAACAATACAACTCAGAAGGTCATCACACAGCCCATTACCCAGGTCATTACAACACAGGAGGCTGACAGACACACAGCCAATACCTCAGCTACACATGTTCTTACAAAAAAGCCATCTGTTCATCTTCCATAGGTCTGTTCATCTCAACACATTTAGACATAATGGAGACCTAAAAGATGAACATACCGATGGAACAGCTGTCCTGCCCTACATAAGAGGTATAAATACAGACCCAACCACATATCTGGAAAAATTAACCAAGAAGAAAATTTTAACCAGCCACATAAGCAAAGAAATCCAACAGACGATCATCCCAAGAGAAAAATCTTTCAGATGCCCCAAATTATATGGCCTCCCAAAAATACACAAAGAGGGCATACCTCTCAAACCCATAGTCAGTTCCAAAGGAGCACCACTACAAAACCTAGCCAAACACTTAGGAAAACAACTATAGCCCCATGCTGAAACTGCAGCTTTGTATGTACAAAACTCTCTGATATGAAAACTTCTAAGATATGATCAAAGATCTACACGTTGAACAAGAAGATCTGCTTGTAAGTTTCGACGTGTTTTCATTATTCACTCAAGTCCCGATAAAAGAAACTCTTGAAATCATCAAAAATAAATACCAACCAGCTAAACACCTCATGGAACTAACAGAACACTGCTTAACCAACACATATTTCATATACAAAGGGTAGTGGGGATGTGCTTCTTTCTGCTGATCACCCAGTCCTTGACCAAGTGGTACCTTGTTCCATCATAGTACCTGAACTGCTACGAGTCCTAGGATGCTTCCAGTTTAGGTCATATATAGCAGACATCCCTGCCGCACTGCTTAAGTGTGTTCTATGGAGGTGCTGGGCCAGCAACCCGGTCCTCCTTACTCAATCCTCTCATTAGAAACAAGAAAGGAAAGCTTCGAACAGATGGATTTAAATGGAATCGACCCCTGACCACCCCACGACTACGAGATTCAGATCTGACTATACCGGAAGTCAACATTAGAGGTCTATGAATGAACATAGGAGAACTGAGTAACATTTTCTACAAACTTAAGCCTGCCATTGTTGTGGTAGTAGAGACCTTCTTAGATTCTACAGTAAAGGATGGAGCCGATGCATCACCATCTCTGGTTATTCACTTTGCTGCTGCAGAGACCGTCTCAACACATCTGGTGGAGGGATTGCCGTCTACTGCCTTGAAGGACTTGCCATCCACCATGACCGGGAGCAAGGCCCTGCAGACTTTGAACTCATGTGGTTCACAGTGTCCCTGAAAACACAGAAAGTCCTGTGTGCAGCCGTGTATAGACAGCCAAAAGCCAATAGCGACATTATCAACTATCTTGACTCTGTCACTTTCTCCAAACTAACAGAATGTCGTGCCCAGTCTGTGATCCTCCTCAGAGACTTTAAAGTGCATCATAGAGAATGGCTAGGCAGCCACACTACAGATACTGCTGGTAGATGTGCACAAGAATTGTCCAACTCCCTTGGACTACAACAAGCTGTACATGAGCCCAAGCTGTACATGAGCCAAGACCAAATCCTGGATCTTGTCCTGACTGATATGGCTGTCACTACAGAAACACTAGCCACACTGGGTACATCAGATCACAACCCAGTTTTTGTCAAGTTTAAGGTACCAGTCTTCAGAGACAAGCTTTACAAAAGGAAGGTATGGCGATACGACAAAGCTGACTACTGGGGAATGCGAGGTTTCTTCTCCTCTACAAACTGGAACCAAACCCTCAATACAGACCCAGAGACTGCGTGCAGCAATATTACCAACATCATTCACACAGC
This sequence comes from Laticauda colubrina, assembly GCA_015471245.1. Taxonomy (NCBI): domain Eukaryota; kingdom Metazoa; phylum Chordata; class Lepidosauria; order Squamata; family Elapidae; genus Laticauda; species Laticauda colubrina. The sequence continues at coordinate 44,537,292 of BLBF01000016.1, forward strand.
AATGGATATTTTCATCCCTAGCAAGCAAGTTGTGAGAAAGACAGGAGACAAACTATGGTTTGACAATCACTGCCGGAGAGCTGCTAACAGAAAAAGGCGGCTCTACAAGCAAATGAGAAAAAACAACACAGAAGAAACCAGACAGAAATTCAAAGAAGCAAGAGCTGTATACAATAAGGCAGAAAAAATTGCTAAGAGACAACACGATGAGAATCTGAAAAAAGATCTAACAAATGGGAGTCTCAGTAGCAGGGAATGGTGGAATAAGGTGAATTCCCTGTCTGGAAAGAATACCAATGTAGATATACCAGTCCTGAAGGAACAAGACCAGGTTTACACTACTGCAAAGGAGAAAGCAGAGCTTCTCAGCCAAACCTTTGCCAAGAAGTGCCATCTTGATAATGCCAGAGACTCTGCACCGGAGGTTCAGGGTGATACACAACATGTGCTAGACAACATCACCTTTAGGGCCAAAGACGTCAAAAGAACTCTTCGGAAACTTAAATCAGACAAAGCAACTGGCCCTGATGAAGTCCCAAAGCGAATTCTCAAAGAGTGTAGTGCAGAACTAGCAAGACCACTAAGCCGCCTCTTCCAGCTATGTTTCTCAAATGGAATGTTTCCCCACCAATGGAAGATGGCGCATGTCATCCCGATCCACAAAAGGGACTCAAAGTCTGACCCTGCAATGTACCGCCCAATCTCTCTTCTGAGTAATATAAGCAAGGTTATGGAGATGATTGTTCAATCCCAACTTCAAACCTACTTATTCAAGCATCATCTTATCTCAGACAATTTGGCTTTAGACCTCACCACAGTACTGCAGATCTGCTAACCCTCCTCTCTCAACAATGGTCTAACACATTGTTAGACAGAGGGAATGAAGTTTGACTCATTGCGCTGGACATTAAGGGAGCTTTTGACAAGGTCTGGCACAATGGCCTCTGTTCCAAGCTGGAAGGGAAGGGTATCAGAGGAAAACTGCTTAGCTGGATTGAAAGCTACCTGTCAGATAGATCAATAAAGGTTGTCTTGTCATGCCAGTCATCCACAACAACATCCATCAATGCTTCAGTACCACAGGGATCAGTTCTAGGTCCCCTGTTGTTCTCAGTCTTCATTGATGACCTGGGTGATCTCTGTGAGAATGCCCTATATCTGTATGCTGATGACTCTACTCTGTTCTGTGAAATTAGATCATCAGGAGAAGCGGATCCAGTTAATGCAAGCCTAAACAGAGACCTGGAAAGCATGAAGCAATGGGCTGATAAATGGAGGGTGTCTTTTGAGCCAGCCAAGTGCAAGGCTCTAACAATATCAAGAAAGAGACAACCATCGAGGGTAGACTTGCACTTTGGAAACACAAAAATCACCAAGGTAGATGAACTGGAGATACTGGGCATCACAGTTGACAAGAAGCTCACCTGGAATAAGCACATCAGGAACATTTCGTCCAGAGCTGGACAGAGACTTGGTGCTCTTAGGAGGGTAGCATCTAAACTGGATGCCCCTGGGAGAGCCACAGTGTACAAGGCCCAGATAAGAAGTATCATGGAATACGCCTCTCTGTGCTGGCTGAATGCATCTCCTACAGTACTTTAACTACTTTATCGTATACAGAAGAAGGCCCTACGCATAATCGGAACAAATGAGGACGAGGCACGCTCCAACTTCAATATTCCTTCGCTTCACCATAGATGTCAAGTTGCAGCTGCAGTTGCCCTGTACAAAATGCAGAAGGGCCTCTGCCCTCAAGACCTGAAAAAGCTGGTTCCCCTACCTTATACAATGAAAAGAACAACTCACTCTAGTGTGTCAACTCTGAGACATGCTCTTGTGGAACCTAAGTCCAGAACACACTCAACTGGCAGGAGTTTTGTGCACACTGCAGTCAGAGTCTGGAACAGCTTACCAGAAGACATTGTAGGCATGATTAGTGACAGAGGGTCTCAGTCATTCAAGAGTGGCGTCCACAACCACCTTCTGCAGATTGTATAGTATACTATTTATTAGGCTCCACTTTTTTCTTTTTGTCATTATTCTTCTCTTAAGCTGCTGTGAACCCTTGATTCGGCCATGAGGTTGTCATGTATAGTGCACAGCATTGTATGCATGATCTTGATACTTAGTGTCATGCCTTGTGGACTATTGTTCACAATAGGATGTAAAAAAAACAAATAAATAAAAAAAAGATACAAGCAAATTGAAGTAGCCCCTATGGGATCACCACTGTCACCCATCATTGCAAACCTGTTCATGGAAGAATTCAAATCCAGAACCCTGGCTAATGCCACCCACAAACCCAAACTATGGCTAAGATACATCGATGACACATTTGTGATTTGGCCCCATGGAAAAGAAAACCTAAACAATTTCTGAACACACCTAAATAGCACACACCCCAAAATCAAGTTCACCATGGAAACAGAAATAAACAAACAACTCCCATTCCTAGATGTACTAATCTACAAAAGAACAGATGGCCCACTAGGACACAACGTATACCAGAAGAAAACACACACCAACCACAACCTGAACGCCCAATCACACCACCACCCAGCACAGATAAATTCTGTGGACAAAACACTAATCACCAGAACCAAACGCCTGGCAGACAAGACACATATAAAAACTGAACTATGCCCACTGACTAAAGTACTGACAGCCAACGGCTTCCACAAAAACAAAATCACCAGCCTGATCCACAAAAACACATTAAGACATAATAGAGACCTAGAAGATCAACAGACCTATGGAACAGCTGTCCTGCCCTACATAAGAGGTCCAACAGACAAAATCAGTAAGATACTACATAGTATCACATCAAGACTGCCTTCAAAACAGACAAAAAAATAGAAGCCGTCCTTAGAAACCCCAAAGATAAAATTGACCTGGAAAACCAAAGCGTACACAAAGTTCCCTGTGCATCATGCCCAGCCACATACATTCGGCAGACCAATAGAAGAATAAGTACCCGCCTGGATGAACACAAAAATGCAGTAAAAAAGCTGGAGCACACCTCCTCACTAGTCCAACACATGAAAGCCACAGGTCATAACATCAACTTCAATGGCACCAAAACCCTAGCCACTATAGAAAACCCCAGCCACAGAATCATCAGAAAAGCCATAGAGATTGAAAAAAGACCTGAAAGCATGAATAGAAAAGAGATGATTCCACCAAACTGTCAATCATTTGGAAGCCTGAACTCTCAAATAGAAAGATCTCCACACCACAAGCCAGGCAAACACCTGGGCACTAACAGACTCCTCCTGATACCTCCAGCTCAAACACACCCCAACCAGGCACCCAGATGAAGCCTAGCTTCCTAATAGATAATAGCCGTCCTTTTATTTTATTTGCACTGAAAGCCTCCAACACAGGAACACAGTGTTGCCAGCCAATCAAAGCCATAAAACAGACAGAAGAAACCAGAAACACCAATCAAACAAACTCCAAGACCAATAAACGCAGACCAAGACTCCCAACCAATCAGGATGTAGAAAAAACCATCCTGGGACAACAGTTGGCTAGCCTGAAATTTAAAACTAACGGCTGTGATAGCCTGACCCACATACGAATTCAATACAGAAGCCTGATGATGGCAGATGAGATTCTGCCAAAGCATTGCTCCAACTTTAAAAGCACAACTACAATGATGTAGGATAATACCCGAAGGAAGCTGAACAGCATACATGTAAGTGCCCGCGAAAACTTAAAAAAACAAATATACATATATATGCATACATACATACATACATATACACACACACACACACACACACACACATATGTTGTATTGCCGATTTTTACAAACCACCCACTGACAATGGCTTATTGATGTTACCTAGACAGGTAACAACACAGGATAACAACTGACACAGGGAGGAAGCGAAACGGACGCGGAACGGACACGCAGCGTTAGTAGGACGGATGTAGAAAGGATGAAAGCGGATGCAGCTCGCTTTCTCATGCATAGAAAGCATTAAAATGGAAAAAACTTTCGTATAGGGGACGTATCTCGGATATTTAGGATGTCTGCAGGATGCCTAGAGGATACAGAAGGACACCTAGCGGAAAAACGATATTTCCTATAAAAAGGGGGAGAAATCACCTGGATCTCACTTTCAGTCCAGTAGCCCTGCTGTGCAGACCTCTTCAGCCTTGCTCTTGCTCTTGCTCTTCCACAGCATCCAGTCATCTCCACCATGGATCGTCACACACTCCTTTTGGTAGCTGCCATCATTCTACAACAGTGCGAAGCCCTCTACAGGCTCTTTCACCTGTTCTATGGGAAGAAAAGGAGGCATCCAAGAAGTGTGTGGGTCCAAAGATGGATCGCAAGAAGAGCCGAGTACAGACCGTACAACAAGCTGATGGTGGAGCTGAGGAACGAAGACCCTCGTGCATTCCAGAACTTCATGAGGATGCCTCCAGCCATGTTTGACGAAGTTGTGCAGTGGCTGAGACCCAGGTTGACCAAGGCAAACACCAACTTCCGCCCCAGCCTAGACCTTGGGCTGAAAGTGGCACTGACTCTGCACCACCTGGCCTCCAGGACTACGTACAGGAACATGCAGTACACCTGGAGGGTGCCACACAACACCATCAGCATTGTGGTCAGAGAAGTGGTGCAGGCCATCATCGAAGAATACCTGGAGGAGGTCCTCCAGTGCCCCTCCACTGAAGAAGGCTGGAAGAAAGTTGCAGAGCAGTGGTATCAGAGGTGGAACTTCCACCACACCGTTGGAGCCATCGATGGCAAGCACGTGGACTGCAAAGCTCCAGCCAACTCAGGGTCCAATTATTTCAACTACAAGGGTTTCTTCAGCATCATCCTCTTCACCATGGTCGATGCTGACTACAAGTTCATGTACATCGATGCTTCAGGTAACGGCTCATCTTCAGATGCCCAGGTATACAATGCCAGTGACCTCAAGGAGGGGCTGGAACGCAACCTCATCATGGGCTTCCCAGATCCAGACCCCCTGCCGAACGATACGCAAGATGTGCCCTACTTCATCATGGGGGATGACGCCTTCTCCCTCACAACCTTCCTTATGAAGCCCTACACCTCCAAATGCTTCACCCGTGAAGAGAGGATCTTCAACTACAGGCTGTCCAGGGCAATGCGGGTGGTGGAGAACGCCTTTGGCATCCTGGCCAACAGGTTCCATGTACTTCTCATCACCATGCAGCATTGCCCAGAGACCATGAGAAGGATCATGGAAGCTTGCTGCATCCTGCACAATCTCATGCGCACCCGCTACCCTGTCTTGCAGAACAGGCTCGTGGACCGTCAACAAGGCAATGGGGACATGGAGCCTGGGGAATGGAGGCAAGGGCAAAACCTGATAGACACTGAGGATGTGCAAGGTCCCAACAGAGCCTCACATGAAGGGAAGAAGCAGCGCAACCTCCTGAGACACTGGTGCAACTCCCCAGCTGGAGCAGTGGAGTGGCAAGACAGGATGATAGATGATTAATGGATGCTTGCTTCAGCCTGTCTCATCACACGGATGAGATTGGGCCATGTATGTTGGGTGGGCCTACAATGAACAGGGCATTTAATAAAGAGTTGTGTTTATGTTGACATGTGTGGATGATTGATTACATTATTATTGATAATAAAGGGCCATAGGTGTGGCACCAGGGAGGGTGGACCATACAGTCCCATTATGCTTGCACTGGAGGTTTATCTATCCCACAGCTATTACCCATCCAAAAGGTATCTCTGCCCATCCCAAAGCTATTACCCATCCCAAAGGTATCCCTGCCCATCCCAAAGGTATCTCAACCCATCCCACTGCTATCTTAACCCATCCCACAAGCATGCAAACGCTTAAACCATTTCTAAAAGTTTCCACTAAGACTTTATTAAAAAAAAAAAAGAAATGAAGCAAGTGTGTGAATCATAAATAGACTTTATTAACAACAAACTATAAAACAAAAATGAGTCTCTGGCACTCCTCTTGGTCGCTCAGTCTCAGGGATGAAGGGTCCAGGTGCAGTGGAGGTGGCTGGTGCTGGAGTGCTTGTCTGATCCCCCGCATCATCAGCTCCTCCAGAAGCAGAAGCAGCAGAAGCCCCAGCCCCAGAAGAGCGAGCCCGTGCTACAGAAGCCCCAGCAGAACCAGAGTGAGGGCCAGGGGGTGGGATGGTAGCCCTGTCCCTCTTGCCAGGGCTGGCAGCAGATGGCTGAGGCTTTCTGTTCTTCCCCATGGTTGTGGGGTTGCTGGCTGGCAGGGAGGCTGGCAGGAACCAAGGCTGGCAGGAAGGCTGGCAGGGAGGCAGGCACCAAGGCTGGCAGGCAGGCAGCCACCAAGGCTGGCAGAAAGGCTGGCAGGCAGGCAGGCACCAAGGCTGGCAGCAGACATGAACCAAGGCAGACTGGCTGGCAGCAAGGCTGACAGGCAGGCAGACAGCAAGGCTGGCAGGCAGGCAGGCAGACAGCAAGGCTGGCAGGGAGGCTGGCAGCAAGGCTGGCAGCAAGGCTTACAGGCAGGCATGCAGAAAGGGCAAGCAAGGCTGTCAATCCATCCGGCAGCAGGTCTTTCCTCTGAATGGTGACCTGCTTCCGAGCTGCTTCCCTTATATCTGCGGGGCTTATGCAATGCATCCTCCCCGCATGCGCAATTAACGCTAGGCATCCATTAGGCTTCCGCTCTGCATCCGCTTCATCTGCTCAGCATCCGCTGTGCATCCGCTGTATCCGTTCCGCGTCCGCTTTGCTGAGGTCCCCCGGAAGCCTTGCGGATGTGCCATCCGCTCTCATCCACTTCCATCCGCTGGGCTTCCGTTCCGCATCCGCTTTCCATCCGCCCTGTGTCCTCCCCGCATCCGTTCCTTTCTGCGTCCTCCCCGCATCCGTGTTATCCGCTCCGGTTATGCAAATTTTCGCCCCTTCTGAGAGCGGATAACAATGGATGGAACATTTTTCTCATCCGTTGTGTCCTTTTTACTAACGTTTTGCATCCGTTGGGCAGTGTGACAGGGCCTTAACTGAATAGGACACAAATAGATTCACTATATTTAAAAATTGCTTCCAAGTGCTCATGATCAATTTCAACTAAAACAACTTGGCCAAATACATCATCACGGAATATCCTCAAATGTTGTCTCTTTCATTTTCAAAATTCATGCTTTTCAGGATATCTGCATTTAACATATCATCAAATATCACAAAACCTTTTATACAGCCAAAACTTTTTTTTCTTTTTTGTAGGCCCATCTTCATTGGAAGATAAAGTTGAAACAGTAAATGATTGAATCAAGATCACTCTGCAAATGCATTAAATGTATATAAGCATGGTGAAATTATTGCATGAAAGTTTCAGCTCTGTTTCCTGTACCAACTGATGAATCAAAGCTTCTTCACCCATAGTGTTGCACCCAATATTGAAATATAAGAAATTCCTGCTACATAAAACAACAGTTTGATCGAAACAATGAAGAAATTTTCATTTCCCTGAAGTACTATTTGATTTTTTAAAAAACACAATTTTGAACACATCTTAAAGCTCATGGAAACAGACTAGATAGGGATAATCCTAGAATTACAACCATTTAGTAACCATTCAAAGTTAAAACAGCACTGAGAAAGGTGATTTATGACTGTCATTCCTCACAGTATGATACAACAGATGCAGTGTCCTCATGGTCCTGTGATTGTGATTTGGGCCCTTGGCAACTGTCACACATTTATGACGGTTGCAGTCACTTGATCTCCATTTGTGATCTTTCCAGCTAGCTTTTGACAAGCAAAACCAATGTTGAATCCAGCAAGAAGGTTACAAAATCATGCTTAGAAAATGCATAGTTTTGACAAAGAATGTTCCAGTCTCAATTGCGGTCAAAAGTCAAGGACTATTTGTATTTAGAAAGAAGGGAAAGAAATGAAAAATTGCACTTCCTCTTCATATTTGTATTCAGTGACTTCCCTACTTCCTAGTTCTGCTAATCATATAGCAATAGCAACAGCACTTTGACTTATATACTGCTTCATAGTACTTTACAGATCTCTCTCTAAATGGTTTACAGAGTCAGCATATAGTCCCCAACAACCTGCAGTCTGGCTCCTCATTTTAGTGACCTTGGAAGGATAGAAGGCTGAGTCAATCTTAAGTAGTCAAGATTGAACACCTGGCTGTGGGCAGAGGTAGCCTGTTAATACTGCATTCTAACTACTGCGCCACCATGGCCATATGGGCTGAGTGTAAAAACAACATGTTTCTGGCAGGTTGCATTACAAATTAGGGATCACCTCTAAATATGTTTAAATATGCACACACTGTGCTTAATCTTCAAGCTTTACTATGCCCTTTCTACATAGTAGACAGAGGGATGCTGTAGCATTTAACAAGGGTTAGCTTATAGGTACTTGCATGTGTGCTAATGTGTAACACTGACATTTCCTGGACAGAATTCATTTTACAAATCTTTTCTATGCCTGTAATCTGTATGATGCTCTGTATTTCAGCTGAAAAGTATTGTTTACTCTTGAAGCAAAAGTTTTGTTTTCCCCAAACACCCACTTATCCCAGATGCTTGCCAATGGCAATGATATTATTTGTTCTTTCCTACATCTTCTTATATATCCTGTTTATCATCAATATTGGGAGAACATCATTTAAGGTTCAAAGCTCACAGTGTCAATCTATTCAGGTATGTGTGTGTGTGTGCAGAGTACCTATACATCCAATCAACCACGTCTGCCTAGACATTAAAACGGCAGGTTGGTTTCCATTATAAAAAAAGCAATAGCATTTAGACTTATATACCACTTTACAGTGAGTTACAGCCCTCCTTAAGTGGTTTTCAGAGTCAGTATATTGCCCCCAACAATCTGGGCCCTCATTTTACTGACCTTGGAAAGATGGAAGGCTGAGTCAACCTTGAGTGGTCAGGATTGAACTCCTAGCCGTGAGCAATGAGTTGGCCTGCAGTCCTGCCTTCTAACCACTGTGCCAAATGTCCAGAATTACAAAATAAAATCAAAATGGGAGGAAAGAAAAAGATTGATATCAGAAGTACAATGCTGATTTATAGCATTATGCAGAGAACAGAAAAAATAAATAGTCTTCAATTAGACATTTAACTAAGCAAGATCAATGAAATATATTTCAATTTAATTATTGCAATCATTTATTGACTTGCATATACATGTAAAAAGACATATTAATTTTATTTGAAAACATGCCCTATAGTATAGTACTTCTTTTTCTCCAATGCATATGACCCTCCAAATAAAGTGCCAAAATCCCCAAACTAAGAAATGCTGCAGCTCCACGAATGTTGCCCAAAATCTACATGCCATATCATAAACAAGAATGTGACGATAGGCTGAATTTATAAGCTTCTTTTTGGGGGGGATCATGTTCAGAAACCTAAAAGAGCCTAATTTATTGTCTATTTGCAACTGAGCACTATCTTTCTGAAATATTTAAACTATTATCCTAATATGAAAAGTGTGCAAGCCAAGTCTAGTTTCTTCAGAGGATGACTATAGCCCTGAGCCATATTACGGTCTCAGCAGTTTATTGTCCCATAAGGAAGAAACGGTAATTGTGAGCTGTACAATATAATTCCTAGTTGTCTTTTTTTATTATTATCTTTACTGGATTTTTTTTTTCAGATCGAAGCAGAACACCATCTATAAAATGGCTTCTATCTAAATCTTGCTGACGGGTTCTAGATCATTTACTTTTTCCACTGATCCCCCAAAGTTTTCACTGTTTGTCAACATTAAAGTATGTACATATTTTATACACTGCAATAGAGAGGTATTCTTTGCAGAGTAACAGCCAGTGCAGTGCAAAAATGGGCCATTTCCATTGAGACCAATAACAGGCAAGATTTTAAAATCTTTTACTTGGCACTGTCTAGGAAAAAAAAAAGCTAGGAATAATATTGCTATCTGCAGTTATATTGAAGTCTAATACAACAGAATACTTTGGAAACTGAAGGGATTTTTGATAACTGTTTGGAACATGAAGATTAGAAAATGCACAGGGCACACAAAAAAGCTTTTCAAAGCTCAGCCACTCCTTAACACATGTGCTTTAAAACAAGGGTCACAAACCTCTGCGCCACGGCCCATTGCTGGGCTGTGGCCTATTGGAAAGCAGGCCATGTACACAGTTTGACTTGCTCAAGCGATGGTCTGGTACATGCACTGCTGGAGTTGCATAAGCAGTTTGTGCATGCAGCTGAAGTCGTAAGACTAGTGACTCAAAACACATGCACTGACCCACTGCTTACATGGGCCAGTTCCCTCTTCCAACCCTCCAGGCCGCCAAGCAGTAGAAGTTGGGGATCACTGCTTTAAAAACCATCTGCTGTGTAATTAGTCCATCATATGAATCTTGCTACAGAAACTACATGCACATATACAAGACCATACATTAAAGAAGCTGCCAGAAAATCCTTATTGAATTCTTTAAAAATCAAGTGAGTTTTACAACATCATAAATGGGAGAATACAATTTCTGTCATTCTTCTCCAACTCTTAAATGTCTTGGCAATACTAACCAATACATCTAAAAGCACCATGCTGGAGAAAGATACTTTTGGCAATTTCTCTCTTAAAGATTAAAAAAAAAATCTATATAACTGAAGTAAATAAATAAATAAAATCTGAATGTCTTAGTGTGATACAGCCCTCTCACTCCTCACAGACAAGAGCCAAACCAATTAAAATGGGATAGCACTTTTTACTGCTATATAGTGGTTATCCAGTTTTTTGCAGTCCATATCTGATAGCCCCAAGCATGCCTTACATATTTTAAAAAACTGATAGAAAGATCTTATTAAAGATGGGTATTATGTTAAATTATTATATCATGCCATTGACAGTTATGACCAAAAGATAATGGACTTGAGGAGCAGAAGAGCTTACCCCATCTATTTCACACTTTAAATGCAATTAAATTACAATCTGTGATTATATAAAATTGACAATGAAAGCATTGTGGTTGTTACTAATTCTTATTTATGCATATTATGAAGCTTGGGAGACAGTTATAAACAGCTCTCAAAAGTGCAAGATATGAAATACAAAACACTAAAACTCTTGCTCATAATGAATATTGTAGCATAAGTATGCAGAGTGAAAGAGAGAGAGGTGTATGCACCCATGTGCTCACTGCTTTCAAATACATCTATGGAATAATTGGAATCCCCAGTTATAACTTCAGAAAAGGCAAATATGATCTTATAAACAACGATCTCTCATCCCTTAATTGGCAATTTCTATTCACTGGATGTAATACTGTAGAAGACCATGACAACATATTTTTACTTGAAGTCAAAAGAGTCATAAAAATATATGTACCAATAACAACTCCCAAAACCAGAAAAAACAAATTACCCATAACAATAAGGAAGCTTCAATCCAAAAAGCTTCCATAAGGAAGCTTCAATCCAAATTCCACTTTGGCAGAAAAACAAATCTGATCACATTGCCAACTTCAAAAGCTGATACAAAAATTTATGCCACTAGATAAAAACTGAATGCACCAATTATCATATTAAACAAGAAGAAAATATTCTAGGCATCAATTCCTCCCAATTGCTTTCTACAATTTTGTAAACAACAAATTAAAAGACTCAAGGTCCATCCCACCCCTGAAAGGACCTAATGGTAAAGACTGCAACGACGACAAGTCAATCTCTTTAACACATTCTTTGGCTCAGTATTTGTAAACAGCAATGGATTATACCCAGTATTTCCTAGTCAAACTACAGACAACTACAATGATCTAATACATATAGATTTTACAGATATGTAAAGACAATATTGTCTTCATATTGAAGACAATATTGAAAAAGCACTACACAATCTAAAACCATCTCTATCTATTGTACCGGACGGAATATGTGCCAACTTCCTAAAAACGCTATCCACTGCCATTGCAGAACCTCTAAGCATAATCTTTGAAAAATCCTTCAGGACCAGCTGCTTGCCAAACTATGGTCATAAGCCACAGTAATCCCCATCTTCAAAAAGGGAGAGCCCAGCCTAGTTGAAAATTACAGACCAATTTCTTTATGCTGTGTCACCTGTAAAGTCATAGAATCAATTATTAACCAATCCATCATCCTCCACTTAGAAACACACAACCTACTCTCTAATAAACAATTTGGTTTCAGGAAAAAAACTATCCTGTAATCTCCAACTCTTACACTGCAAAACCATATGGACCACACAACTCGATCAGGGCAAAGCAATAGACACAATCTACGTAGACTTCTGTAAAGCCTTTAATTCAGTGGTACATGACAAACTACTCCTAAAACTAAAATCTTATGGTATTTCTGGACACCTACATAAGTGGATAGAAGCATTCCTGTTAAACAGACAAAAAATGGTCAAAATCGAGAGCGTCCTATCAATTCTGTACCTGTCAACAGTGGTGTCCCCCAAGGCAGTGTTCTAGGACCAACTATTTTCATACTCTACATAAATGACCTCTGTAATCATATCAAGAGCAACTGCGTTCTCTTCACTGATGATGTAAAGCTATTCAACGCCACAAACAAGACTGCTATCCTTCAAAAAGACCTTGACTATGTATCAGAATGGTCAAGCAAATGACAACTTCAAATCTCAACAAATAAATGCTCTGTCCTACATACTGGCAAAAAAAATCAGAAAATAAGATACAGGCTGAATAGTCAAGACCTTGTTGATGATCCAAACTCTGTCAAGGATCTTGGAGTACTCATCTCTAATGATCTAAGTGCAAGAGCCCACTGTAACTACATAGCCAAAATGGCATTAAGAGTTGTTAACCTAATCTTATGTAGCTTTTTCTCTGGTAATATCACGCTACTAACTAGAACATACAAAACATTTGCTAGACCAATACTCAAATACAGCTCATCAGTCCGGAACCCACATTATCTGATATTAACACAGCTGAGAAAGTCCAGAAATATTTCACAAGAAGAGTTCTCCACTCCTCTACTCGTTGCGGAATACCTTATGCCACCAGACTCAAAATTCTAGACCTAGAAAACCTACAATTATGCCACCTTCAGTCTGATCTAAGTATAGTATATAAAATCATACATTGCAATGTCCTACCTGTCAATGAATACTTCAGCTTCAACCATAACAGCACAAGAGCAAACAATAGATATAAACTGAAGGTTAACTGCATAAAACTTGATTGCAAGAAATATGAGTTCAGCAACAGAGTGGTCAATGTCTGGAATACTCTACCTGACTCTATGGTTTCTTCCCCAAACCCCAAAAACTTTAACTTTAGACTGTCTACTATTGACCTCACCCCTTTCCTAAGAGGTCTGTAGGTGATGTGCATAAGTGCACCAACGTGCCCACAGTCCCTGTCCTATTGTTTCTTTTATTTTTTTTATTTTTCTTATATGTATCCATGTATTCATAACTATGTTTTTACTTGTACCTATTATCTTGTAAGCAATTGACAAAATTAAATAAATAAATAAAAATAAATAAATAAAAATTTATCGTGAATCTATTTCCAGGAGGAAGTTTCTAGAATAATGAATTGTGCTGTAAATCATTCATTCTTTTTGTTCCCTGATGACTTACAGTATGTAATGGATGTTCATAGAGGTGGTGACTCTCCAAAATGTACATAAATAGCTTGTGGTGCTTACTAAAATGAGAAACAGGATTGGGGTGAATGGAAATCAATCCAAAGAGTGAGATAGAATCTCACATACTTTCAAATAGTCTAACTGAAGTTCAGGGATCACCATATGGAATAGGAGTTGTTCAATTATAAATAATATATTAGGACTTCCAGTGATGTCGTGGCATGGTGAGGTAGGAGAACCTTGATCCGTTCTCCTACATTGGGGTTTTTGCTCATGGGCAGCCATTTGAGGCAAAGTTAGATCCTGGTGGTATCACTCACGTGAGGAAGAACTCTTGGAATATATAATAATTCTTATTATATATTCAAGGTAATATTAACTGAAATATAGCAATTAATTTAAAAAAGTAATTGGGTTATAACATTGTTATACACTTCAACATAGTTGACTGGTTTTTTGACCTGTTAGATGATTTAAGAATTGATGATCTATTGAATTCATTAAGACTAGATACAATACTAATAGAACGTGAGGTGAACAATTAGAGTAATAAGAAGTAAAGTGGGCTGGAAAGTTTGAAAATATAGTTAAGTAACAGATAAGAATCTCCTTGCCTAACAGTGCTAAGAAATTAGACCAAGCAGATAAACAATAATAAAAAAGCTTAGAGAATTGAGAAAATTGATTTGTAAAACACAGATAAAGTTGATGGTAGTAGGCAATATGATTTGGGAGAATATAGCTAGTATATTAATATATTAATATATATTGATATATTAATATATATTAATATATTAATATAGCAGAAAAATCCACAGCCCAAACCAGCACACAATTTGTTCAAACCACATTATTAACTATCCAAACCATGATGTTGACATTGCAGGAATCAATGTCCAAAAACCATACAGAAAGCAAAGTAGAAAGAGAAATAATGAAAGAAGAATTAAAAAATGAGTTAGGGGAAATGAGAAGTGGATGGATGGAAAGATAGGCCAGATCCAAGAATTGATTAAAATAAACAAAGAGAGGGACATGATTTACAGCTAGGTTGGCATGCATTTTTATGGAACCCGGATAGTAAAAATAATCTATATTTTACTAGACATTCCAAAAGTCTTTAATTAAAATTTGGACTGGTATAAGAAAGAATCATATGAAAATCCCGATGTGGTTTTCAATGATGGAAGTGATGTTTCACTTAAATACAATGGACATCAGTAAAAAAACTTAAATATTACCAAATATTAGATAGTAAGGGAAGAATTAAAATGAAACAGGAACTAGAATTACAAGAGATAGTTATTGATAATTGGTCATATTTTCAAATAGAATTGAGATATAACAAAGATGTAAAGGAATATGGAATTGAGGTAAAAGACACATATTTAGATAAAATACTTTTAAACCCTGAGACAAGTTTGATTTCTGTAGAGTTGTAATTGCAGGAATGTTCCAATGTTCGGATGGCAAACCTCAGGTAAAGAATGTTTCCAAGCAAATACAACTTAGGCAAACAAAGTTACTAATCTATGGATAAAGGAGGATTGGAGAGGGGAAGTAAACAATGTTAGACTTTAACTAGAGATAATTAATTGTATGGATTACTGTACTAAACAGTAACGAAAGTTAAGCAGTAACCAAAGTTAACCAATGATGGAGGATATCTAAAAATGTACATAAATGCAAGACTATACTCCAATAAAGATCATCATCATAATTCAGTTGTTCATGATCAAACAACTCGACTGCCTCGTCATTACAACAAGTGGCGCAAAAACAGGGACCCTCTTATTTCGTCCGGCAAGGATTTGGTGCACCTTTAACCCTTTGTGATTTCTTCAAACTTTTGGTTTCTGTAAGTATGGAGTCTTCGCTTTCTGAGGAACAAAGGAAACATGTAGATGAATTAGGCTATTTGTTGAAGAATAATAATACTGAGGTACCACAGAGAAATCTCTCTTTTTTGTAATTTTTTTTTATTTTTAACAACAAACATAGACAAATACAAACATAAAGCAACGAAATCTTTCAATTGTACAATGTGTCAATTAGTACATAATTCTTGTGCACGATATATACAATCTTTTCCTCTTGAATATAAATTTACATTCATATTATATTAATCAACTTTCCCTGTCATATTATATATTATTATTAACTTCAAACCCACAATATCCTTTAGCGCAAATCTCAATTCTTACCAATTTGAAAAAAAAAAATTTGAACAAAAAAATTTAATTGATTTTTAAAAATAAACATTGACAAACACAACATAAAAAAAAAGAAAACATAAAACCTCTTTTCTGAAAGCAGTCTGATCCTGGGTTACATCTCTTTGTGCAGACACCAATTCAAATTCATGCCCACTTTTATATACCATTCCATATCTTATTACCATTCTACATTTTCCATATGGCTTCTCCCCTCTTTTAATTTTCTTAATTTTATTTTTATTTGTTGCATCTCAGATCAGATCATTATATTTATATTCTTTTTCTGTCCTATTTCAGCTATCTATTATCTTTTCTCCTTAAACAAAATTCCTCCTGTAGTCACTAATTGGAGTATGACGCCTTTATATCTTTCCCCTAAAATTATAACACTTAATATAAAATGTAACTTCTATTCGGATTCCGCATAGTACATTAAAGCTAAACACTACATTTTAAAAAGAAAAAGAAAAAAAAGTATAAATATGTAATATAATTAGAACAACGATCCATACCTATTCAATTCTACCATTAATATTAATATTCATTTAAATTTTAAACATTTAACACATTACTTTTCAAATAGGTATCATGCTTCTATGGGAACACTTATAAACTTCCTCAGCACTTCACTTGCATTTTAAAACATTTATGTCATTAAAATGTTCCCATTACTTTCTAAATTAATTCTCTCATTTAATTCATTACATTTATTTTATCCAGAAATGTTTCACTGAATCATACGTTGTTTCCAATCTTCTAATATTATTTCTAAATACAAATATAACAATACAATCGTATGTACCTGCCGAATCCCTTTTTCAATTAATTTTTTACCCATTATCTCCAAATAAGTCCTGTTTCTTTACATCTTGCTTCACACCCTGATAGCTTCTCTTCTCTTCCTTTGCTTCCCTCCTCCTTTGCTTCTTCTCTCTGCTTTTTTTACCTCCCTGTCTCTCCACCTCAATTTCTCTTTTCTGTATTCCCTTTTTCTATTGCTTTCTCACGTTATATCCACTTTTCACCTTATTTTTCCCTTTTTTGGTTGTTTTTTTAGGTCTCAAATTCTCCATTCTCTTTCTCCTCTTTCCCCTTTCTTCCCCAAGTAAAGTTACTTGTTCGTTAAAGATGGCTTCTTCTTTGTCCCAATCTTCTTGTTGCAAAGTCTTTTCTTGTAGTTTCTTTAGGTAACAAACACCATTTCTAAGAATTGAAAATGGAACCAAAAGAGCCCTTCCCTTCTTTTTCTTCTTCTTTATATTTTTTAAATTCTATTTTCAATTTGTCCACAAGTGATGCCATTGTTTTTTTCTTCTTCTTTTAAAATAACCACCCGAGTTTTTTAATCCTTCCGATATAATTCCAAGAGTCCCAAAGTCACCAAACAATCCAAATACACACAAGCTGTTTCCTTTTACACTTTCTTCCTTTTTTCACTTTCTCTTCCTGGGGTTAATATTTAGTTCCAAAGTTCCAGTTAAAATGTATCTTTTAGCAATCCTGTTAAAATTTAACTTTAGATTCTTTAGATTCCAGGCTATCTCCTCCTTCCAAATCCTTTTCTTATTCTCTTCCTCTCCCTTCCCAGTTACAGCAAAAGAAAATTTTCTTTCTCTCTCTTTTTTTTTTTTTTTTGCCTTTTATGTTCAGAAATCTTTTTTATCCCCTTGGCATTAAATTTTCCAGTTTAAATATCTGTTGATGCCAAAGCAGATTTTTCCAATTTCTCATTCATCTCTTCGCTGTCAACATCAGGAAGGAGAGTGAAAAAAAAAACAACTTTCCTTTTTCACTTTCATTTGCTGCTTCCGAGTCTTCTTTGGGAGCAATGTATCTTTTTTTTTTTTTTTTTTAGGATTTAAGTTCCAGGATACTTTAATTGTTTCTTCTTATCCCGGTCAGCCAAAACTTTCACTTCAGCACTTGCTTCACAAAAAGGGCGATTTTGTTGTGCCTAGGGTAATAGATTCAGATTATACTGGTATCCTCATGATTCAGATTTGGGTGAATCTTCCTAAGGTTCTTCCTTGTAATTCTTCTGTAGCTCAATTGCTTCTTCTTCCATATGAAATTCCATCTCCTAGTATAGGTAATCATGGGGATTCAGGATTTGGATCAACTTCTTTATTTTTAGGCTTGCTTCATCAGCTGAACTCCGCTCATCCTTTGTTAATGCTCTTCCTTAATAAACAACCATTTCAAGGATTATTGGATACTGGAGCCGATGTGACTGTCATCTCCTTTTTACAGTGGCCAGTACATTGGCCAAAAATAACAGTTTCTTCATTGTGGGGAATAGGAGGTTCTACAGCTGCTTGGCAGAGTGTTCAAGAAATTAATATTACAACATCTGCTGGTAAGTCCTTTTTCCTACAACCATACATTCTAGATATTCATACTAATATTTGGGGCCGTGATATCCTTTCTCTTCTTAATGCCCATTTGATTCTTGATGATGGCTCTTCCTCTTAAATGGCTCTGTTCTACGCCACTTTGAGTGGAAGAATGGCCATTATCAAGGGGAAAACTCATTGCTTTACAACAATTGGTTCAAGAACAATTGGCTGCTGGTCACATAGAACCTTCTACTAGTCCTTGGAGTACTCCTGTTTTTGTTATAAAAAAGAAAAATGGGAAATGGAGTTTCCTTCAGGAATTAAGAGAAATTAATAAATGTATCCAACCCATGGGTCCTTTACAATGTGGTCTACCAAATCCTAACTTGATTCCTAATTTTTATAAATTATTGGCAGTTGATCTTCAAGACTGTTTTTTACTATACCTTTGCAGCCTCAAGACAGAGAAGAATTTGCATTTACTGCCCCAGTTTTTAATAATAGTATGCCCACAAAATGATATCATTGGCAAGTGTTGCCTCAGGGAATGCTTAATTCCCCTACACTTTGTCAATATTTTGTGGATAATGCCCTTCAACCCTTTCGGAATAAATTTCCTTCCTATTTAGTCTATCATTATATGGATGATATATTGATAGCCCTGGATTTAGATGAATCTAAGTTGTTAAAAGAGTTAACTGATATTGTGGCACAACAGGGATTGTATATAGCCTCAGACAAAATTCAAAAGGTAGAACCTTATACCTATTTAGGACATAGAATTTTGTACAATTCCTCCATTCCAATTCTTCCTGAATTAGAAATCCGGCCTTTTGTTCCATTTTTGTGAGAAATCCTATTTCTAAAGCTCTTAAAGTCTTTACTGATGGATAAGCTGGGGTCACAGTTACGCCGCTATGGAAGATCCTTCTATTCGACAAGCAGTGTGGGTTCCAGTGTGCTGTGTTTATCCGTATCATGGCATGGCATCAGGTCCTTCACAATCCAATTCCGGATTTAAATCTTCAACTGAATACGGAAGTCCGTCTTCCAAGGTCGACACACCTGCACCCATCACTTGGGGCCAGGTTAAATCTACTACATATCAAGCTCAACAACAACTGCAACAGGCCTCATTACCTCAGACTCCTGAAAATCTTGCTGCTGCTTTTGCTATTGTGACTGCTAACTCTGTTACCATTTTCCTTTGTATTTTCTTGTTTATGGTTAGTGGTGTTTCTGCTCAAAATGACATTTCTGTGGTTCGTCTTAACCCTAATTGGTGGGTTCATCATGCCCAATACATGTTTATGACCCATGGCACAAATATTACTTTATACTATGAGCCCCCAATGGCATTTGGTCAAATTTCTTTTACCCCGAACTTAATCATGTCTTCTACATTTATTGTCTCACAACTACAATCTATTTCACACTACTGGCTATTTTCTACACCCTCTCTCTTAACCCTCTTTAATTGCGATACATTTATAAATCTTTGAATCCTCCATTTAAAATAAAAAACAAGGATATGTAGAGTTGTAATTGCAGGAATGTTCCAATCTCGGATGACAAACCTCAGATAAAGAATGCTTCCAAGCAAATACAACTCAGGCAAACAAAGTCATTAATCTATGGATGAAGATTAGTGATTTGAGAGGGGAAGCAAATATATGTTAGAGTTTAACTAGAGATAATTAATTGTATGGATTACTGTACTAAACAGTAACGAAAGTTAACCAGTAACCAAAGTTAACCAATGATGGAGGATAACTAAAAATGTATATAAAGGCAAGACTATACTCCAATAAAATTCATCATGATTCAGTTGTTCATGATCAAACAACTTGACTGCCTCCTCATTACAACAGATTTCCAAATTATATAATTGTTTACTAGAATATGAAATAGCCAAGAAAATTGTGAAAGATCCTATTTTAGCTTGGGGAAAAAACTTTGGTTACAGTATCAAACTGGATGCCTGGGAAGAAACCTTGCAATAAAATCTGACACTAACCAAATCAGTAGCACACAAGGAGAATCTAAACAAAATGATGTACAATGGCATCTGGCACCCTCTAAATTGGCCAAAATATTTCCGACAGCCAATCCTTGCTGTTCAAAATGTAAAGGGAAATTTGGTACATATTTTTGTTCATGGTGGACTTGTCCTGAGATAAAGAAATATTGGTTAAAAATAAAAACGTGGATAGAAGAAATTATAGAGTGTGGGCTGGAGTGGAAACCGGAATTATTTTTGCTGGGAATGATCAAAGGGGACTACCCCACTAAAGTAAAATATCTGACCATCCATTTATTAACTGCGCCACATATTTCACAATATTGGAAAAACCCAAATGTACCACCGATACAGGTTGTTGTTCAGAAAGCATATATGAGTGTGCCCAATTGCAGAGGCTTACGCTTAAAATTAATGGGAAGGAGGATATAGATTACTACTGGATATGGGATAAATAGTGTAAGTGGGTAGACAATAAAAGGGGAAATATGTAAATGAACCTAATATACAAATTATATTCAGTGGTTTGTATCAAATATATAAAGACAATTTTAAACCTTCTTTTCTCTGTTACTAATACTATTATTATTAGCCTTTATAATATTTTTTTGTTTACTAGTTAAAAAATATGAATGTATTCATAATAGAAAAGTAATTATACTTTATATAATTTATAATTTATATACCAACCTGAAAATAAATAGAGTATATTGTGAATTATTTAGCACTTAGGATGTGAAGATGTGACTAGTACTAGCCAATAATGATTTTTAGGACTTTCCAAATTAGATAACAAATGTAAAGAATTATGTGTTATTCACATTTTATTGTTTCTATATTTTTGACATTGTATGTTTTTAAATTTGTAAATAAAATTGTTTTTAATTTTTTTTAAAAAATATAAATTATATAAATCATAAACAGAGAGAATTGTGATTAAGTAGGTAAGACAATAAAAGAAAAAGAGAAAGGCTGGATAGTATCTGTTTTGTTCGGAAAACACACGAGGTAGACCGGGTTCCAACAACAAATACTTTATTCTTCAACTAGTTAGTAAATAGGAACACTTGGCTGAAGCTGAGGCCAGCCTTTTATACAGGCTGGCTTGCCTGCTTGCAGCCAATGGCAGTTGTTTAGATTTGCCGCCTTTTAGCAGCTCTTTGGATTGGTTCCTAGTGAACCAATCCAATGTTCATTTTATTGACCAATCAGGTTTGTAGATTTGGAGTCACCCACTTTACATATAGAACACCCCTCCCCCCTTAGTTCAGTCCTACGTGGTGACGTAGTCTCGCAGGTAGGCGGGGCTTTTCCGGACTCGACTTGACTTGCGCGGTTCATTCTTAGTGCAGACTTCGACCGATTCGGATGGGGCTGCTGTGTCGTCCGTCCTTCTCCCTGGAACCGTCTGGAAGGGTGAGTCAGCCATTTTACCGCCGCCTGAGTTTCTTAGGCTGACGGTTTTGCCGCTCCCTCCCGTTTCCTCTGGGCAGGTCGAGCTGGCTTGGCTGGCCCCTTCCGATAGGCTCTTCACGCAAGTCTCTCCAAACAGTGAGTCTTTTATTTGCTCTTTTTGTTCGTATGATTCATTGGGTTTGGTTTTAAACAGTTCTTTATTTATTTCTCGCCTTTCCCCCCCCACCTTGGTTTGCAATTCGCCGGTTTTTTCGGTGAATGTTTGTAAGTCTGTGGTTCTCTCTATAATTCGAGATCGAAGCTGGTCTATGTGCCGCTTCCATTCCCTGCCATCGTCTAATTTTAATCGGTAGGATTTGGGGCCTGTAATTTGGATAATCTGTCCTGGTAGCCATACCGGGTCCCCGGTGAAGTTTTTAGCGTATACCAAATCGCCTATTTCGAATTGTCTGAACCGTGTAGAGGAGTCAGGGGGGTTTTCTGGGGTAAAATTTGGGTGTAACCTATCAAGGTGAGATCTTAATTTTCGCCCCATAAGTAATTCTGCTGGGGACTTATTGGTTATGGTACTGGGCGTTATGTGCTGGAGTGTGAGCAAACGGTTTACTTTCTGTTGGACATCTCCAGCGTCCATTCGTTCCAAACCTTCTTTAGTAAACCGGACCATTCTCTCAGCCCTGCCGTTCGCAGCCGGGTGAGCCGGCGCGGTTAGGGCATGTCTTATACCTAGGGAGGCTAGGTATTGCTCAAATGGTATGCTGGTTAGCTGTGGCCCGTTATCTGAGACAAGAACGTCCGGTATGCCATGGGTGGCAAAAAGGTTGTCCAGCTTTTTAATTACAGTTTCTGTTGTCGTTGATGGCATAACTTTTACTTCAAGCCAATTTGAATAGGCATCAACGACAATCAGAAAGGTATGCCCCTTGGTAGGACCCGCGAAATCAATGTGTATTCTTGACCAAGGTCTCCGAGGGTTTTCCCAGTTCTTAACGGGTGCTTTTGGTGGGGATGGTCTAATTGCCTGGCATTTGTGGCATGAGCTTACCCAATACTCTATGTCCTTATCAATACCCGGCCACCAAACATAACTTCTGGCAAGGCTTTTCATCTTAACCATTCCTGGGTGCCCTTCATGTAACAACTTAAGTACCCTGGGCTGTAATTTGGCAGGGATTACTACCCGATCACCCCACAACAAACACCCCTTTTGGATTGAAAGTTCAGTCTGTCTGGACCGGAAAGGTTTAAAGTTTTCAGTTTTTTGATTCTCCGGCCAGCCTTTACCTACCCAGCTAAGAACGCGGGCAGTCAATGAGTCTTTCGCGGTGGCTCTGGCGACATCATACGCTGATATGGGTAGATTGGGGCAAGTCTCGATTTGTAGCGTTGTCATCGCTGGTGCCGGGTCTTCGTCGGTTGCTGGTAAGGGTGCTCTGCTCAAAGCGTCCGCATGGGAAATTTATTTCCCTGGCCGATGTGTCAGAGTGTAGGAATAAGCTGCTAGGAACTCTGACCATCTCGTCATTCTTGGGGACAGTATATTAGGTGTTGGCTTGTTTCCCGCCAAAATCTCCATTAGTGGTTTGTGGTCCGTGATGATTTGAAAAGTCCGCCCATATAAGTATTCGTGGAAGCGTTTTACTCCAGCGACAATTGCTAGAGCTTCCCTGTCCAATTGGCTGTAATTCCGCTCGGTTTTTGATAGAGTCCTAGAGTAATATGCGACGGGTGCTTCTCTGCCATCAGGTAGTTGGTGGCTCAGGATGGCACCTACTCCATATGGTGAGGCGTCACAGGTCACTGTTAATGGCAGAGTGTTGCTAAATTGGATGAGAACGTTTGTTGATGTTAGCAAGCTTTTAATATTTTGGAAGGCTTTTTTTTCTTTGTAACCCCAAGTCCAAGTTGCCTTTTTGTCTAGCAGACGGTGTAACGGTTCTGCTATAGTGGCTTTGTTTGGCAGGAACACGTTATAAAAATTAATTAATCCTAAGAATGCTTGTAGTTCGGTTTTATTTCTTGGTTCAGGAGCGTCTTTGATTGCTTTAACTTTTTTGTCTGTGGGGTGGATACCCTCTCCGTCTATTGAGTAGCCCAGGAATTCGACGCTGTTCTTAATTAAACAGCACTTTTCTCTATTTACCTTGAGGCCAGATTCCCTAAACTTACTTAATACTTCTTTGAGTCTGTTCCTTAATTGAGTTTCATCTCTGGCCGAGATTAGGACGTCGTCAAAATAGGGAACGACTCCTTGTATGCCATTTAGAAGGCGTTCCATCAGACTCTGGAAGACGCCAGGGGCCACGCTTACTTCAAATTGGAGCCGGTGACATTTGAATGCGCCCTTATGGGTGACTATAGTCTGTGCTTCTGCTGTTTCTGGGTCCACTGGGAGTTGTTGATAGGCTTGTGCCAAGTCGAGTTTGGCGAAAACTTTGCCTTTTCCCAGGGAATGAAGCAAATGCTGGACTACTGGCACCGGGTATGCGCTTGGTTGTAATGCGTGGTTCAGGGTAGCCTTATAGTCACCACAGATTCTGATGGACCCGTCAGGTTTAATGGGTGTGACAATAGGCGTTTCCCACTTGGCATGGTCCACAGGTTCTAACACCCCTTGGGCTATTAATTTGTCCAGCTATTCCTCTATTTTTGCCTTTAGTGCAAAAGGAATTCGCCTGGCTTTTATTCTTCGTGGGGCTATTTGGGGGTTTAGATTGAAAGAAATGGGATTTCCCCGATACTTGCCAAGTGAGCCGTCAAAAACGTCCTGGAATTCTCGGATGAGGTCGTCTTCCCAGCCGGTTGTAGTCACTTGATCGACCCCGGTCATCCCGATGCCCAATGGCGCGAACCATTCGATGCCCAGGAGGCTTGGTCTGTCTTGGTCGACTATAGTCAGCGGAAGCACCTTGACGTGATGTTTGTAGGCGACTCGGAATTGTCCCATGCCTACCACAGGGATTTGGTTTCCCTGATAGTCCTTGAGGGTTAGGTGCTGCTTCTTCAATTCTTTGGGTTTGATACCTGGGACTAGCTGTTTTATTGTGTCCCACGATACCATGGAGAGGAAGGACCCCGAGTCCACTTCCATCTTGCAGTGTTTTCCTTTGATTTTTACAATGACTTTAATTTTTTTTCCACTTTCCGTCTGAGCACTCTGTATAATGACAGTTTGGTGTGTATTGGCTCACTTCTCTTGTTGCCACTTTCTCTCGGCTCGTTTAGGCTCGGCTCGTGTTGGGGAATTTCTGCGTCTCGTCGGGCTGTAGTATTTTTTGTTCCTGCAGACCTTCTCGATGTGCCCTCGTTTTTTGCAATGCCGGCAGATGGCATCGAGAAATCTGCATTCGGCTCGGGGATGGTTTCCTCTGCAGCCAGTGCATTCCCGCCAATTTCTCCTTTCGCGCTCTTTTTTGTTCGTGAGCAAACGGTGGACCTCGTCGTCCTCTTCGCTCGATTCAATTGTTTCGCCCGACTCTTCGTAGTGGGTTGTGGTGGCAGGGCGCTTTCTGTCTTTGGTTGGTGTTTCTTCGCTGTGTGTGTTCATCTTTTTAATGGCTACGGCAGATTTTTTCGCGGCTTCAGCGGCTGTGGCTTCCGCGATGGCTTTGGTAATGGTGATGTTGGGTTTGTTGAGCAATTTACTCTGTGCGGTCGAGTCTCTCAGGCCCAGCACCACGCGATCCCTCATTGCCTCGTCTATGTTCAAAAATTCACACTCACCCCCTATTTGTCTGAGGGCAGCGATGAAATCGGCGATGGTCTCTCCCTCTCTCTGGTCTCTGCGGTAAAATTCGTGTCGCTTTATTAAGTTAGACACCATCGGAGCGTAGTGTGCTTTGAGGAGTCTTTGCAATTCTGTCCACGTTAGTTGTTTAACGTCCCGGGGCTTCGCAAGGACCTTTGCCATCTTAAAAACTGTTGGCCCGCAGTGCGTCAGGAACACAGCTCTCTTGCGTTGCTCTGAAATGCCTTCCATTTCATTGCTCTCCAAATACATTTAGAAGCGATCAGCATAGGAATCCCAATCCTCTTCGTTGGGATTGAAGGGTGCGGGTGGTGCGTTGTTTCCAGACATCTTGGTTGTAATCTGGACTTCTTATCACCGTGTGCAGGTTTTTCCGTTCAGGACGATCCCATCCTCGTCGCCAGTGTTTTGTTCGGAAAACACACGAGGTAGACCGGGTTCCAACAACAAATACTTTATTCTTCAACTAGTTAGTAAATAGGAACACTTGGCTGAAGCTGAGGCCAGCCTTTTATACAGGCTGGCTTGCCTGCTTGCAGCCAATGGCAGTTGTTTAGATTTGCCGCCTTTTAGCAGCTCTTTGGATTGGTTCCTAGTGAACCAATCCAATGTTCATTTTATTGACCAATCAGGTTTGTAGATTTGGAGTCACCCACTTTACATATAGAACAGTATCCTTTTTTAAAAAAAAAAAACTTGCTATGCTGTTTTCATGGTGTCAGTTAAGAAACAGAAAAATGGCTTTCCCAGGAGCCATTTATGAAGAATCAGAATCAGAAGAGAGCTGGAAGAAACCTTGGAGGTCTTCTAATCCAATGCTCTGCACAAACAGAACACCCTATACCATGGTATGCTCAGTGGCTCCTGTGCCAAAAATTGTGCGTGCGCTTGCACACTTGCGCTCGCATGCCAACACCCAGAAGGCAATGCATGCCCCCATGGCCCTATGCATGTGTGCAAAATACACACACACACACACACACACATTGCCACCCCCTTACCTGCACCGTGCCTTACACTGATTTTCAGCCAGTTTGAGGCCTTTTTCAGCCTCCCAGAGGCTTCAGGAAGGCTTCGGCAGGTATCTCAGGCTGAAAATTAGGCCCGTTTTGTCACTTCTGGTATTTCTGGAAAAACAGGAAATGATAAAATGGGCCTAGTTTTCAGCCTGAAAAGCCTGCAGAAGCCTTTCTGAAGCCTCTGGCAGGCCAAAAAAGACCTCAAATTGGCTGAAAATCAGCTGTTAGGCACGCACATGAGCAGTGAGGTAAGTTTTCCTGCAGCTTGCGTTCTGCCACAAATGGCTCTGCATGCCACCTATGGCACATGTGCCATGGGTTTGCCATCATGGCCCTATATCATTTTAGACAAATGACTGTCCAGTGACTTCTTAAAAATCTCTAGTGATGATGTATCTATAACTTCTGAAGGCAAGCTGTTCCTTTGGTTAACTGTCCTCACTGTTAGAAAATTTCTCCTTAATTCTCTCCTTGATTAGTTTCCATCCATTATTTCTTGTACTGTCCTCAGGTGCTTTGGAAAATAAATTGACTGATACTCTACATCAGGACTGTCAAACTCACAGTGCATGGGTTGGATGTGTCATGTGCTGGCCACACCCATATCTGGTTTAGCAAAGGGAGGGGGAAAATCCCAATGCATCACGTGACACTGCAATGGCAATGTGAGTTTGATACCCCTGCTCTACAACAAAGAATAGCTATAGATATAATTATGTCACCTAATTGGTTACTTGTAATATCAAGCACCTCTCTGACTTCTGAATATCAACCAAGACATGAAGTTGGTTAATTGAAGGATTTGATGAGAGGGGAGGAGAATAATTTTTGATCAGCAACCTGAGACTGAAAAGGAACATCTTAAAAGGATAAAAAAACAGTGGCAAGGTCTCCAAGGTCACTTGAAATAGAGAGAAATGATTCAAAACTGTTTCAGTAACAAGACATCAAGTCCTAAAACACTGACAGGATGCAGAGTAGTTTTGTGAAAGGAAATAGCCAGACTGTTGAAAGGTAACGTAATAGGCCTACAGAGTACAGACCAGAACTGCAGATTTGTGCCAATGAAACAAAAATAATTTTTCATTCAAATTGTATTTGCCACCTATGGGAAGCAACAGAAGCAAGAATGTTTCATTTCCTAATTATGAAAATGCGATGCTGGTGGTAATTTTGAGCAGTACCCAATAAAACTGGTCACTAATTACTGAACTTGAGCCACTACATTTAATGCACTCAAAGTGAAGAAGTAATTTCATTACTGCCCTCCAGAAGCTTAAAAAAAAAACCAGTCCCTTTTCAATCCTCATCTTCCCTTTGAAATGTCACATTTCATGGTACCTTTAGTAGATGAGAATCAAACAGCTGTGGAAGCTTAATAGGAATTTATGAGATGACCGCTTGATCAACCATTCCTAAAAGAGACAATACTGAAATGTTTCAAAGCCTACAAATTAAGGTTGGCCTCTGCAGTAAAAGATGTTTTAATGTATATTGATGGGACTATATAACAGCTTTCCCCAACCCGGTGCTTTTCACAGAATAATACAAGGTAGTGATCTTGAAGTACCATACAAGTTGGATTATAGTCCCATTCTATTATTGCCAACATAGCCTCTGAAATATTATTTAACTGGGGACTGAGGAAACTGTTAAAAATATGAATAAATACCAAGCTTATACCAGTTTAGTCACATTTGAGACTATATAAATGGTAAGTGTTCTGCAGAAATACAGGTGGTTCTTGAATTACAATCATTTGTGTTGTAACCAAAGTAACAACAGCACTGAAAAAATTAAAAGAAGAAAAACCTATCACCATTTTTCACACTTGCAGCATTCCCATATTCATATGATCAAAATTCAGCTGTTTGGCAAGTGGCTCATATTTATGACAGTTGTAGTGTCCCTGTCATAAGTATGAGCCCAACATTCACCTTTTGCAATCTTCTGACAAGCAAGGGTATCTGTGTTACTAACTTAACAACTATAGTGATTTGCTTAATAATTATGGCAAGAGAACTCATAAACCTTCCTTGAGATTGACAAAACTCAAGCTGTCTTGCTTAACAACAGAATCTTTGGGTCTTAAGGACTGCATGTGGTTTTCTCATTCCTTAAGTGAGTATTGTATAGATGAAGATAATCTTGCTCACAACCAGGATTTCCTATTCCATGGAGAACTGAAACTGCTTATGTAGAAAATAAAAAAATGGAATTTATTAAACATGTTAAGCCTGGGTTCCCCAACCAGGGTTAGATAGACAAGCAAAACAGAATGTGCAGCGTTAGTCAGATAGGCACACAGATAAATGAGTGAGCTAAGCTTGTATGTTTATTAACATACAGTAAAAATAACAGATACGCTTGTGCTATCAAGAATATAGTTTATTCCAGTATAAGTTTATGGCATAGTCAAATAACAGTCCAATAGTCATGTATCAAGTAGTCAGTCCATTCAGGGATATTCAGTTAGCAAAGTCCATGTAGAATATCCTATGTCAGTTCACTTACAAATCAGTCCTTTGTTGTCTCTCCCGTTCGAGCAATGCAGTCTTGATTCCAAGCAGTAATCAGGGATCATCAAAGCCAGCCAGAGTGAGCAAGCTGTAGTCTTGCTACTTTTAAGTGCTTTTCATAACCACTCCCTTAATTGCTATTTCACAGTTAAAGCTGCAGACACTTTAACATACACTAACTATGATTCATAGTTATTATTTCACCTAAACCAGTTAGGGTAAACAATGTTATCCCTAACAAAACAAAATCAATTCATTAAACATAATGTTTATTCTTAAATAAATCAAATGCAAAAGTGAATGATGAGGATACCTGGCTTTTATAGATTAAAAGCATTTTGTAATTATTGCTGCTCAGGAGCTGCATGTGGCTCAACAATATAACATGAAGGTAAGACAAATGAAATTTTAGGCTATAACAATATATAGTTGTAATAGTTCCATTTTATTTTTCACTCTTCAGATTCTTTTTCAAGAACTATGCTTGCTTCTATTCCAATCATAAAATTTATAGATTCAAAAAATTAGAACAAGTTCAGAAAAAAAGCAATAAAAATATTCAGGGAACTTAAAACTAACTTCTGTGCAAATTGTTGTCAATCTTCCTTTATGTTTTGTTGATTAGTTTAGTTCACTTAAGCTGATTATAGGAATCTTTAGATGAATTACCATGTGCTCCAAATAAGTTCCTGAAGCAGCCTGCAATGTGACTGAGCCCAACTGACATTACATCCACTTCCCTTAACCATGAAGTGTAGCATTGTCAACTAAGGACTACCCATAAATATGGGACAACGATAAAAGATACAAGTTCATGATTCAAAATGCTTTTTCAAGAGGCAACTGGATTTTCTGGTTTTTCTTTGAAGATGTTTTGCTTCTCATCCAACAAATTTCTTCAGCTCTGTACTTTTGAGACAACCATCTAGACGACTCTCCATAGAATCTCCATAGACACCTGGTCAGAAGCATAAATGAAGAAAGAAGGGGCTTCAAGACACTCAGAGACTGAAAGCCACCCAAATCCCAGAGAAAACCTCATTCCACAGGCAAGTGTTGCAAAACAGATAGTGTGCACCCAGACTCCTAATATATTGTCCTGTTAATCAAATCCTCAGCGTGTCAACCTAGCCAGATTGATATTATATGGCAGGTACTCTGAGAGACAGGCAGTCCCTTCAAGAACAGGGCCTTTATAAGTAGCAGCAACCAGCACATTGAATCAATCTGACAATCTGTGCAGCTAAAAAGCAGAAGTGTTACATGGCATATCAAGACATACCCAGGAGTGGGCTTCAAAAATTAAGCAAAGGTTGCTGGGTGGGCGTGGGCATGGTCATGATAGGTATGGTATGATTGGCCTCCTGCACCATGATAGGGATGCATTTTTTTCCCCTCCCTAGGCTCTGGAGGTTTTCATTGAGCCTCTGGGAGGACAAAAACAACCTGCCTAGGCTCTGGAGGCTCTCTGGAAGCTGGAAACAGGTCCATTTCCAGCTTTCTCAAACTTCTGCATGGCCCATTTTTTTGCCCTCCCCAAAGCTCTGTGCACACCCTGCACTTACCTGCACTCAAAACAGACCCTGTGGGGACTCCTAGGAGGGTCGGAATAGGTGGGGTGGGGCCAGCCAGGAGTAGGACTTGGGAGTTCTCCAAACTGCACAGAATCTCAGCTAGGGGCTTCCAAATCCTTGCAAACCCCCAGTAGCTCACCCCTGGGCATACCCATCATTGTCTTTGCTGTTGCATTCTGGGCCAGCTGAAACTTCTGAGAAGCCAGAGTCATGTAAGTCAAAATGGGGGGTATATAAATGAAATGAAATTAATATTCAGGCATTCAAGAGGTTTTCAAGGGAAGCCCCATGTAAAACCCTTTCCAAAAGACAAATTGTGAGGTGACCAAAGTGTGAGTGACCCTTTGAAGGGCCTCTCAAGCTTGATGGCCTAAATACTTACCTACCTACTTTATGTTTATAGAACTTTATTATTTAAAATTCACAAAAACAACTGCAAGCACTTTCTAACCCATATAGCAACTTACGTATGTTTTTATGTATTTTTTTTTTGAATAAGCACAATTGAGGGAAGATCTTATAAATAAAATGGCACATAGAGTTAAACTGTCTGACTTATGAAGGCAGTGATAGGGGAGGAAAGAGAAGGGGAAATATTCATAAGATTATGGAGGAGTGCATCCTTTGGGCATAAATCAAACCTTTTGGATGCACTAAACAGAGGACTTGGATTTGAAAATTGAAATTATTCTTGCATTCCTTTGGTTCTATAATCCTACAATTTTATAAAGATTTCTGCCTTAGTTCTACTTATAAGTAGATTCATATGCAGTGCAAAATCTTAACTATAATTTGGCTAAACCACATGTGTAGAGTTGTAATTGCAGGAATGTTCCAATCTCGGATGGCAAACCTCAGATAAAGAATGCTTCCAAGCAAATACAACTCAGGCAAACAAGGTCAGTAATCTATGGATAAAGGAGGATTAGAGAGGGGAAGTAGACATATGTTAGACTTTAACTAGAGATAATTAATTGTATGGATTACTGTACTAAACAGTAACGAAAGTTAAGCAGTAACCAAAGTTAACCAATGATGGAGGATAACTAAAAATGTATATAAATGCAAAGACTATACTCCAATAAAGATCATCATCATAATTCAGTTGTTCATGATCAAACAACTCGACTGCCTCATCATTACAACACATATGACCATTAATAACATACTTCAATGGTTGGATTCATGAAATATGGTAAATCAAACAAATACCATAATTTCTTAGTGCCAGATGTGAAGAATATGCTAGTAACTGAAAGCACAACATGGGAAAAGGGCAGCTTCATTATGGATTTTTTCACATATGTATCAGCCGCTTGCAGAAATTGGTACATTCATTTTATTGTAATTATTCATATCCCTTCAGGAACAAAATTCTCTCAAATGGATCAAGAGCATCATAACTAAAGTATTGTATTTTTTTAAGGAATATCTTTTCTAGTTATTGGTCAATAGGTGGCAATGGCTTGAAGGATAGGAAAGAAAGAATCAAAATGCAGCAAGTGTAAACACATGAAGACGAAGTAAATTAGTTAGCGTTCTTCAGCAGTCAAAAAACTACTATATACTAACATTGTGACCTCCTGGTTAATAGTACCATTGCTATATGCTAAATAAATAAAATCTGCCTTCTGTAAGATCCATTCATAGGGCAACGTTGTGTAGTTGGGACAGTCTCTGTTCCTCTTCATTATTTTTATTAAATGCAGAAATAATTATCAAAGTTTAACAAGAAGTTCTGTATACTCTTTCACAGAATAGATCTGAATCCTAAGCTTGTCAAAACTAACCTGAAAATAATATTCTACTCAATTTTCTTGTTTTCAAGAGGACAATTGTCACAATTGTTTGAATTTCTTTTCTCCTGCTTCATTAAGTGGCCTAAGACTTAGTTTATCAAGTTGTTTTTAGCTGTTTTGTTTAGTATGTGTATAAATTAAACTACTTGCTTTTTTCTGGATCAAAGGAATCATTCTCAGCTCCAGTATCTGTTCTGTGTACTTGAAAATACAAATAAATTATTCTTCATTCATTAATCCATTCATTCACTCACTTATTCACTCAGTTCTATAACTGCCTATGAAGGTGGTTCTAAATGATGAACAATCATATAGTTAATTAAACCAAGCAAAGTATTATGCAATTAACTAACCAGATTGAGTTCAACAGATTGAATTGTTCAGATCCCAGTCCTTCCAAGTTATGTGTCTCTGACACAATCTATCTCTACAGCAGTGGAAACTTACCAGATCATTGTAAGATCCACAAACAAGATCAGTGTTTCTTAAACCCTGTTGACTCCCTGCAATGCAAATATCTAAAACAACTGTTTAAATATTTCTTCTTACAGAGAACCTAGGCAGATTGCAATGACTCACTGAACTGTTTTAAACAAACTAATGGGGAGCTATTTCTTTCAACAATTGGGAGTGCCCAAACCTACCATGTATCAAAATTGTAGGCTTCTAGAGAGAAGAAGCTGTTGTCAGGGAAAGATGGGCTTTTATTTATCTACTCCCCAGAAAGGTGTGTGGTCTGGCTAGTAACACAAATAATTCTCTGCATTAAAAATAACCAAAACCAGACTTCATAAAGACCTATAATAAGATAACTATTATATTGTTAACTGTTTCAAGCTGATCTAGATATAGAAAAATAGCTTCCAAAGAATGAGGCAGGATGAAAAGTATTGTAAAAGTTGTACAGTGCAAGCCTTCCCTCAGTGTTTTGTTTTGTTTTTTTAATCATGAGAACATTTGGCATCCCTTCAAAAAGCCACTTGTTTATGACATGGGCATTAGCTCACTGATAACTGATTTGAAGTATAGATTCATACAGTTGTTCCTGATGAGCTAAGTGAGTTAAAATTAGTATTGTTTATCCAAACCAATACAGTGGTACTTCAAAATAAAATGTGTATATTTTGTTTATTAAAATTCACAAACAATCTGCTTCATGTTTCTTGGAAGAAATATGCAGTCTCTCCTTGATCAAGTGGTCAAGTTTCCAATTGTGTATATGATTCTCTTCTAAAAAAAGTAAGGATGATACCAATGACACTACGAGGTAAATTCCTCAATGAACAATAGATGCAGATTTGAATTCTACCTTTGAATCTATTGCATTTGATATTTCTTGTTTCTCTATAAATCTGAAGAGCTGAAATTTTGATGGTTTTGCTGTAGCCGCAACACAAACATCCAATCTTAAGCAAAACTATCAACCTCTTCCTTAATTTACTGATTTATCACATTTCTGTGCTGGTCATCTCACTGAAAGATGGCTCCAATAACAGTGAACAAAAAACCTAATCTGGTGTTTTGAACCATAGGTTGACCACAATTTGGATAAGATGACTATCCATCTTTGAGAGCAATAAACCAACTGTAGATCACTATTTTGCAGTTTCCTCATGACAAGCAGCTGTTTGGAACACTTATGGATGATCACAACTCCTTGTCTGGAAAAGAATCTAAGGGGGAAGACAAACTTGAACAAAGTTTATGGAATTAATTTAAAGAATCCTTATTCTCGTGAGAAAATGCTTTGTTTTTAATACTTTAAAAAAAAAAAGACATTAAAAATTGGACAGTAAAGGAAACTGGAGGGAATTAAAGATTACAATTATATAAACTTGACTTACAATCATAGAATTAAGCAAAATGTTCTAAGGTTGGACAAACTGAAGAATATTTTTGAACAATAGCTTCAGAAGCCAATTTTAATACTGATAACAGAAACATCTGAGTCTATGAGGAGAATGTGTCTAAAGTATTATAGAAGATAACAAGTTATAGCTGACAAGATTCAGATTGGATTGAATTGAAAGTGGATTTACAAATGATATCTACAAATGACATAGAAAGAATGCTATAATAAACACACACACACATATCAGCTGATGCCTTAATAATTAAAGGAGATACACAAACAATAAACAGACAGTGATCTGGATAATTTTCCTATATTTGATTTACAAAAGAGTTTTGTTAAAGCTTTAAATAATTTCATGAGAAGGGACAAAGAAAATAAAATGAAGTTCTGCAATATTATTTGAAGGAATTAAAAAGATTGATAATGTTTGCATTTGAACGATATATCTTTAAAATAGAATACAAAGTTGTTTCATTTGATCAATATTAAAATAGATATTATGCCTATAAAACTTAGACATAACTCTAAGCCTTTGTTCAAGCATGAGTACCTATAACTAGAAAAAAATAATAATAAAAAGTTATAGGATTTAAAAAGCCACTAGGTCTAATAGCTCTCAAGGCATCGCACTTAAGGAGCAGAAAAATCAGAAGTCTGGGCTCAAAAATAGAAAAAAAGATAAACTCGAAAAAGAAAACTGGAAAATAATAAAATATTTATGTGTTCTATTCAGTATTAACTTTAATTGTATGTCAGCATCACACCTTACCCTGAAGGCTTAATTAGTTGGGCCCTGTGCCTCTTTTTCTGGGAACATTAAATTTGTCTCACAGCTAAAAAAAAAAAAAAAGATATCAGCAGTTGGAACTGGTTTAATTTCATTAGATTTACTCAGGCCAATATTGACTAATGAATTCTGGTTTAAATTTATTACCACCCATATTCAAAAACCAAATATAGTGCATCAAAAATATCAATTGGCCTTTTGAGAGTTGTAAACTATATGTTAGTAATCTGAATGTTGCAATATAATATATTTCTGGAGGAACCAGCTTATTTTAGAGAAGACAGATCAATTCCAAATTGTTACTTATATTTCAGCCGAGAAAAGTAATACATGTCCTTGGAGAAAACCATATGTTGCCTTCAGAGATGAAAAAATCTTTGATTCAATACTTACAGATAAGTTATGGGTGAAAATATTTATCTTTTCTATAAACTAGTGTCTCCTCACACTAATCTTGAAATTTCATGAAAAAACCAAAATGATTTTAGTGTGTAGAAACTGGATCATGTTCAATCTTTAGAAATGGCTTTAGTATCAATCAGACTAAATCCGATTTAAATATCTGAAATTTATTTCTTGATTTCAATATCTTGGGGGGGGAGATAACACTATGTCTATAAAGCATCAACATTTCAATATGACTACTTTATATTTTGTGATGGCCGTAGTCACAAGTATGTCTTGCCAATTATTAAGCCAAAGGAAGCAAAGGTCGAAGTATATGTCTTACTATGTGCAGGTCTAATATTAACTGCCAAGAGGTCTCTTTTGAAATTGTTTAATCAAAGTTCTTAAGCTCTTGCTAAATGTCTTGCTATGTATCGAATGTTTTTATCTCGGTTGTGATTTAAACTCTCTGCCACTTAAAATCTTTGCTTAAACTAATCTATGTAGAAGTTCTTCTGGCTTCCTTGACTTTTGTAGATTCTTTAGGCTAGCTACTTTATATCCCCAGATAATAGGTAAATCAATTTTAGGATTGCTTTTATTACTTAAGGCTATTTATAAAATAAATGCTGTTGCTTAAATTATTCATTGTTGTGAATTATTCTTTATAATGAAGCTATTTTATTTTATAAGTGGTTTCAGGAGGTTTTAAAATGATTTCTGTGCACAGTATCAGGTTTCAACTGCCTTCAGACATCTTATTTTTTTCTTTTTTTCTAATTTTCCAGTTAGTTTCTACCTGAGATTTATTCACTTTTCCATTACTTTCCTTCTGCATAGGAGAGATACAGATTGTTAACCAGGTAAGCAAGGAGTAGCTAACAAGTAGTTGCTTATCTTGCTCACCTCATTTGATTTCAGGGAGAATGGAAGGAAAAGAGACACAGGATAATTCATTAACTTGTTGCTTTTCTGAACATGACATCTCTCCTTCTTTCTTCTTCTTAGACATTCACTCTGGTTTAAGGTATTATTTCTCCAATTTGTCATTTCCCTTCTTCCAGATTCTTTATTCTGATGGATACCTCTTCTTCTCTTGTTCCTGCTCTAACCCATCAAAAAAACACTTTTAACAACTGCTGTCAGAACAATAGTAGTCACAGAATATCAACTGTAGCTCTGAAATGGCTCAACTCCTGCTTTTAAAAGACAATTAGCTCCCCCTTGTACATTTGAAATGGGTAAATGTGTATACCAATCACTAAATGAGACAGTTGCGTGAAAAGAGTCACAGGAGTTCTCTATTACCCAGTTATCCTATCATGAACATAGAATTGTAGAAGACTTTTGGGACAATGTCATAATATCACCTCAGACAAATGGCTGTCTAAAACTTTCTTTGAAAATCTCCAGTGATAGAATACAAGAAGCAGATTGCTTTCATTGCTTGTTTCTGTCTGAAAATTCCTCCTTATTTTTAATTTGGGTATAACTTTAGATTCTTGGATATATGCAGAGTAGCTCCATTCCCATTTCTTTTGTGATAGTGTTCTAACCCAGCCTTCATAAATTCTACTCAACAGCCTACTTGTGAGATGAAATCCCTTTTTATTTAGAAAGGCAGGAATACATGGCATTCACTGACAAAGTTCCAAGTCACACATCCTTAGGTGATTCACAAGCCATAGCTGTTGCGTCGCGGGAAAGAGACTCGTGACCCAGTTGACTTTTTCTACTCTTTACTTTCTTCTAGGATCTGGCTGTGGAGAAACCGTGACAGCTTTTTTTATAGCCAGCTACTCACGGCTCGTGGCGAATGACAGCTCTTCAAATCTCCCACCGCCACGGACCAACCCAACATAAGTAAGTATGCAAATATATAACACCCCTCCCCATGTGGTCCAGTCTAACCAATCTGTGCCCTGCCTACATTACATAGTCATGGAGGTAGGCGGGGTTCTTGTGGGCCTGCACAAGGTCCTACTGGACCTGCACATCTCAGTCTTGAGTTTGCCTCTGGCCTGTATGGATGGGGTTGCTGTTTTTCCCAACCTTTCCTGTGGAACCTCCTGGAAGGTAGAATCAGCCATGCTGCTTCTGCCAGGTGTTTCCTGGCAGGTTGAGTCGGCTTGGCCGTTCCCTCCAGGAGTGGCTTCCCAATGGTTCTTTGAAGCCTGCTCCAGTCTCCACAAGTTGTTTTCTTCTACAGTCTCAGGTATGTGTTTGCGAATTCCGATCAGGACTAATGTTAGTATTGGTTATTGTGTAGTTGTTAGGGTTTGTTTTGTCAATTCTTTTATTTGCGGAGGGTCTCCCCCTCCCCTTCTGTTTGTGTTTGAGGGGTCACCCCCCTCTCTGGTTGGATTGTTTTTGCTTGAGGTTTGCGGAGGGTCTCCCCCTCCCATTTTACTTGTGTTTGAGGGGTCTCCCCCTTCTTCTTCATAATTGTTTGTGGTTCTCAGTGTGGTTCTCGATCTGATTTGGTCTATGTGTCTCCTCCAGTTCTTCCCATCCTCAGTGTCTACCCTGTATGACCGGGACCCAGTTATTTGGGTTATTTTTGCTGGTATCCACAGTGGTTCCCCGTGAGGTTCATTGCATAAACTAGGTGCCCTGTTTTGAATGTGCGGCATTTACTGGAGGAGTCTGCTGGCTTTTCTGGGCTATATGTGGGGTGTAGTCTGTCTAGGTTTGATCTTAGTTTCCTTCACATGAGTAGTTCTGCTGGGCTTTTATTTGTTGTGGTGTTAGATGTCATATGTTGTATACTTAGTAGTTTGTCTATTTTTTCTTGTATATCTCCAATCTGTGTAGTGTTTCCTTTGTGTAACGGACCATGCATTCTGTCCGTCCATTTGTGGACAGATGTCCCGGCACTGTTAGTGCATGCCTTATCCCTTGCTCTGCCAGGAACCCCTTGAATGTTATTGCCATGAATTGTGGTCCGTTGTCGGATACAACTAAATCCGGGAATCAATGTGTTGCAAAAAGTTTCCTTAGTTGTCTAATAACAGCTTCTGTTGTGATTGAGTGCATGATGCTTACCTCTAGCCAATTTGAATAAGCATTTATGACTATTAAGAATGTGTGTCCTTTAGTTGGTCCTGCAAAATCAATGTATTCTAGGCCATGGTACCCTAGGTGTTTCCTATTCATGTATAGGTGCAGAGGGAAGTGTAGGTCTAAATTCCTGGCATTGTTTGCATGTTGCTACCCAGTCTCCTCTGTCTTTATCCATCCCTGGCCACCATACATAACTCCTAGCCAGGGATTTCAATCTGACAATACCCGGGTGACCCTCATGTAACAATTCAAGTATTAATTTCCTTAATATGTTCGGTATGACCACCCTATCCCCCCATCATATACATCCCTTTAAGATTGATAGTTCTGTTTGCCTATTTCAAAATGGTTTGACAGTCTTGTCGGTTGCAGTCTCTGGCCACCCTTTACCATCCCAATTTAAAATCCACACCAAGTTTTTGTCTCTTGCGGATTCCATAGCAATGTCTGTTGCTGTTATGGGTAGGTTTGCCAACGTCTCGATTTGAAGGGTTGATGTGGTTAGTGCGGGATCGTCATCAAAATCAGGTAGGGGGCAACTGCTCAGAGCGTCAGAATGTGTTATATTCTTTCCTGGTCGGTAAATTAAGTTGTAGTTATAGGTAGCTAGGAATTCGGACCTCCTCGTCAATCGCGGTGATGTTAGGTGTAGCTTTGTTTCCTGGGAGGATTCCAAGGAGAGGTTTATGGTCTGTGACAAGTGACAAAGTTCTGCCATAGATATACTCGTGGAAGCATTTTATTCCTGTTATTGCAGCCAATGCTTCTTTGTCTAGTTGGCTGTAATTCTGCTCCAGTTTAGATAGAGCTTTTGAGTAGAATGTGATAGGTGCTTCTCTTCCATCGGGTAATATGTGGCTGAGTATGGCACCAATGCCAAATGGTGATGCATCACATGTTAGTGTTATTGGAAGGGTCTCGTTGTATTGTATTAGCACACAGTCAGATGTAAGTAAGTTTTTTATTTCCTGAAATGCTATTTCTTTTCATAGCCCCCAAGTCCAGGTAGCTTTCTTGTCAAGCAACCTGTGTAGTGGTTCTGCTACCATTGCTTTCTCTTGCAAGAATACATTGTAAAAGTTAATAAGTCCCCAAAAGGCTTGCAAGTCTGCTTTATTATGGAATCTGGGAACTTCCTTCATTACTCTGATTTTGTTTTCAGTGAGGTGGATCTCTTCTTTGTCTATAAGGTATCCCAGGATTTTGACTTTGTCAGTGGCTAATTGGTATTTCTCTTTTTTCACTTTAAGTCCCGCATCTTTAAACTTTTGTAAGACCTCCCTTAGGTGGTCTTTCAGTTGTCCTTTATCCTTGGCTGATACATTGTCAAAGTATGGTACCACTCCCTTTATTCCTTGCAATAGGCATTCCATTAAATTCTGGAATACCCCTGGGGCCATGCTAACTCCAAATTGCAGTCTGTTGTATTTGAATGCCTCCCTGTGTGTCATAATTATTTGTGCTTCCACTGTTTCTGGGTCAACTGGTAACTGCTGGTAGGCTTGAGCAAGGTCCAGTTTCGTGAAGATTTTACCTCCCTTTATAGAATGTAATAGGTGCTGTACCACCGGGACTGGGTATGCGCTTTGCTGTAGTGCATGGTTAAGGGTTGCTTTGTAGTCCCCGCAGGTACGTACTGACCCATCTGATTTAATAGGGGGTTTCCCACCTTGCATGGTCTGTTGGTTCTAAAAACCCCTGTGCGATAAGTTTATCTAATTGTTCATCAATTTTTGGTTTTAACGTGAAAGGAAATTGCCTCGCCTTTAGTCTTATAGGGCCTATATTTGGATTTAACTTAAATTAGATAGGGGACCCCCGGTATTTGCCCAGTTCTCCATTGAAGATGTCCTGGAATTCTTTCATCAGGTCCTCTTCCCAGTCTGTCTCGGTAATGTTGTTTATTCCGGTTACTTAGATTCCTAATGGTGCAAACCATTTGAGACCCAATAGGCTGGATCAATCCTGGTCGACTATTGTTAGTGGGAGGATTTTAGTGTGTTTTGAATTTAACTTTGAAATGTCCAGGACCTACTACAGGAATTCTGTTTCCCTGGTAGTCTTTTAGTGTGAGTTTTTGTATTTCTAGCTCTCTCTTTTTTTATATCAGGTATTAGTCTTTTTAGGGTATTCCACGATACCATTGATAAATATGAGCCTGAGTCCACTTCCATCTTGCATGGCTGGCCTTCTATAGTGACTTGCACATGTACCTTTTTTGCATTGGTTTTATTTGAGTGCCCAATGGTCACTGTTTGGTATGTTTCCTCTTTTCTATTTATTTCTTGTCCTCACTTGTTTCTGTTCTCTTGACTCCAATGGCTTCCTGTTTGCCTTTTCCTCTCTCTGGGGTGTGTATGTGTGTGTGTGTTCCATTTTTGTCTAGGGCCATAGTTATTTCTTGTTCAGCATGCCCTAGCTATATGCCCCCGCCATTCACAATATCTGCAAGTAGCATTGAAGAAACAGCATTCAGAACATGGATGGTTTCTTCCACACCCGGCACAACGAAATTCTGACCTTTTTTCATTCTGCTCCTGTCTACCCTTTTCCAACTGGAGTTGATTTATCTCTTCATCTTCTGATGGAGATTTGATGTCCTCGTGGTCTGTTGTGGTGGTGGTTTTTTGAGCTTCCTCTGATGTCTTATTGTGTGTTTGATTGGTGGCTTTTTGGTTTTCCATAGGTATTTTATTTATTTGTCACATGATGGCCGCGGATTTCTGTGTAGTTTCAGCTGCAGTGGCTTCTTCTATTACCTCCTTTAATGTTATCTTGGGTCTTGTTAGTAATCAGCCCTATAATGTAAGGTCCTTCAATCCCAGGACCACTTGGTCCTTCATGGCTTCATCCATGTTGAGACATTTGCATGCTCCACCAATGTCTCTTAGTGCTGCAACAAATTCTCTGATACTCTCGTCTTCTTTTTGATCACGCCTATAAAATTCGTGTCTTTTGATGAGGCATGAAACGGTTGGTGTGTAGTGAGCTCACAGTAATTTCTCTAGGTCCGTCCATGCCATTGTCTTGACATCTAATGCCTTTGCCATTTTGAATACTGCAGGACCACAATGGGTGTGGAAAATGGCTTTCTATTTTGGGATATTCCATGGAGGTCGCTTCCTTCTAGGAACATGAGGAATCGGTCAATATACGATTCCCAGTCTTCGGTTGTTGGGTTGAATGGTGCAGGTGGCGAGTTGTTCCTGGCCATTTCATCTTGCTCGGTCTTCATTGCCACATGCTCAGCTGGGCTCCTTTGTCTCAGTATCCCACCCTCGTTGCTAGTGTTGCATCGTGGGAAAGAGACTCGGGATCCAGTTGACTTTTTCTACTCTTTATTTTCTTCTAGGATCTGTTTGCGGAGAAACCATGGCAGCCTTTTTTATAACCGGCTGCTCATGGCTAGTGGCCAATGACAGCTCTTCAAATCTCCTGCTGCCGTGGACCAACCCATCATAAGTTAAGTATGCAAATATACAACAATAGCAGTCTCTGAGTTCCCTGCAGGAGGCTTCAACTAACACTTCAATCCCAACACAAGGAGTCCCGTCCAACCTGGGTTGTGGCAAGCAAATCCTGGCGCAGAATTCTTCTGGAGCATAAACAGTTGTCTCTAAAAACCATGCCTCCCACACCCCTTCTCCTTATATCCTAAACAGGGAGGGACTTGTTAATGTCTCCTTCTTTTCCTGGATAGCTGGCACTCAATCCTGTATTGCTCTCCTCTCTGCACTTCTCTGCATATATGCACATCTGGGATAGGCACAAGCTGTTTCTCCCTCTTGCTCAGCTCAGGCTCCAAAAACAGCTGTCTCTCCACCTGAGTGTGAGTAGATGGGCCCTGCTCTGCATCTGGCTCTGAAACCTCCTGCTTCTCAGAGCCTTCCACAAGCCCCGATAGTAACCCAGCATCCCCTCCATCTCCTCTGACTCCTCTGACTTGACTGCGAGATCTACTGGCAGTCGACGAACCACAACAGATAGTCCATCAAGTATTTGAAGATTACTACTGTGTTTTCCTTAGCCTTTTCTTCGTTAGTCTGAACACAATTTCTTTAACCATTCTTCATAGCATTTGGTCTCCAAGTCCATCATTTTCACAATCTTTCCTCTTTTTGTTTTTATGACCAAAAGTGGATACAGTAGTTTAACTATAATCTGAATAAAGCAGAACAGGCACCTCCCATGACCTCAACACTATACTTTTGTGAATACTGTCAAAAATTGCATCTCTTTCGGAAGATGCTCTCCACTGCTGGTTCATGCTTAGTCTGTGTGATTTGCCAAAACACAAAGATTATTCCTACAGTTGTCCTGGCAACTCAATGTATAATATCCAGAAACTGAGTTTGTTAGGATTCATAAAAGCCTGATTGGAAGTGCAACAGTTATGCAGAAAGATCTAAGTTCCCACGTAACACTGTAGTTCTATAGTTCTCTCACATTTAAAGTTAGTATGGGATTCAACAGACATTGCATTGAGTACTATGATTTACATTCAGCCAAAAGTAGATTGGCATTTCTGTAAGTATCATGGAAATGCCACTGCATGGGTCAAAATTAGTCAAGCTCAACTAATGGCAGTATTGTACCTGTCACAACATGTCCTATGTAGCAGTAAATAATCTGAGAAGCAATTCATTAAAGAACGCTATGAAAAACAAATGCAACAGTCATCTGTACACTGAATTGAGAATTCTATAATGTATTGGGCATTTAGAGACAGAAGACTATTATGGTTAGCATGCACTGTGCATATAATGTGGCCTAGAGAAACCTAAAATGATCTCTGCTTTAATATTTCACTGGCTGTGAGATGGGGTCATCTGCATGTCAATTCTGTTCCCAACCATCTTCTCTGACCCAAAATATAGCAAAATGTGTCCCACAGCAGCTGCTCATGTTAAATAACTCCCAAGGAAAATGCTGTCATAATTTGTTTTCTGTAAACTTTTTACCTGCCCTGTTGATGCGTACCATAGCTTTTGCTTCATAAAACTCTTCTGCATATTGTACAAAATATGCAACAAAAAGCAAATACAGATATAGTCTGGAAAAAAGATAATTTAAACCCTATTGGGACAAATTTTCATAAAATGAACTTATGTAAGGTTTAGACTGCTGTTGCAAATGTTCAAATCTCCAGTATGATGATGATTCACCAGGATGATGATTCATTAAAAATATAATAAAACAAGTGTAAACAAGATAAAGCATCCAGGACATAATTTATAGGAATTTTTTCTAACCTCTTAATAATACTTCTGATTTGGGTCGTGTGACCAGGAGAGAAGAGATTTAGTATGATTCAGTTACTATTGTTATGAGCCATTGGCCAATTGTCTTTCCTATAGGCATGGTGTTTTTTTTCAGGATTTCTTTTCTAGGAACATGCCTCCCCTAGGTAGACTGATGCTGTAAGGGCTGTCATCAGTCTTACATTCTTAGATTAGTTCCCATTTGCCTTTGACCTCAGCACTTCAATTTCTTCCTTCGTTGACTTTGTCTTCATATTGGAGAAAAAGCCACAACAGTCTTCTAATAGTAGCTACACTTAAATAACTCAAACTTTCCTATCACTACATCATTTCTTCAATAAAGCTTATCTTTATTTTGTTTATGCAATTACCAGATTCACTTGTTACACTCCAAACTATTTTTTGTGTGTGTGTTTGGGTGTGAATATTGGCACACACATTTTTCTGGGAATATATACAAACATATATAAATGCAATCTTTTCACTGAGCAAAGCTATCTACCACCTAGCATAATTTTAACAGATAAATTAATAGGGAACCAGCAATTAGTTTCTTGCCTTACTCCAATCTATAATATAGTTAGTCCTTGACTTAGGACCACAACCGAAACTAGAATTTCCATTGCCAAGCAAGGCAGTTGTTAAGTGACTTGTTATGACCT
This sequence comes from Laticauda colubrina, assembly GCA_015471245.1. Classification (NCBI taxonomy): domain Eukaryota; kingdom Metazoa; phylum Chordata; class Lepidosauria; order Squamata; family Elapidae; genus Laticauda; species Laticauda colubrina. Next base: position 44,581,538 of record BLBF01000016.1, read on the forward strand.
GTAGGACATCGCTCCTCCAGCAGCCAAATCAGATTAGGAGGTAGAGTGGGAGTTGGGGCCATCATCAAGACAATCTGAGAGGTCCGAGGGGGAAGAGGGAATTGAGATATCAGAGATAGAGACAGAGGCAGAGCTTGGGACATCCATTAGCCCTCAGATGGAGAGACAACAGCTCCCAGGTCTGGAGATGGCTGATGAGGAAGATGAGGGACAGCTGGGTCCAGTGCCTGATGAATGGATGTGCAGAAGGCAGAAGAGAGGAGTGCAGTGAAAATCTATGGGCTGATCTTGGAACAGAAGAGCCACCACTGCTAGTGAAGCCACATCCTAGCTTTGGGGATAAAATGCAGGGGGTGGAGATGAATAGGTGTGGCAGACAACTATTTATTTCCCTGCTAGACTTGTTAGCATGTCTTTTTGCTGGTGCTCCTAATAAACTCTGTAGTTTATTTAACTACAGGGGGTTTCTCATGTTTGGGAGCTAGGTCAGAAATGTTACAACCTTTTTTTGCAATGATCATTAAGTCACACATTTGTTAAGCAAATGTGGCTTTCCCCATTGATTTTGCATGTCAGGAGCCTTTTGGGAAGGATGCAAATAATACAGCATAGATAAGTGAGTACCTATCAGCTCAAAATCAAATCCCACAACCACAACCACTACCTCAACTACAATCACTACTACAACCAAAAATAACCACCAAACCACAGCCACAAACAATTACTATCCTTTCAAATAATTCCACAAATAATATCTCCTTACTCATCAGAGACACTATGGAACATGAACAGAAACATCCAAATGCCATCTTATTTGGTCTCAAAGACACCAACAAATCAGATGACATCACCAAAGTTCGTGATATCATAAGCAACTCTAATACAACAAACATCTCTCCTGAAGATATCATTGAAATGACCAGAGATAGCCAAGGGTACAAATACAATGACGGCTCTGTGGCCCCAAGATTTTGTAGAGTTGTATGCAAAAATGAGTCCAGCAAACGCATATTCATACATACAATAAATGCAAAAACCAATTCCAACCACAAAAAACTTCGCTCAAGACTAAACTTATCTATACTGCAAAGAATCCGTTCCCATGAACTCCGTGCAGAACTCAAAAACCGTCTAGACAATGGAGAAAAGGAGCTATACATTGACTATAGAGCTGATTACATCAAAAGAAAGTCACACAACACACAACTCTGCATCCAACCCTACACCATCCAGTCCAACATCACTCAAAACTAGGCATGCACGCCCCTAACTACCTCTATTCCAACCACAACTGGCCTCAAATAAAAGCTACTCAATGCAAGAAGCCTTGTAAATAAAATACCTGAATTTCTCCTCTTACTAAATATGGCTAAATTTGTCTGTGAAACATGGTTCAACGCATCTCTCCCTGACTCCATTACCACAGTAAGAGACTATCATGTTTACCAATCAGACCATGAAATCTGGAGAAGAGATGGTGTTGCTATCTTCTGTAAAAAGTCCCTACATCTAAAAAACATCTAAGTTACCCAGGAGCTTGCTATCTTGCTATGTAAACTGTCCTTAAATATCACATTTTGGTTCTTACTATGTTACAGAGTCCCTGATATGACATCGAACATGCAAACAAACTAAATACACTACTAACATGGGCAGCATCCTGCCCACACATTTTTATCTTTCTTGGTGACTTCAATCTACCTCATATTAACTGGATCCTTAACAAATGTACAACTGAACTCACACATGCAACCTGCTATAATGCAGTAACAAATCTGGGACTAGAACAACTGGTAACCAACAACGCTAGACTTAACAACTGCCTCAATCTCATCTTCTGCAATAGTTTGAATTTAATTTATGGAATACAAATTAAAGAACCCTTTTCCAACAGTAACCACAACATGATTGACTTTTGTCTCAACATACATCCACACAAAAATCAACACAATGATGGAATCCCCAATTATAACTTCAAAAAAGGCAACTATGATCTTATAAACAATGATCTCTCATCCCTTGACTGGCAATTTCTATTCTCTGGATGCAATACTGTAGAAGACCATTACAACATATTTTTACTTGAAGTCAAAAGAGTCATCAAACTATATGTACCATTAACAACTCCCAAAACCAGAAAAAACAAATTATCCATAACAATAAGGAAACTTCAATACAAAAAGAAATCACTTTGGCAGAAAAACAAATCTGGTCACGTTGCCAACTTCAAAAGCCGATACAAAAATTTATGTCACCAGATAAAAACCGAATGCACCATCCACGCTTTCTACAATCTTAAAAATTAAAAGACTCAAGGTCCATCCCACCCCTGAAAGGACCTAATGGTAAAGACTGCAACAACAACAACACTACTAAAGCCAACCTCTTTAATACATTCTTTGGCTCAGTATTTGTAAACAGCAATGGATCATGCCCAGTATTTTCTAGTCAAATCACAGACAACTACAATGATTTAATACATATCGATTTTACAGAAGACAATGTTGAAAAAGCACTGCACAATCTAAAACCATCTCTATCTATTGGACCAAACGGAATATGTGCCGACTTCTTAATAAAGCTGTCTACTCCACAGCAGAACCTCTAAGTATAATCTTTGAAAAATCTTTCAGGAGCAGCTCTTTGCCCAAACTATGGTCACAAGCCACGGTCATCTCCATCTTTAAAAAGTTGAAAATTACAGACCAATTTCTTTGTGCTGCATCACCTGTAAAGTCATGGAATCAATTATTATTATTTTTTAAACAAATTTTATTGATTTTACAATTAAAAAAAAAAAGACACAGCAACATAATAACACGTACATAATTGAAGGGTAGGAGGAAAAAAAGGGGGGAGGGGAAAGGAGATGGGAAAAGAGGACTGGAAAAAAAAAAGAAAATACAGAAAAGAGATTTGTAAAAAATATTCTTACTTTCAACAATTTGTGAGATCTTTTCTTCTTTTGGTTTTACCATCTCTAAACACTTTATCTTTACAAGAATTTATACATCACTCATATAAATTTATCTTATTCTTTCTATCCTATATTATAAAATTCATCTTTGTTTTAACCACTTATACCAAGAATTCCAGCTATTATAATATATTGAAGTTTCTTTGTTTTTTAGAGCTAATGTTAATTTGTCCATTTCTGCGCAGTTTGAAATTTTTTGGATAATCATCTCCTTTGTAGGTATCTGTGGATGCTTCCAACACTGAGCAAAAGCCAACCTAGCTGCTGTTAATATATGTATTGTAATATATTTTGTCTTTTTTGATATTTGTTTGTCAAAAATCCCTAGTAGAAGAGACTCTGGTTTATATTTAATCTGTTCTTTTGTAATATCTTCTAGCCAATTTCTTATTATCTTCCAATATTTTTGGGCTTCTATGCATGACCACCACATGTGGAAAAAAGTTCCCTCTTTCTTTTTACATTTCCAATATTTTGGACTCATTTTGGGGCACATTTTCGCCAATCTCGAAGGAGGAAGGTGCCATCTATAAAACAGTTTACATGCATTTTCTTTGTATGCTACCGATTTTGTAATATTATTACTTCCCCAGACTTTTTCCCATTCATTTAAAGTGATATTATGTCCTACATTCCTACTCCAAGCAATCATATTTCCTTTTACTATTTCTTCTTCTAATTCTACTTCAAGTAAACAATTGTAAAATTTAGTTATATTCTTTTTTCCTAATCCCATTAAAATTTTATCTAGCTGCTGGGGTTTATTACTAATTCCAATTTCTTTTCTATCCTGGTTATATCGACTATGAATTTGTAAATATGCCCATTGATCTATTTTAAATCCCCGTTCTTGAAGTTCTTGGGATTTCAAATTTCCTTGTACGTCTAATAAATCTTTATATTTGATCATTCTAGAAATATCCAAATTGTTTGGAAGAATCATTGCCTCCATTGTTGATAGCCAAATCGGTACTTTTAAATAGTGTTTTTTAGGTATTTTTTTCCAATTAGTTACCAATGAGTCTCTAATTAAGTGTCTGTGAAAGTATTTCTGGGTAATTTTTCCTACATCCCATAAAAAAGCATGCCACCCCCTTTGTAAGTCGTGGCCCTCTAAAAATAAGATTCTCTTATTATTTAAGTTTACCCAATCTTTTAACCATACTAGGGTGGCAGCTGTGTTATACAATTCCCAATTTGGAAGTGCCAACCCTCCCCTGCTCCTCATATCCTGCATTGCTTTTAAATTTATTCTGAGTTTTTTCCCTTGCCAAATAAATTTAACAATAATTTTATTGAGTTCTTCAAAAAATTTCTTATGTAATTTAATTGGAATCATCTGAAATAGATATAAAAATTTTGGGAGGATATTCATTTTAACGGTAGCAATCATTCCCAATAGTGAAAGTTGTAATTTGCCCCATAATTCTAGATCCTTCTTTACCTGAAGCATCAATTTATCGTAGTTATTTTCTTTAAGCGCCTTACAATGTGCTGTCAACCATATTCCTAAATATTTAACTTTCTTTGTCACTTGTATTCCTATAATTTCTTCTAGTTCTTTTTTCTGCTTTTCTGTTAAGTTTTTAGTCATTAATTTTGTTTTTTTCCTGTTAATGTTAAGTCCTGCTACCCCTCCAAATTGTTCTTTTTCTTTAATCAATTTTTGTCCTCTTTCAATTGGATCTTCAATGAAAAAAACCAAATCATCAGCAAATGCTTGTAATTTGTATTCTTCTGATTTAATCTTTAGTCCTTTTATCTCTGGATTTTGTCTAATCTTAATTAGTAATGTTTCTAATGCGAATATGAAGAGCAGGGGCAAGAGCAAGCAGCCTTGTCTAACTCCTTTTTCTATTTTTATTGGACAAGTATATTCCTCATTTACTATAATATTGGCCTGTTGTGTGTTATAAATAGTTGTTATAATATTTTCAAATTTGGTGTCTAATTTCATATTATATATTTTTTGTATTAAGAATTGCCAATTTAAATTGTCAAAGGCCTTTTCAGTGTCTAAAAACATAAGTGCAATCTATTTCTCGGGGTGGGCTTCATAAAATTCTAAAATATCTAATACTTTTCTTGAGTTATTACTAATCTGTCTAGTCGGAAGAAATCCATTTTGATCTTCATATATATATAAGCTTAATATTCTTTTAAGCCTATTAGCTATAATGGAGGCAAATATTTTGTAATCGGTATTTAATAGTGAAATCGGTCTATAATTGTTAATATATCTGGGTTCAGAATCCTCCTTCGGGATCAACAAAATCAGTGCTCCCCTCCATGAGTCCGGCATCTTAGCTACCAATAATACTTCATTAAAAATTTCCAACATAAATGGTCCAATCTGTTCTGCAATTATTTTATATAACTCTCCTGGGATTCCGTCAGGACCCGGGGCTTTGTTGTATTTTTGGTTCTCTATTGCCAATTTCAGTTCAGACCACGATATATCTTTATTAAGTGTTTCTATCATTTCTTCTTCAATTTCTTTATCTTTAATTTCATCTCAATAATTTCTTATTCTATCCTCATTTATTTCTTCCTTTTTATATAAATCTTCGTAGTATTTATGTACAATTTATTTTTTTTCCTTATATCTTGTTGTATATCACCATTACTGTCTATTAATTGATATTTCAATCTCTTTTCTTTCTTTTTTTTAATTTGTAAGCTAACCATCTTCCTGGCTTATTGGCATTCTCAAAATAAGATTGTTTTGTCATCTTCAAATTTATAATAAGTTTCTCTTGTTCGATTAAGTTCAATTTGTGTTTTGTTATTATTATCTGGTTTTGTAATGTTGGGTTTTTTGGAGTCTTATGTAGTTGCATTTCTAGTTCCTTAATTTGTTGTTGTAGTTTATTTTGTTGGGCATATTTTTCTTTATTCCTCTTAGAATTATAAGAAATTGTTATGCCTCTTAGTTGGGAGAAGGCGGAGCTTCGTCTCGGTGTTACAGCTGCGATCTCGGGGCTCTGAGATCGCAGCTGATATTTTCGCTCCTGGTCGGTCCTAACAGACCTAAACCGTCCCGTAGAGACGGGGATTGTGAAGGGCACAGTCCCAGGATCCCAGAGATATCGCAAAATCTCTGGTTTGATCCGGGAGAAGCCCTTTTGCTGGCAGCGGAAAGGCAGCCTCCAAAGCTGCTGAAGTTGGGACAGCTCCGGAAAGAAAGTGATTTAAATGAGCGTGTATCGGCTGGGTGAGAAATTCCTTTTGTATAGTAAATTGATTGAGACTTGAAAGGACATCCTGAACAAAGAAGAAATCTGTGACTTTATTTTTGTTTGACTGAAACTTGGCTGAGCGGCGTTTAAGTGATGTCAAATTGAGACTTGGATTCTTTCCTTATTTTTTTTTCTGAGGACTTTAATGTGACTTTGTAGGTAATCGGATTGAATTTTCTCTTATATATATTTTTACGCTTCTCTTGATTTTTATTTTTATTTTATTTTTTAATTTTCTTTTTAGGATAGAGGCTCCCTTTGATTATCTTTTTTTTCTTCTTGTTTGAGTTTTTTAAAAAATATTTTTTTTTCTGGCTGGGGGGGAAAGAGTAGTAAGAGATGCTGCAACACTGCCAACTAGAGGCTTGAAAATACTTTATTTGAATTGGGGAGAAAAGCACTCCTTTTCAAGGACATTTTAATGTGATAAGATAGAGGGAGAACGCAGTAAAATATTATTACAGGTGCTTTCTTGGACTCTTATCAATATTTCAACACTTGAGGTTTGGCTTTGAAGCTGCAGAATCTCATCTGCCATCTTCAGGCTTCTGTATGGATATGTATGGATATATATATACCTCTGAAATTCCTACTCGCCAGATTTTTTGTTAATTTTAACTCTAGTATTTTTGCTTTTTATTTTAAAGGGAAAGCCTTAGAGCTCTTTCTTTTTTTTTCATGCTTCTTTGCTTCTTCCATCTACCACCTTGTTTTTGTTTTTGTTTTGATTATTATTATTATTATTATTATTATTATTATTATTATTATTATTATTATTATTATTATTTTCTTCTATTTTTTTTTTTAATGGTAGATTACTTCAATTGGACTAGGGTCTAGAAGAACCTGAAGATCTTTCTTTTTCCTTTTTCCCTTTTTTTTTTTTTTTTTGGTTTTGGGCTTTTTACTATTGGATTTTTTATTTTTATTTTTTTGGACTATATTTGGTTACTATATTAGCTGGATTGAAAGTCAAAGAGAACCTGAAGCTTTGGAAGCATTAAAATGAGCAGGAAACCAAAATCA